>CM053586.1:107444350-107477727 GCA_028646515.1 Pseudochirops corinnae
ATTATATTAACTCAGTGTATATCTTGCTGTCTTAAGTGTGTCTCTTTAAAAAGAACATATTGTTGGATTCTGGTTTCTAATTCCTTCTGCTATTTGCTTCTGCTTTATAAGTGAGCTCATTCCATTTATGTTCACAGTTATGATTACTGTGTTTTTTCCCTGCTTTTTGTATAAGTACTTACACAAATTATATCATTTCTGATCTGCTGATTTCCTAAACTGACCATTACTTGACCTTGTATTGTTATTTCTTTCAGATTTCAATCATTTACCACAATGATAAAAAGATGATTTTGGTAGTTGATAGACGACACGTGAAAAGCATGGATAATGAAAAAATGAAAATACCTTTTACAGATATATACATTGGAGGAGCTCCCCCAGAAGTCTTACAATCTAGGTGAGTTTTGTGGTTAAATCAGTATTTATTCACATAGTGGATAAAATACAAGATGATTAATATGCAGTGTCGATCGCCTATCACCTGGGCTATTGCTGTAGTCTACTCCTTGGTCTCCCTGCATTCCACATCTCCTATAGGTACCAACATGATTTTCCTAAAGTTCAAATTTGACCATGTCACTCTGCTACTTAATAAAGTCCAGTAGTCCCCTGTTGTCTGTAAGATCAAATATAAACTCCTTTGTTTAACTTTTAAAGTCTTTCAAAACCTGGCCCCAGTCTAGTTTTCTGATTTGTTGTTGTCCTTTGTTCTTGAAGAGGATCAAAATGACATCGGTATATGGAACTCAAGGTACAGTGTGTCCGACTGTAGCTGATCAGACCAATAAGAGCTTGGGATACTCTACCACAGGTCAGACACAAATAGCCCATGTGATAATTTGGAGCAGAGATGTCTCTAAATTAGCTCATCTCAGGTTTCTTTTGAGCTTTTGCATCCACAGAGTACATTTTTCAGCCTGGAGATGAGGAATGGCTACCTGAATGTGTTTTATGACTTTGGGTTCAGCATTTCATGTAATGGTTGATTAAAGGAACTGAGAATGTTTAGCCTATAGAAGAGATTTTTAAGGTAGAGATACGATAGCTATCTCCAAGCACTTGAAGGCTATCATGAAGAAGTGCAATTCTACTTTGCTCATAGAACACAGTGCCTTCTTTGATGCAGGCATAACATGCTGGGTGGTTCTGTGCCAGTGTCTCCCACATCATTCGATCAATTTCAAAGTTCTTCAGAGACACCTTGAGAGTGTCTTTGTATTGCTTCTTCTGACCTCCATGTGAGCACTTAACCTTTTGTGTGTTCTCTGTAAAATAGCCTTTTAGACAAACATATTATTAAACATTACTCCCCTTCTTTTACTATAAAATCCAACTGGCCTTGTTAGTGTTCCTTGCACTGAGTACTGCTCATCCCTGTGCCTTTACAGGGGCTATCTTCCATGTCTACACTGCACTCACTACTCAGTTCTGGCATTCTTTTAAGATTCAGCTTAACTACCACCTTCTACATGAATTCTTTCTTTCCCCCACCCCAACTTTTACTGCCCTAACTCCCTAAATTACCTTGTATATACTTAGTTATATACATGTTGTCACTCCCAAAAGAATAGAAATTCCTTGAGAGTGGAGACTGTTTCATGTTTCTTTATATCACCTGAACTCACATGGTACCTCCTGGTGCCCAGGTGCTTAAATGTTTGTTGACATAGATCAATATGGCACTGCAGTCTAGGACACCTGCCCTGCCGTTATTTCAAACACACTGAAGTACTCAAAAAGAACCATGGAAAGCAGCTTACCATGTTTTCTAAGTAGCAAAAATCACAGGAAAAAACAGGATTGCCTTTTAGTTTCTAAAGCCTGGTACTAATGGACCTTCTTTAATTGGTAATCTATGTGGGTCTTTAATAATGTTATTGCTATAATAATGCCAACAAATACCCAAACCATAGGGTTGTAAGAGAAATTATTATTAAATAATAAATTATTATGGAGATCCCTGACTTTTCCCAAAAATTCACCCCACTAGACTATCTTATGTAATGTGAAGCTTTTGCCCCAACCAACTAGAAAACCTTACAAGAATTGAATCTAAGGAGAATTCTGGTCCACTCTGGCACATTTGGCAGGGAAGCAGGGGGAGCAGATCCTTTGTCTAGATTGTCTGAGGCTAGGAGTAGTCTAGGAGTGAGTGATCAAAGTTACTGTTCCCCAGTCCCTCATTAGAATAGGTCCGCCTCTCATAAAATTCATTCTTCTCATTAATTGTTAACCAATAAGAGCTGATTGCCACCCTCAGGAACACACACTTCCAAGGGCATATAAATGTTGAGTGGGTTCCATGAGGGGTCTTTGGCATTTGAGAGTGCCTTTGATCCTTTTTATTAATTACCTGCTAGCATGACCAATGTCTCTTGAACTTTTTATACATCACAGTTGGAAGAGACCCCAGAAGTTATCTAGTCCAACCTACATTTAAGCAGAAATCCCTTCTATAATATCATTAACAAGTGGCCTCAAAGCTACCATTTGAAACTTCCAGTCATGGAAAATCCACCACCTCCTGAGATGCCCATTTCCATGAGAGAACTCAAATTGTTAGAAAGTTTTTCCTTATATAGAATTAAAATCTTCCTCCCTGTAACTTGTCCCCTTTGCAGTAAGGTCTGCCCCTCCCCCAATTCCCAAGCAAATTAAGTCTAATTCTGTCTTCCATCTCACAGCTTTTCTAATAACTTACTCTCCAAGCTAAAATATCCCTAATTTCTTCAACCAATCTTTATATAACATGGCCAATAGTCTTCACACCTTTGGAATATTTCAGGTCTGGTCTTATCAGGGAAAATTATAGCAAAACTATCACTTATTTCATTTTTATCTCTAGCCCTCTTTTAAGACAACCTAATATTGCTTTTTTAGTTGTCAGTTCACACGATTGTATCACATTAATCTTTAAAGAAGCACTGGGAAATAAAACTGATAGAGTAGGTTGGGATGATCTCAAAATTTTCACTATAAAGGACTGGGAGAATGGTGATGCCACTCAAGGAAACAGAAAGTCAAAGTGAAGAACTGGTCTATGGGAGAAAAGTAATGAGTTCAACTCTAGCTATATTGGGTTTGTAAAGTAACAATACTGTGTAACTTCAGATTAATTTAAAATTCTAAATTATATTTTAAGTTCTCTATAGTTCTGTTCAAACCCAATAATTGGTATAGATTATCAAATGTCACATAAAGATTAAAGATATATCAAATTCTTCCTACATTTTAGAGTCATTTTATAAATACATTTACTGAGAGACAGATAAGAATTATATCATTTAAAAAACAACTCTCTTTTTCAATGGTATATCTATGGTCTAAATGTCTTATGTGATGGTAAAATTAGAATAACTGAATTTAAACCAATTTTCTTTTTTGCAGTAACATAAAAGTACACCTTCCATTAGATGTCAACTTCAGGGGCTGCATGAAGGGTTTCCAGTTCCAAAAGAAGGATTTCAATTTATTGGAGCAACCAGAAACTTTGGGAGTTGGTTATGGTTGCCCAGAAGACTCACTTGTAAGTATCAATCAATATTTGAAGAAGCTTGATTTATGTAAGTGCATCTGTAAGTCCTCAATCTATCTCCTCTGAAATAGTATACAGACTCTGGGTTCCCTGCTACTAATAATAGTTGATTTTCCTAGCTAGAAATAGAATGATAGAGCCAGAAAAAACCTTGGAAATCATCTGCTCTGACTTCTTCCCTTTTCAAAAGAAGGAGCTAAAGTACAAGAGGTTAACTAAAATATTTACTTTGGGGAACCTGCTCTTCCTCCTTATCTTATACTTTTGGAAGCATGGCATCTAATCCTATCCATGTGTAAGCCCTATTCCTTCCACTCAATCTGAAGCAGCTGAATTGTATCTCTAGAATGAACTCCTAAGTAGGTCCAACATACTGTGGCAAAGTGCATACCTATAAACATTCTTATTCCATCAGACTAGCAAGTTACTTAGGACACTGACCCTCACAAAATCTAACACAACACCTCGCACATAGCAGATATGTGACATTTAAGTTGTTGAATAAATAGAGTTATGATTTGACATGGCTTTTATTTTGAATGTAATAAAATCCAGTTGAATTGGTGAGATCTACATAGCTGCAAATATTCCAGAAAACAACTGATAAAGCTCAGAATTAGGTATATATGATGTCTTACAGTGCATTATCTTCAAAACCTGTCACATCTCTGGTTTAGAATGCTGCCAGGCAACAAGAAGGATTAGAAAGAAACCAACACTTCAAAATACTTTTAGTCCTTGACATGATTATAAAGTTCTGGTTTAAAAATTCCCAGAGCAAAAATATGCTCTGGGAGTTCTTTTTTTCATATCCTGGTCATTTTTAGCATTCAATCTGACTATCCATATTTGTTACGAGTTTTTTTTGTTTTGTTTTTGTTTTTTCCAGTGGGAGAAGGGAGAGAAAATAAATGTTCATTAATTGGAAAAAAAGAAAAAATATGTAATCTGAATCCAAGCCACTTGATATACTGACAGTAGAAGAGTCCTTTTGTTTTCAAGAAAGAAAAAATCTCTGCAACATTAGCTGTGCAAATAGAGTGAGAAGGGTTACACAGGCTTCTCCAAAAGGGTGGGCTCACCTCCCATGAACAGTTAAGTCTTCCAACCAGATCAATAGGCCTACGTACTAGAAGGCTCAAGAACTGAGACCTGTCCGTCAATCAACAATGTCAGTTCCACACATTCCTTGAGTGATGATTACCTTGTATGTAGCATGATATACAATTATCCCTTCCACATCCAGATTTTCCTCATTGTGGTTTTGATATATCATGGGTTGGCATAAGAAATTAAATGGAAATTTGGGGGCAGCATTAGAGGAGCCACAGATGACATACAAAGCCCAGCAGAAAACACAGAAAAAGTTTAGAAATTCAGAAATATATGAAATATATCATAGTATTGCATAATATCAAAATATTTTATCTTTTAATACTATAATAATTCAGACTTCTTCTCTGGTACAGAGGCAGGGCTAAAAAATTTCATGCAGATTTTACAGATTTCAGGGATCCACTATGCCTCTAACCCCAGAGATGTGGAAGGTAATAACCATAAACTAGTTTGGAGTACTACTAAAGAAATGGGTACAATAGTCCCAGTCCTCAAGGATCTTCTTTGCATACCCCATACTATCACAATCACTTCTTTCTTTTCTCGTTTAGTCAGGTTCTATATCTTTCCTTTGGGATATGTCTGCTCCAACACAATTAGGAAAAAAACCAAACATCTGTAAAATCAGCAAAAAGTCTAGTTCAATTCATCTGAATGTTTAAAATGTTCCACAAGGGTTTATATTCTATCTAACCCAAACAGTGTATCCATCTCTAGTATCTCACATAGGACTAAGTCTAAAGAAATGTCATCTCCCTCATTAGACTATAGGCTTCTTGACAGAAAAGACTGTCAGATGTTTTCTTTCTATCGCTGGTGCTTAGCACAGTACCCAAACACACAGTTAGTGATTAATAAATGCTTGTTGATTAATGGACGACTGGTAACAGAAAATTAAGAAAATATGGGTTAAAAAAGGTGTAAAAAAAGAAAAAGAGATAGCATATTCGTTTCTTAAGCTACTCAGTATTGCAAACTGGCCTTTTCAGAATGTTTTGATGCGTACATCAAATTCCTATTTCTAGCAGCTCCCTTTCATTTCTATTTACTCCATTTGCTATATACTATATTTAATGAAAAATTATTATATCCTTCTATAGCCTATAATCTTTATTTAGCAAGACCTGTCTTCTCATCAAGGTCACATTTCTTCCAGGACCCAGGGAAGCATTTTAATTAAGCAGCTTATATAGTTATTTTTGCTCAAAGGCTTTTTTGACAGATTATGAATATGTCTAAATGTCATTGTAAACTGACTAGGGAAAACGGGAATTTTTTTCACATGAAAATTCTAGTCTTTAAAATCTAAAAAAGTAGCATTGGTTTTAGCATTTCCTAATTGTTTTAAAACTACAGCATGCCCTGTGTGTATTCTTTAATTGGCACACAGATATCCCGCAGAGCATATTTCAATGGACAAGGTTTCATTGCTTCAAGCCAGAAAATATCTTTCTTCGATGCCTTTGAAGGAGGTTTTAATTTCCGGACACTGCAGCCCAATGGACTACTACTCTATTATGCTGCAGGGGTGAGTATTTGCTTTTACAGGACACGGGGAAACGCCTCATCCTAATTGTCGCATTGATTCCAAAACAAAAATAACAACTTCAAGCTAGTAGTAAATTCAGATTAACTTTAAATCTAAGACCTTTATGTTTAAAAAAAATGTATATCCTGCCTCATTTCAGAAAGTATGTGCAATACATACAAAATGTGAACTGAATACACCAATTTCACAATACATATCAAGAGCAAGAGGATGTATGCTCATAAATCAAAAGGAATGCTTGTATGTTTCCTGGCCTGCTCTAGAACACTGGAGATTGGCTTAAGGAAATATTTTATTTCTGCAAGAGAATAATACAAGCGCTGCAGGTAGTTGAGGGCCCCTTGATCAGTGGGGTTTCTCCACTGAGTAAGATTCATTAATTGAGACTTCAGTGTATAAGATGCACAGTTAGGAGGTAGGGCTGATTCAGTTCTTACATACATTCCCTATATGTGCAGCATCCCCAGTGAGTTCAATATAAATATATCATATCTGTAGGCAAGAGAAATTTGACCAGAAGCACTTAGTGTGAGTTCTGCTATTGAGATAAGGTCTTTTCATACCATAATTGGTAGAATCTTCTTTGTTCCAGAAAATAGCTTCCACTGAAGACTCAGTAGGAGTTGGTATGACTAAGGAGTAAGGAAAGAGCAAGCTGTGTCTTATCTCTTTGATTCATTGTTTCCTTTCTTCTGGTTTTTTCATGGTGTTCCTAAAGGATAAACATTTAATGAAAGCCAAAAAGAAAATGTCTGTTAGAGCAGAACTCCTTTATTCTGTTAATGTTTGAGGGCAGCACCCATACTAACCAAGTCACATCAGAAGATTACTACCTGTATTTATTATATCTTAGGGGATGTGATTTGACCTGGACCACATTCAAATCTATGTGATAACAAACTGTTAGCATAGAACTATATTGCCTATAAATACCTCATGTGGGAATTCCAGAGGCAATATGGCCTTTTGCATAAAGAAGCAAGCCTCAGAGCCAGGAACATCTGAATTTGAGTCCTCCCCTGTAAGACATATTGTCTGTGTGACCCCAGAGTGACTCTCTAAGGCTACAAAGGGCACCAGACACAGAGTCAGGAAGACATGACTTCAAATTCTACTTCAGATACTTACTTAGTTTTATGACCCTGGGCAAGTCACTTAACTTCTCTGACAAGTTCATTCCATAATGTACATATCAACAAGAAAAATGATAATTCATATATATGTGACTCTTTACATTTCACAAAGTACTTCCTTCATGACAATGGGGTAGATAATGTGATTATTATCCCTAAATTACAGGTGAGAAAAGTCAAATATAAAGGAGCTAACTGCCTTGCTCATGGTCATAAAACTGGAGTCGGTCAATACCGAAACCAGTCTTCTAACCCCAGTTCCAAAGTTCTTTCCACTGAACAGCCCTGCCTCTCAAATTTTGTACATAAAGAATTGGTAAAATATTTTTTAAAAATTTTCTGCGTAACCAAAGCCTTCAAAGCATTGGGTTAACCTATATGTTGTATAGCAGCTCCCAATAATGAAATACTGTATTTCATCCTAAAATTACTACTGTTCTATGTACTACAAAAAAACATAAGAGGAACAAAGCTCTGGAAGCCATGATTGTTGAGGATTTAGGGACTTCTTCGGCACAGGGGAAATTCTCTTGTGTCAAGAGACTATGCCTGACTTTGGGTCTAAGACCAAGAATACCCAAGTCAAACTGCTCAACAAAGAGTGGAATTAGCAACTGAGGTTAGTCTTACTAAGCTGAAATCAAAGACTTAGAGATCATGGATATGGAAGAAAAGTAACAGTAACATGGGAAATCTGAATTAGATCACTAATGTGATGTCATGAATATATCATCAGGAGGAACAGGGGATGAATTACAATACAAGATCACAGAATAGAACATGTTTAGGCCAGATACAAAGGACAGCGACAAAGAGGAAAGAATCTGGAAGCCTTAGGCACCCAACTGTACCTGATAGAATTATCTGCAACATGTATTGACTCACAGGTTAATGTCTGTTCAACTTCTCCCTCTTGACCAAGGAGGCTTGATACTATGGTTTCTGGTGACATATAATTGAAGGGTTGACAATAAGGAGAGGACTCAGAGTTAGGCAAGTTTTGCAAAGAAAAAGAGAACTGCTTAGTGGTGACTAGAATTTCCAGTATGACATGGAGCTGGTCAGCAACTTAACTCCTTCCTCACCAAAAATTTCCAATTGGCAGAATTGTTTTTCCCCCATGGAAATCTGACTCCAATTTTGTCAGGGAAATCAGCAGGAAAATTAAGACATCCTTTAACTTTGCATTGTTTTCTTGTGATCTATCTGTTCTAGTAACACTTTGAAAAGAATTACATAACTTATCAATCTTTTCCCTAACTGGACTCCCTGCTTAGACTCCTCTGCTTCGCTTTTCAGTTGGATGTATTTTCTATTTCCATGGATAAGGGAACAGTGATATTGAATGTAAAGGGGATCAAAGTTCAATCAACAGATAAACAATACGATGATGGTCAGTCTCATTTCATCATTGCCTCTATATCACCCACAAGGTATAATATTTTCATGTTTTTTTAATTATTCTGCAATATTTTCTCTTTGCCCTTGAAATATTAGTTACAAACTAGAAGCAAACTTATTGCACATAGATGGTTTATTGTCCTACTATCTAATGTAAAGAATACACCTCTGATCTTCATATGTTCAGAGAAATAAAAGCCAACTTGACTTCTTTTTAAGGGTATGACTTAATTTTGGAGTTCTGTTAATACATATTTAATTAAATTACTACCATTCAAGAATATCAGAATATAAAATCTTTGGTGAAACCTTGAAATATACAAATGAGTTCCTCCTAATCTTCTAAGGTCCTAGAGGACAGCCAGCAGTATTTGCTTTATAACACTCTGAGCACTTTTGAATGTGGAAGGTAGACATTGGATAAATATGTACTAGGTGAATAAACAAAACATTCAGAGTAAACATTTGATTATCAAGTAATTCATAACTGTGCTTCATTGTAGTCTTTAATTGCTGATCTTCAAGCTAGGAACATCTGAATTTGTCATTTGAAAGAATAAAGAAAGTCTCTGGATGGAAAAATGGAAACCATAGTGACAAGAAACCAATTATAGAAATCACTGCTTTTCTCCTGGGTCTACTCCAGCACTCATTTAAAAGAGGCATTTTCCTGTACTCTCATAATCAAAATCCACCCAAAAGGTTTTATTTACATGAACAACTAAAGAACAGTAAAGGGTCTCCCAGCCAATATTAGTCAGAAAATGGCCAAAAAGTGATGAGTGGGTTCTGCTTGTCTCACAAATCCCAAAGAAGCATAACAGACGTTGTCAGATTACCTAAAATCTTGATCTTTATTGGCTTACTTTACATTTCAGCCTTAACTTGGGGCAAGAAGAAGAAAGGATTGATTCTTTGAATAATGCAGAGCAAATAATTGATGATCTAAATCAATAGGATAACTAAGCTAGATATAAAAGCCTAGAGATGATAAGTCAGATATCCCACTCTGACCTGCCAAGTGATTCTTCTTCTCATTACCTGTAGTCGTGGTTAGTTTTGCATTACCCTGTTCTGAATCACTGACATTTCTTATTGGTGTTAAATATAATTAGAGGCAGAATGACATAGTTAGTGGATTGAGGGCTATTGTTAGGAGTTAGGAAGAGAGGTTCAAATTCTCCTTTCAAGACATATGCTGTTGGGGCAGCTAGGTGGCACAGTGAATAGAGCACTGGCCCTGGAGTCAGGAAGACCTGAGTTCAAATCTGGCCTCAGACACTTATCACTTACCAGCCATGTGACCTTGGACAAGTCACTTAACCCCAATTGCCCTGCCTTCCCCCCTCCAAAAAAAAAAAAAGACATGCTGTCTTGTGATCCTAGACAAGTCACAATCTTGGGGATAACTAATTGGTGCAGTAGATAGAATACTGGGTCTGGATTTGGAAAGACCTGAGTTCAAATCCTGCCTCAGACATTTACTAGCTGTGTGCCCTGTCTGCCTCAGTCTCCTCATCTAAAAAATGAGAATAATAGTACCTACCTCCCAGTGTTGGTGTGAAAAGAAAATGAGATAATATTTGTCAATTGCTTTGCAAAACTTAAAGCGCTATATAAATGCTAGTTCATATTGTTATTATTATATTATCATAACTATGCTCTTAGTACCTCCAGGCACCACTCTAAGACTATAACTTGTAAAAGAGTTGCAAATTTGCCTTGATAGAGAGAGTTTCTTCACTGGAAGTTCCCTACAGTAGTGAGATCACAGATCAGGTCCAAAAAATAAGTAACAGTTCCTCACATTGACTTGTGGTTACATATAACCATATGGTTGTATATACTATGGTAATATGAGCCATGGTTCATGGTTACAAAGAAGATCACTGACCCTCACAGCAAAACTAGCATAATTATTATAACTTCCACTTTATTTATGATGAAACTTGGACTCAGAGGGGTAAAGTGACTTTGACTTGTCCAGGGTCACCCAAATAGTAAATGACAGATGCAACATGCCCAGACCTAGGTCTGACTCCAAATTCAGTGCCTATCCACTGAACTGTTCACTCTGAATAATCCATTGAACAATTGGTGAGAAAGCTTTTCTCTTTGCAGATATGAACTCATAGTGGATAAAGACAAATTGGGTAAAAATAACCCAAGCAAAGGAAAAACAGAGCAGGCTCCAGCCAGAGAGAGCAAGTTCTACTTTGGTGGCTCACCAATCAGTTCCCAGTATGCTAATTTCACCGGATGCATAAGTAACGCCTATTTCACCAGGTGGGTTTTATTTCTATCACAAGTTACCCCATGAACCTGAGAAAGGAGGTATTAAAATTGCTGAATACCTTTTTTTTTTCCCAGTAGCAGATACAAGACTAATATTGCAGAGTGGATTTTTCCTTTGGGTAGTGTTTGCAAAGCATGATGCAAAAGGTTCCTTCTGATCCTAAAATTGTATGATTGATCTTCTCAAAGAAGAGGCAAAAACAGAAAACTTTTAAAACTCTGCAATTCAATGGAGCAGTTGTACAATACAAGGGGAAATCCCCTGAATGATGACTTTCTTAAAAAGAAATTTGAAATTAAATTCCAAAGCTTTAAATAAAGTTGTTCAAAAGAACAACTTTATTTCTTGATATATTGATAGATTTTGCTAATTTTTTACCCTTTCTCCCTCTTTTTCTTTTCTTTAAAAATATTATTTGTTGTATAGAATGGGTCTTTGGGAGGCGGCTACTCAAAAAATTTTGTCCATACAAAAGATATCAATAAAGTTTTATTTGTTAAAAATTTAGAATTAATAAAACATAAAAATAAAGCCATTCAGCTATTTCTTTAAACCAATGTTAATGAATTCAGGAATTGAGATGGAAGGAAGTGAATGTAGTTTGAGTTACATATAAGAAGTTCTACTCACATAAAAGAAATACTGAAGGAGAGAGCAGCTGTCACTTCTCAGAAGTTCTAAGCACATCAATGACACATAAAAAATAAATGTTGACTAACTCATGGTTTAAGGTGTCTTGATTAAGATTACAATGAAGCAAGGGGACCTTTCTAGATTTGTTGAGCTATCAATCAAAAAAGCATGTATTAAGGAGTAGCTAGGTGGCTCAGTGAGTAGAGCACCTGCCCTGGAGTCAGGAGGACCTGAGTTCAAATTTGACTTCAGACATTTAACACGAAACTGTAGCCATGTGACTGTGGGCAAGTCACAACCCCAACTGCCCCTCCAAAAAGAAAAAAAAAAAAGCATGTATTAAGAACTTAGCATGTGCCAAGTACTGAGATTATATGAAGAATAAAAAACTAAACATAAGTCATGTTTGACCTGTTAATTTATGTGTTAGTGATTTAATTTCCCAGTTTTGAACAGCTCTTAAGGAAACATTTGTTTTGAAACCCACAACATAGGTTGGACAGGGATGTAGAAGTTGAAGATTTCCAACGGTACTCTGAGAAAGTCCACACCTCCCTTTACGAGTGCCCCATTGAATCAGCACCAGTTTCTCTCCTCCACAAAAAGGGAAAAAATTCCTCAAGGCCTAAAGTAGATAAAAACAAAAAGGTAAGTTGTATTGAACAGCTTTCTTAAATTCTCTCACCGTTATATATTTGATATAATATTAGGACAGATAAGTGTTTAGTGGAACTTTTTTATTCTGCCATTATATCCATATAAAAAATGACATATCTTGATTTCAAATAACATGATTTACTGGCATCATAACATCAAATCAGATGCGTAAAAGATATTACAAGGATGTTTATATATGTGTGTGTGTGTTCTTCATGTTACATCCTCTAGTATCTTCCATTATACTTATCAAAATCTTTCTATGTGTCACTCTTTCTCTACCTAAAATTAATTACTAAAATACAGATTACAAACTACTATATTGTAAACCAAGCTTTCCTTTCCAATGTTAATGGCAGTCTAATATTTAAGCCCCTCGAAACTTGAGCATTGTGTGTTTTCATTAAAAAAAAAAAATCTCTGCGCACAGCTATAGCAATATTGTATGGTTATCAACTGCAAATGACTTACCTTTCTCAGCAATACAATGATCCAAATTCCAAAGGACTTATAATGAAAAATGCTATCCATCTCCAGAAAAAGAACTGATGGAGTCTGAGTTCAGATTGAAGCATACTATTTTTCACTTTCTTTTCCTTCTGTCATTTTTTGAGGGGTAGGGGGGTTGAGTTTTCTTCCACAAAATGACTAGTATGGAAATATATTTTACATGATTGCACATATACAACCTATATCAGATTATTTACTGTCTCAGGGAGGAGGGAGAATGAAGGAAGTATAGAATTTGGAACTCAAAACAAAACAAAACAAAGAATGTTAAAATATGTTTTGCATTTAATTAGGGGGAAAATATCATTTGAAAAAAAGAAAATCTCTGACTCAAAATATTATCATACCCCAAAAAATATACTATGAAATAGTCAAATCATGGAGGAACATCAAATTGCATGTAATTTTCTTTTCCTTATTTTCTGAAATTCAATCCAAATTAAAATATTGTCCTATAAGCCTATTTAATGCCTAAATTTTGAATTCAATCCAAAAAAAATGAGCTTAATTAAAATAGGCCATCTTTTAAAATCTTATCATATCATGAATCCTTAAACATTTAGGATTATTTTTAATAAGTGTGTTCTTTATTGTATTTTATTTCAAATTCTAATTTACATGCTGAATTGCATCAGTGTTTCCATTAAAATGAAGAGCTTCCTTGAATGAAGAGTTCATTAATGAAGAGTTCATTACTTCCTGGCATATTGTATTGCCATGGTCTCTGTTTTTATTTCTTCTTTTGACATGTATGCTTAATTTCAGAGAAAATGAGATCATAGATTTTAGAGTTGAAAGAGATCTTAGAGGTGGGGCGGCTAAGTGGTGCAGTGAATAGAGCATTGGCCCCGGAGTCAGGAGAACCTGAGTTCAAATCCAGCTTCAGACACTTAACACAAAACTGTAGCCATGTGACCTTGGGCAAATCACTTAATCCAAATTGCCTTGCTTTCCCCCTCCAAAAAGCAAAAAGAGAGAGAGATACAGAGAGAGAGGGAGAGAGATTTTAGAGGTCACTGAGCCAAGACCCCTCATTTTTACAGATGAAGAAACTGAGTTCTAAAGAGGTCAAATGATTTATCCAAGAGTACACAACTAGTAAGTAATGTAGTGAGGATTTAAATCTGAGACTCTTCATTCCAAATCTAGTACTCTTTTGGCTACTGGAACCTTGGTTGGGGAAGGGGTGGGGCAACAACAGCACTATCAAGGACCCCTGATGATCCTATAAATGACCATGTCAGACCAGAAAACCAAGGAAATGAAAAGAACATGGGTGCTGAAGTCCGAGACTCTGGGCTCCGATCCTATGCAACCTTGAACAGGGTCTTTAACCTTTGTAGTCTTCTGGCTCTTCATCTATAAAATCATGGGGCTGGACAGACTATGAGATAATGGAAGAGTTTTCATTTCATTCTATAAACCATCAGTGATGCTTGTTTTTGTTAACATTAATTTTTATGATGAAATACTATTCTATAATAAATGATGAGCTGGTTGATCTTAGAAAAACTTGGAAAGACGTATATGAAATAAAGAAGAGCGAGATGAGCAGAACCAAGAGAATGTTGTACAAAATAGCAGCAATATTGTTCTAAGAACAACTTTGAACAATTAAGTCATTATATGTATTATAAATACTCAAATCAACTACAAAGGGCCTAGGAAGGAAAATACTATCCACATCCAAAGAAAGAAATGATGAATAAAACCATGTACAGTATGGTTTTACATATACATATGTATATATACACACACATATACATACACACATACATATGTGTATATGTATATATATGTAAACACATGTGTATATGTATGAACACATACATATTTGTGTCTGATGGTAGCCTGCTTTAGGGAAGGGTAGAGAGGGAGGGAGAAAAAAAATTAAAAATACACAACAAGAAACAAAAGAAAATTTAGAAGGAAGTACAGAAAAAGGGGGTAGTTTTGAAAATCATGTGTAGTATTTATCACATAGTTTTTCCAAAAAAAAAGCAAAGAGTATGAAATGGAAATTCATGGTTTTATATTGAATCTGTTTTTAATGTTGTGCTATGTACATGGAAATGGTCTTTTTCTTTTTAGTTTTTTTATTTAAGTTCAAAATGAATAAAAAATTTTAAAAATATTAACTTTTAGTGAATTTCATCTACAACTACTTTGGTACCATATTTTTATATGATTTTTCATTTACTTTTTTGTACAGAATGAGAAAAATAAAGATTCACCTCGGAATCCAATTGGCCTGAAATCCCTAAAGCAGAATGTTTCCCGGGACTCTCACTGTCAGCTTTCCAGCAGTCCAAAAGCAATCTCCCATGCCTATCAATATGGAGGAACAGCTAACAGCCGCCAGGAGTTTGAACATTTAAAAGGAAATTTTGCTGAAAAGTAAAATAAAACCTAATCTTTCTAATAAGTATAGCTTGCTTATATATAGTATAGTACTTTTAGTATCGTAAAACGCGTTTCATATATTATTTCTTCCAAGTATCACATGTTTTATACATTATTTCTTCCAAGTATCACAATAGCCCTGAAAGGCAGTTGCTATTATTATTCCCAGTTTAGAGATACAGAACTTGGGACTTAGATGAATGTTAGGGATGATGATAGCTAACATTTTAGAATAGCTATAAAATTTATGGACTGCTAGGTGTCACAGTGATTAGAGTGTTAGACCTGAAATCAGGAAGGCTCATTTTCCTGAGTTTAAATCTGGTCTCAGACACTTCTTAGCTATTTGACCCTGAGCAAGTCACTTAACCCTGTTTGCCTTGGTTTCCTCACCTGTAAAATGAACTGGAGAAAGAAATGGTAAACTCTAGGATTTTTGCCAAGAAACCCCAAATGGAGCCATGAAGAGTCTGACATGATTAAAAAATGACTCAATACTGATAGAGGGGGTTTCCTTAGCTAAAAGTTCCCTAAGCCAGTGAAATCACAGGTCCTGTCCATGGTCCATACATATACCTGTATGTATATATATATATACATGATATAGCTATAGCTACAAATATAGATAAATATATACATGTACATGATATGTTTTAATTTTTACTCAGAAAAGAAAAAATAGTATAGGCTTTTATCAATGAACATAAAACCATGAACACATCTGAAATATTTTGAAAAAATCTTATTTTTGTCAAAATCCTTTGATCTCCATAAATCACTTTGTGTTTCCCCTTAAATGTGAGATTCCTTATCACATAGATTTGAACCAGACTGCCAAATATATTTTCCAAAGAACTGAATGGCCTAAATTTAATACCTGAAAAACTATTTTCTTAAATTGAAAAATGCTACCTTTTAACTTAAGAAAGGTAAGACTATAAGGAACTATATTCATCTCTCAATGCTACTTGACAAATGTTCATTAATTCTACTGAGAAAGAAAATTTTTAGCATCCCTACTTGGCATTTAGGTAGTGTTTTTCTATTCTAAGCATTTTGCAACCATCTGTCAATTACTCAACATAAATGTCTTGCTTTGGGGGAGGCCAGAGATTATAGTAAATCCTGTTTTTCAGATAGTTGGGTTTTTTTTCTTATTTTCATTTCTCAGGTCTCAGTTTTCCATTCGTTTGAAAACTCGCTCCTCCCATGGGATGATCTTCTATATCTCTGATCAAGAAGAAAATGACTTCATGACTCTTTTTGTGGCACATGGCCGGCTAGTGTTCATGTTTAATGTTGGCCATAGGAAACTGAAGCTTAGGAGTCAGGAGAAGTATAACGATGGATTGTGGCATGATGTAAGTTGAAAAAGGAAAGTTAATTGATCATCAGACATCTTGAACCAACTGCATAGGCATTAATGACTTGATATGAGTGTAAATGGAAATCCCTGTTCTAGCATACATTTTTAAAAACATTTCTATAAATATATCTTTTAAAATATAACAATACTGAGGCATCTGAAAAAATACAGAGGTCTATCCTTTGACTCATAAATTGAAGTCAAAGGAAATTAAAGCTTAAGATTCCTGATTCCTGCTTATCTCAGTTTATTCAAATCTTTAAGATTGTCTTTGCCCAAAGAATTTATTAAGCACCCACTGTTTCTAAAGGCACAATAGAGGATAGATACAAGAAAAATTTAAAAATAGAATTATAAAGACAAGATATACAGAAATTAATCAGTTAAATAGTTATTTTGTACATTCACAGCAATATGTACTTAAGGACAAAACTAAGTGGTACAGACAACAGTTCTATTTAAGTTTAAGAAAAGCAAAGATGAGTGTAGGTGGGAATAACTGGGCAGGGCTTTTATATAAACTATATTTAGTAGAAATGATACTATAATACCAAATCAGTCTACGCTGATGTCAGGTAATAGGAGTGTCAATTCCACAAATACATGAAGAGAAAAAAGATGAAAATAAATAATACACCACTTCTAAGATCATAAAACACATTGAAAAGCTGGAAGAATGACTCAGATATGTAGCCTGAGGGACAGCTCACTTTCAAATATGTATCTGTCTCTGTGTGTTTATATACACTCACAGATACACATAGTATATACATATGTGAACACATGTGTATATGTAGAGTTATGTGTTTGTATGTGTATATACACATATGTACCTATATGTACATATATGTATGTACATGAAATTCAATTTAACAAGTATTTCTAGAACCACTATATGGCATCAAAGAATGATAGCGTACCCTGTGGGGATCGCCCTCACACCAGAGATAACCAATCCATCAATCAGCAAGCATTTATTAAGTGTCTACTACATAGCACTCACTATGGGAAGTGCAGGGGATAAAAAAGACAAAAATAAAGCATTTCCCACTCTCAAAGAGCTTATATTCTGTCAGTGGAGACAACACGTACAAAGATGAGTGTATATAAAAAACGATTACAAGGTAATTTAGAAAAGGAGATATCAATGCAATTTGAGTGAGATTCAGAACTGGGGAGAACCCACAAGACAAAACATAGCACAAGATAACTGTGAGCTACCAAAGGAAGACATCTTCATTCAAGGGAAATATAATATATGAAGCAGTCAGGGATGGAAACAAGTGCTAAAATCTGGTGGGTATTTATAGGATTCTTATCTGGGTTCAAGGAGAGATAGACATTGAAAGGAAGGATTGCCAATTCAAAGGTACAGAGATAAGAGATGGAAGGCCATGTATGAAGAGCAGTAAGAAGGCCAGTTGACTGGATCGCAGAATGCAGGAAGGGGAGCAGGGTATAATGAAGCTGGGAAGGTAGGCTGAGATCAGAAAGTGTTGGTCTTTAAAAGTCATATAAGGAAACAAAGGATTTAAGAGGATGTGACCTCAAGTTACATAGTAAAACAGTGGTCATTGTGAAACTAGAACTAGAGTCTCCTCAATTTCCAAACTTGTCTTCTTTCCATTACACTATACCATTTCACCTAAGCTTATTTCAGTTGAAGATAACACAGAGGACAGAGATTTAGCATATGTGATTAAATTTTAAGAAGTTACTGACCAGGTGAGAAAAATACATTAATATTCACTTCACTATAGATATATTTGTAAATTTAATTTATATATAAATTAATTTAGTCATCTACAAATATGACCATGTAAAATGTAGTATACATATAAAAGACTTCAGATGTAAAACATTGGAGTAACTATGATTTTATAAAATGGAACCTTTCCATATCACAGTAAATGTTTGTTATTTTAACCATGATGCTCTATTCAGTTGCTTTCTTCACTATATGTAACCTCAGTCTTCTTCCTGTGTCATTTTTCCTTTGCCTCCATCAAGGTGATATTTATTCGGGAAAAAAGCAGTGGTCGTTTGATAATTGATGGTCTCCGAGTCCTAGAAGAAAGTTTTCCTCCAACTGGCACTGACTGGAAAGTTGAAGGTCCTATTTACTTGGGAGGTGTTGCTCCTGGAAAAGCTGTAAAAAATGTCCAGGTAATTCAACAAGCATTTGTTAATTACTTAATAGGTGTTAAATAAATCACACACACACATAAAGTCACAGAGTCATAGATTTTTGAACTAGACAAGATTTTATAAATTATTTCATTCTATTCTCCCTTTCCATCTCCACTTCTCCCTCCCACACACACTCATTTAACAGATTAGAAAAACCAGTTATGAGATAAAATTTTTTGTCATGTCAGAGACAGGAGCTCAGATACTAATACAATGCTACTTGTTTTCTGTCAATCTTGTGGTTAAGGGGGCACAGATGTCTTCATCCCTTCTGGTATGAAGGTGAAATGAAGTATGCTTCAGTATCTAAAAGACTGACAAGAAAAGCTAAAACTCATACGTAATGCTAAAGAAGTAAATTTTTTCTAAAGGTCACTATTAGCCAGATGTCAATATAGAAATGATTGCCAATCCTACCAATCTAGCCAACATGCTTTGAGATCTTTATAAATATAAAGATGAATTATTTTTAAACATAATTTCAGCATCTCTATGACATATAAAGACAGGGTCTAAGGATCATTTTTTCTGAGAAAAGATGGTGACTAGATTTGTTGTTTACTTAGCAATAGGAAACTCCAAGTACAGAAATTCCCTCCACCAAAGTAAATTAGTATCTGTTCTGCAATTTGTAGTCCCAGAGAACTACCCATAACCCTGGGAGGTTAGGTGATTTGCTCCAAATTGCAAAACCAATCATTTCTAGATTCAGGATTCAAACACAGGTCTTATTGATTCTAAGGCCACATGTCTATCAATGAAGCCATGGGACCTCTCATGAATCTCATAGAAGGAAATAATGGCAGAAATATGGCAGTGGGGACTCACTTCTGGGGGAGAAACTCCATACCCTCTTTAGTAAATACATTCTTGTAATTATATATAATATATATATGTATATATGTATTTATATATATATACACACACACACACACACACACACACCCATTCAATTGTGAAGTTGGTGGTCCATTAAAAAATTGTGATTATGGTAACATTTAAATAGTTCTTTTATCCCCATCTTACTAAAACAGTTTCCAGTCATTTATCAATGGAGTGAAGAGAAACAATGGATTTGCCTTAATACAAACAAAAAACAAATTTAAATCTGAGGTATGACCAAAAAGGCAACCCTCCCACACCCTATGTTATTCACTGTAAGAGTTATGAGTAGAATGTAAAGTCAGAGAATTAGAATTATTAAGTAACTGCACTAGCAGCTGCTATTGAAGAGATTTGGGGTGGGGAGGAAATTTCCAAAGAGGAAAAGGGAAAAATTAACATGTCTGAGAAGTCCAAGTTTCACATCCTCTAGCATTGTACTTTCAGCCCCTCAATCAGATAATAATGTGAAAAACAAGTTCTATGGTATTTGATTAGCCAGAATGGACCCCAAGCACTATTGTCCTTATTTTCACACAACAGCAAGAGCTGTTTTTAGGCATTGCTAGCAGCATTCAGTTAATCAACAAGCATTTATGAAGTTCCTACTACATACCTGAGATTGTGCTATATGCTGAATACTAAAACAAAAATGAAGCAATCCTTGCCCTCAAGGAGCTTATACTCTATCAGGGAGAAACAACAAGTACACATATAAGTAAATATAAAATATATACTCTAAGTCATTTCTGGGAAGCCAGGGAGCAAAATAATAAAGCATAATAATTAGAATATTTAAATCAAATGTTTAAATATTTAATTCACTTCCTGAATTTGTGTGGAAAAACTCTTTGGCTTAACTACCTCAGGTTAACGCTATTAAGAATGAAATTCTGTCTACAATGAATTCAATTTAAGAAAATAACCCCCTATAGACAGGACAAAAAACATCTATATTAAAAAGGACCAGGCACTTGAATAGTTGAATAAATAAAACATAAATAGATCTTATTACTTTTCCTTAATGCTTGTTAAGTTCTGCATATTTGCTCCCCCTTTTAATGTGTCAATGAAGTACATGAGAAAATTGATTTTTAAATGAATATTCTATTAATCTCTTCTTTCCTCAGATTAATTCAGTCTACAGTTTCAGCGGTTGTCTTAGCAATCTTCAGCTCAATGGGACCTCAATTACCACTGCTTCTCAAACATTCAGTGTGACTCCTTGTTTTGAAGGACCAATGGAAAGTGGAACATACTTTTCAGCAGAAGGAGGATATGTGATTCTAGGTAACATGATGCTAAATAATGTGATTCATGAAACGTTTCTTCACTGGTAGCTAGATAGAAAGACCCTTGGGCTACCAGATAAGACTTTCAGAAAACCCTCTACAAACTTCCCAACCTGACCCTTCTCCATCACTATAACTCATCTCTTCCTTACTAACTCTATCAAAACCACACCATGCAGATCCTAGTCCTTTATCAGCAGAATGAGTAGAGAGGATGAATTTTCCTTAATACAAATGAAAAATAGATTGAAATCTAAGGTATGGCCAAAAAGTTAGCTACTCCCAAACCCTGTGTTACTCACTAAAATAGTTATGAGTAAAATCGAAAGTCAAAGAATTAGGACTATTAGGTAAGCAGCACTAGGTGGTGCCATTGGAAAAATTCTAGCTCTTATTTAGAGCTATATGTGATTATATATTGATAGCATTTCTTTCTACAGATGAGTCTTTCAATATTGGATTGAAGTTTGAGATAGCATTTGAAGTTCGTCCCAGAAGTAGTTCAGGAATCCTGGTGCATGGTCACAGTGTGAATGGAGAGTACCTGAATGTTCACATGAAAAATGGACAGGTAGGAGCCTCTTCATGTCTTTCATCCTTGACCCTGGGATTCTAGATTAGAAGATGATTTCTATTATGGAATAATGCCATAAATCTCCAACTAATGAGATAATGGAGTAGTAATAAAAATTAAATTTGAATAAGCATTTTCATTCTAATGAATCTCTTGGAGTTTCCTTCCCTTAGTATATTGTTGGCAGTAAAAACCACATGACTAAGGTATGGCCAAAAAGTTAGCTACTGCCAGACTCCGTGTTACTCACTAAAATTGTTATGAGTAAAATCTAAAGTCAAAGAATTAGAATTATTAGGTAAGCAACACTAGATGGTGCCATTGAAAAGATTTCAGCAGAAGAAGGATAAGAACACTTTGCCCAAAATAGATGGTTTGTTGGAGGGGTAGTATTTGGCCAAGTCTAGTTTGTATTATATGGCATCTCAAGTCCCTTCTTACTCTGAGATTCTATGATTGTATAATAAATGTTGTATTTGAATTTATTACTTAAGAATAGTAAAATGATATGGCAATGCTCCCCTCCCATCCCTGCTCCCTCTACCCTAAAAAAAGTGAGGGATTTTGGCAAAGTAGGAAAAATGAATGTACTTTTTCATAAAACAAACTATGATCCTAAAAGCATATAATCAGACTCTATGCCAACTGTCACCAGATTTTATCTATACACCTCTCCTTAATGACTTGTAATCTGAAACTTTTTGATTATACTTTAACACTACTTCTACTGCAAAATAATCTTACGTTAGATCCATAAGAGGGATGCTAGGTGGCATAGTGTATAGAACACTGGCCCAGGAGTCAGGAGGATCTAAGTTGAAATCCAATCTCAAACACATACTAGCTATGTGACCCCATACAAGTCATTTAACCCTGTTTGCCTCAGTGTCCTCATCTGTAAAATGAGCTGGAGAAGGAAATGGCAAACCACTCCAGTATCTTTGCCAAGAAAACTCCAAATGGGGTCGTGAAGAATTGGATATGACTGACACTACCCAACAACAGATTCCTAAGAGTCTTGCATATAAGTACTAAGAAAGAAAAAGCTACATTTTCAATGATGTGTGAGATATAAATAAGTTCTCTGCGTCCAAGTATATTTTTCTATTGTCATGTAAAATATCAATAAAAGAATGCTATCTATTGTCTGTCTTTGCTTTTCTCTCCCTATGCTTTCTTTTTTCCTAAAATCTGTCACTATTTTGGTTTCAAATTTAGGAACTTGAATATAGCAAGACTGCTTGACTTCTCTGGCAAAAGAGTGTCCCCCAGTGTACGAATATGGAATATATCTTTCTGTCTGAAGCTGTGGATGGGTTATCTGTGTATCTGTTACACAATATATTAGGAATTCTGTTTCAATAAGGAAATGCCAAACTAACTGAGAGAAAAAGTGAAACATAAAATAATTTTCTGTTAATTGAAAGGATAAATGATTTTATATTATTTTTACAGGTCATAACAAAGGTCAACGATGGGATCAGAGACTTTTCTACTTCAGTTACACCCAAACAGAGTCTCTGTGATGGCAGATGGCACAGAGTAACAAGTGAGTAAATGTGAATAGTCTGTGTTCCCTTGAAGAGAATAGACATAAGCACTCACGTGGAATGTAGGCTATGAACAATACTATAGATGGAGTGATCACATGGTCAAGATAATCAAGAAGAGTAGCAAAAAAATGACTGTACTTTTGGCTAAAGACACATGCTGACTCTAAATATTGTCTAGAGGTTATTTCCCCGTTCTTTAAGCCATGGAACATGCATGATACTTTTTTTAATATAATCAAAACTATTGCATTTTGAATTCATTCATAGTGTCAAATGCCACGTCCATGATGTGTTAAAAATTTAGGTCAGTATGTGACTAAGAACCATATATGTCAAAAATATTAATTATAAAAGAAAAAGATGCAAGACTTCAAAAATTGCATACATTCTTCAAAGCTAAAACAGGTGAGAAAAATCTTCAAATTGTTTTCTTATTCCATAACTGGAAAACAGCTATTACGTAGTAATATTGATGATGATGATAATAATAATAGCTGATATTTACTTTGAACTTTATATCAGTTATTATTATCATCAATATTACTAAATAATTTATTTACATTACAAAGTACTTCTTTATTCACACTATCTCATTTAAAAACTTTATTTTTTTTGCCATCACCTTCATTTCTAAGTATATCCCTCCTTGCCTCCTACCTATTATTTCTTTCGGTCCTCACAAATTCTGAGACACAGATACTGTGGGTTTATTATCCCATTTTACAGACCAGGAAACTGAAATTCAGAGAGATAAAGTAACTTGCCTTGATGACACAGCTAGTAAGAATTAGGAGTGGATTTCAAACTCAAGTCCACTCCCAACTTCACTTTTCTTAACCTCTTACAGAACAGTGAGTTCTTGTGTGTGAGTATATATTTATATGTATGTGCATGTGTGTGTATATATGTATATGTATATACGTATCTATATCAATAAATATATAGATCAATAGATAAAATGAACGAAACGTATCCTGAATAACAGATAACATGCAAAGTAAATTCTGCTTTTGTCTACAAAGTGAATGCTGTTGGATATGTTTTATAATCAGCTTTTCCATTGCATTTCAGTTATTAGAGATTCCAATGTGGTTCAGCTGGATGTAGATTCTGAAGTCAACCATGTGGTTGGTCCCCTCAGTCCAAAATCAGTGGATCACAGGGAACCTGTATTTGTTGGAGGTGTTCCAGGTAAGATTTTTAAGGAAATGAATTGAGATTAGGTTTATTAAGCTCTTACTGTAAGTCAGGCAGTGGAGAAACAAATGCAAGAAGGAAAAAAATGAAGTGGTTGCCCACCTTCAAGGAATTTAAATTCTAATCGAGGGAAACATCCCCTACAGGTGAATGATGGCCATGGAAGAGAATTTTGGCCTGGGAAGTCACTGGGATGGTGAATGAAGCTATTGTGCAGTCAATTGACATTCCCCAGAAGCAATGGTGTTATTGATTCAATTGAGGGAATGCCAAAACTAATTTCACACAACTGTCTTTACATTGTTGAAAATCTCTTGGTTATTGATTTTCCTCCTTCACCCAAATATGTCGAAGGACACTCTAAATAATTTAATTTCTCTAAAAAAAAAAAAAAGCATTCAAAGTTGTGAGACCTTGCCCAAGATCACAAATTAACAGAAAACTGGAAAATCTAACATTCCTAGGATAAGAGATTTTATCCTAACTACTCATCATTGCCATATATAATTACAAAATTCCTTAACACCCCACTTCCCCAGCACTAAAAAATAGAGTTAAGGAGAAACTATTCATGTAAATTGCTCCAGAATCATGGGAATTTGGGGGACCCACACATACATACCCATACCTGCTGTCATTGCCCTCAACTGGCTAGAGAAAGGGAAGAGAAGATAACATTTTCCCTTCTCCAAAATCAGTCTGGATGGATACAACAGCTGCATACATATGTCTTCTCATTCCATTGTAGAAACAATCAGAAAAGGAGGTTGTCAGCTGTAACTCTACAAACATAATCAGTGAGGCAACTGGAATAATCAATGAAGACTGCAAAATATTTTAGAGTGGCATTCAGAAAATATTTTAAGGATCAAAAAGAGTTGTTGTGTTTATTAACTTCCCTATGAACTAAACAAAATCTTATATGTTATTTTAATTTCAAATACTTATAAACAGTTACAGAAGTCACATTCCAGGCCTGCAGTAAAAATGTTGTGGCTGATAAGGCAGATGTAGGATTGAGATTCCTAAACCTTTGCACCTGGGATTTGTTTTGTTTTTATGAGGGAAATGTGAAGATTTTCTATTTACTACCTTACAAAAACATTGCAGACTATCTCCTGCCAAGGTATTCACCTTACCTTTCCCAAATACTTTAAGCAAGAAGTGGGAAGCGCAAAAGGGGGAGGGGACTAATCATCAATTAGTGAATTCTACACTGGATACTTACAAAATACTGATTTCTCTTTGCCTTCTGGGAGTCTTCCAAAAAAAGCAGCAGAAACAATGATGATAAGTATCTTAGAAGCTAGTGAAAGTGATTCATACTGGGATAAAAATGTGCCCTTTCCTTTGCTTTTTTTTTTAGGGGAGAAGGCAGGGCAATTGGGATTAAGTGACTTGACCAAGATCACACAGCTAATAAGTGTTAAGTGTCTAAGGTCATATTTGAACTCAGGTCCTCCTGACTCTAGGGCCAGTGCTCTATTCACTGCACCACCTAGCTGCCCCCAATGTGCCCTTTTCTTATCCCCACCCCATCTCTTAAAAAAAAATTGCCCCACCTCCACCTCCATCCTGATGCTGCCAAGCTTCTATTCTGAAATATGACTATCACATTCAGAAAACTGACACTGTTCTTTCTACCTTTCACAGCTCTCTTTGGTTCTCAGAGTCCAAAGGCAGCAGTGCAAGAAACATATATACTCTCTAAAGTTTATAATCTTTTCTATTTTTCATACCACTGCATTAGATTCTTCTATTCCCACTAGGCCTTGTCCCAAAAATAAAGGGGGAAAAATATTAAGGAGAAAATATTGTAGGTGAAATGCATCGGTAGTTTTACTGAAAAGTAGTAAATAGTAGACATGTCCGCTAGGTGGCCCAGTGGATCCACTGGGTTTGAAGGCAGGAAAACCTGAGTTCAACTCTGGCCTCAGATACTTACTAGCTATGTGACCCTGCTTGCCTTAGTTCTTCATCTATAAAATGAGCTAGAGAAGGAAATGGCAAACCACTCCAGTATCTTTTCCAAGAAAACCCCAAATGGGGTCACAAAGAGTCAGACATGACTGAACAACAACAACAAAGTAAATAGTAGTCTCCCTAAAAACTCCCGGTCTTTTGGAACCTATTTTTCCAATCAAATTAATTCATATGTACTGAGTGGCTGTTATGTACAAAACTCTGTCATCAGTACTGTGTTCTAAGTCACAATACTTGCCCTTAGCCAAATCATGTACCTACTTGGTTTACAAATTAACCAGCGGAGTGCTGAGTTCTTGTCATCTTCCTTTCATCTCCATCACTGGTATTCTCTAATTGTTTAACTGGCTTTCATACTTCTGGTGATGAAGTGTATGGAAGAGAGCTGAGTCTTGTTAAGTCATAACAATGCACTACCATGAGGATTACAAAGCTGATTTGTGAGTTTGCTTAGTTCCCCTTCTGTTCTAGAATTCTATGATTCTATTGCAATTTTAAATAGGAATTGATTTTTTCTCACACTTAATTGAAGTATGGTCTATGTGCCTATCCACCTTCAGTTTTGTAGGTCAACCTATAGCAATTGCATGAAGATGTTCCATTTATAGTCCTGATCATTTTTTATTCCCCTTTCTGAGTTACTTATTCCTAAGTGTTGTCCATCTTTTATCAATGATGCCAAACCATATCTGTGTTTACTTCTCTACACACAAAGGAATAAGCTTTGCTAAGTGGAATTTAAATTTTCTGAATGTTTCTAATCTCTCAAAAGTGTTTTGCCTTACATTGTTCCTATGCTCCCAACTCATTAAATCGTGCTTGTGCAATTAATAAGCATGATCTCTTCAAGATTATTAATTAAGATAATAATAAAACAAGTTTAACATAAATCCGTACGACACAGTACTGAGTATCTGGAATCAATGAAGAGGAATGACGTTTTCTTTGTTTATAATCCAAAACCCCTTCCTCTGAGAAAAAAAAATAGGCTCACACCTATCTGAATACAGATCTTTTTAAATGACATTTCTGAATTTGCCTAAAACATATAGACTTAGAAGTAATAGATAGGATGAAGAGAAAAACGGAAAAGTTAACAAAATTCAGTGAGAGACTCAGAATCAGTCTCTGCTCCAAACAAAACACTCGAAATGAGTGATGGGAAAGTGAAATTAACTGTACGAAATCTGAGACTCATGAAAATTCACAGCTAAGACTTAAACAATGGAATCATATCATATACTCATAATTCATACTTAATCCTTGACCAAAAAAAAAAGAAAGAGAAATAAAAAGGAAGAGATAACAATTTAAATAATGCTGACTCTTCTCCTTACCTCTAATTCTGCTGGTGTATTCTCCAGAATAAATTTGGGATGGTAGATGGGAATCTGCTGTTTGCCCTGGAGGTCTCAGTTCCCACATACCTTTTACAAGGACCTCTCGTTTCAGTTTGTCTTGTAAGAGTCTCCTCTTCGTCAGACCCACAGATAATCTATTTTTTTTCTTCGGGTGGGAGAGCTAGGTTAGGTTACTTTCCTAACATGTGGATCAATTTAAAAGCCCCTGCTGTATTCCCTTTGATTTCCTTGTGTCTTGACCCTTGGCTATGACCTGTTGTTTTCCTTTGAAAAAGGAAGATGAATTTTTTTTTTCTTTTGGTCTTTTCTTCTTTCAAACATGGCTAATATGGAAATATATTTTACATGATTGCATATATATATGACTACATTAAATTGCTTACCATATTAGGGAAAGGGGAGGGCAGGGAAGGAGAAAATTTGAATCTCAAAAATTTTTTAAATGAATGTTAAAAATTGTCTTTACGTGTAATTGGAAAAAATACTATTAAAAGAAAAAGGAAGATGAAGCCATGCAGCAGAGTAGTTTACCCCCTAAAATAATCATTTATGTGTGAAACTCAAAATAATTTTTCCTTTAATCATTCATTTCCCCACCAGCTTAGTTTTTATTTATCTTTGTTTCTTCTGTTCCATAGTTCTTCTGTCTCTTCAGATCAATAATTGTTTAGCTGGGTATTGTGAAAAAATAAAATAAAATTTACATTCAATTCTTTACATTACAGTCATTTCAGTTCCACCCACTCTCTGAGACATACTGACTTCTGTTAAAGTGTTCCCATCCCTTGGGGCAGCTAAGTACTACAATGAATAGAGCACGGGCCCTGGAGTCAGGAGGACCTGCGTTCAAATCGTTCAAATCGGACCTCAGACACTTGACACACTTACTAGCTGTGTGACCTTGGGCAAGTCACTTGACCCCAATTGCTTTGCCTTCCCCCTTCTAAAAAAAAAAAAGTTCCCATCCCAAGGGTTTCATGAGGCTCAAATGGATGTGAAGAACTTTGCAAACTCTAAAGCACTGTAAATATGCCAGTTGTTGTTGTTGGTGGTGGTGGTGGTAGTCAAAGTCACAGTAGTTGTCAGCAGCAGTATAGTAGTAGTAATTAGCCTATAGTTACTAGGTTACAAGTCTGGTGATAACTTCAGTGTCTAAGCCTTCTCTCCTGTGGGGTTTAAGCAGTGTTTATAAAGCAATACAAGAAAATGCTGGTAAATGTTTAACAACCAGGAAGGGTAGGGGGGAGAGGAGGGGAAGAATATATATGCTCACTTTTAAGTTTAATCTGCATTATTAACATGTTATTAAATCTAGGCAATGGACAAAGCAATAAAGTCCTTCTTTCCGAAGTATTGGTGCTCATACAGAAAATTTAGCAAGCCGTAAAGCCCATCACACCCCCATCCTACTTCTTTTTCAGCTATATTTGTTGGAAATTCCTGTACTGAAAGGGTAATTTTGATAATGTGAGATTTTCACCATACAGGATGATTCTATAAACTAATCTCTGAGTGAGATGCAAGGCCACTGTATTCTACAAATAACATTTCAGCCTTGGATACAGCTAAATTAATTGATCACAAATAGGAACTTGACCATGGAAATCAAGAGAAAACATGGGTTATATATTTCAGAGAAAAACTGCTCATAAAATATCATATTAAATTAAGTTTTATTAAATCTGAATTTTACAGTTGAATGAGGACTTTATGAGGCTTTTACATACTTTACCTAAGAAGTGGGGTTTCAAGGGGCAGTGGCACAGTGAATAAAGCACTGGCCCTGAAGTCAGGAGGACCTGAGTTCAAATTCAGCCTCACATACAAACACTTACTAGCCATATGACCTTGGGCAAGTCACTTATCCCCAATTGCCCTGCCTTCCCCCTCCAAAAAAAAAAGCAAAAAGTTAAAAATTTTTAAAAAATTAAGAATTGGGGTTTCACATGTGAACTGCCTATATAAAAGAGAAGATACGTAGTTACGGTCACCAGGGTATCTTAATTGCTTCATTCTAATGGCATAAAGTCAGATTCTGCCTAATCTGATTTCGTTACTAGCTCCTTTTTTATGCAAAAATCACCATGACCTTGCTTGCAACATTACACATATTTTTCACAGTTCAGTAGCATGTAAGCTTGGGATGAAATAATTCCTTTTCTTGTTCCTTGCAGAGTCTCTCCTGACACCAAGCTTGACCACGGGCAGACCCTTCTCTGGCTGCATCCGAAACTTTGTGATTGATGAACGCCCAGTGAGCTTCAGTAAAGCAGCGCTGGTCAGTGGGGCTGTGAGCATTAATTCTTGTCCAACAGCCTAATATTAAGCCAAGCTCAGCAGCCAAAGTACAAAGTTCTTTAGAGCACTGAAGAAACAAAAGCCCTACCAGCAATAAGGAAGAGCATCTCTTTTTCTAGACAGAAGTACCCATGTAGTGAACGTGACTAAATGGGGCATGAGCTCCTAGAGCTGGGGAAGGATTATATTTAGGATTTCTCACTTGGATTCTTATTTTCAATCTTAAATATTTGCAGTTGAAAACAAAAGGAAGGCTGAGCTTCTGTGTACTGACAACACACTTATTTGATGTTGGTAAGGTATATTGTTCCTGTCTGTAAAAAATAAAATCAAAATTGTGTTTCAAACATGCCTTGGCATATGTTTTCAAAGTGCTGACAGATCCATAGATTAATTTAATTGTCAGTTTCCAGGGAGATGTTATAAAAGCTTCATTCAGTCCCAAACTTTGCCCTAAGCTTTGTTTTCCTTGAAAAGACTTGCTAATATACATTAAAAAATCCATCTAGACAATAAATTTATTAGTGCAATTTTATTGTTCTGACAGAAAAATATGGAGTTTTTGTGTTCGTAGCAGATATTAAGAGGTTTTTTTATCTGTGAGAAAGTGAGAGTTGAATCCATTTTACAAGAGAAGAACAAAAGGCAATTAGATAAACTGAACAAAGGAAAACAGATCTCTTATGTTTCCTTTCATATGTCTTTATTGATTCATTTTTTTAATTAATCAGGGATATTATTGCTGGACTTCATTAGTTGTTGTTTGTCCTTCATTCTCAAAGATGATGATGGTATTGTGGAAGTAATGTCATTATACGCAAGTCAATTGGATTTAAGTGGGGGGGGGGGAAGGGGCTGTGCAAAGTCACCAGCCTCACTTTCTCTTCTGGAGCCATCTGGGTCCAATGACCAGATATAGATCAGGAAGACTGGAGATGGTCCAGGACGCAATGGAGGACCTTGGCCTTTTCAAATTAAGTTCCTTAACAGGTCTCAGTTTGACTGAGGCAATGCCCATTCAGTGATTAAGACAGAGAATGGTCTTTTTACCTAGTTTAAAAAAAATAATAATGGTATAAAACAAGCAATAAATCAACAAGTATTTATGGAGTCCCTACAATGTTGTAGGCACTCTGCTTAAAAATATTATCTCATCCACCCCAGTCTTAATCAGTGGTGGAAGAAGGGTCTAAGAACTGTTTGTCTCAATTGGCCATTTAAGTTTAATAGTAAAAGACCGGTTAATGATAACAATGCATTGTAAAAGCTTCAGGAGGAAAGGAATGTTTTTGTGGACCATTTGTTTCATGGCAGTTTTAAGTTATTAGTTTTTAAAATCAGTAATTTGTAAATTGAAACAACTTGACCAAAAATCTGTCACAGAATTTTGAGACCATTAAAACAGTTTAATGTGAAAAAAAAAAAAATATATATATATATATACATATATATATTATCTCATTTGATTCTCACTATGACCCTCTGAGATATGTGAGATTATCACCTTTTTTACAGTTGAGAAAATTGAGCCATTACAGAAGCTAAATAACTTGACCAGGGTCAAACAGTTAGTAAATGCCTAAGGCAGGATTTTAAATAAGATCTTTCTCCTGGCCTAGCATTCTTTCCACTGTGCTACCTAAATACCTTGAATGGAGGGTTTCTAATGCCAGTCTAAGGAGTTTGTACCTTAGTATTTATTTGGAAACTGGAGAGTTGAAAGGACTTGAGCAGTTGAATTATATGATTAGATTAGCAGTGTGTATGAAGGATTGAAAACTACAAAGAAAATTATTGCAATAGTCTGGATGGCGTATATGTGTGTGAATACATATATAGGCATGTGTATGTGTGAATATGCTGTTCTATTATATCACATTCTATTATAGATCGTAAACTACCTAAGAATAGGAATTGTCTTATTTATCTCTACATCTCTGTATACATCAGAGACAAGGGAGGTAACATGGAAACTCCCTGACCAGATTTACTTTGGGGCTAGGGTTGGTAAACTCTTGGATAGCCCTTATTAAAACAACAATTTGAGTTCCTGAGTGGGCTCCAAACAGCTTTGTAGAATTGTCTCCCTATGATGCCATGGTTTAAACATGAGGGCTATTTTGGCTAAATAACTCTACTACAAAGAATTTTATAGCTAGATGAGGCCCTAGAAACACTTTGTTCCATTCCTTTCCATTCACAGGTGGGAAACTGTACTCTAAGAAATCAGTTGCCCCAAATCACACATTGACCCATGGTCTCATGGTGAATCAGAAGCATGACTGGAAGCAGGACCTAGGTCTCAAGTTCTAGAACAACAAGCACTCTTCATACTACATATGTTTGTTATCACTTAGAAGAAAACATAGCAGATTCTTAGCAGTTAATGAGTCTTTTTGATTTGAAAGATAACAAACTTTTCTCATTAGCATGCCTACCATATTATGCAGATTTTTTAATTATTACAATGCCTTATAGGTATAACTTGAGAAAACTATGAATTGAACTATATAAAAAAGGCCATAACAGTAAAATCTGTCTGGGGTCAGAAAGTCTTTCCATAGACAGGGTAGACATGTTTATTGACCTCATCGGCACCTAAAGAGGACATAGGACCATCCTGATTGTTTTCCACTGACTGCAGACGTCCCAAGATTATTTGATTTGTTGGGCTTCTTAGGAGGGCATATTATTGATGGAGTCAAGCTCTATGCCAGCCTATAAGAGAACCACCAGGTCAACTCTCACTTCTTTACACCCTCTTTCCCTTTGCACCTTTTTTTTGCTTTTTTTTTTTGGAGGGGGAAGGTAGGGCAGTTGGGGTTAAGTGACTTGCCCAAGCTCACACAGCTAGTTTTTTTGTGTGAAGTATCTGAGGCCATATTTGAACTCAGGTCCTCCTGACTCCAGGACCAGTGCTCTATTCACTGATTCAGTTCCAGAATCCTTTGAGTTTCAAATTTTCTCCCCTCCCTGCTCCCCCCCCCCCCCAGCAGCATGCAATCAAGTATAGGATCTGCAAATACTTTCACATTGGACATTAGTCTGGTTGTATAGAAGGGTTTTAACCAATGAAGTGAACAATGGGAAAAAAGAAACAAAACCAAATATGGAAAAGAACAATAGCATGTAGACTGCTTCAGTCTCCATTTAAACTCTCTTCTTTCTAGAACTTTCTCTGAATGTAGATATCTCCTTCCATCCTGGGACTTGTAGAGTTGTCTTATAACTGTGCATTGCTGGGAAGAGTCCAGTTTATCAAGGTTGGTCATCACACATACGATGTGTCTGTGATTGTGTACAAATTTTTCCTGGTTTTGCTCTTCTCACTTAGCATCAGTTTGTATAAGCTTCTCCAGGTAAATATGAATATGAAGTCCATCTCCTCCCCATTTCTTATAGCACAATAGTATTCCATTACATTCATACATACAACTTGTTTAGC
>CM053586.1:107478227-107497573 GCA_028646515.1 Pseudochirops corinnae
GGTATGTAATTATTTATAGCCCTTTGGGCATAGTTCCAGATTGCTCTCCAGAATGGTTGTATCAATTCACAGCTCCACCAACAATGCATTAGTGTTCCAATTTTTCCACATCCTCTCCAGCATTTATCATTTTCCTATGTTGTCATCTTAGCCAATCTAGCTGGTGAGATGTGGTACCTCAAAGTTGTTTTGATTTGCATTTCTCGAATCTATAGTGATTTAGAGCATTTTTTCATATGCTTATAGATATCTTTAATTTCTACCTCTGAAAATTGCCTGTTCATATCCTTTCACCATTTGTCAATTGGGTAATGACTTGTATGTCTTTCATTCTCAAAGAGAACCAAAATTACATCACCATGCTAGAGTCAACTTTCAGTGTGTCCGACTGTAACTGATCAGACCAATATAAGCTCAGAATGCTCAACCACAAATCAGGCACAAATAGTCTGTGTGAACATTTGGGGTGAATTCTCTAAATTTGTAACTCCTGCATTTCCTTTGAACTGTTTTAACTCCGCTTTGCTCACAGAGCACAGCACTCTATCTGATGTCGGCACATCATGCTGAGCAGTCCTGTGCCAATGTCTCCCATATTACACTATCAGTTCCAAAGTTCTTAAGAGAGACCTTGAGAGTGTCATTACTGCTTCTTCTGACCACCGTGTGAACGCTTGCCCTTTTTGGCAAGTATATGTTTTGCATTCAAACAAAGCAGCCAGCCCATCAGAGTTGTACTCTCTAAAGCAGAGTTTGAATGCTTGGCAGTTTAGTTCAAGAAAGGACCTCAGTATCTGGTACCTTATTCTGCTAGGTGATCTTCACAATCTTCCTAAGACAATTCAAATGGAAGTGGTTCAGTTTCCTGGCATGGCACTGGTAGACTGTCCAGGTTTCACAGGCATACAACAATGAGTTCAGCACAACAGCTCTGCAGACCTTCAGTCTGGTAGTCAGTCTAATACCCATACTTCCCTTTGGAGCCTCCCAAACATTAAGCTACCCCCGTCAATGCATGCGGCAACCTCATTATCAATGTGCACATCCATGGAAAGTACACTAAGTGTACTTATAAGTTCACTAAGTGAACTTATCCACAACATTCAAAACTTTATTTGCTATAACCGATCGTCCCACATATGCATGGTGTGGTGGTAGCTGATGGAGCACCTGTGTTTTCTTGGTGTTAATTATTAGGCCAAAATTAGCACAAGCAGCAGAGAATTGATCCATACATCTTAGCTTCAGAGGCTGCATTGAGTGTGCACCAACACTCCCTTCTCTTTCATCTTGGCTTGTAGCTTAATAAATGTTTGTTTCCTTCCCTTCCTAGGTTACTATTAGATTGTGAGCTCACCAAGGGTACTGTTTCTTTTGCCTTTCTTTGTATCCCAGGGCATAGCATGGTACCTGATATATGGTAAATGCCCAATAAATGTTTATCAATTGACTAACCACCACCTGCAAGAGAGGAGATGTACTGAAAAATGAAAAATGAGTGAAACTTTTCTGGCCATGGCCAATGGATATGGCCAAGGAAGGCATTCTGGACTATGCTTATTTGCTATGAGTGTTGGTTTGGGTTTGGGTATTTTTTTTTTTTTTTTGCTCACTTAGAGGGAAGGGAAGGATAAAGGACAGATAATATAAACAAAAATAAATAAAATGAAAAAAGAAAATTAGAACAGAAGGGGGAAAAAGGGACCAATAAGGTTAAAAAGAAGGGGGGAAAAAAGAGTCCCTGAAAAAGCATGTGGCAGAATCAGGTATCAATCAACCAATATTCATTATTAGTCCCTGTGTTTTCCCACTTCCTAAGATCATAGATTTAGATTTGAAAGGGCCCTTAGGGTCCATCAAATCCCACCCAACCCCCTCATTATACAGATGAGGACACTGAAGCACAGAGAGTTTTAACTAGCCGCCCACAGTAACACAGCTAGTAATTATCTGAGATGATATTTGAAATTTACTACACCAAGTCTACTTTCCACTTAGCCTAAGAGTTCATCACAATATTCCTGAGTCCCACTCTCCTGTGTAGAGGCTGAGGTGGTTTGATTTTCTAGGTTGCATGATCCCATAATCTTGCCTTCTAACCTAAGAAGGGAGATTTCTCAGGCTGTGACAGCCTTGTGGGTTGTCTCATAACAAACACTAGGTTCAAGAGTCCGGTAATCATGCATTATTGTGAATGGGAGTTCCATAGTAGCTAAGACTCATAGAAAAAATAAAAATAAAAGATCACCCCCATAGGCCCAAGCTACAATATGGGGCAGCAATAAGTCTATATTTGACCCCAAAATTACCATAAGTCACTCAAATAATACAGGCCTAATGAAAAGGACTGCTTCTTCAGCAGCCCAAAGCATTTTTTACTTCTGTGAGGAGTCCAAGCCACAGAGGTAGCACTGATACATCTAGGAAGAGCTGTGTAAGATCTTACAAAGAAAGGGGGTTTTTACCAGAATGTTAGGGGATTGCCCTGTTGGCAGCTCAAATCAGTTCTCTTTCGAGGAAAGCTTACATGCTACATATAGTAAGTAAGTGCTTCAGATGTTTTCTGAATCTGTTTATAATCTCCTGTGAGTGCTTTGCGTGTTTTGCATTTCTTGATTAGTGAAATAAATGTCCTATAATTAACATATGTGCGTAGATAGAGATCTGTGTGTGTTATTGTAATTCCATACATATGCATATACATACACATATATATATATATATACACATGGGGTTTGGAAGGCCCTGTGAAATAGTGGTGTGTGTGTGTATACACATATATGGGTGTGTATGTTGTGTAGTATGTGTGTATATATATGTATATATATATGAAAATGTGTGTGTGTGTGTGTGTGTGTGTGTGTGTGTGTATATATATATATATATGAGATAGTTTTGCCCAAACTTACCTAAGCAATTTAATGTAGCCTGTCATTGAACTTAATATTTTTATTGTCAAAGGTTTGGTATAAAGAGAAAGAACAAGTCAAAAATGAAAGATCTGTACTAATTACCTTGTTCCTTCAGTCAGAAATCAATACCATATTTACTCCATCTGCCAAAATTTGATATTTACATCAATACTTCAGTGGATATGTAATCTCACCAGTGTAAGTAGTCCTATCAGTGCAGATCAATACCTTTCTCTGCCTTTTCATCCTGTGCCATTCTTATCATTCTGTGTTGTTCCACGTCTTGCCATTCCATGTTCTTCCATAGACCCTGAACCAAAGGTTTTCCTCTGGGTCTTTTTATATTTTATGGGGACTAGTAGAGCATTCTGGGTGTCCAATTTTCACCCCTCAAAATTGTAACTTGATCTATCCACCTCCTTTGCCAGTCACACATTTTGGCAATATTCCTTATGCTACTTCTTGAAGGCGAGCCATCATTAGAAACCTGCCTATATAGTATGAGACCAACATAATAGGGAAATGGGAGGAAAGTGGAAATGTATGCATTTAAGTCCTTTTTAATGTTTTCTAAAATGTGATTTTATAGTCTAGCTTCTAGATTATTCAATATCTTTTAAAAATAGAGTTGTGGAAAGATTAGGTAAACTAATACACTGTTGGTGAATCTGGTGAATCAAAATTGTTGAACCAATCAAGAAAGAAATTTGGATTTATGCTAAGAAAGTGACCAAAACGTTCATACCCACAGATCCTACTACTTAGGCATATTTCCCAAGAGGTTTCAATCACACTAAAATATCTATAACAGCATATTTCATAGTAGCAAAAAAACTGGAAAGAAATATACACTGATTGTGGAATGGCAAAATGCAGATTAATATTACTATGCAGTAATTATGTAAATGATGTTAGGGTAGCTAAGTGGCTTAGTGGTTAGAGTACCAGGCCTGGAGGCAGGAAGACTGATCTTCCTGAGTTTAAATTCTGACTTAGACACTTACTATGTGACCCTGAGTGAGTCACTTAACCCTGTCTGCCTCTGTTTCCTCTACTATAACATGATCTGGAGAAAGAAATAGCAGATCACTCCATTATCTTTGCCAAGAAAACTCCAAAATGGTGACACAAAGTCAGACATGCCAAAGTGAACAATAACATCAAAGAAATAATGAAAATGAATACAGAAAATCATGAGAAGATTTTGGTTTGGGGGTTTTTTTTTACACATTATTCATTTTCCAACATACTCCCTAATAGAGACCTCCTCTGTAACAAAGAAAACAAGTAACTAAGGTGACAGCTAACAGTGTATGTAACATTGGTATCAAAAACAGTCTTTCCTGTCAACTCTGACCATACCTCAATGAGGGAAATGTGATTCATCATCTGTACTCCAGAAGCACTGTTAGTGTATTTAATCTGAGTTAAATTGCCTTTCAGTATTGCGTTCATTTACATTATTGTAACTATAAGACTTTTTGACACTGCTGTTTTCAGAGCTAGTTCTGGGGTTTTGAAATTTTTTGATGTTTCTAAGGTGTTGTGATCTGGGGAGAGGTGCAGTCACTGCTCTCTTGATCTGCACTCTGGTCCTCACCCATGAAGGACCTCTGATCCCTTGGGATTACTGCTCCCCAGGAACCCTCATCTCTTAGGGCCAGAAACAATACTGTTCTTTAGCATTTCTGATTCCTTGGGGCCAGAGTGAATACTGTCCCTCAGAGCCTCTACCCCCTGTTGACCAAAAGTGTCCCCTCTCTGCCCTTGAACTGTGATCTAGAAGTGGATATAAGCAATGAAACTGCCAAAGAGTGTCTGGTCCTACATTGATTGCTGGCACAAAGGTACCCTGTAATCTCTTTCGGATCAGGTCCCCTTACCATCTCAGCATCTTAAAGAGTTCCTGAAGCTGCTGTTGCTTCTGTCCACTACCACTTAGTCCTACGTCTGATCTTTCAGCCATGTGGGCTCTAGGCCAAACTCCTCACTCATGTCACAGCTCTTTCTGATCTTTTTCTTGGGCTGGAAGAATATCTCACTCTGACCTTTTGTTAGTTCTGCTGCTCCAGATTACTTAAAAGGTTTATCGGGTTTTTTTAAAATCTTTTCAAAGAAATTTACTTTTAGTTTTACTTACCCTTTTTAGTTTCCAGTTAATGTTTCTCTAATTTTTTCTCTTTGTAATCATTTTAAATTTCTGTGTTGGCATTCTAATTTTAGGTACATATTAAGTTAATTCTTTTTGTTAGGTTTTTTTTTTTTTTGTAAAAATATTTGTCTCAAGCACTGCTTTAGTTCCATCCCAGAAATTTTGGTATGTTGTTTTGTCATTTTCTTTGACTTACTCATTACTTCAGATTTCATTGTTAAGCATCTTTCATTTGGATCTGTCTCTTCTATTTGAGGTCCCTGAACTGATCACTATTTTTAATGGCTTTATGGTCCATACTATTTGCCTTTTTAGATTTGTTTGCATTACCTGTGCTTAAATATATGATACATTTTTGTAAAATGTTTCATATGTGTGTATATATGTATACGTATATACATATGTATATATTTAGCATCCCATTTAGAAGACACCATAAGTCTTTTAGTTCTCATTTCTCCAGCAAATTTTTTCCCTTCCATTATTTTCTCATTTATCCGTTAGACTTATCCAAACCTGAAAGAGGGACATTGGAATTTCTTTTCACTGTTGTGTTATATTTTCTTGTAGGTCTGTAAATGTTTCCTTTATGTTATTTGAAGTATATTAATATTAGGTTATCTGTGGTTCCTCATAATGTAATTTCCTTGTTTATTCATTTTTATGCTTTGAATGCTTGCTTTTGCTTTATCTGATACCATGGCTAGAACTCCTATTTTGCATTCATTTGATGCATAGCAATTTTTTTCCAACTCTTCATTTATATTATGTGTGTGGCTTTTTAAACGTTTCTTTCAAGTAAGAGGTTTGCTTTTGTTATCTACTCCTTTTTGTTTTATCAAGTTATTTAATCCTTTACATTTAATGTTATGAGTTAGGTTTATATTTTCTTTCATTTTTCTTTAATATTGTTTTCCAAATCAGGATTTTTTCTTTCTTTTCCTGTAAACACAGTACTGTATCTCTTCAATTATTTTAATTTAATTTATTTTTAAGGAAACCCTATTCTTATTGGCTCTTCTCCTTATCTTAAAGCCCTATTCCCCAATTCTACACACACACATACACACACACACACACATACATGCACATACACACACACACACACACACACACGTGTTCCCAGTTACGTCCTTTTTTAGTTTTAAGAGTATTGCTTATTAGTTGCTTTTTCTTATTATTTAGCTAATTTAATTCTTCCTTTTTTTTCCCCACTCAATTTAGCCAATTAAAATTTCCCTTTCTCTCCTTTTCAACCTATTTTTAAAATTTCATTTTCTGCATCTTTTTTTAAAAAAGGTTGTCATTCTCTTCATTACTTACATTCCCTTTCTATTCTAAACTTTTGTTCTTTGATTAATGGCCCTAATACTTAAGTCTTTATTCTCTATATTCCTCGGGGCTCAAAGTGTTTGAGTTTTCTTCCTCCTGGACCTTCAATAACTTCAGCCTTTTTTCCTTCTTTTCCCCTATCACTTTACTTTCTGACTCCTCCTTTGATGGCAGGCTCCCTAAGGGCTGGACCTCAGAGTCTCAGCCTTTTCTCTCTTTCTAAGCAACTGACTTCAGGGGGAATGAAAAACTGGCCCCCATTTGGATGACACGCACTTTTCTTCAGGCTTAGTGTAGTGTCAAAGCCACACACGTGTCCTGTTCCCTGTCACTAAATTTTCTGGCCAAGCTCTATTGTTATAACATTGAACTGAAGAATAGACCAAAAAAAACATGGAGAAAACTGTCCAGAGCAAGCAGGAGCTAAAATGCAATTATCTCAGCAATATGGTGCCATCAATTTAGTATAATTTATCATACTAATGGTCATTTTCTTTCATATGGATAATATTTGACTATATATTAACCCTATTGTATTTAATAGACATTCCTCCATTTTTCCCACCAATAACAAATGACAAGTGAAAACCATTGTGAACATCCAATGGTGTCACCACTTTTATTTGTTTACCAGATCATAAAATGATACTGGCCCATTACCTTGACCTAGTCAAACCTCTACAAAAGCCTTATGATGATCTTCACCAAAGGAGCGACTATTTAGGATGCATTTCCTTGCTGCTCTGAGCAGGTGGTTTTCTCATTGTCGCATAAAGATTGACAGGAACATCAGTGATTGTTAGACAGTGACTTCCAGGGCATCTTCGGAGTTGCCTACATAACAGGGGAAATAACATCTACTTAGTTGCCTACCAGGAAATATTATGAAGTGCTAAAATCTGACTATTCATTCTCCTTTCTTACATCAATTTTAATTTCTTTAAATGCCACTGGGTAATTATATAACACAGTAGCTCTGATGAGGCAGAAATCAGACTTGCATTCCTGCAAAACTATAGCTATTACTACCCATTTTAATCACAGGAAACTGATTTAAAAAAAAAAAACAAACAAACAAAAGACAAACTTCCAGCTGCTAATTTATAAAGAAATCTTATGGTCCCCAAATGGCAATAAAATGTGTGTGTGTACATATTGGTGTTTTCATGGGTATGCATTTTATATCTTTTAAAAAATCATTTCAAAATCATTTAATTTAAACAGTAAGATATCCAGGGAAGTTCCAAAACTGAGCATAATATTCAATATAATATGCTGATCCTCTTAACACTACCTCTGATAAACAACAAAAGCGCTACTAATTTAGTGATGATTAAATTTTCTAAGTTTTCCTTTGTTCTACCAATATTTAGAGTTAGCCCAGACATTATGATGACATTAACCAGAGTTCAAATTTGCACTGTAACACATTTATGGTTGGCAGAATCACTAAGTTTACCTGGTTGGTGGAGTCTCTTTCCTATACCATGTAGTACTGGAGCTCAGGCCAGGTTCAGGACCAATTGAAGAATCTCCTCCTTCCACTGGAAACCTCCTTGGCTGAGTACCAAACCGAAAAGGCATAATTCACTGAAAACCTGAATTAGAAATTAAAAGAAAAAACACATAGTGAGCAGCCTTTTGTCCTTTTAACTTTTTATAATTTGTAGTATAGGTATGATAGAATCTACAACTCTCAGTTGTCTGCATGTATTCTTATTTCGGTTCCAGTAAAAAGCAATCACTACCATAGATGGGAGTAAACTCTCTTAAGACTAACAAAACAAGCTCACACGAGCTATAATTCAATGTGCCTTTAAATGTCATTCATAAATAGCTCACATTATAGCTCCTTGAAAATTGCTCCCTATTATCTAAAACCTAGCCTTTCCTTCAAGGCCTATCTTCAGAGCTTTCCCAAGTGCCTGACTGTTCCCTCCTCTGAGTTGTATAATACTGTCTATGCCATGTATTTGTCTCTTAACATACACTATACTTGTATTGTCGCTTGTCTTTTAATATGTATATGTTGTTTGTGCAACTAAATTTTTAAGTCCCTTTTGGGCCAATAGTCTGTTATACTTCTTTGTATCCCTAGCACCCAACACATTTCCTAATAAATAATTGTTGATGATAATGATGATGATGATGATGATGATGATAATGAACTGAAATTATTGAAGTTTAAGAGTTTAAAATTTTTTAAATGCATCAAGATTTTAGGGAGGCCCTCCAGTTGCTACATACCCAGTGAAAAGTTGTATTTTTTCCACGGCTTAAGTTTTCTAGCTAGGTGAGTTCAAGAATCATATGTCTTTTTTGAATGAAGTAAAACATGGTTTTGGCTAACTAAGCCAAAGATACATACACTTACCAAAATAAGTGAAGTCTGATTCCTGTAGAGGCTAAATAAATCAAATGCTTCTATTCTCCTTCCATAGGAAGATGGAATGTGCCAAAGGAAGGCTGGTCGAATGAGCCAGTGACACCCAGAAATTATGACATCAGAGAATTCTTTCACATAGTTTCCTACCTGCTAAAGAATAGAAGTTTTCATTCCAAATTCATGATGGGAGCATTAAACTGAAAAGATTTCTGTTTAGCTAAGAGAGCTAACTGCCCTTAAAAATTTGGTTTGGGTTTTCTTATCCTTTGCTTGTTTGCTTCTCAAATATTGTGAAACAGGAAAGGGCTAAACACAATTAAAGGCTATTATCAGATATCCAGGGCTATCACCTAAATCTCTGTTCCAGATCTGAATCTTTTCAGTTAACACAAAAATACATACATGACTTCATATCCCAGTCTTCCTGGTTCTTTTCAGGACTTTCCCTACCTAATGGCCTGATCATAATCTCCTTACCCCACTTCCCACATGCTTCCAGTTCCCCAAACTTCTCACAGTAATATAGCCCCATATAAAATCAACAGCAAAACAAAAAATTTCAACTTACATTCTACAGATAAGAAACGTGAATTTGGCACTTCTTCCAGTAAGCGGTCACTAATTTTAAAGATATTCATTAAAGTCACCCCAACATTTTCAGAATTAATCTATTTAACCCTTAAAAACAAATACTACTTCTAAAGCAAACCATTTTTTCAGCACTAGTGAGAACTAAACTTTCCAATGTATAATCCAAGTTGATGATTATCTTAATCAAAATTTTCACATTAAGTTTTTTGTGTTCTCACTATTCATATTTTCACGTGACATGTTATACAGGAAACTCATCTTACTCAAGCTGCTTAGTCTTACCTCCACTTTCTTTCTGCCTTAGTAGCTTGACATCTGTGAGCAAGTTAACCACAAGTCTGGTTGGCTGGGAAAAAAACCACCTGACTGTGTAATAATAGTCCAGATAAACTGAGATCACTGAAGGCCATTGTTAGCCAATGCATTGGTCCATCCTAAACACTTAAGTCCTTGCCTTGATTGGCAACATTTTCAGTGGTTTGTATAAATAGGAAATTATCCTTAAAATTATAAAAACTAGGGCAGCTAGGTGGCGCAGTGAATAGAGCACTGGTCCTGGAGTCAGGAAAATCTGAGTTCAAATGTGACCTCGGACACTTGACACACTAGCTTGGGCAAGTCACTTAACCCCAACTGCCTTACCTTCTCCTCTCCGGGAAAAATAAATATATAAAACCAGCTATTTGTGGCAGTAGGATATTATCTTATTTTCACTTTCTGCTTATTCCAACACTACACTGATCAATGCACCTTAGTAACTACTGGCAACAATTAAGCAATGTTTTGACATAATTATTTTCTATCTGATTTCAGAAATTTCAAATGAAAGATACTATAAACAAGTATGAATAAATCATTACCTAAACTATTTTTCCTGAACTCCCTACAAGATTCCCTAAAGAAATCATTCTACTCTAACAAAGAACTCGAAATTTAGGCAAATTTCCAAAGGGAATAGAAATACAGCATGAATCCTAAACTAGAGTTATTCTAGTCAAACCTCTTTTTACAGACAAGGAAACTGAGGTTCTCTCCACAGTAGTTCTCGTGATTTTTGCAGCAACACAATCCTTTTTAATGCTTAAAGTAAAACATTCTAAATTTTTGTTTAATGTCTATTAAAATATTTAAATAGTAGAAAATGACAAAGCTGATTAAAAAAAACTTTTAAACTTACTTATGATTTCTTTAGTATATGAAACTTGCAGCAAAGAAATATCTACCAAAGCAGATCTACAACTTATAAAAGTTTATAAATTATAAAAGTTTAAATGACTTGTCAAGAGTTACATTGTCAACAATGTATCAGATGTAGAATATGTAACATCCTGATTCCGAGATCAGTTTTCTATCTTCCATATTGTCTCTCTTAATCAATCAATACATCAACCAACATGTATTTTGTGTTACTACATGCCAGGCACAGGGCTGCATGCCGAGAATAAAAGTATAAAGAATAAAACAATCCCTACCCACAAACAGCCTACATTCTACTGGGAGAAACTGCAGAAAAGTGAAGCCTCTTTAATCTCTTCTAATCTCCCTTTTGATTTTGAACAAGTGTGGAATATTGATGTTTCACATGAAAATACAACAGGAAATCATCAGTAGCTATGTTTTATTTACTAAATGAATACAATTTTATTTGGCTAAAAAAATCTATAAAAATGATTCCTATGAAAGTGACAGACAAAATCAAAAGCTAAATATGAAAGAAGTGCCCAGTGCCCAAGAAAATACCATAATGGCAACCTATCTTATGAGTTTGACAAAAAAAAAAAAGGATAAAAAATGGTGAGTCACTCATCTTACAACAGTAATGTACAGCACTAAAAAAAGAGTAGTCATTTCATAAGTATAAAGAAGCATTTATTGGATATTTTGAGCAACAAATGGTTAATAACAGCACAGTGTGGATTTCCTATTATTACGTGCTAGATAAAACACATTAATTAGGGCACTGTATCATAACAAAAGGATGACACTCTTTTCCAGCATTAATGTAAAGAAACTACAATTAAGCCAAAACAAAAACCAAAAGCCATGAAATCCTCCAAGAGGAAACGGTTAAAAGTTGATTTTTTTTTTTAAAAAAGGAAAATTGGAAAAAAAGAAAGTGACTTTGGGGATATAAAAAGTATATGCCTATGTGTTTATGTATGTATTCCATAGGGGTTTCTTAAAAATTATTTTTAAATTCTGCACAATACAAAATCTCAGCAAGTCTTGCACTCTGAAAAGAATTCAATGAAATAAAATACTGGTTACATCTGTTGATTCAAATTAAGCCTATACCTTATGGGGAGGAGAGGAGGAAGCTACAGCAAATTTCTTTGTGCAAAACCATATTAACCACCTTGATGGCATCCTTACTTTTCATTCTATCTGTATATGCACTGGTAAGCATGGCAAGGTTGTCTCTACCACTCACGCCTCTGCTGCAGAAGGATATAAAGCAGAAATCTAGATTTTTTTTTCTTACACCTTGTACTTACTTCCTGCATCAGCTAAATTTTAAGATTTTAACTCTTCACCAAGTTGGCAAAAATAGTCATGCAGAAATCTAAACATTAGTATAAGTACTGTTCTTGACCACTGGGCTTCAGATGACAAATACGGAATAACAAGGCAGCTCTACCGCAGCTCTACCTCATCGCTGATGGTATTCCTAAAAATCCCCATCAAAATCACTGAATCTAATACCACAGAAGGGTTTGTCTAAATCACTTTTAGCAGGAATTTTTCAAAATGACTATCATCATCATCATCCTATTTCGTAGTTTTAAAAACACTTTCACATAGATCATATTTCCTCTTTAAAATAACCCAGGAGATAGGCTGGACAAATATTATTATCCCCATTTTGTTGATGAGGAAACACTCTCAAAGCGGGTCAGTTTGTCCAAAGTCACATAGTTTTAAGCGGTAAACAGAAGAGGATTAGTTTTCAATTTAATGCTTTTTTTCCCTACTCCATATTGCCTTGTATTTTTGACAAATCTGAGCTCGCTTTCATCCACTACTGAGGCAGAGTTCTTCCTTGGGCACTACAAATCTTTCACTGCTATAGAGAAATCTTGAATGAGGAAATCTCTCACTACCAAACCAGACCCAGTAATAGATAATTTATGAGTGCGGGGAAATCGGCTGATGATTCCTACCCGGAGGGACCAGAGGAGGTGTCATCCTATTAGATTAAACCCGAGCCCCCATATTGTTTTATGGGTTTACACCAATGAGGGCAGCCGCCTCTCACGTCAGGAGTGCCCCCTCCATGCTCAAATAAACACAGGGCAAGATTCCCGCCCCGCCCCCCCTCCAAGGATTGGATTTCGCTTCTCTCCATGACCCCTCTAGTACCAGTCACCTGCTTGCTGCCACCCACCCACCCTAGACCCCAGGGCCTGCAGTTGGTCAGTCTGCTTCAACGTCCTTGTCCGTCGGCGCTGGCTGGCACACAAGATGCCCGAGTTCGGACTCATAAAACTCTTGCAGGGAAGGGGGTGGCCGCGGTAGGAGGAGACGCCCTTCCCCGCCGTCCAAGGAGGGGTGATACTGTGGACAAGGAGGAGCAGGTCGTGACGGTCAACGCTGTCAATCAAACCAGCAATCTTGAATTACCCGCTGGTGCGGGCTCCGGAAACCTCAGACACTCCGACTTAAACGTTGAGGGCGCCCCGACTGGAAGCCAGGCGGGTGAATGCGTTTCTGGTCGCTATGGCAACAGCTAGGACGCAGGCGCCCTCGAACCGCCTTCCGTTGCTCCGCCCCCACCCCCACCCCCGACCGGCGTTGGCGCGCGGCGCGAGACGCAGGCGCGAGCTGGGCCGGAGAAAGAAATTAGAAATCGTTTGCTGACTGTTGAACCGCCTCCCGGGTGTCAGCAGGCCCGGGATCGCCGCCAGCCGCGAGCGCCGGTGTTGGCGCGAGCCGACGCGAGTGCAGGAGCAGCAGCATGGCCCAGTCTGTCGTAGTGCAAGGTGAGCTGCTTTGAGGCCCCCCTGCAAGGTCCCCGTAACCCCTGACTGAAGCAGGACTCTTTCGCTTGTACTAAAGTCCTGTTCTCTTTCTTTTCGTGACCGCCGCGGGCGCTTGCAGTCGGTCAGTGTGGGAACCAGATTGGCCGCTGCTTCTGGGATCTGGCGCTGAGGGAGCATGCGGCTGTCAACAAGGTAGGGCACGGTCTGCGGACTCTTCCGCGTGCTGGACTCCTTCCCATCTTCCCAGCTCCTTGCCTTCTCCTGCTCTCCTCCCCCTACGACCTCCCCCCTACCCACCTTGTTCCAATCTCCTCCCCCACCCTCCTAACTCCTCCCCTGATCCATCTTCCCTTCCCCTTTCTCCCCTTCCCCGTCCTCATCCCATTTCTCACCCCCATCATCACATATCTTCTTCCCTTTATCCCCCTCCCCACCCTCATTTTTTTCCTCCTCCTCCCCACCATGAATATTCCTTTCCCCTGCCCCACCTTCCTAATTCATCTCCTCCCCTCCTCCACCCTCCTCCCTTTCCCCACCTTGTTCCAGGCCCCTCCTCCAGACATCTCTCTCCCCATCTTGCTACCTCTTCCTCTCCTTCCTCCATCCTCCATCTTCTCTTTCTCCCCATCCTCTTTCACCTCCCTTTTCTTACTACCTTTCTCTCATTGTCCTGCCCCACCTCCACCTTCTTCCCCCCATGTACCTGTTCCCTTGCCTCATATTCACCTTCCCTGGTGTTCCTACTTTCATCCTCCCTTCTTTCTAATCAATATCTAGGCATGTCTTACCCTATCCTAAAGGTGTGCCATTTATTTGTTTAATCTGAGTGTAAAATGTTTCCATTTGTTTCTATTATGTTTGTTCTTTTCAGGTATAGACCTTGTTTCATAGCTTGTAATACAATTCCCAAATAACTTGTTTGTTTCCACTTTCTCTGCAGGTTATTATGTTGCTTCTGTTTGCCTTTTAGTTTTCCATGGAAAGTCAGCAGTACCTGCTTGTTTTCTGTGCCCCTCTCTGATCATTGATCTAAAACCACTGAATAATCAATCAGTAAACATTTAATAAGTGCCTACTATGTGCCAGTCATTGTGCTAAGTCGTGGGGATACAAAAAGAGGCAAAAGACATTCCCTGCCTTCAAACAGCTTACATTCTAAGGGGGGAGACAATATTCAAACAAATATATATATATATATATGTAAAGCAAACTATAATCAGAATAGAGAAGAAATAATTAACAGAGGGAAGACACTAGAATTAAGAGGGATTGGAGAAGACTTCCAGTAATAATATTAATTTTATGGTGATTAAGTCTTGAAAAGTGCATTTACATACAGTATCTAATTTGATTCTTTACATAAGCTTCTGAGATAAGTACTATTATCCTAAGAACATGGGTTCATATTCTGGATTCATATTCTGCCTTTGATAACTTACAATCTGTGTGGTCTTGGGCAAGTCATTTTTAAACACCTTGGACTTTAGTTTCCTCATCTGTAAAATGAGGGGGCTGGACTAGACTGTGACCTCTGAGGTCCCTTCCAACATTAGATCTCTGGTAAACCTAAGGTTAAGTAACAATTAACCCATAGTCACGTGGGGCAGTTATGTGGTACAAGGGATAAAGTCAGGCCTGGCATCAGGGAGATTCATCTTCTTGAGTTCGAATCCAGCCTCAGACACTTAATTAGCTATGTGACCCTGGGCAAGTCACTGAACCCTGTTTGTCTCTTAATCTATAAAATGAGCTGGAGAAGGACATGGCAAACAATTCTGGTATCTTTGCCAAGAAAAAGTTGGACATGACTGAACAACATTTTCACATAGCTAGTAAGTGTCATAGGGCAGATTAGAATCCAAGTCTCTTTCCATTACATTTCACTGTCTCAAGTAGAGGAACTAAGTAGCACTTGTGTAAGATTTAGATTGTCCAGCATTGAATAAAAAATATATATCTGATTTTGTTAGAACAAGGATTCTTAACTTGGGGATAGATGTCAAGGCATCTGTGAATTTGGATGGGGAAAAAAATTACATCTCTTGTAACTAACCTTTGGTTTCCATGTGATCTTATGTATTTTATTTTATGAATTTAAAAACATTATTTTAAAAAGGAATCCATAGGCTTCATACACACACACACACACACACACACACACACACACACCCATGCCAAAGGGTCTGTGACACAAAAGAGATTTAAGAATCCTTGCCCTAGAAAGAAAAATCACTTGCATTTAGCAGGTAGTACAGGAGGTAGCCAGTGTGGCACACAGGGAAAGAATACTAAACTGGAATCAGTTAACCTGCATTTGAGTCCAACATACCGTGTACTAGTTGTATGGCCTCTCCCTGTCTCAGTGTTCTCATCTATAAAATCTAAGTTGGACTACGTGGCCTCTAAGGTTCCCCCTCCAGCTCTACGTCTGTGATCTAACGAACATTTATAAGGCACAGGGGATACAAAGATCTGAAACATGACTGTCTTTCAAGGTATAGACACAGAGCTATGATTTAGAGGACAAGGGAGAATGGGATAACAGACCCAGGTTTCCACACCACTTCCTTTTCTGTACATACATTGTTACCATCTCCCCGTCTTGCCATCATCCCTATCTATCTCCTTCACCCCCACACACCACATTCCAAGTCTTGGGCTTGTGCTCTGGGAATGAGTGCTCTGGTTAATGAGCTTTCACTTTATCTTCCCTGGAACTAGGCCTTGACTTCTGGTCATCCCGACACCATGCTGCTTTCCCTCTGCCTCTTTTTTTTTTTCAGCTCCCCTTTATATTTTGCTTTCCACCATAAGAATGTAAGCTCCTAAGGGCAAGGATTGTCTTACATGTTTATGTTTGTATCCCCAGCACTTACCACAGTGCCTAGCTCATAGTAAATATCCTATTTATCCATTTTTCTAAGTAAAAAGGATTATTTGAGGTCTGAAAAGGAAATAAAGGTAGAAAGGTAGAAAGAGGTGAGAATTGGAGTGAGAAAAATCAGGGAATGCTTCAGGGGGTGACATTTGTGTTGAGTCTTTTGAAGTTTGGGTTGGATTTCAACAGGTGAAGACTGGGAAAGAATATTCTTATCACAGAGAGTGGTATAATCTAAAGTAATCTGTACAAAGTATAAACTTACTTACATGGTCCATACTTGATAAGTACTCATTGTGTCTTACTGAATGTCTACATTGAGTGGCCAAAGTGAGAAAAATAAGGCAGGGTAGAAATAGAGAAGTTGGTAGAAAAAGAATCCAAAAAGTGAAGTGTCATTAAATCAGAGGCACAAGAGACTCTTAAGGAGGCTGTGATCATCAATGTTAAATTTAGAGAAGTGGGATGATGATAATGAGAGTAATTATAATACCTAACATTTATATAGAGCTTACATTGTGCTCAGTGCTTTACAATTATATCATTTGATCCTTACAACAACGCTGGCAGGTTGGAGCTGCTTTTGTCTGCATTTTGCAGAAAAGGAAACTGACAGACAGTGGTTAAGTGACTGGCCCAAGATCATACAACTAATAAGCATCTGAAGCAGTATTTGAGCTCAGGTCTTCCTAACTCCAGTACCCTATCCACTGTGTCATCTCAGTGCCCAAAGTTGAGGACTGGAATAAGATTATTGAACTTGGTAGTTAGGAGGTCATTAGTAGCACTTCCTCTTTTTCTACCTGCACATCATTTGGGCGCATAGGTGATATAGTTAACCAAAACAGATTGATTCCTCTGTTTTAATTCCTCGTGTTGCAACATGTACTTCTAAGTCAGATAGAAGGGAAAATCTTTTCTCTGGACCTTACTCCTTCAGGAAGATGTCATGTTAATGGGATATAAGATCTTCCCTGCCTATTAATAGGCCTCACATGGAGTCCATGTAAGGGAAGCTTGCTTAAGGAAGGCTCTTTTGTAGGAAGGCTTTCACACTTTTTGCTAATTTCTAATTAGGCATTGAGTCAAGAGGGTTGTGGTACCTTCTGGTTCTGAGAAGTGTGTATGTACTCAGTTGGTGTTTTGCTTTGGGGCCTTACTTATGAGAAGGATCTTGTAATTCCCTGGTTGAGATACTGAGTGACCGTATGTTCAGAATTCTGCAAACTGCTCAACTGTTAAGGCTTTCTAGATTCAGGGCGGTATGTAAAGTATATAAAGGCAATCGGAGCCCTGTCTATTGGTTTTTATTTCTCTGCTTATATTTTCTATGTATTTTCTCTGTTGGCATTTTCTCTGAATTTCAGAGTGCTGACTTTTCCCCTGAACTGGTGAATGTAATTTTAAAAGATTGTTGACCCCTTAAACAGCTATCTTTCCTAGTAGAGCAGATCTTAAGATGTGCTAGCACATCCTGGGTATGCCAGTGTGGTTGCCACTACAGAAGAGCAATCAAGTTCTTCTTTTGTAAATTTAAAAAATGTTGATCTGAAATCTGTAAGTTGGAAAACAAGTGTGAATGTTTTTGATGATTTTTTTCTTGAGAATTCAATACCCATTATAAACTCTTTTGTTGCCTAATAATTGTGATTTAAAACTTTGAAAGACTTCTTGGGTGGGAGTATAGAACTTATAAAATATTTGTGCTTATATGATGTTTTTTTTTTAATTTTTAGAAAGGAATTTATGATGACTCACTGAAGAACTTCTTTAGAAATGTGGATACTAGGTAAGATGTATCTTATTTATTTTGAGTTCATTAGAATGTATGATGCATTTATGGGTATGTATCCCTAGGTTGGGGTAACAGCATGGTTTATAGTACATGAGCTTAATTCAGAAGGTCTCAAAGCTACATATTCTGAGGGATTGCAAAGGAGTGTCTCCTGTAGTCATCATGTATACTCTTCAGTACACTAATGTTGATGGCAGTGGTTAAAAAAGTGGTTCAAAAGAGTACATGGTTTGTGATTGAACCAAGGATGAAATATTTGTGTAAGACAAAAGGCTTCAGATGTACTAACCCACATTTCTCCCATTTTTGCAACCCATCCTACCCAATAGTTGAATTGTTTACTTCTCTTGATAAAAGCTAGCAAGCAAAGGAAGATTAGCTACTCAGCTTTGACTTCTACCCTGAGTAGTATGGAGCACTGTATTGGTAATGGAATTTGGAGCTGCCCCTGTATTTGCCTGGTTTTGGGGTTGAGTGTTAAAACCCAGAGCTTGTGAATCCCACTTGTGGGATGGACCTGTTGACTTGAAGAGAGGGGGCTGAACTGGGAGGAGCCGTGAATTGGGAGAGAGGCCCAAGCCTAGAGAAGGCCAGAAGGACTTTGGGAGAGTAGTATCCAGTATTGTGGAGCCTGAGTTGCTGAGAGAAAGACTGCTGAAAGCCCATTGGAACTGCCACCTGGTACTGCCACCTGGAACTGCCAAGGACTGAGGAGGCATGGCTGTGATGCTGGTATTTTGTCTGTCTGTTTTGATGTTGTTTTGCCAGATTCACCTGATGGTGAAGGACATTGCTGCTATTGTAGAGGTCCTGGAACCTGGCTGTTGGTTCAGAAGCCCTGAAGAAGGATTTTCCTGTTTTATGTTTACAGAAATCCTGGAAGAGGGCCTTGCTGATCTTTTCAGGGGTTTCTGGGACTGTTCTGCAGGCAGAGATTGGCTTGATGAGGACACTGGCTATGGCTTTGTTGAGCCTTGTCTCCCCAGGAACTGAGATTGCTGAGGGCTTGCCTTGGGTGAAGATGAAAGAAGGACCTTTCCTTGGGTATTCAATGTTGAGTTTAACCTTGTTAACTTAAGGGAGGATGGCCTTTTGTGTTCTCCTGCCCCTTTTGAGATTCAGGGGTAGGAAGCCTTTGAGTGATTGACCAAATGAATGTACTTGTTTATGGTTGGAGACTAATCTCCATTTGAGAAGAGACTTTTGACTGACTAAATGAATGTACTGTCTAAGGGTAGAGTAGTACCTGGATTGAATTGAGAACTTGCTAAAGGAACAAGTTACATTGTATTTTGACTTTTTCTGTTCTGTGAATGTTTG
>CM053586.1:107497673-107535657 GCA_028646515.1 Pseudochirops corinnae
TGTCACAACAAAACCCAGAAGTCAAGAACACTGGGACCAGGTTAACAATAGCTGAAGTGACATGTGTTTTTGTCCAGTATTCAGTAGCTTCGGTTCAGATATTTATTAAGCACGGGGTACATGCACACAGACAAGAGTGCTGTGTACAGTTAGTCATAATCAATAAACATTTATTAAACACCTACTATGTTCTAAGCACATAATTAGGCCCAGAGAGGAGTAGCCAGAAAGTCCAAAAACAGTCCACTTTCATCAAGTAAGTGTCCTGGAGACTGAATCCCAAAAGAACTTTTCCCAGGGTGGCATTGCTTCCTCACAGACATGGTTTCTAGGTTAGACACCTGACCTGGGTCATTACATAGGCAATGTAAGTAACTCCTCTTCCCATTCCACAGTGACATTTGCCCAAGCACAACTGTCTTATGGTCCTACTCTATTTTTAGTAACATGGTAGAATACCTAGAAAACATAATGGTCAAGAAAAAGGGTACTGGAGAGCAGTGGAATTTAAGTCCCCCAAATCGTGCGCTGTATATGCCTCTAAAAATTGAGTAAAACTAAAATACTTTGTACAACAATAGCAAGATGTGTCAGACACCAAAAACTGCTCATCTACTGGCACTTGGTGATTTCATTGCTAGAATTTCTTAAAATGTTGTTAAAGGATCAATCTGTACAAGAATATTTATAGCAACTTAGAGCAGAACCCTGGTGCAGCACCTCTCTTCTCAAGGTCTCAGACAAATGAAGACCGTAACTTTTAAGTTGCATTCAAGTTGCTGATCTCCTTTGATGGGAGGGAGTTTCTTTACTGAGAGTTCTGTCCCTCATCCCGCATGAAAGCTGTTTTGGACCAAGAGACTGATATCCATAATTTTCCATGTTTCCCTATACATGTGTGCATTTGCAGAATGATGTATTAAGTATGTCGTTTATATACATAGATGTTAAGTAAGCATTTAGTTCAAATAAATTTTTTTTGTCCAGCTTAATTTACTCCTAATGATTTAACATTTCATATTCCTTTACATTCTATGGAAATGAAATTTAATGGATTATATTATACTATTATTTCCTGTTGTAGCTGTTTCCTGTTTCCTGTTTTTTTCTCAGTAATCTTTTTTTCCTTTTTTTTAATCTTTCAGAAGAAATGGTGATGGTGTGGATATTTCCAAAGGAAAGATTTGCTCACTAAAAGCACGAGTAAGATATACATTAAGATTTTTACTTTATGTATTTTAATGATAGTTATGCTGCTATAATTGTCACTCAAATTAAATTTTCTCTGTTCTAATTTAAATCAGTAAATCACAGAATGTTTATGAACACCCTGTTTGCATGAGTGCCAGATGTTTTACCTTAGGCATTTTTTAAGACTCTACTAATTAGATAACAAATTTCCAGACAGATCAGATAATAAGAAAAGAGTTTATATTAAGAACAAAGGACCTGTTGCATGTAAAAATTTCTTTTCAAGGTAATTTGTTTGCTACCTGGTTACTTTTCCCAATAGACAATATTGATGAAATTCCATAATAACTATATAACAATAGTACCTTTTCATTTTTTTGTGTAGGGAGGGTTTCTGTGGTTTCCTTGGTATAGGTTTGTAACACCTGGTATGGAAACTCCCTCTCCTGATAGAATTGAATTCATGAGAGAACTAAGAGGGTAATAACCTCCCTTACATCCCACAGCTAGTATGTGTCAGGAGCAGAACTTGAACTCAGATCTTCCCACCCCCAAGGTCACCCCTTCTATTCACTATGTCATATTGCCTTTCATTTTACTTATTTTTTAAAACTATTTCACAGAATTCAAAGTGCTTTCACGTTATCTCACATGGTTCCCCTAACATCGCTGAGAAAAGAGGACAAGCAGTATTATTCCATTTTATAGATGTGAAAACTGAAACTCAGAGTTTCAGTAAGTTGTCTGTCTATGGTCACACAACTAAAATTCAGTCCTTATCCAGTACTCTTTGCCACTCTTCACTACGGCATAATAATACCAGTACAATAAAAAGATCACAAAACCATAGTAATAGTGTTTTTTCAATACAGTGAAATTTCATTACAACTAAATGGTTCATGGGGCGGCTAAGTGGCACAGTGAGTAGAGCACTGGCCCTGTAGTCAAGAGGACCTGAGTTCAAATCCAGCCTCAGACACTTGACACACTGACTAGCTGTGTGACTTTGGGCAAGTCACTTAACCCCAACTGCCTTCCAAAAAGCAAAAATAAATAAATAAACAACTAAATGGTTCATTATAAGCAATGTTTTGCTTTTTTTCCCCAAGATTTCTTCTCCAGCCCTAGCTATTAGAAAAAAAGATGCCAAACACCTGATTTCATTACTCAGCACAAACTTAAGGAAGAACCAACAGGGATTAGACTCATTAGCAGTTTCATCTCACAGATTTCAGTTGAAGTGTGTTGGCCCTAGAATGTCCTTCTGTGCTAATTAGACTGCTTATCTGTCAGCTCATTAAAACTCACCAAGTGTTTAATTGAGCATTTACCCCTCTCCTATCGTGAGGTACTTCTCTCATTTTCCATAGTCTCTCAGATAGCACTGATTATAGTAATATATGCCATTACCCAAGAAGTCAGTCAACTGGGCTGGGCAACTTGAATTCACCTGGGTGGTGGGGGCAAGGAGCGGGAAATATTCTCTTATACTATAACTCCTTTTCTTGCTGTCCCCTCCCTATCAGTTGTTCTGTCATTTCCAGAATGGCAAAAGCCAGTCTTGACTGAAAACATAGAAATTCATCAGCTCTGCCCTTTCTGCCAGTTTTCCTCACTCCATCCAGCTTGAACAAAGGTTCAGTGCCACCTTTGATCTTCCTTTTGTCTCAATATAGATTAAAAAAAAAAAAACCTTACTCTTCTTAGCTTCCCTCACCAGTCTCAGCTCATTTTGAGATTTAGTGTTCTTGATGACTTTTTTATAAGATTATACCACACTCATATTCATCTTCAGCTAACTTGACTTATTTCCATCTTCATATTTCTTTTTAAAAATATAAGTTAATTGGGGTCTTCCTCATGCATTCACATCTGTTTTTGCAAACAAGTTCTTTTTTTTTCCCCTCTTCATTACAGTTGTTTCCTTTTTTGTCTTTAGAATATCATTGTTGATAGAATATCATTTGTCTTTAGAACATCATTGAGAATATCAGACCCTCATGGACTGCTTTCTGGCCAAAATTCTGTCAATTTTGTTTTAAGCTGTGGTCCAAAAATTCAAATCCCATACTTAGACACCACTTTTTTAGCCAACTATTGTTCACTTCTCAGTTTTTTCTTCTGCTTCTCTTGCCTTCAGTGGGCAACAAAGAGTAAAACAATATATGGCCCTCTGGTTTTCATTTCTTGCCCTAGATTTTATCATTGGTAATGCTTTTCAGGTTCTTTCTTACAATTTCGTTTGTGCCCACAATAGTCACCAGAGTTGGATAGTTGTCATCCATTATGAAGTTTTCAGAGTTTCTCTGTTTTGCCTCAGATATATAACCTGGAAAGACACTAAGAGACCTCTCTATGATTATGGAATTGACACATAGCTTCCTCAGTGTCCCTGAGTAGTATCATCAGCTCCTACTTTTCTCTTCTTCCTCTGACCTTTACTGGATAATAATGTTAAGTAGTTTCTATGACTTTTTTATACACTTCTTTGGAGGACAAATAGCTTCTTTCTCAAAACATCCCATTGTCTCTTCAGAAAGACCCTCAAGTCTTTTTTTAAACTCTAATTTTATAGCTGACTCTCTTTACTTTTCTCTGTAACACTTGTTTTTACTCTCTAGCCTCCCTTACAAGAGTCAGGTTTGCTCTGGTTTACCTCAAATCCCTTTTTTTTTTCCATTGAAACTTTACTTTTATTTCCTTTTAAGAACACCTTATACTCCTTACTAACATAGTGTGTAAAGACATTTTCTTCAAATCCCTTCATCTTCTTCTGGAGGATGGTCATCCTACACTTAGAACATGAAAGAAATAAATAGTTTGTAGAAGGAATTCAGGCATCACAATCTCAATGCAAATACTGTACAGTTTCTTTGACTTTCTGTAATTGTTGAGATTTTTAGCCTTGTTCTTTTGGACTACATGTGGATGGTTAAAATTTTTACTGTCTTTCATCACTTCTTAATAATTTCACAATCCCATGCAGTTTGCTTTCCTTAGCCACAACAACTCACCAGTCACACCCAACTTCCCTTCATTCTTAGACCCTGCTGTTTTACCAATTTGCCCTACCACCAATTTGTTCCTTTACTTTATCTTGTTTTTTCCACTAACCTTGCCTTGTCTTTGTACTTACCTTCTCTTTATCCTTCTTCAGTCTACATCTTCTGGTTCTACCCTTAATACTCCTTAATCTTTTTATATTCCCTAATTGTCCTTGATCTTGCTTCTCATATACCCCAGAAGGAGTGTCTGGACTAGGAGATTTTTCTTCAAATTATCCTCAATTTATCCCAGTTTTGCCAAATTTGAGTCTTAACAAATTTCTCCCTAATCTAATTTATGCTCGTTCATAGGTAAAGTGGTACCCCTGAAAGAGGGCAGAATTTGGAGTTGCAGTACCTGAGTTTGAATCCTAGCTCTGACCTTTCATTATTGTGTGACCTTTCGTCAAGATACATCTTTGAACTAGTAGAGCTCCTCTTTTCAGAGAGCTTTTTTGTTTAATCCCATTAACTGTTAACTTCTTTATTTTGTCTATTTAAAGAGAGTGTTATATAGTGGAAAGAGTGGTGAATTTAGTCAAGAGACAGGAATTTCAACTGATTTAGAGGCTAACCTGGTGATTGTGGGCAAGTCAGCTTCTCTGACACTTCAGTTTCATTGTCTGTAAAATGTGAATAATGTTTGTACTAACTACCTTCACACAGTTGTGAGGAAAGTAAACCGTTAAAGCACTGTAACAATCAATGTAAGTTACCGCTACTACTTATGTAAATATTTTATACCACTGTGTGCCAATTCATGCATATTTGTATGTTTTCCAAATTTTATTGTTTTGTGTGTCTGTGCATGCGAGTAAGCTGCTGCTGCTTCCAAAGCCCTATTTATTATACAGTTCCTCAGGGTCAGCTTTTATTTGTTAAAATCAGCAAGTATTTATTAAGCACATACTATGTGGTAGATACTATGCTAATAATTTCTTATACCTCCTACTAGAAGGATTTGGACACAGTAGATACTCCGTAAGGGTATGCTGGCCAGTTTTCTAACTCCCATCAAAAAGTGATAGATATCTGAAGCCCAATTTCTTATCTCCTTCTCAATTTACTGTTCTTTTCATGATACTACCATTCAGTCAACAATATTTGAAATGTTGGTGTTATTTTTTATGTTTCCTCTCACCTTACATCCAATTAGTGACCAAGTCTAGTCAGTTATACAGGGATATAAGATAACCTCTCACATTTGTTCTATTTTCTGTCTATTCCAATTGTTACCATTCAGGTATAAGCATTCCTGTTTCATTAGTTACCTCATGTGTCTAACCACATAATATCTACAGTATATCCTTTCTTTAATCCATCTGTCACACTACTGCCAGGCATTTTTCTTCTGCCTAAATCTAGTCATATGCTACTCAAAAATCTCCAGTGACTTCATATTGTATATCAAATATAGCTCATACTCCTGTGTGGCATTCAAGACTCTCCACGATACATTTCTAGCTTTATTTCATACCAGTACTTTCTAGGTCAGGGGTACAGAACCTGTAGTCTAAGGCCACAGGTTTCCTACCCCTGTTCTAGGTATTCAACTGTTTTGTGTCCTCTTACTTGCTATGCCCTCTGACTTCATACCTGATTATCAGATGCCAACTACCTCACATTCTGCTCTTCCCGTTCCAAGTCAGTTATCATCTTTTCCTAATATTTCTCTGTACTATTTGGCATATATTATTTAATTTTATATTATTTTTGTCCATGTCATATTTGCCTGCTAAAGACCAACTCTTATGCAAACTTTCAAATCTCACCCAACATTTTAACTTTTATACACTATATAAAATGGGAGATATTTAATGCATGTTTGTGGAATTATATTTTTGAATCTTGTCTTACTGACAGGAAAAATCATCAATCATTTCTTCCATGACACATAAACAGAAGGGTTAATAGCTTTGTAATTGCCATGGAGTCACTTGAGAATGAGTTTAAAATATTAAGTTTACAAAGAAAGCTGTACATTTCTTAAGTGGCCTGTTGTTAGTAAAGGACAGTATATCTTTCTAGTATAACAGGAGGTTATGGGAAAATAAAATGTGAGTATCTGTTGAGTTTATTTCCTTTTTTTGAATAGGATAAAAATAGAGTACCTGGTCGAATCAATGGATTTTACCTTTTAATAAAAGGCAATACATATCCTTTTAAATTGAATTTCTGAAATACATTTTTTTCAACATTATTTTAATTATTATCTATTTACTTTTAGTTTACAACATTCAGTTCCACAAACTTTTGAGTTCCAAATTTTTTCCCTCTCCCCTCCCCCCCTTTTTCCCCCCACATGGTGGCATACAATCTGGTATAGATTCTAGAAATACCTTCACATTAAACATTAGTCAGGTTGTAAAGAAGGATTATAATAGCGTTAACAGTGAGAAAGAGGAAATAAAACAGAAAAGAGAGAGAGCAAGCAAGTAATTTGCTTCCATCTGCATTCAGACTGTATTTTTTTCTCTGGATGTGGATAGCCATTTCCATCACGAGTGTTTTGGAGTTGTCTTATAGCCTTGCATTGCTGAGAGGAGCCCAGGAGCCCAGTCTATCAAAGTTAGTCATCACAGATACAATGTGTCTGTAATTGTGTACAGTGTTCTCCTGATTCTGTTTGCCTCGTTCAGCATCAATTTATGTAAGTCTTTCCAGGTTATTATGAAGTTCATCTGCCCCTCATTTTTTATAGCACAATAGTATTCGATGACATTCAAATACCACAACTTGTTTAGCCATTCCCTGATTGATGGGCACTCCCTTGATTTCCAGTTCTTTGTCACCACGAAAAGAGCTGCTATAAATATTATTGTACATGCGGGTCCTTTTCCCACCTCATGATCTCTTTGGAATACAGCTCTAGAAGTGGTGTTACTGGGTCAAAGGTATAGCCTTTTGGACACAGTTCCAAATTGTTCTCCAGAATGGTTGGATCAGTTCAGTACTCCACCAACAATGCATTAATGTTCCAGTTTTCCCACATCTTCCCCAGCATTTATCATTTTCCTGTTTTATTGTGTTGGCTAATCTGACAGGTGAGATGTGATGCCTCAGAGTTGTTTTGATTTGCATTTCTCTAATCAATAGTGATTTAGAGCATTTTTTCATATGCTTATAGATATCTTTAATTTCATCCTCTGAAAACTGCCTGTTCATATCCTTTGACCATTTATCAATTGGGGAATGACTTGTATTCTTATATATTTGACTCAGTTCTTTGTATATTTTAGAAATGAGGCCTTTATCAGAGACAATGATTGTAAAAATTCTTTCTCAATTTTTTGCTTCCCTCCTAATCTTGGTTACATTGGCTTTGTACAAAAACTTTTCAACTTAATGTAAGCAAAATTATCCATCTTGCTGAAATACATTTTTCTTAAAGGATTATTTTTATTAAATCTGGAAAGAAAAAAAATCAAGTTTCAGCTTAAATGTGTTGTTGAATTCATTGAATAATAAATTTAAAGTAAAATATGTTCATTAAATTTTTATTTTTCTTTCTTAGGCGATCTTGATTGACATGGAAGAAGGAGTAGTGAATGAAATTCTTCAGGGACCATTGAAAGATATATTTGATAGCAAGCAACTCATCACAAATGTTTCTGGCTCAGGGAATAATTGGTGAGACTATGCAAAACATAGCAGCTGAAACTAGAACAATCATCTTTCTTCCTAGTAGATACTATTGCATGTAAAACAAATACATTAAAGGAGCTGTTAGTGTGAAAGATCACTCCCATACTTCTTACTATATCTTGCTTTCTATTAGCTTTTCAGTTCCTAACTTTTGTCTTTGATCTATTTCCTTTTGATACATGAAATACCTAGTTCTTAGAGCTATAAATTGACTTGTATTATTAGTGCCCTCTAATTTTTTTTATCACTTTTTGAGGGGAGAAGATAGGGGGAAAAAATATCCAAATTACTTTGCAGCTGAATATTTTAAAGTATGTTGTTTCTAAAGATTTAATAGAAAAATATTTTGGAAAATAAATATCTAACAGTGGGATTATTAAATCTACTTAGCCACTTACCTATATTTGATCTTTAAGGTTCCACTGATTAATAAATTATTACTAATGCCCTTCTGTGGTTCTGGGGCTTAAATTCTCAGATTTTTATCCAGCTGCTTAAAGGAATTGATGCAAAAAAAAGAGGGACAATAATAATAACTAATATTTATTTAGCTTTTTGCAAATTATGAAACACTTTTCTCACACTCTGATGTAAGTGGTGCAAGATTTATTCTTCTATTTTACATACAGGAAAATTGAGGCTTAGAGAGGTTAACACTTATCCAAACTCACAGTGCTAGTATGTTGCAGAGCCAACTAGATCTAGCCTTAGGGCTAGCCACAATGGCATCACTGGATTCATGCACAGTCTTAGAATTAGTCATTAACTTATACTTAATATATCCCCATTATATTTTATGGAATAGAAATCCTGTAGTGTGAATTTATTAGTTACAATATTGTTAGAAAACCCACATTCATAATATTTTCACTTTTTACAAAATAATGCATTTCTTCAGTAGTAACAATCAACTATCATTGATTTATGTCTTCACGTTGTAAATTTTTATAGGTTTGTTACTTTTAAAACATCTTATTATGTGATATTTTCTTATGCTTTTCTCAGTTTATTAACAATGTAATATCATTCATTTTTGTGTTTGCATGAAGAACAAAATTCTAAGAAAATACAATCTGTGATATTACTGATGTAGGTATTCCCTCCCATGGTACAAATTGTAACATTTCTATCCATCCAAGCTTTCTCATCTTGTGTGTCTCTTGTTAATGTTTTCTCATAAATTTTTCAATGGAGAAGGTGGGTTTTCTATCCAAAACGCTGCAGGTATTCCTTTATATCTTTTGACATTTTATGGATACCAATGAATCACACTGGTTCCTGGGACCATCTTTGTCATATGCTCTATGCACAGTTCTTTGTTGATTTTGCAGCCACCTTATCCATATGTTTTCTCTATTGTCCTTTAATTAACTTTAAATTTTCAGATACTGTGTTAGTTACATGATTCACAGCCATATAATCCCTGAAAGAGGAAGTTGGTGCTAAAAAAGATGATTCTTTGTTCCAGACTGAAGTTTGAGATCATTTTTAAAAGTACTTCACAATTTCCCAAATGTAATCTAACCTATTTCCTTTTACTTCTTCTTAGTTAGACCAGTTCATTGTCTCCATCTTTAGTGTCTGACCAAGATATATGTACTAATGAAACAGTTATGTACAATCTGTCCAGCTACATATTATAATCTGAACATTCTTCATCTACTTATTTTTCCCCCATTTGGTAGTTAGATCTATTTTTTTAGTAATCATGGACCTCATTCAGGAGCCTCTACAATTTCTTTGTCTCTGGTGTTATTTCAGCAAATCATTATCTACTAATAAGAGCATTTGAAGGACCTCAGCATCTGTGGAGAATCCCTTCTCTTTTGTATTCTATGTTGGGTATCCTTTATAACATTTACAAAGACCTATGGTGAGCATACTTCTCCATATTTTATACCCTGCACTCATTTATTAATAATCAAAGGATCATTAAAATCCTTCAGTGTTGCATTTTTAAAGTAGTGTTTCATGATTTTTACATATGCTTGGAAGACATTTTGTTAGAGAAAAGCCTTTTAAGGCAACATTTTACTTTACTAAAAACCAAGTGCTTTTGTAAAATCGACAAACAGTAAGCCTAATGGGGTCTTGTCTTCTCTGAACCTTTCTGTCAGCAGTGTAATATGGTGATGTGGTCTCCTAAAGGATAGCCTTTGCAAAAGCTTAACTGTTCATTTCTCATACCTTCATCAAAGATGTCTTTGATGTATATGTAGATTATTTCATATAAATCTTATAAAAATTTTGTAGGAATAGGAAAATAGACATATGCATTGGTACTTGATACTTTCTCAATCATCTTTCTTGAGTAGTTAAAAGCATTTCCCTATTTCAGATATGAAAGAGTCAATTCCACAAGGCCCTCAAAATCATCAACTCCGGCAAAGATCTTCTCAGAGTATATGTTCTTCTTGACTTTGTTTTCTTTAGTGCTATTTCTTTAGCACGCTGGGGACTGTGACATTGAAGTCAAAATGTAGTGGCTTCAATTTCAGTGATAAAGAAAATATTTGATTCTAAAAATTTTGACAGATCTCTTTACATTTTTTGTCTGTTCCATCTTTAAATACCTTTTGGATGATTTGGCTTGATTGGTTTTCTGACCAAGCTTTCTATAAATGTGTTTACCCTTCCCCTTTTTGTTCTTTGATGAGACAGTGCGGCTTATAAACCTCTACTGGTAATTTTTGTCATGTCTGGTGATCTTTGTCCCGGATTGGATATATTTTAGGGAGAACAAATGGACAGTGATTTGGATCTAGAATTAAATAGAAGAGAAAAATACTTGATTGCCCTCAGGAAATTGCAACATTCCTTAAATGAACTCAAGTTTCTTCCAGATTCAAGTCCATCTTTTTTTAGACTATTCTACCAGTGTTGTATGGTTGTGAGACACTGAATTCAGAAGACTTCACAGAATTGAAAAGTGGTTATGATCAGGCTACAACATAGAGCTATTGAGGAGCTTCAAGGAAGAATAAGAGTGAAAGATGTTAAAGAAATATATGCTGGAAGAAGAATATGGACTGGTGACGTGTTGAGGGCAGGCAGTGACAGGCAGACAAACAGCACTCCATCAGTATCTTCACAGTAAAGAAGGCTTCTACCTCATTCATTGTGTGCCTTCTTCTCCCTCCCCAGCATCCAGAGCAATAAGATTAGAGGGCCATTTGTCTTTTGGATTCATTTATATTAAGAATGTCAAAATAAATATGTAATGTCTTGCTCATTGGACAATTATTTCACATTAAAGTGATGGATTAGTTAATATTTATAAATGGCCTAAAACCTATGTGATTCTTAGCAGCCTCTGCCTCTTTTCCTATCATGGTGACTGCAGAGGTGGGAGTGAACCAGGACCATTTGTATTTTTCTTCATGAGTTGTCATGGCCAAAGAATTCATGATCTGGTGGCCAGACGGATGATGATTTTGGGAAAGCAGATGCAGTGTATATGTAGGACCATATTCCAGTCCAGGGGTGGGGAACCCACGGCCTTGAGGTCACATGTGGCCTTTTAGGTCCTTGGTGCAGCCTTTTGTCTAAGTCCAAGTTTTACAGAACAAATCTTTTTTATTAAGGGGATTTGTTCTATGAAGTTTGGATTCAGTCAGAGGGCTGCACTTGAGGGCCTTGAAGCCACAGGTTCCCCAGCCCTGCTCCAGACCTTTCTAGTAGAATAGAATCATGTAGGACTTGTATTCCTCTGGCATAACCTTCCAAATCCTGGGGTCACCTCCATATAACAAATGAGGCATTGAATTTGGACACCATGTATCACCATTTTCTAGGGCAGTTTAATGTAAATCAGTAGCCTTAATCAAGAAGCGAAAAGAGCCTATACATAGACTCAACCAGCACAGGGCAATGATGAAAACCCTACAGTCTTTTGCTTACAAGAAACATATGTAAAAACCAAAGATATGACTGGAGTAAACTAAAGAGTCTGGAACAAAATTTTCTTGGTATCAGGTGGGTCCAAAAAAGGAAATGCAATCATGTTTTCAGACAAAACAAAAGTAAAAATTGATGATATGAATGATTAAGGATAGACAAGAAACCAATGTCAATATTAAACTTATACTCCAAATATGTAGCATCTAAATTCATAAAGGAAAAATTAACTCAATTACAAAAAGATATAAATAGTAACACAACAAGAGTAGGAGACTTTAGTCTTCCTCTATCAGGGTTGGCCATATCTAATGGAAAGATAAATAAAAGGAAAAATAGAGAATTGGACAAATTATTTTTTTTTAAATTAGAAGTAAAAGGTTTATAGTGCCTGCTAAATTAGACCACAAAGGAACATACCTATTTTTTGGCTCCACATGGCATTTCAATAAAAATACACCACGTATTAAGGCACAGAGAAATTAAAAGTAAATGTTAAAAGGCACAAATACTAAACACATCCTTTACAGACATCACACAGTAAAAATGATAATTAGTTCAGGGAATACAAGCAAAAGACACAAACCTTCAACAGAGGCTTAGTAATGCAATCCTAAATGAATGGGTCAAAAAGCAAATCATAGAGGCAGTAATGTGAATAATAATGATGAGACAGCATGCTAAAATTTCTAAGCTGCTATAGCAGTCCTCAGGAAAAAAAAATAATATACATAAGAACGTATATTAAATTAGAAAAAGAGGATTACCTAACTGAATGTTCATTTAAAACATTTAAAATCCAACATATATATACCTTGGATAAGTAAAAAAGAGAAAATTTTGAAGATTAGCAAAGAAATCATTGAATTAGAAACGAAAAGGACTATAGAACTAATAAAACTAAAAGCTGGTTCTTTGAAATGATTAATATGGCTAATACAGAAATTTGTTCTGCATGACTTCATATGTATAATGGATATTATATTTCTTGCCTTCTTGGTGGGGGAGGAGGTGGAGGGAAGTAGAGAATTTGGAACCAAAAATAAAATTAAATTTGAAAAGACTAACAAAATTGGTAAACCTTTAGCCAATCTGATTAAAAAGAAAAAGGCAGGAAATCAACAAAATAATTGAAAAAGGTAAAATCAGAAGAGATTAAAAACAAATATTACACAATTTTGAGAATCTACTAGGCACAGTTACATGCCAACAAAATTGAGAATACAAAAGAAATAGGGAATTAGTTTCAAAACAAGATATTCAAATACCACCAAATAGTTATCACAAATTATCCAGTTTCAGAAAAGGAAATAGAACTAACTATAAAGGAACTGCCAAAGACAATTGCCAAAACTCTGGTCCAGATGGATTTAGAGGAGAATCAAAATTTTTAAAGTTATTACCTACATTGTATATAATTCTCAAAAATTGAGAAAGAAAACACTCTTTATGAAAATACTCCTTTTATGAAACAAATATAGTCCTAATACTGTCCTATACCAAAGAAAAATAAAGGGGAAAAATAGAACATAGACCAAGATCATTAATGAATATTCAGAATTTTTAGGATCTCAGAGAAAAGATAAATTTAGAAAAGTACAGTTACTTGTCCATTGCTAAGAATGCCCTTTAGAATACTTTGAAATTTATGTAGTATAATACTGGTTAAATGTTTCGTGTGGATTTTAGATAATATTTAACTATGAAGTATATATTAAAAAAAAGAAAAGAGCATATAGTATATTAGAAATAGCACTAAACTCAAAAGGCTTGGGTTCAAGTCCAGGATCAGCTACTTTACCTATGTGACCTTCGTAACCTCTCTGAGCTTCAGTTTCCTCTTCTGGAAAGTGAGGAGTTTTGACTATAAGACCTCTAACATCCTTTCCAATGCTAAACCCTGCCTGTGATGCTGTGAACTTAATTCAGGATTATGAAACTAGAGACTGGCATTTATGCTTTCAGAAAAAGAATTCACATTATTTTATACCTTGTATAAATCAAAAAAGGAAAAATCAAGAGGTTTTATTTGTTTGTTTTACTTTTGATTTAATGTTTTTTTCAGGGCAGTGGGTTACAAAGTTTTCGGCTCTCAGTACCGGGATCAGATTGTGGAGAAACTCAGACAGACAGCAGAGCACTGTGACTGTTTGCAGTGTTTCTTTATAATTCACTCAATGGGAGGAGGTAAATCTGCTTACTTAGTTGCCCGCAACTGTTTAATTAGAATTGATTTTACAGTTTTAGATAAAGAAATTCAGTTTTAGAACCTAGAGTTGATATGTGTGGTAGTTAATTATGCCTGCCCGAATTGGATTGCCATCCTTTTGAGATTTGTGAAATTTTAGCATTCTTAGCAGTAATAATACCTGTGATCTATTTTTATATTGGCATTTTTAAAACTAATATAAATGCAATTTTAAGAGTTTGTCTACAATTTTTAAACAAAATTATTTACTCTTATGAATACTTCATAGTATTTACAGACAGAAAAAAAATTACTTAAATCTTTTGCTACTTTGAATTTATAATGTAGGCAAACTAGAGATGAACAATGGGAGCATAGAGCATTTATTTACACATTTTATAACAAAAATTTTATAACCATTTCAGCATCTCCAAACTTCCTTAGTTATAATTCTCAGAATTGCCCCCATTAGAAAAAATATATATTAGACACTTTTGGATTCAGCACCTTTAAATCATTCCTTAGCCTAATAAATTGAGTGACCTGAAAACAAATAAGCTATTGAATTTGAAAAAACTTATGCACAGGAACTGAATTTTTACCTATCCATTCATGAAATGGAAGGCATTCAAATATGGAATAGATAGATAAAATAGAATTGACCAGTTTGGGGAACAGAAAATTGACACAGTTAATGCCAATATGTGTATTGTGTGAATACACACATATTCAAAATCCTGCCATAATACTAAAGATGCATTTTACATTGTACTATTTCTATAGACCAGTGGTTCTCAACCTGTGGGTCGTGACCCCTTTCGGGGTCAAACGGGGTCACCTAAGACATATTTCTGATAGTCTTAGGAACTGAAACACCACTCCTCTATCTCTCCAGGTGGGTCTAGCCACATGCAGATAAGCCCACATATGAGTATTAACGGGTCACAGCATTAGGAAGGTTGAGAACCACTGCTATAGACTATCATGAACATTAAATTTGGTAGCAAGTTTCCATTATACCATCATAACACAATTTCTGTCTTGAATGACTTTTACATGAACAGTTTGATTTACATTGTGTGATAGTTTCTTAAGAAGTAGTTTGTACAACTTCAGAGAGACCAATTTCCCAGTCTTTTAGAATCATTAAAAATATTTTCTAACTACATATATAGTACATTCATATTAACTAGCTGAATTGAAAATCACCACAGATATAAGCACATTTTTAAATAGTACTTATTATTTAGACATTTTTTAAGCCACAGGAATTTTTTCTAATTGATACATAAATTTTAGTATAACATTTTAATTTTATGAATATATTTTAAATAGCCACATTCAATTTTTTACAGCAAAATTAAATTTTTACTTAAATAGTTGAATTTCATCACAAAGATATATGCACTACATCAATCATATGACATCGAATTGAGAAAACATTTGATTATCACATTTTTTTACTTTTCTTTCATTTGTTTTGTCATCATAACAACACAATTACACGTTCCAAAAAAAAATCTAGAAAAGCTTCTATTTATAACAAGATGGCAGTCAAATAGCTATAAACCTCACTACCCACTCTTTATTTCCTAGTGTAAAATGGAATAAATGTATTGTTTGTCATAGTAATATTTTTAGGATAGAGTAAAAATATCTACACATGGGGCAGCTAGGTGGCGCAGTGAGTAGAGCACCAGCCCTGAAGTCAGGAGGACCTGAATTCAAATGTGCCCTCAGACACTTAACACTTACTGGCCATGTGACCTTGGGCAAGTCACTTAACCCCAATTGCCCTGCCTTCTCCAGTCCAAAAAGCAAAAATTAAAAAAGTATCTACACACATATATATATATATATATATATAGTAAGAAATAGAATGTAACCAGAATGTTAGGAATTTTGAATATTATGTTATGTGTCCTTCAATTGTCATTCTTAGGGACAGGTTCTGGTCTTGGCACATTTGTTTTAAATGTGCTGGAGGATGAATTTCCAGAAGTATACAGATTTGTGACTTCAGTTTTTCCATCTGGTGAGGATGATGTCATTACTTCACCATATAATAGTGTTTTGGCAATGAAGGAACTTAATGAGCATGCAGACTGTGTGTTGCCCATCGAAAATGAAGTAAGAAACACTGTTGATATTTGATCTTATAAATTTTTTATCTGACATGTCATAAACTAAGTACATTGTTATTGAGATACAGACTTTGTCTTCTATTTTAACTTAATTTCTGATTCAAGAGACTTATTTTCCCCAGTCCCTCTCAGTTCTATGTATACTATTTATATTCATTGAATTTCTACTTTCTCTCTTGATTTTTTTCCTTCAAAAGTCTTTATTTGACATCGTTAGTAAAATTAATCAAATGGTAACATCTGGAAAGCCAGGAACAGCAGTGAAGCCAGAGAGCCTGGTAACTTTAAATGAAAGTGGCATTAAAAAAAAACAAGAAAAGCCATTTGATACAATGAATAACATTGTAGGAAATTTGCTGCTCAACTTAACAAGGTAATTTTATTGCATACTCTTTGGGAAAACATTAACTGGCATTACTAAGGGAATTTACAAAACCAGGACACTCTTAACATAGTTCCTGGACACTTGGATTTTTTTCGCACTTAGTTATTTTTTTTTTTAATTTTTATTTATTTTTATTTTTGCAAATAACTTGTTTACTACTTAATTTGTAGTAAATTTTATGAACCTGAATTTTTATTCAGATCTTCTAATAGCTCACTAGAAATTCAAATCCTAAATGTCTAGACCTTGGTATACATTCACCAGCTCATGTATTAGCAGAACCAGTTCAAAAAGAAAAGTAAAAGCCAGATCACTTATCTATAGTATGGAATAAAGAATTTAGCAATAGAGGAAAACCAAAGATTGAATAGAGCAAGAAAACTTGATATGTACCCAGGCAGACTAAAGGGATTTCATTAAGCATTCTTGATGTAATTAAGATCTTAGTATATGGATTTTTGTGTGACTAACTTAGGAGACTACTGATGCATTTTAAATATTTCTTTAAGAACTTGAAGGTTTTTAACTATTAAAATAATCCAGAGATTGCAATGCTAAAATTGTTAGGTATGTGTATGATCTTTAAATTACCATTATATATGGGATTTCACAAGAAGTACTGTTTAATAGTGGATCAAAAACCAGACTTTCTGGAGTCTTGAAGACCAGGGTTAAGGTTCTGCCTTCAGCACATACCGGCTGTCTACTTAATCAAATCCTTTGATTTCTCAGTGACCATGAAACCCTTTTTTTAAGACTAAACTAAAAAAGAGATCCTGATTTACATTGATGAATAGAGTTTCCATGTTTATACTGATGAAATCATGGATCTAGAGCCCTACTCCTGTGTCTCCAAAAGAAAAAAAAAATAGATTTCACAGTACTGAAATCGAATGACAAAGAAACGGAAAGTTTCATGAGGCATGTACAGATAATGGAATAATACATGTAAAGACCTTTCTAAACCTGATAGTGTTATATAAATGTTAGCTGTTATAGTGGTTTGAAAAAGTATTCACTAAATGAAAAGAAATAGATTTCTAAATTTGTATATAATTTAAAAATCAAATGTTTCCTAATGGCTATAACATTCATATTTCAGTTCTGCCAGATTTGAAGGTTCCCTTAATATGGATCTTAATGAAATTGCTATGAATTTAGTTCCCTTTCCTCAACTTCATTATCTTGTTTCAAGTCTCACACCTTTGTATACATTGGCAGATGTAAACATTCCTCCTCGAAGGTAAGACATACTGATGTATAATTGTTAGATATCTTGTCTTATAAAACAACCATTTTAAAATATGTTTGAGAAAATGTGAATAATATTTTTTATTAAAATAGATTTCCCTTTAATTTATATTAACTTATTTGTGTTAGGTTTGGAAAAGATCCACTTGAAAATGTACATTTTTACTGCAAGTTTGTGCATGTAATTAGGATGTCAGCTTTTAAAATGTAAAAATTATTAGACTCATTTTATATTTATATATGATCATTAAACTCGTGTATGCTAAATATTTAATGACAACAAAGTATGCAGTTTTTAATGGAAAAAAATGTGACTCAGGAAAATTCTCTAAGATGGAATTTATCAAATCATACAGATTTAGAATTGGATGTGTCCTACCTTAAATGATCATCATGTCCAATCCATTCCTGAAAAAGAATCCCCAGTACAATGTATCTAATAGTCACCCGACTTTACTTCCAATGAGGAAGACTCTACTACTTTTTGAGGCAATGTTCCAATTTCAAATAACTAATTATTTAATTATCAGGAAGTTTTTTCTTACATAAAACTGAATTTTCCTCTTTGCAACTTTCATCCATTTCTGTAGCCTCCTGGGCTAATGAGCAATTCATGGAGGCAGCATGGTAGAGCAAAAAGAGTCTGGCAGGGGTAGCTAGGTGGTGCAGTGAATAGAGCACTGGCCCTGTAGTCAGGAGAACCTGAATTCAAATCCAGCCTCAGAAACTTAATATTTACTAGCCATGTGACCTTGGGCAAGTCACTTAACCCCAATTGCCCTACCCTCCCACCTCCCAAAAAAAAAAAGGCAAAAAAAAAAAAGAGTCTGACTTTGGAATTTAGAGAACCTAGGTTCAAATTTTGCCCGTGAGAATGTGGGCAAGTCACTTATCCCCCCCCAAAAAAAGCAAAAAAAAAAAGAGTCTGGCTTTGGAATTTAGAGAACCTAGGTTCAAATTTTGCCCGTGGGAATTTGGGCAAGTCACTTAACTTCACTGGGATGTGGCTTCTTTTTCTGTATAATTTGAGATTGGACTAGATGATCTATCTGTAATGCCATGAATCTATGATCCTAAGAAGTTACTCCTTTTTCCATAAGACAGCTTTTCAGATACTTGTTCACAGCTCTTTGTTTCTCCAGCCCGGCCCATAGTCTTCGCTTCTGCAAACTAAACATCCATAGTTCTGCCAACTGCTCCTTATATGACATAAATCTAAGACCATCGACAATTCTGATTTTAAGACTTTATACTTTACTTTGTGTTCAGTTTGATCTTTTTAGATTTAGCCCAGTATTTTTCAAAGTCTTTTTGGATCCTGATTGTCATCCAGCTTATTAACTGTCCTTCCTAGCTTTATGCCATCTGCAGCTTCAATAAGAATGCCATTTATGCCTTAATCCAAGTGATTGATAATGATATTAGATAGCACAAGCCCAAGTACAGCTCTCTAGGGAACTCTGCTTCCAGGTTGACATTGAACACTAATGCCTTCTTTTTGAGTTCAACCTTTCAAGCAGAACTGAATTGATTGAATTGTATTATCTGGTCCACATCTGTTTTTTTGCCACAAGAACAGCATTGGAATACACTCTTCAATTGCTTTGCTAAAATCTAGGTAAACTTTATACGTAAACATTTCCCTGATCTGCCAGTTTACCTTCTCAGAAAAGAAATAAGATTATGCTTGTGTGACCTGTTCTGAGTTTTTGTTCACTCTTTCCGTTCACTTCTTTTTCTAGATCTTCACTAACCATTTCTTTCATAATACATTCAAATTTGTCCAGGAATAGAAGTCAAACTCAGTTGCTTGTTCTTTGCAGATTGCATTTCCTTTCCCCTCACCCTTTTTAAAATAAACCAAGATACTATTTTCTTTTCTCTAACGACTCCTTGTACTACTGGAGGGATAGAATATATGCACAAAAAGGCATAATAGAAGGTAATTTGAGGAAGGAGAGAGCACTAGCAACTGGGTAGATTAGGAAAATGTTCATGTAAGAAGTAAAACTTGAGCTGATCCTTGAAGAGAGGAAAAAAAAAAAAGGGATTCTGGGAGGCAGAGATGTCCAGGTATAGGCTTATGAAAAGGCACAGTGAAGGCAAACTTAGGGAACAGTTAGTGTTCAGTTTGGCTAAAACAAAACATATGTAAAGGTGAAAAACACAAAATTGGCAAAGATAGAATGAGACCAGATTATAAAAGATCCTAAATCACCAGACTGAAGTTGTTTTATCTTAGAGGCAATGGGGAACCACTTGAAGGTTGTTGAGCATGATAGTGACATGGTCATTTCTGTACCTTCAGAGGATAAGTGAATGCTCAGTGAAGGTAGTTTTGAAGTGTACCAGTCAGGGAGTTCATGGCAGATGGTCTCAGTTTTCTCAGGTAGGAAGTAAAGTTTTCTGCTTCGGGGTGGGGAAGGCTTTTGGGAGCTACAGAATAGTACTGAAGGAAATACAATAGAATCAGAGATCAGTGAGAGACCAGTGGAGATTATATAATATTAATTTCTAGTGAATGCAGTCAGCATAGTTTAATGACTTCTACTTCAAACATTCAGCATTATGGAATTAGGATCAGAAAAGGCATATGGTTAGGGTGTCCAGGGTAGAAAATTAACAAGGTATATAGATAGTAGAAAAACAAAGGGCAAAGGGGTCAATTTTACAATGGAGGACATTGTAAAACTTAATTGTAAGTTAATTATTCGCCAGTGCAACCTAAGGAACCCAAAGCCCCAAGCCTGAACCCCCAAATTGGAACTAAACCCTCAAATATATACTGTTCCCCAATTAGTGTGAGCTCCTTGAGGGTGGGGGCTGGCCTCACTTTTCTATATCCCCAACATTTAGCACAGTGTTTGGCACCTAGTGAATGCTTAAGAAATGCTTTTACATTTTTTGGTTGGTTTGTTTTTTAAATAATTTTCATTCAGTTAACTATACTGAACAGAAGAAATAAAAAGAGAGAGCAGGAAAGATGGAATAAGTGAACAGGGAGAGATGAACTCGGTCTAGGGATTGCAATAAGGATGAAGAATAATTTTAAGAGGAGTGAAACAGAGGGATGAAAGGATAACAATATAATCCAAAGGGGAATTTCAGAATTCATGATTAAAAGGTGGTGGCACACTTGCAGATGATGGTAAGAACTACATTTGTGAACTATCTCTATGAGTTACTAATGCATAATGAATGAATAAATAAATAAATAAGCAGGCATTTATTAATGTCTGTGTCATGCCAGGAACTCAACTAGGTGGTAGGGATACAAATATAATGAATACAATAATCTCTACACAAGGCATTTACATTATAACAGGAAGACAAATATGTGTGTATGTATAATGTATCTGTATGGATGTGTGTGTCTGTGTGTGTATGTATGTATGTATCCAGAATAAGTACATGGGAAATAACTCCAAAGTAGTTTGAGAGGAAGGACAGACCCTAATTGTTAGGGGCAATCAGGAAAGGCTTCACATGGAACGTGATACTTGATCTTCATCTTGAATATAGCTGGCATTTAAGGAAAAAAAGAATTCTGTGAGGCAAGGGTGAGGAGCTAATGCATTCCAGTCAGAGAGTTTGAATAAATATGTAGAATAAAGGTCTGACGGGTATTGGGATGGTTAATGAAGTAGGAGGCAAGGACATTCATTCAAACGGTGGTCAGCATGTATATTGAAGACCTCATATGAGGGCAAGGGATGGATTGGAAAGGAAGATTCTGTGATAGGAATTGGACTCTCTTAGCAACCTTTCCTCAAGGCTTAATCTATGTATCTGTATCAGCTGGTTCAAATCTTTGACCTTCATGTCATTCTCCGTACTTTCTAAGTGATGGTGGCAAAGATATGATCTGAAGTGGCAGTAGGGAAATAAGGACTAAACAGACTCCTTTTTCTCCTGGCCCAGCAAGTGCAAGGCACAAAATAAGTAGCAACACAGGAGATAGTGGCCAGGGGCGTGGTGTCTTCTGGAAGAAGCCAGATTTCCCTTGGTGTAGGATGATGGGAAAATTGTGAAAACAAGGGATCTAGGATAAAGGGAGGCTGAATGGAAATGAGAACATAGGGAGAGATAGCAAGGAAAGTGTTTTTGCCTTAGCAGACAGTGACTGATTCATAGGAATTAGGGGAGCAAGAGGTGCAAATCTCTAGTCATTGGACTGGAGGAAGTAGGTTTTGATGTAGGTGTTTAGATTGGACTTCTGGATCAGTGAATATCTAGAAGTCAGGTCCTAGGAATCAGCTCTGGAGTTGATCTCATATGAGTGGCCAGGCATGAATCATGTCCAGAAGATAACATTGTAGTCTACACTCAATCAGTCCTTTAGTCTAAGACCCTCATTCATCTGGACTTACCTGATTGTTCTGATCCTTTCATTAATACACGTTGTGTCTTGAAGTCTGTTATTTGATAAAATAAGTTTTGTTGTTCAGTCATTTCACTTGTGGGCAACTCTTTGCAGCACCATTTGGGGTTTTCGTGGCAAAGATACTGGAGCAGTTTGCCATTTCCTTCTCCAGCTCATTTATAGGTGAGGAAATTGAAGTAAACAGGGTGAAATGGCTTGCCCAGGGTCACACAGCTAGTAAGTGTCTGAGGCCAGATTTGAATTAAGTCTTCCTGACTCCACGCCTGGCACTCTATTCACTGTGCCACCTAGCTACCCAAAATAGTTTAGGGAGTCATGAGATTAGAGTTGGCCTTTTCGGCACTATAATAGAATGTCCTAGACCTATGTTGTACTCAATATTAAGGAATCACGGATTTATAGTTGGTCATTCTCTATGTTGAATTACATTAGCTAAGTTTTGGTAGTACTCATAATTAAAATAAAGACCATATGCCAGACTGAAACAATAAAAATGCTAAAAGGAGTAATTATGGTGACTAAAGAACATCATATTAAAATTAATTCCTTAGCATGACTTAAATTCTAGAAATAGATAACTATACTGATCTAACACTTATCTAAAATTTCTCCAATGATAAGAATTCGTTTATTATCAAAATAACTACAAAATCTTTCCTTTTCCTTACTAAGAAAATAAAAATTAAATGCTCATCTTTTCATTGGTGTTTAGTTATTAAAGTTACTATAATGTAAGATAATAGCTAAGATTACATATATATGTTTTATATCATAGCTTATTTATAACTGATTTTGATAATGAGCCTTTCACTAAATGGTAAAAATATACAGGATGACTGAAATTTTTTTAATATGATTTTGTTTATCAGAAGATTCCTTTTTTTTTTTTTTTTTTAGGTTAGACCAAATGTTTTCAGATGCTTTTAGCAAAGACCACCAGCTCATTCAGGCTGACCCAAAGCATAGTCTCTATCTTGCTTGTGCCTTGTTGGTTCGAGGAAATGTACAGATTTCAGACCTTCGAAGAAATATTGAAAGGTTTGGCTTTACCTTTACTTTAAAAATATTTATTTATTGATGTCTTTTTTCTGTCCTGTTCAAAATAGCCTCATGTACATCTTCAGTGTACTTCATGATTATTTATTTGTGTTTAATGTCTTGTTATAAATTTGTTTTAAGAAGCCACAAAACTAATCTTACCAGGAAAAAATCTATCTTGTTGGTTCCCCCAAATAAGGCAAGCCTTCCCATCCTCACAGCATTGAAGATTTAGAGCCAGAAGGGACCCTGGAGGCCATCTCGTCCACCTGCCTCATTACACTGTGAAGCCCTAAGACATTAAGTTACTTACCCAAGGTCACCCAGTATACTCAGAAGCAGAGCTGGGATTTGAACACCCTATCTCAGTTCTGTGGCTCCAAATGTAGTAGTACTTGCTGCACCTCGGTGGTTCTCACTTCTTTTCTACCCTATGTTTATAATTAGTGTAGCACTGGCCTAATTCATTGTTCATATATTCATTTTACTTGATTCTTAGTTATAAATGTTGATTCCTAGATTGAAATCTTCTCTCCACTTTGTCTCATGGAATCAAGAAGGCTGGAAAACAAGCCTGTGTTCAGTACCACCTGTGGGCCATTCTCACTCACTCTTGGCACTAGCAAACAACACCTGTATAAAACCAACCTTCATAGAACTTAAAAAGAGCTTTACAAGACTCTACAAGAAAAAGGTAATTATCAGTGAAACATAACAAATATGCTAACTTTACTTATTTTTAGATTTCACCATAAAGACTGTACTAGTATAACATAATTTAGGCTTCTGCATCTGACATTGCTTCTTTGAAAAGAAGTCGTTCACTGCTATCAATATAGAAGTTCTTAACCTTTCTGTGTGTCAAGCAGCTCTCTGGTAGGCTGGTGAAACCTTTGGCTTTTCAGAATGTCATAAATAAATAAAATAAAATCCATAGAATTACAAAGGAGACCAGTTATATTGAAGTAAATATATAATTTTTTGTGGGTTTTTCCATCCAAGTTTACAGACTCCATGAAATCTATTTATAGGCCCCTTGGGGATCCTGTTCTGATCTGTTGCCATCTCTCTGGATCTGAACTGTTACCCAATTGGTTATATCTCTAAGCTTTATGTCACCTGAAAATGTGACAATCATACCACTTACGTTTTTATGCAAATCTCTGATAAATTTATTGAACATCATAAGGCCAAGGATGGCTCTGTGGAGCACTTCATTCCCTCAAAGTTTGTTAACATTAATCACTTTTTAGGGAGTTTTGTATCAAAATCACTATGTTATATAGTTCATACCTCACCATCTTACTACAAGCATACTATGAGACTTTTGTCAGATGCTTTCTTTAAAGATATAGGTAACCTATATCTACAGCATTAACCTGGTCTACCAGTCTAGTTACCCTCTCCAGAAATGAAATTACATTAGATTTGCATGACCTTTTCTTAACCAAACTATACTGGCTTATACTGATCAGTTTCTCTTTCTATATATTTTTAGAAATCATTTCCTTAATAATTTGCTCTGGAGTTTTGCCAGGAATAGAAGCTCATTGGTCCATAGTTTATAGATTCCACCTTTCCCCCTTTTTTGAAAGTTGGTACCTTTGCCTTTCTCCAATCTTTTGGAAACTTCCCTTTTCTTATTTTTTAGAAGTTCACTAAATAGTGGCTCAATTATCACTTAGCAATTAGTTCTTTCTGTACTCTTGGATATAGTTCATCAAGGTCTGGTGAGTCAAACTCATTAAGTGCAGCTAGATATGCTTTGACTGTCTCTTCACTTATTTTAGTTCCCCTCTGCCTGCTAATTTTTTTCTAATATTTCTAGTCTAAAAATCATTTTCCTTGGAGAAAAAAGCAAAATATGAGGTAAGTAGTTCCGCTTTACTTCATCAATTATTATTAGCCGTGTACCCCAAGCACAAGGCCTATCCCTTCTTTGATCATTTCTTTTGTTCCCAGCATAGCTGTTTAAAAAATTGTCCCCAAAATTCTTTGACAGCCCTGGCATATTCCAAGCCTTAATATACCTAATACTGCTCCTGATGTACATCTTTCATTATGTCCTGACTTCCACACATGTCTTTTTAAAGCCTAAGCTGGTCATAGAGTTCCTTGTGCATCCTTGCAGTCTCATTTGACAACACCTCCTTTTCCATCTCACTGAAATCAATTCTGCTTGTGTCTTAAGAATATCATTCTTGAGAACATATCATGCCTCTTGCATTGATTTTTGTAAAAATTTTAGGCCCTGTCTTTTCCCTTACCATTTGAAATGTGTTCTTCTAAAATTTAAAATGCACATCTGCAATGCTGGGCTTTCTTCTCCTCTCTCATGAGTTTTTTGATAGTCACTTGTTCCCAAGGATCAGTTCTTTTGTGCTTCAGCAAACAGTTAATAAAGAGTCAAGTCTAAAACCAAAGTTTCCCTTGTTGGCTTTCATTGCCTTTTGAAGGGTGAAATTATCATGAAGTTAAATTACAGATTTTTCAGTTCTTTAGCTTTTTTAGAGTCCCCCATTACTATATTTTCTGTATGAATGGTCTTTGCATATTGCCATCTATCACTATCTTAATTCACAAAGCTTTTCAACCTTCCTATCTCATTAACATAGAGTAAACTTCTGCCAGGTTTGTGATCAGTTTCTGAAATTCATCATCTAATTTCTTCTCCTTGTCTAGGTAGTTTGTTATCTCCCATAATATCATTTCTATCTCTATAATAATAATTGACATCATATATTACTTTAAAGTTTACAAAGGACTTTACATACATTATCTCATTTGAACCTCATGGCAGTCCTGTGATTGGTGGTATCCAGTTTTAGAAATGAGGAAACTGAGGCTCAAGGTGGCTAAGGTGGTTCTATATATATTGATCCTCAACAATACACTCATCACCATGTTTTTCCCCCTCGGTTTCCTAAATTTCATCATATGAGTATGTATTAATATATCATGGTACTTTACCTTTTGAATAAATTTTAACATTCTAGTGTTAAATTCTAGTCTTGAATCACCTTCCACTAAGCCCATGATCAAATTTGCTTTTTTTAAATGTGTGCTTCTGTTTCTTACACAAATATAGTGCATTTTTATTACCTTTAGCCCCTTCTTCACATTTTGAATTCCTAGTCATTCTCTAAACTCAGTTCAAATGCAATTTCCTCTATTAAGCAGTCCCAGATCTCTGATCAGTTAACAGCTTTCCACTGTACATAATTCTTGGATTGGTACATTTGTATCACACTTCTATAATATTATATGTTAGTTATCTGCGTCTGTGCCTTATCCCCCAACTACATTGTAATCTCCAGAAGAGCTGGAGCTTCTCCAGGACTTAGCACAGGGCTTTGCTCACAGCAGATACTTAGTAGATGTTTGTTGAATGAACAGATTGCCAAAGTGATCATATTCAACCTGTTTTGTTTTGATTTTTTGTAGGCTCATCTTCATCATTACCTACAGGTTGATGGAATGGAGGAAAGTTGTTTTACAGAAGCTGTATCATCTTTGTCATCTCTCATAAAGAGCTATGATGAATTAGATATCACAAAAGGCTTGCCTATACATGAGCCACTCAGACTAAATATAGTTATGTAAAAACACATTCACAAGCTTTTATTTTCAACTAGAAACTTTTTGGTTTCCTGATGATTACTTTTTAGTTTCGGTTCTATCACTCAGAAAATCTTGTTTGATTTTATCACTCAAGAAATCTTCATTGATTTTATTCAAAGTAGCAGGCAGTATTACTGTCTCGGAGAAAAGTTTCCTTTAAGACAATTTGAAGGAGATATGCCGTACCTCATTTGGAATCAGTGCAACCTCTGAACCACATCTACAACCATTTTGCCTTTTTAAGAATCATGTTTTTTAAAGATTTACAAGAAATAAGAAGTCTATTTGCCTTTTTATAACTTGATATTCAAGAGTTGTATATTAATAAAAAGACTGATGTAGGTATATTTTTGGTGTATGTAACATTCAGCTTTATTTTAAAATTCTATATAGGTATTCAGTTTCTTTTAAAACTGATCGGATATATGGGAGTGGTTTAATAAAAATATAGATTGATGTTGATTTTTTTGTAGCAGTTGGGAGATGAAATCACCTTTTGATTTTTCATTCAAAATAATTCAAAGTTATTTTAAAATATGTGATTTTGTTATACAACCAGATTGGTTTCATAGTAGTAAATTTGCCTTATTTATAAAGTTCTGTAATTTATTACTTTGCACAGTAAAGTCTACACAAAAATATAGAATTTTTCTAGGCTCAGTATCTTCTGGACATTGTAGTAAGCAAGTGAAATAAATATTACAAAATTGCCATAATCTGAAATGTTTAAATTATGTTCCTTTGTAGCATGACTATACAAATAGTTCACTTATAATTCAATACTAATATTTGGCCCTCTTTTTTAGCAAAGGATTGATTTTTGCTCTTATTCTACTAGCAAATCAATTGAAATAAATCATTACATTTTTCCTACCTTATTTATGTCAAAAAAAATTTTTCTCTCCAGGTACAGCTTTTAATGAGGTATGGGAGAGAAAAATTTTGTGAATTAAAAATGTTACAATGGATGATAGCCAAAAAAATGGCTAGGGTAAGGAGAACTATGAAGAAATTTATTTTTATCATTCTATAGCCTTATTTCTCCATTAGAATTAAAAGGATAAAAAATGTTTGCAAAAGGCAGTACATTATAACTCCTTAGTCAAGGGATCAAGACACAGTCCTGAGAGCCAGTCATTCTTAGACTTTTTTAACATGTATTTTTTTTAAAATAGTATGTTCACTTGCTATTATAGAAAACATCAAATGTTCCAGTACTATACAAATAATTGGCTGTATTTTTCTTTTACATAATTAACAAATAAAGAATCAAGTCTTGCTCTGATATTTAATTATGGTACAGATTTTAGGACTTAAGACTTAATTTTTTTGCTTTTCATAGTCAGTTCCGTATTTGTTTAAAAGAACTTCCAAAAATTCAAACCATACACAATTAAATATGACTAGACATATCTGTCTTTACTCTTTTCATCATTAATGCTTTTTTTCCACTTTTTTAGCCACTCAAATTATGGGAATTATTGTAGTAAAGATTATGCTTAGACTAACACTAATGTTTAATATTTACTGCCATTTTTAATTAAAGTTCTTTAGAGAATCTTTAGCTCAGAAAAGATATCCCCTGGGTCTCTGCAGGTTTTCTGACATACGCAAGAGGTGATCCACATCATCTTCCACTTAAATGACCCTTCATTTGGGCAGTCAAATTGTATGGTAATCATCTTAGACTTATTAGGAATGCAGCATCTCTTATCCGAGCATTTTCCACAGAAGGTTAGTTTGTAGCTCTGAGTACTTGAGCATCCAGAAAAGGAAAGTTTCTCTCCTTTAGAAAGTTGAAAAGTAGGCTGGCATGTTTTTCCTTTTGGTATCTAAAAAATAAAGTAGCAAGAAAAAGGAAATTTTAAAAATTTGAATGCAGAGAGGATGCAAATTTAGAAAAACATTGCTATTTATATATGTGTATATGTAAATGTATATATACATAAATAGTAGTTTACAGTTTTTGTTGTTTAGTCATTTCACGTTCAACTCTTTGCAATCCCATTTGGGGTTTTCTTGGCAAAGTTACTTGAGTGGTTTTGCCATTTCCTTCTCCAGCTCATTTTACATTTTACAGAAACTGAGGCAACCAGGATTAAGTGACTTGCCCAAGGTCACACAGCTAGTAAGTGTCTAAGGCCTAATTTGAACTCAGGAAGAGAAGGATTTCTGACTTCAGATCTGGCACTCTTATTTACTACATCACCTAGCTACAGTTTACAGTTATTGCTAACAAAAAGCATAATACATTGCACAGAGTAGGTTGCTTGATGTTTGTTGAATAAGGAATGAATGAATGTTAAGAAGAGCAGTGTGGTGATGGACTGAGTCAGCTGATCTTTATTGTAGATCTGCCTGGCCTTTCACCAAATACCAGCTTGAGTAAGTCATTAGCTTTTCTTATAGATGAGGAGGGATTTAACTGAGTCTTCCCTCGATTTCCAACATCCTTTGTCCCAAGAATGTTTGTACTAGCCTTAGAAACAAATTTGAATGGTCCCTTTTTTTCTCTTCCTGCAATGAATCTATTACCTGGGATCTGTCCTATTCCTTCACTCTAAAGCTGTTATACCCCAATTAGTATAATTCATTCATAATTATTAATCTTCAAGTCATATGCTTGGTGCTGAGGATAAGAAATAAAGTGGCTCCTGCCTTCAAAAAGCTTATATTCTACTGGAAAGATGCACCATATGTCAATCCATACACAGGTAATACAAGGCAATTTGAGAAAGCACTAAAAATGAGGGTGGAGGAGGGATCAGGAAGACTCAGTGGTAGCTCCTAAACTAAAGCTGGGACAAGGACAAGGAGGGAAATGGAATATTGGATTCAGGGTCCAGGAACAGAAAAGTATGTTGTAAAAAGAAAAAAAGCATGAAATAAACCCAAAAAGATAGATTGAAACAAATTGTGCAGCTTTAAATGCAGGGCTAAGGTGTTTCTATTTTATCCTATAGGCCACTGAAGTTTTTTAACTGGGGGAGGATGCTTTAGAGAGATTTTGTTAATTGCAAAGGAAGGATTGGACAAAGAGATGGAAACATGAAATCCAATTCAGCTTATACAGTATTCCAGGTGAGGTGGTGAATTCCTTAACTAGAGTAATGGTCCTTCTACTAAGGTAGAAACTTCTCTGGCTGGGTCTGTAGTGTGACAGTGCTCTTTGTTATTACAGTGCTCAGCCACAGAACTAAAGGAAAGAGGGAACTGGGGCAGGAGAGCAGCACGTATATGGATCCACCAGCCCTAAAGAAAAGGAGACTGGCATCCATTGTGCCCACTTTTTATTCCCTCAGAACTGGAGGTAGAGAGTGAGACCAGTAAAATAAGAGTTGCCCGGGCAGGAGGAGGCTAAGACAGCTGTAAAGATTTGTCTCCAAGGAAACAACCAACAAAGGTGAAAGTCAGAAAGTGAGCAATAGGATTATATAAGAGGGAAAAGAACAAATTATCATCTCAGGTTCCAGCGGGAAGAAAACTCAAAGATCCTGAGCACAAGCAGATTAACAGAGAAGATACTGTTAGCAATGCAAAATGGGATCTAGACCATCTAAAGGAGTACAGACATCCATGAATGAATATAAGATAGAAAAATGAACCATCACCTGATAAGGCAGAAGACACTGCGGATTTTCAAGAAAGCATGGAACCACAAATAAATGTTAAGAAGAGCAGTGTGGTGATGGACTGAGTCATCTGATCTTTATTGTAGATCTGCCTGGCCTTGTCACCAAATACCAGCTTGAGTAAATCATTAGCTTTTCTTATAGATGAGGAGGGATTTGATTCCCAACATCCTTTGTTCCAAGAATCTTTGTACTAGCCTTAGAAACAAATTTGGTCTGGGAAAAACTTGAGGGAAAGAATGGCAAAAGCAGAATTTATGGCTTATATTTATTTTTATAATTATATACATTTATATTTATATCAGCAGAAATAATTGGCTCGATAGAAAAACTTGAATTCATATGGCCAAACCTCAAAGAATCAGTGATGAGGTACGGGCTCTGGGAACCCCCTTGAACTCTGATTGAATCTTCCCATTTGTTGAGGTATTTGCCCGAGGCCATAAACCTTTGTTGTGGCTGGGCCTCTGTTACTAGCCTAGCCCTCCTTTGTCCAGCTAGCTCCCACCCTTGATCCTCCCAAACCCTCCATTATCACATCTCCAGGTAGCCTCCAGCTACCTCCCACCCTTGATCTCTCTTCACTGGAGTCTGACCTTTGTTTGACTCCTCCGGAATACCCTCCCCAGACTCCTCCCCTAAGCCACCCCTAGATTCCTTCCACAACCTTTCTGTATATAAGACCCATCTTACCTCCATGAAGTGTGAGAGGTCAGGGAAACCATGTAAATGTTGAGATATAGGGTTTAGGGCAGTGGTTCTCAACCTGTGGGTCGCAACCCCTTTGGAGGTTGAACAACCCTTTCACAGGGGTCACCTAAGACCATTGGAAAGCACATATTTCCGATGATCTTAGGAACTGAGACACTGCTCCTCTATCCGTCTCCAGGTGGGTCCAGCCACATGCAGATACGCCCACATATGAGTATTAAAGGGTCACGGCATTAGGAAGGTTGAGAACCACTGGTTTAGGGGTATGGAAGACCCCAGAAAACCAACACACCAGGTCCTGCGAATGAATTTGACTCAAGTCTTCTCTCAGCCAAAGAAAAACAAAGTTTATTAAAGGTTTGCCATATTGGGTAGACTCTTAAGGAGCTTCAGTATCTGTGACACTTGTACCGGACAAGTGGGCCAGAATCATGTGACACAGAGTGAGTCTGTGCTAGAAAATTCTCCAGTGCTCTCACACCTCACGCAGGCAAGATGGTGAAAGGTTGTGGGGGAATCTTGGAGTGGCTTAGGGGAGGGTCTTCAGGAGGAGTCAAATGAGGTCAGACTCCAGTAATGAGAGATGAAGGGTAGGAAATAGCTGGAGGCTACCTGGAGATGACAGACAATGGAGGGCTGTACCCCATCAGCACCCAGAAGAGCAGGAGGCAGGCACTTATTTCATTGCATTTGGAGGAAAAATGATACTAGAGAAAGCAAAGAATGGTACACAACTGTATAATCAGGGACATGGGAAAATTCCTACCATATGGCAATACTTCTCTAAAAGGACCAGCCAGTCAGGGGACAAAATCTACAAAGCAATAACTCTTTAGAAGAGAGAACTCAAAATAGGTACCTTGGAAGCTTTAATTCCATGAGGTATACAGAAACTTAAAAGAATAAGTATAAGGGACTTGAATTAAAGAATAATATAGAATAGACCGAGGAGAGAGAATAGAGAAGGAGGAAAATAAATCCTTTTTAGAAAGGCACAGAAAATGAAATTTTAAAAACCAACAAAAGTTGAGGGAGAAAAGGAAAAAGATTTTACTTAACTACTTAAGGTGGGGGAGGAGAGTGGGAGGGAGGGGAAGGTGTGTGCCAGGAGACAGTAATTAGAATTAGAAAACAGATGAAAGAGCCAGAATTCAAATCCCAGCTCTGCTGTTAAATAGCTGTGCAATCTTGGGCAAGTCTCATTACTTCTCCTGGCCTCTGTTTCCTCATCTGTAAAATGAAACAGTCAGAAAGGTGATCTCTGAAGTCCTAAAGATGAGGTGTAGGCTCTGGGACCCCCCTTGAGTTCTCCGTCCCAGAGCCTACACCTCATCACTTTTGAGCTCAGATTCTACCCACTTATGGTCAGTTACCATTGGACCTCAAAATGTGCTTCTCTTCAAGTCAAATCTTACCTTCACAGCTTTTAATATGTTACTGTCACAAGGCTGAATGTAACACAGTCTTTTTTCTTTCCTCATTTCACAGTGACTATTTTCATTGGTCACCCTATTGGATATTCCTAGCCCACATGTTCTAGAACAAGGCGTCCATGTTGTGGCCTGCACAAGGCACTTCTTCTTCCAGAAAAGTGGGAGATTCTTATAAACTGGAATAGAAAGGAGAAAAAAAAACTGCCAATCATTAATTTCCAATTCTATTTTCATAATTGATTTGCCCAAAAGCTCTTATAGTAGATTAATTTTTGGAAAAGTAATTCTATATCCCTTTATCTCACTCCCCAAATTCTCAGATAAATTGCAACAAACCAATTTCTTTTATGAATAGGAATGTTACCTTGATCTTAAAAAAATAACATTTGAGAGAAAATTGCAATTTTTCTCCCCTTAATTTATGCTTCCTTCTATCTAGAGTCAAGTGTGGCACTTTTGACTGAATCCAAACTTCATAGAAAAAATCCCCTTAATAAAAGAATTTGTTCTCTAAAATTTGAATTCAGTCAAAAGGTAGTACCCAAGGACCTAGAAGGCCACATGTGGCCTCAAGGCCACAGGTTGCCCACCCCTGATCTAGACTATCCTCAAGCTATTGAACCTGGTCATATTTTGATTTATGGCTTATTTCTCCTACGCATACAACCACAATCCTTTCCTCCTTCCTGAGTTGATCTCTAACAGAACAAAAAAAAAAATAGATGTTAATAGGATATGGAGAAGCAAGATGTTAATCAGAATGACATAAGCTTAATAGGAAATTTCATGATTTATGAGAATACTTTATGGGCCAAGAAAACTCATCTTGAAACATAGTGTTTCTCTCTAATTTATGCCTTATTGTTTGGGTTTGTTAGAAGGTATTTCAATAGTTTAGGAGGGAAATGACTTCTGCTTTTGAAACTAAAGACCAAGAAAATAGTCTTCTACTCTGATACCACCAAAGCCGTTATATATAGTCTTAAACCCTGGACCTCCAATTCAGTAAAATTCTCCCATTCCAGCTGTGCAGGGCTACTGTTGCAGCCTTCACTAAGCTGCTTCTGGTTTGATCTGTTTTGGTTTGGTTTTAAGTGGGGAGCAGGAGGCATCATACTTCTTCTGTCCCCAGGTAAAACTAGTAGACGCTTACTGTGTCAGGCCAGACTGACTCATGCATAGCACAGAGTCAAGCTCATTAATTTTGAACAAGCCTACATGTTAGTATTCTCAGAGATCCAAAGCATTTCTTTAATTGATTTCCCATTTTCTCCTTAGAGAGAATAGGAAAATGTTAATATTTTAAAACCACATCTAGCTGTTCTGTGAAAAATTCTTGGCACAATATGACAAAATGTCAATTTGAAAGAAAAAAAAAGCAGAAATTTTACTTCTAAGCTAAAAAACATCAGTTGCTTTGAATTATATACTACCTTGAACCAAAAAAAATACTTATCTGTGGATTTTACAATAGTAGCATCTGAAATATGTATGTAGATGGTGGATAGGGGGCAGAAATATGGGTACCTGGAAAGTAGACAGTAGTTTAAAGACCTCAGTGCAGGAAGTAGAGTAAGAGCCTGGCACATCTGCAATAAATAAAGGGAGGGTAAGTTGTTGCAAATCCAGTGCATCTCATCACTTAAAATTAAGCCAGGAGATGCAGTTGAGAAGTCTGATTAACAAAGTATGTAATTTTAAAAAGCAAGAAATTTGGAAGAGCAGTTTAAAAAAAAAAACAAGCTTTGTACTTGTAAGCACTAAAAAAGTAGCAAGCATTGTCACTGCATAATTTCATGCTGACCAAGCAGAAGCTAGATTCTAAACATAGGTCACATGGAATTAAGTGTGTGTGTGTGTGTGTGTGTATGTGTATACACATAAGTATACATATACATATGCATGCAGGGCTATGTGTATGTGTGTGTATGTGTATGTTGCTCAGTCATTTTTCAGTCGTGTCCAACTCTTCATGACCCCATTTGGGATTTTCTTGGCAAAGATACTGAAGGGGTTTGCCATTTCCTTCTCCAGCTCATTTTACACATGAGGACACTGAGGCAAACAGGACTAAGTGACTTGCCCAGGGTCACACAGCTAGTAAGTGTCTAAGGCCAGATTTGAACCCAGGAAAATGAAATCTTCCTGACTGCAGGCCTGGCGCTCTGTCCACTGCACGGCCTAGCTGCCCAACAATATAAATACATAACTCCAAAGTGAGAGAGAACATATGTCTTTGTGAGTCTGTCTCCATGTGTAAAGGACTGAAATCTTTCCAAGGCTCATTAATACTGTAACTTAGTCAATCAAAACAGAGGGACTTAAGGAGGTAGATTAAATTCCCTTTATAACATAAAGCCCAGGTAACCAGCCAACAAGAATACCTGGGTTTGAATCCCAGTTCTGAAACTTTACATAGAATCTGAGACTTGAATGGGACCTTAGTAGCCATCTGATCCAACCCACTTATGCAAAGAATCCCTACTATTAATGATTCAGCAGGTGAGCATCTGTTGTCTACTTGGAGACCTCCAACGAGAGAGAATCCCCTTCTCCTGAGGCAGATCTCTGTACTTTTGAATACTCCTAATTAGGAGAAAATCTTTCCTGACATCAAGCCTAAATTTGCTTCTTTCCAATCCATTGTCCCTGGTTCTACACAGACAGAAACAGTCTAATCATTCTCATCCTAAGGATCACCATACCACGAGCCTTGAGGGTATTTTTTAAAAATAACATTGGATTTTGAGAGATTCCTCTATATGACACCCTTCAAACACTTGTGAACATCTACTAATGTCCCCGTTGAGAGTCCCCTGGGCAAGAGAGCTCCAGTTTCTTTAGCTGCTCCTTTTTGTGACGTGGTCCCAAAGCCTTTCACAATCCTGGTTGCGACATTCTGGACATTCTCCAACTTATCAACGTCTTCCTTAAACCAGAATACCCAGAACTGAACACCATACACTAAGTGAAGTACGATTGAATCATTGTGTGGCCACAGGCAAATTAGGTAACGTCGCTGGAGTTCACTTTCATCTTTTGTGAAACGAGGGAGTTGGACTGATGTCTAAAATTCTCTCCCATCCCTAAATCTATGATCTAAGATCTCAACAGAATGATTTCACACAAAGTTAGAGCTGACAGGACTGGAGATCAACTAATACATCCCTCTCTTTTTATATTTACATTTGAGGAAACTGACTCCTTGAGAGTTTATGGGACTTATGTAACAAGTGACAGAGTTGGAATTTTGAACCCCTGCTCAAAGGTCTTAACACTCTACAACACTGCTTATCTTTTAATATGGCTACTGCTCCCAGCCTGGGCCCTGAGTGTATATGCTAACGTTTTACACTTGTGGCTCTTCCTAATGTTATTGTTTTGTTTTGTTTTGTTTTTTGTTTTTTTGCTGTTTTGGAGGGGGGAAGGCAGGCAGTTGGGGTTAAGTGACTTGCCCAAGGTCACACGGCTAGTAAGTGTTAAGTGTCTGAGGCCAGATTTGAACTCAGGTCCTCCTGATTCCAGGGCCAGTGCTCTATGCACTGTGCCACCTAGCCGCCCGCTTCCTAATGTTATAGTTATCAAAGCATTTCTCTCCCCTCTCTCCACCTACTCCCTATGCTCCATTATACTGTAAGTTCCTTGAGAGTAGGACCTGTGTTGTATCTTTGTTTACCTGAAACCCAGCACAACGTCGTATATATACAGAAAGTAATTAATAACAATAGCAATAATAATAACTTAATAGCAATTAACAATAGCAATAATAATAACATTTATATAGTGCCTTAATGTTTGCAAAGGGCTTCTCATAACAACCCTGAGAGTCGGTGTCATTATTATCCCATTTTGCAGATGAAGAAAGTGAGATGGACACAGGTTAAACGAATCCACCACGGTCACAGAACTAGTGAGTGTCTGAGCCTAGATTGGGATGCCAGTCTTCCTAAGCCTAAATCCAGTGCTCTATCCTCAGCATTACCCAGAAAACTTAACTATAAAGCAGAATTCCGTAAATTATAAAACATTTTTGGATTCCACCCAAAGGGAAGGAACTTAGATATATGCAAGTAGCTAAAAGACCTTGTTAACAAGGGTGTTTCACTTATATCAAGGGATCCCAACCTGGGGGACACATACCCCCACAAGAAGCTAGTCAAGACAGCATTGAAGAATTTGGTAAATAACTATTATTTTATTGAAATGAATATTTCTTGTGTGTATATTATAGTTATATATAGTATATATCATGCATCACATTATATATTATTATATATAGTATATCTCATGCATCACATTATATATTATTGTAAAAATGCTATATAATATAGTATAGTACATGTAATTACCTATAATAAGTTCTAGCAATTATTTCCTTCTTATTCAGTAAGGGATGTGAGAAAGCTAACTAAAAGCCAAAAGGTATGGAAACTGTTGGGAACCCCCCTGACTTGCCAGATAGCCCAGCCATAGTATGTGGATCCTAAGGATAGTAGTATAATGAGCCTTCAGGGTATTTAAAAAAAAAATAACAGACTTAAAGAGGCTCTGGATTCACTATAAGAAACCAACATGTGCTTTAAATGGCTTATGATTTCAGAGATGTTAATGTACTGTAAATGAGGCAGACTGGGCTGTTAGTGATCTAGCGGCCAGTATTAATAGAGCAAGATAGCTACAATGTGTTAATGAACTTCTAAGTTAATTGACTTTTGAGTTATTGAGGTTGTTTCCTTCATAAAACTAGATATTCTTTAAACCCACATAAAACCCATTCCCCTGACTAGAGTTACTTTTCCAAATATCCCTACAAGGCACTTAAACACAATTGTAATTTCTTCATCATATACAGTTATATCACATTTCCACAGCAAATAGGCCGTTCCAGCAGTAACTTCAAGTGCATGAGTGAAAGAAATGTTAAATAAGACTGGAAAGATAGGTTAAAGCCAGACTGTAAAGAGTTTTAAAAGTCAAACATAGGAATTTGCATTATATTCTAGAAATGATAAAAACATCATAGAAACTTCTTGAGCAGGAGTGATATGGTCAGACCTGTGCTTTAAAAACATCAGTTCGGCATCTGTATGGATCATAGGTTGGAGAAGAAATAGACTGGAAATGAGGAGACCAAAGAAGAGTTCATTTCAATAATTTGAGTAAGAGGTGATAAGGGCCTGAATTAAAATGGTAGCTATGTGAGTAGAGAAGTGGGAACTGGGGGGGTGGAGCCAAGATGGCAGCGTAGCAGCAGCAACATATCGCAGCTCTCACATAGCCACCCCAAAATACCCATAAAATAGGACTCTAAACCAATCCTACAACTCCAAAACGCGCACAAGGATACTTCCCACTAAAGTCAGTTCGGCTGCCAAGAACCATATCAGCACTGCAAACCGAAGCCAGCCTGGCCTGAAGCC
>CM053586.1:107536157-107556004 GCA_028646515.1 Pseudochirops corinnae
CATAGGAGAGAATAGACTGGGGAGGGGGGACACACTGGGATGGCTGTTTTGGGGTGATGGGTGGGGGAAAGAGAGGGAGAAAATATGTAACTCAAAATCTTGTGGAAATGAATGATGCAAACTATAATAAAATTTAAAAAAAAATTTTTGTTACCGAGAATGAGGGCAGCTATATGGTACACTAGACAGACTACTCATCTTGGATTCAGGAAAACTTGTCTTTCTGAATTTAAATCCAGTCTTGAACAGTTAGCAGCTGTGTGATCCTGGACAAGTCACTCAACCCTGTTTGCCTCAGTTTCCTCATTGGTGAAATGAACTGGAGAAGGAAATGGCCAACCACTCCAGTATCTCTGCCAAGAAAACCCTGAACAAGGTCACAAAAAGTCAGACATGAATAAAAAATGACTGGACAACAAAAACAAGGAATGAGTTGGCTGTGTGAGGAAGGAGAGGGAGGAACGGATTCAGAAAGGAATGTGATGCTAAAACAAAAGGCATCAGTAGAAAATGACTTTTTAAAAAAGAAACATGCCCTCATTAGCTTCCAGTACAGACCATAGTTCAAACTAAATGACAACCAAGGAGCATCAACTGAAGTCCAGCCTGGTTTATCTTAATGAACTGCAAAGACCCTTTGTAATCTACAGATTCATTGTTTTTGTGCAAATCCTGCTATTAAAGTGCTTAAAGAACATCTCTCCTCCTTCTCTCCCATTCATCCCATAATCTCAATTATATTAGACATTTGATGAGTTAGTTTTAATCTAGTCCAGGTCAGAAGGACAGAAATTATAGTTTCATGGGGGGTCCAAATTAATTAGCTTTCATTGTGTCTGTACTTCTCCCAATTAGCTTCAGCTTGAAGTGTGCTCAGCACTGGGGCAGAATGGGCCATAAAAGAGAGCAATGAGTCACATGGCATTTTGTAATGGGCTTTGATCCCTGCGCAGCTACAGAATTCTGCTCACAACAGATTAACTTTAGGTGATAGGTGGGGGTGTATTCCCTGTGATGTTTCTGGTGTGAGGCAAAGAAAACCAAATTAATCCCAGATTAATCTGAGAACCTGCCGAGCATTAGCTTGCTCATAAATTACCCAACGAGCACCCTCAAGTGGGAACAAGATAAGAAAAGAAATATATAGAAAGGAACAAAAAAGGAATGCCAGCTCATGGAGAAAGAATAAGATTAAGGACTAGATCAATAATCTTGTCGATATAGGAAACTCCCAGATTAGGAAATTCCCTCTGCCAGTATAGGTTAGTACTTTCTCTATACCGATTTAGGTGTAACAAAGGCTTTTGTGCCAAATTTGAACATCTGCCTGTATTTGCATGAGCTAAGAATGATTTTTACATTTTTAGTACAACTTTATTTATAATTTTACTTAAAATGTAAAAAAAAAACATTCTTAGCTCATAGGATAGAACTACCAAAAAAAAGTAGGTAAACTCATAGTTTGCCAAGCCCAGATTTAAGCTCAGAACATTGTGGAAAGCCACAGAGAGTTGCCTGGGGTCACATAGTAGTGAAGGAAAATGGAAGAATAATTCATTTATCTGTAGTTTCTGAGTTTTCCATTATAGGCACTAGTGATCTTAAATAATGAAACCTGCTCAGCTGTCACAATTTTCTTTTGGGAGAAGGATTAATCCCTCTATTCCTCCATTCCACAGACCACTGGGACATACTCCCCCACACTCTTGAAAAGGTTAACTTTAGCTCTGAAGGTCTAGAAGAGCCCCCAAAAATGATGGGTAAAGACAACTTTGACTTCTTGACCATTTTATTTAAAGCCTGTTCTGATGATGATGATGATGATGCTAATAAAATAGTAATTCACATTTGTTTAGCACTTTCCTATGAGGTAGACAGTATAAGTATTATTATCCATTTTACAATCAAGGAAACTGAGTCACAGAGAGTCAAAATGACAGCTGGTCAGAGTGAGGTTCTTTCACATGGAACAGAAGTAGCTGGGGGGGGGGGGGGAATGGCGGTGGTAATGGTGCAGAGGATAGTTTAACCTTGGGTTCTGTTGCTATGGAAAAGGATGCTATCTGCTCCCCAGAGAGTCGGGTCCACACTCTCTTTGAAGGTTGGGTCATTAAGGCAGTCCTAAGTGGAAGACTGTGATAAGACCTCAGGTGTAGCATCTTGGGATATGGCAAGGGGGCATGGTACATGGCAGAGGACCCATAAGGTTCAGAGATGGTAGTCCTAGGAATAGTCGAGTTTTCTAGACCATTAATTCTGCTTACAGCCCAGACTAACCAGGGAAACAACTCCTGTGGAGAAGGAACCAGTTATTCCCATTACCTGCCAATCAACTGTCACCTAAGGCAGGGAAATGAAACTAACTAAAGTAGGAAGTAGCAAGGAAAATATGAGAGGTGGTATATGCCAGGTAAGTCAAACCACCATCATTAACTGAACCACTACCTCCCCTCAGATCCTGATAGAAATAGCTTAGAACCCTGAAACCAAGAAACCGTCGTAGCAAGCAGGTCTCCCTGCTAGACTATTGGCCTTGCTTCCTGCCCAGGCCCCACACCTATCACTAAAAGGAGCAATCACTGTGAAGATGGGACCCATCTTCTTTACCACCACTGCCACCACCACCACCAGCTATGAACCTATCAACTACCACATTCAGGCGTTTAAACAAAAAGTCCTGTGAATGGCAATATCCCTCTAGCTCACTGGTCCTGCTTCCAGCCAAATCTTTCCAGTTGCCATCTTTGGAAGGAACACTGGTGAAGATGCAAGCTGGCAGCTGCTTTGGTGGGTACTGCAGCTCCCATCTGCATGGTTTAGCATCAGAAACAAATATGATCTTATTAGGATAAATTATATTAAAGATGCATTACTATTTGCTTTGAACCTCCACTCTAAGGACCATGGGACCTTTCCATTATTCTTACTTCTTAAACCTCTTATAACTTATAACATATACTCCTGTAGACTGAGTTGCCTGAAAGCAGAAGCCTCTAACCTAACTGAACTTCAACTTCCTCATCTGCACAATTAGCTTTAGTTTTCTCATCAAAAATCTACAATCATTCCACCTTAGTTGTGGCTCTAAAACCCAGAATCACACAGTTAGGAAGTGTCTGAGTCTTTGTGGTATTCTTTGTACTTGTATCACAAGACCACAAAATTTGGTTGCCCAGAGAAGTTCATAAGTATTGTGTGTCACTTTCACGATAACACACTTGCACAGGTTCTAAAGAATGGATGATGTTCTCATGCTTTCCCAGTGTGAAGTGAATGGAGTGAAACAGAACTGTGTGCTTGCTCCCATGCTTCTTAGCATGTTTTCAGCAATGTTGCCAGATGTCTTCGACAAGGACGAAACGGCATCAAGGTCAAGTTACCACACTGATGGCAAATTGTTTAATTTGAAACCATAAACCAAGACTAAAGTGGAGGGAGAATTGGTGCACAAAATTTGGTTTGCAGATGATTGTGAATTTAATGCAGCCTCTGAGGCTGAGCATGGATCAGTTCTCTGTCACTTGTGCTAATTTTGGCCTGACAATTAACATTAAGAAAACAGAGGTTCGCCACCAGCTGGCACTACACCATCCATACATAGAGTGATTGGTTACAGCAAATGGAGAAATTATGAATACTGTGAATAAATTCACTTACCTTGGCAGTACACTTTCCAGGACGTACACATAGATGATGTGGTCGGTGCACACATTGCCAGAACTAGCTCAGTGTTCTGGAGGTTCTGAAGGAAAGTATGGGTGAAAAGAAGTATTAGTCTGACTACCAAACTGAAGTCTACAGAGCCATTGTGCTGACCTCATTGTTGTATGCCTATGAAACCTGGACAGCCTACCAGTGCCATGCCAGGAAACAGAATCACTTCCACTTGAATTGTCTTGGGAAGATTCTAAAGATCACCTGGCAGGATAAGGTACTGGACACTGAAGTCCTTTCTCAAGCTGAACTGCCCAACATCCAAGTTCTGCTGCAGAGAGAGCAACTCCAATGGGCTGGACATTTTGTTTGGATGCCAAATGTACATTTGCCTAAAAGATTATTTTCTGGGGAACTTACACAAGGCAAGCACTTCCTGGGGGGCCAGAAGAAGCAATACAAGGGCACTCTTATGGTCTCTCTGAAGACCTATGGAATTGATTATGAGATATGGGAGACACTGGCACAGGACTATCCAGCATGATGTGTCCTCATCAGAGAAGGTGCTGTGCTCTGTGAGGAAAGGAGAGTAGCTCAAAGGATTCGTGAGGTGGGTATATTTGAGACATCTCAACTCCAAATGTTTATATGGACTGTTTGTGCCCAATGTGGGATGGAGCCTTTCGAGCTCATCACTTTGATCAGTCATGGTCAGGCACATGGTACTTGATCCCAAAATAATGATGCAATTTTGGTCCTCTTTGAGAATGAAGGACAACAACCAACAACCACAAGACCTCAATTACTTACACTACTTGGACCCCACAGCCCAATGGATGCGACTGAAGGCTTTCTAAAATGCTTAGTGCTCAGATTAAATTTTTGCTCCTATTTAATTTTATTTATTTGTTTTTATTTTGGGGCACTGGTTCTTCCTATCAAATGAGATATTTGTTTAAAAAAAAGTGCTTAGCACCCTTAGCACCAGCTGCATAGTAGGTGCTATAGAAATGTTTATTTCTTAGAATAAATGGGAGGTGGAATAGAATGGAGGGAAATATAGTTAGTCTTTCACAAACGACTACTATGGAAATGTTTTGCATAACTCCACATATATAACCTATATTGAATTGCTTGTCTTATCATTGGGAATGGATGAGGAGGGGAGAAAGGGGAGAATCTGGGAACTCAAAGTTTAAAAAACAAATGTTAAAAAATTGTTGTTACATGCAGCCGGGAAATAAGATATACAGGCGATGGGGTATAGAAATCCATCTCAGCCTACAAGAAAGTAAGGGGGGATGGGGAAGCAGGAGGGAGAGGGGTATAAGAGAGGGCAGACTGGAGGAAGGGGTAACCAGCATGCTTGCCATCTTGGAGTGGAGGGAAGGGGAGAAACGGGGAGAAAATTTGGAATTCAAAATCTTGTGGAAACGAATGTTGCAAACTAAAAATAAATAAATAAATTCTGTGGGGGAAAAGAAAATGTTTATTTCTTTCCCCTTCCCCCATCTTGCCAGGGCTTGAAGTGTAGGAGTATTTCATAGGCCAATGTTACTACTAATCAGCACAGAAGCATTGACCCATCTTGTTTCTGACGTGGGCCATTTCAACCTTCCTTAGGGACCCTAGTGGCCCTCTGTTCCCAGGAACTGAACATATTTGGTGCCACACTTCATAAGGACCCCTGATTGACTTTAATCCTATTACGGCCCCAAACTCCCAAGCTTGAGCCTCAATTCCCCAAAAGAAACAGGGATAATGGGCATGGGCCACCACAACTGCCTGCAAATATTTTAAATGGTGGCACACCTCAAACTACTCCTTATTTTGACCAAGATTAGACTGGCTATAACTGCCATGAAGCTTTGTTCAAAGCATGAGATATATAACAACTTATAAATGTGCTATGTGGTCCTCCCTTTAACCTTTGGATAGGGTTGAGAAGTTTTCAGTAAGGAAGACATGAAAAGTGGTGGGGGTCAGTGCACACATATGTACATACACAGGAGTGTATGAAGAGCAGATTAACCTTCACCAGGCAACGTTCCAAGTATCTCAGAGAAGTTGATTTATGTAGATTGCTACTCCATGCAATGACCAAAGCCAACAGCTGCCTGCAGCCTCTGATTTTTACACACAGGTTCTTTGGTTTTTTTCCATGAGTTTTTAAAGATATAAATTTAAATAAACATGGTCAAAGTAATGGTCCCAACTGTTTCTAGTTGTCTGCAGGGAGTTGTACAGTTCATAGGATCATAGGAATTAGAACGGGAAAGGACCTGAGGCATCATTTAGTCTAGAGGTGGGGAACCTGCAGTAATAGTAATATCCTATTGCATTAAATTAACACAATTTGTTTAACCATTCCCCTCTTGGTGTATATTTTCTTGTTTTAGTTCATTTCTTGATAAGTCAATAAGCATTTATTAAGTGCCTTCTGTGTCCCAGGCAGCTCCAGGAATTCACAGTACAATTGGGGACAGGAGGGCAATAGGTAAACAATTATTAACAAACAAGATGTTTACAAGAGAAGTTGAAAATAATCAGAAAGAGAGGTCACTATCATTAAGGGAGATCAGAAGGGACTCTCCTGGAAGACGGGATTGTAGCTGGTACTTGGAGGAAGCCGGGGAAGCCAGGAGATGGAGATGAGGAAGGAGAGAATTTCTAGTAAGAGGTACTGCCAGTGAAAATACCCGGAGTCAGAAAATGAAATGTGTTATACAAGGAAGAGCAAGAAGGACAGTATCACTAGATTTCGTAGTACATGTTGGGGAGTAAGGTTTAAGATGCTTAGAAAGGAAGAAGGAGGTCAGGTTATGAATGGCTTTAAAAGTCAAATATGGGATTTTATATTTCATCTTAGAGATAATAGGGAGACACTGGAGCTGATTAAAAAGGAGAGTGACGTTTTATTTGGCAGCTGAAAAGAGGATGGACTGGAGTCAGGAGAGGCATGAGGCAGGGAGACTAACCAGAAGGCTATGGCAGTAGTTCAGGAATTAGCGAATAAGGGTGACACTAGAATGGTGACAATGTCATAGAAGAGAGAGCAGCATATGTAAGAGAGATGTTATGAAGGTAGTATTGATAAGACTTGTCAATTGATTAGATATTGGCAGATTGAGAGAGAGAAAGAGAGAGAGAGTGAGAAGTCTACGATAACTCCTAGGTTTCAAGCCTCAGTGACTGAAAGTATGGTGATGCCCATTACAGTAATAAAAAAGTTAGGAAAAGGGAAGGACTTGGGGTAGGGGAAAGATAATTAATTCAGTTTTGGACACACTGAGTTTAAGATGTCTTTGGGAAATCCAATTCAAGATATCTAGTAGACAGTTGGAGATATGAGACTGGAGGTCAGGAATGAGATTAGGATTGGAAATATTAGATCTTTGAATCATCTAATATGATGATAACTGAATCCAATGGAACTGGTGATATCAGTAAGTGAGATAGTATAGAAGGAAAAAAGAAAGTCCAGGATAGAGCCTTGAGGGACACCCACGCTTAGCAGACATGACTCAGCTGAAGAGCCTGCAAAGGAAAGTGGAAAAAAGCAGTCACACAGATAAGAAGAGGAGCAAGAAAGAGTAATGTCATGAGAACCTAGAGAAAAGAGAAAATCAAGAAGACAGTGACTGACAGTTTCAAAGGCTGCAGAAATCAAGAAGGATGAGGATTGAAAAAAGACCATTAGGTTTGACAATTAAGTTTGGAGAAAGTGCTTTACTATCACAAAATAAATATGAGGGCTTTTTCATCATTGACCTCCTTCAGAAATATCCCTAGCAATGAAATCTCTAAGTCAAAAGGTGTGGACATTTAGTCACTTAATTTGCATAACAAGTATACACATTCTATTAAATGGAGACAACACATAAGAGCAGTGGTGGCCAGAAGGGGGTATTTTAGTTTGGAAAGTTATTGTGTTGACTAGAAAAGCCACTGGAGAGTACATTGACACACTATTTTCAAGTATAGTGGCTGTGCTGATTTTACTTTCTAGTTCCAGAACTAGAAAGATTGGGAGTGGGGGTTGGGGTGAGAGGAAGAAGGAAGGGAACTGTAGTTGGTGAAAAGATGGCCAAGAAGTTGACTAAAGCACAGAATCATTCTGAAATATGAGGCTTAGCAAAGCACTCACCAATTAGACCAGCAAGATAGCAAGGTGGGAATTCTTGAGATGAAAGGGTTGAGTCTTTAGGGTATAGTTTCTGGTCCTGGAAGCAAGGTAACTGATCAAAAGCTGGACCTGGTCTTGGGGTCATAACAACCTAGGTTCAGGTCCTGCCTTTGATTCATGCTGGCTATGTGACTCTCTAAGACTAATTTTCAGAGATGATACCAGCTCACATTGATAAAAAGATTTTTCTTACTGAGAAATTCTCTATATCAATTGAATCACAGGTCCATTTCCTATACTTTCTCAAGGATGAAGCAAGATTTTAACTTTATATTTCTCCTTAAGAAAATAAACAAAGTCCCAAACATCATCCCCTAGATACATGATTGATAAGAAGAGATCACCCATGTTGCACAAAACACAGGGAAATGGTATATGGGTTTTGAGACCGAATACCAAAAACTTCTTCCTACCCAGGACAGAGATAATGTGCTAGATACTCATGTGGAACTGATTGTCTCTGATGAAGTGAGCAATGCCGACAGTGAGAGAGCATACTGCTATTGTAGCAAAAAATGAAATCTTTCCTTCATGAATCTGGAGAGGGAGAGACTCCCTCAGCAAACATGAAGGAAGGGGTGGGATTCTTTGAAGGAAATATTTTAAATGGGAGAGATTCCTTTGTCTCAGAGAAATTCAATGTGTGAGAAAGGCTGGCCCTGGCTTGTTGGCTCAGTGGGTGCTTCCATTTTGGAAAGAGAAGAAAAAGGAAAACTGACAAAAGAAGAAAGGGCAGCTTCAGCTTACCCGCAGTGCATGGGTCCAATTGGATTTTTATTATGGATATTAGATTAACATGCAGAAACTGAGCCCTGAGGTCATAGTGAACACCCAGAAGAAAAACCTGAAAGAGCTCGGGTTTGGCATGTGAAAAGCACAAGCGTGTGAGGGCAAAAGCTTCAATTTCCTGGCGCCCTTACTAGCCCACCCAAGCCCAGCCCAAAGCAAAACTTTGATTCTGATTTTGAGTTTTGTCTTTGGATCCCTTTCCATTCTCTTTTCTACTGACCCTTTATCCTTTAGAGCTCTCCCACCTCCCCAGTCCAGTGCCTTTAAGTTCTCTTGAGATTCTAGAGCCCTTTCCCAGAACCTTTAGAGTCCAGGAATTTTTAACCTGAGACTCATAAACTTTTTTAAATTGGTAATTATATTTCAATATAATTCATTTCCTTTCTTATCCTATGTATTTTATGCATTAAAAAAACATGATTCTTAGAAGATGTCCATAGATTTCAATAGACTGACAAAGGGGTCCATAACGTAAAAAAGGTTGAGAATTCCTACTTTAGAGTCTTTCATTCATTGACTTTTACTTGTTCCATATTGAAACAAATAAAAAGCCAGAGAGACAGAGTTTCTGGGTAATAAATAATCAATTTATTAATTAGGCTAGCTGATAATAAATTGATGTTCGGTTATTTTTCTCAATAACCAAAGATAAATCCATGAAGATCACTGAATGCTTAAATATCTGTGGATAAAGTAGTGCCTCTGACAGGCAAAAATCAGCCCTGATTGGTGAACACTTTAATGGCGGGGTAGATTTTCAAATAAGAAAGTGAGCTGAAAGTCTTCAGCTCCTCCTACTGAGAATGTGGGTTGATCATAATACTCAGTAGCAGCCAGTAATCTCAACAAAGCAATCTATCTTTACCCAGAGCATGCTGGTTAGTTTTCTCCTTCATAAGCTGGGTCACCCTAAACTTTAGTGGAGGAGTGCAAGGGTGTATAAACTTAATGCTTTAGGATTGGAGATTAGATTATGTTTATACTCTAAATAGAAATAAGGTCTTCTAGTTGGGTGAGATCCTATCCAAGATCTAGAAGCATGTTCCCAGAGGATTAGAGCAGTCTCATCTATCAGCAATGTCCTTCAGAGACTGACTGATTGACTGGCCTATAGCAGCTGGTCCCTGAATGAGGAAATAGAGAGAAAAAACTTTAACCCTAATTTAATCATAGATTGTTAATATAATAGAAAATAATAATTTCTCTCAATATTTTGCTTCATTTTGTCAGGACCCTATGTGACTTACTAATGTAATAAGCTAATTCCACATGAAGGATAGTGGTAGATAATGGTTTTATATGCTGTCTCTCACAAATAACACCTGCATCTTAACAAGGGTCCTTATTGTTGTAATGAGAATTTCCTTTTATTAATTTTTATCATTTGTGGTTTAGGACCATTCCTCTTGCAACTTTTAGTTAACTAAAAGCTTATCTTCTGTTAATATTAACCTCACCTGACCAAAACCTGTCTCGTGGGAAAATTTACTTAAGGCTTTACATATTCCTTAGATTAGAAGCAAGAAGAAAAATTTCAATTGTTCTTGACTACTTGGTGACATGTAAATCTCCCCTCTCAATCAGCCTATTTATGAATGCTCTAAATGTAGTTTAGTTTACCTATAGAGTCTGCTTTAACTAGGCTTGTTGATGTATGGGATTATGATTATGTTTAACTAAATTCAATTTTTATGACATTGAAGGAATCATGGGGTTATGAATTCATCTTTACCTTAACTTTTATGACCTAAGAGGAAGATACAAGATTGCAATATGTAAAAGAATTATTTCTCTTTCACTCTGACATAACTTTGTCTATGAGAGACCTTGTTAGAATGCTAATCTTCATTTGGATTTTTTTGTTTGAGATTTTAACCTATGCTTAAGCATAATAAGAAAACCTAGGGATTTCTTTTCTTATTTTTATAATTTCTGCATTAGGATAAATCAGTTTCTGCAGCAGTCACTAACCCTATGAACTCAGAAAGGAGATAATGCTCTCATAACACTATGAAGAAAATAGCAGTTGGGGATGACAGTTTGGGGCAGAAGGACTTCAAGTAAGCAATGGCATCCTCCATCTTAACAAAATGACTCCAAGACCAGGAAGAGGAAGAGGTCAACACTAAGAGATTTAAGAAGAAAGAAAAATTTGGTCTAATTCCAAGAATCCATAATTTGGTGCTCGAAATGTGCCAGGTATTGTGCTGGGCACAGGAGTACAAGGCAAAAAAACCCCACAAAGCTCTTGTCTTCAAGGAAATCATATTCTGCTGGGGGAAAACAATACATACCTAGATAAGTAAGTACAAAATATATACAATCCAAATACCAAGTGTTTGGGGGAGGGGTGGACCACTAACAAGGAGAGGAACTGGGAAAAACCTCTTATGAGAGGTGGTCTTATAGTTGGACTTTGAAGGGAGCTAGATTCCAAAGGAGAACATTCCAGGCATGGAGGACAGCCTTTGCAAAGGTATGGAGGCAAGAGATAAGATGTTTCACGTGGAGAACAGTAAGTTAGCCCATTTGGCTCAGATGGAGAGCGTATAGTGAGGGGGAGGGGAAGACATGCAACTAATATGTAGTTATTATGGAATGATAGGTAAAAATGCTCATATGTTAGTTAAAAATCCTCAAAAGAATACCTTCAATATTCTTTTGCAAAAGCTGGTGGTTCAAGTACAAACTAGGCTTTTCCCCCTTCAGCTTACTTCTCCCCCCTCCTTGGTTTCCACTTCCATGTGTGTTTTATCTTCCCCAATTAGAATGTAATCTGTTTCAGGGTAGAGACTTGCCTGCGTGTATATTCCCAGCACTTAATACAATGCCTAGCATGTACTAAATGTTTAATAAATATTTTGATACATATATCCATCTATTTGTCTATCACAAGTGATACTCTAGGATTTGTTACTGCAAGTTAGTTCTATCCAATTCTCTGACTACTGCCTGAGACCTTCATTTTGTGTCAAAGTGATGATCAGGGGCCACCAGTGATCCTTTATCTCCTGCGATTTGCTGCCTTAACTCTCAGTCAGCAACAGGTCAGCCAGTGACTGGCCCGAAGCTGTTGCAGACTGACCACTGGGTCACAGATTGAGCCATAGCAAGAGAGAAGTGGAATGTTTTCCTCCCCCCTTCTGCTTCTGCCACCCCACTCCTTCCTCAATGTTTTTGTTTGCCTCATGAATACAGATTTCTTTGCCTTCTCTGAAGTGTGCTCCAAAAGAGATTCTTGTCTGCCCAATTCTCATTTCAAAGTCAGTGCTTAACAGTCAAGAAATGTAGGCACTTTTCTTGGTGAAGAACCAAAAAAGGAAAGAAAAGGAAAAGAAAAAAAAGGCTGTGTATAATTGTGTTCCTAGTGGAGAAGGAATCTTTGATCAATCCATTTGAGTATTGTGGGTCTTGTCAGGAAAAAGAGACAATATATTTCAGCTGGAAGTATTTAGTTCTGAAGTGAGCTAGTTCCCTCTAGCTCTGTGTGTGTGTGTGTGTGTGTGTGTGTGTGTGTGTGTGTGTGTGTGTGTGTGTGTGTGTGTGTGTGTGTGTGTGTGTGTGTGTGTGTGTGTGTGTGTGTATTTGGGGGGGGAGGTTGGTTTTGTTTTTAGTTTAAAGGAAAACTTAAAGGGAGAATTTATCTATCAAGAAGGAGTGAAATTTATGACGTATTAGAACAAGTAAGAAAAGTATAGCTAGATAAATTCAAACCCAAGAGGAAGGGGAAGAGAGGTGGGGAAGGGGTGGAGATCAGAGACAGAGAGATAGAGAAATTAGGGCACAGGAGAAAGGCAGGGACAGTAAAAGAGACAGATAGGAAGGGAAAGAGAAGAAACAGGAAGAGGAAAAAAAGGAGAGAGATTGGTGTGTGTGTGTGTGTGTGTGTATGAGAGAGAGAGAGAGAGAGAGAAAGGAGAGAAAGAGAGAGAAAGAGAGAGAGAGAGAGAGAGAGAGAGAAACAATTTGCCTAGAGTCAATCCAAATCCAGTACAAGTCCTTACAGGGTTTACGTGGTTAGATTGTCTAATAATGAGTAAACACAATTCTATGAGGAATTGTTTGATGATGTTGAAATGTTTTCTGGATGAGATTCTCAAAAGAATTATAGCTGCTTGGAATTCGCTCCAGCTTATCAGGCCTATTAGGCAACAGTGACACATTCATAACTATATGGCTTGTATTATAGCAATTTATGCCCCGTCTTATCTCCTCTACTGGCTTATAAATTCCTTGAGGGAGGGGACCATTTGTTCTTCTTTGTATCTCCTTAGGCATTTCACAAGAGCCCAGATTAAGGGTAGGCCAGGCTAGGCTACAACACTCAAGGGACGGAAAAAATACTTTTTAAAAAATTACCTTTTATAAATGTACATATGTTCAATGTCTTAAAATTTTAATCTGTAGTGGGAAGGGGTTTATCTTGTGATGTCATGTTCCCTTTGTTATAGAGAAGATTCAAAGCCTCTAGTAGGATATAACATAGGGGATACATTTTTCAAATCTTGCCTAAGGAAGAACAATCAATGCCTTTTTCTAACTGTTTTGCATAGTATTTATTGTTCTAGGGAAGGAGGTGTGTGTGTGTGTGTGTGTGTGTGTGTGTGTGTGTGTGTGTATGATAAACCCCTGTTGCTGTCTGGTGAAGCCCATGGACCCTTTCTCAGAACAATGTTGCTTTTTAAAAATATTCATAATTGAAAGAAATGCTAAATTTCATTTAGAAGTTAGTAAAAATAAAGATGTAATTTTTTTCCCCATCCAAGTTCATGCAACCCCCTGTAAACACTCCAGCTTAAGAACCCTTGTTCTAGAGCCATAAAAGGATCTTAGATATCTTCTAGTTCAATTCCTTCAGATGAAGAAACTAAGACCCAGGAGACCTAAGTGACTTTGACCAAGGTCCCACATTAGTATCATGGACATAGAAACTAGAAGGTAATTCAGAAATCATCTAGTTCACCCCCTTTGTTGATATGGAAAACTGCAGCCCAAGGAAATTAAATGACTTTTTTGGACACCCAGGTTGTAGGTATCAGAGGTGGGACCTGAACCCTGGATTTCTGACACTGTTCAGCGCACCAACACCAATGAATGCTTATTAAGATGAATCACTGAAAAATCAGAACAAAGAATCTCTATGTGTTGGTTTTTTTTTTTTCAGTTTTCATTATCTATAAAATAAAATGTCAAATGTATGACCCTTTTTAAAAAGTATGTCTAGTCTTATTCTACAATTCTCTTTTAAAAAATAAATGCAGCAGTATCTTGGCATTTCCAGGAAAATCAGGGTCTTAGAGATGCATGCCTGCTGATGTCGGGCAGAAATTACCCCAGTATATCCCTACTCTATGCCCTGGGGAATTTTTCCTTGCTCCTATGATGGATGGAGCTGGACTTTGATTGACAAGCTGAACCATCTCATCTTAAGAGATTGTGGGGAAGGGTAACTAAGAAATACCTGAATCAGGGCAAGGACAACATGCTCTAGAAGTCAACAGAGCTTTTGGAAGCTGGAGTCAGAGGCAGCACCATGAGATCATCAACTTCAGACCCCAAGACTAGGGCTGTGTGAGCAGATCATGCATGAAGCAAGTTAAGATAGATGCTATGTGACCAAATCCCACTCCAACTCCTTATGTTATTTTCCTTCTCCCTTTTGGCTCCTTTATCCTTCTCAATGGGGATATGGAAGGGTGGTATTTGGGGAACCTTAGGAAGATTCATCTTCCTGAGTTCAGTTCTGGCCTCAGACACTTACTAGCTGTGTGACCCTGGGCAAGTCACTTAACTCTGACTCAGTTTCTTCATCCATAAAATGAGCTGGAGAAGAAAATACAAACCAGTCTAGTATCCTTGCCAAGAAAACCCCAAATGGGGTCACAAAGTGTCAGATGACTGAAAAGATTGAACAACATACAATTCTTCAAATTTTGTTTACTATTCTGTTTTCTTTGCCTCTTAAGTCAGTGATTGTGGTAAGTGGCACTAACTTGCAAGCCTTATCTATTTGTCATTGCTCAAATACAATGGGAGAGGGGCCATTGGCATATACATGGGAAAGGAAAGAGACGAATTTAAAACTGTGGTAATTTTCTTCCCAGTGACTTGATGGCTGGGGGCTTAAAGATAAGAATAAAAGAGAATTACTTATTTGTTTGTACTACTTCTTAGCTAAGAAAGAACATTTACGCTTAGATTCCTCCAGGTAATGAGTCCGACAATGGCTTGGAGAGGGTGGTAAGGTGAAAGATATGACCAGCTGGCCTGGCAATTGAGTCAGGATCTTTGCTATTTTCAATCCCTTCTAGGACTTCATTCAAGAGGAAAACCCCTCTGGGAGGGGATGGACCAAAGGGATGACTAAAAATGCAGTCAAGCCAAAGAAGGCTCTATGGAGGGGGCAGGGAATTAGAGGGAGTGAGGACCCTGCTCACATAAGCAGCACAGCATCGTTACACAAATAATATATGAAAAGAATAATGGACTCTGCTATTTTTTTCCAACAAAAGTTTTGGCTGCTTCATAGTCAGCAGCTCAAATGAAAAGGCTAAACTAGGAGCTTGCTGGTTGCCATTTCCAGGCCAGAGTGAGCAGAACCAAAATTTCAGGTCAGCAAAATGAGGGAAATGTTATAGTAATGTTAGCTGGCTTCTTTTCTTTGAGTAAGCCTGTTTCCATGGAAATGGCAGCCCTTCAGTGGAGAGTGAGAACTATTATTTTCAGGGCCTGGCTCACCTGTAGGGAAGCTCACCCCCCTCCTCCCCCCTTAAATCACTCCTGTAATTTCTACCAACAAGCTCTGACAACCTGAAACCACTTAGGAGCTGAAATGGAAGATGAATTTAATTGATACAGTTTTGCCTCGAAGCTTCCTTTTTGGACAGGCTAATAATAATCACAGAGTTGTGAATTTGGCAAGGGAGGCCGGATCAATACTGAGATACAGGCTAACCTATTGTCCTGTACCCTGACCATTACAGAATTCAGCAGTTTCTGACTGGCCCTGGGAGTGACTGTTCCTGAGAAAGACTCGACTCAGGAAACACTAGAAATCTGTTGACTCTCTAGATTTTCATCCCTGAAAGTTCAAAGTGAAGGCTCCATGCCTTCTGTGGATCCTACCTTGCCCAAACTGGTTTGACCTTTACAACTCAGTACCAGATCAAACTATGGCCCACCTGGGGTATGTTTCCCTGCGCCTCTACAGATTGAATTCCTGAATGGCTTCTTTGATCATACAGATACTCTTGTATTTTAATTCATGCACATACACTGGCAGGCTGTTAGACTGGGACACATTATGTATTGAATGATAAATAATGCATTCCAGAGAAGAATACACCCCATACTTATTTGCAAATGAAAGAACAGTAGAATGATATTTCAGATGGAAATGTGGAAGAAGAAAGGGAAGAAAAATGAGGAGGAGTCCAACCATTGGTTTTAAAAATAGATTTTTAATATTTTATCTGTTCTTTTTTTTGGTCAACAAATATTTATTAAGCACCTACTATGTTCTAAGCATAGTGCTAAGAGCTGGTGATACAATAAAAGGCATAAAATAATCCCTGCTCTAAAGGAGTTCACAGTCTAATAGACAGTGTATTTTTAAATCATTTCCTAAAGCTACACACCCCTTCCCTATTAGAAATAAAGCTAAATAATACAAACCAGCTTAATGTGTCTGACAGATTTATGCTTCATTCTAAACCTGTAATACATCATCAGTTTTCTAGAATTGAGATTCCCAGTATGTGTCTGTGTATCCACAAAAATACACACGTGCACACATGCATATACATACATACGTGAGGGTGTGGGTGTGTAGGTATATGTGGGTGTGTCAGGTGATACAGTGGATAGAGTGCTGAGCCAATATCAGGAGGACTTGAGTTCAAATGTGACATCTGCTGGCTGTGTGACCCTGGGCAAGTCATTTAACCCTGTTTGCCTCAGTTGCCTCACCTATAAAATGAGCTGGAGAAGGAAACAGCAAACCACTCCTGTGTCTTTGCCATGAAAACACCGGGTCACCATGGAAAGTCAGAGACAACTGAAAGAACTGAACAAGAACATGTCTATATGTGTATGCATAAATAAACACACACACACACATATATAATGCCTTTATATGAGTTCTGGTTTTAGTGCTTTCTTTTATATTCTTGTGGTCACTGTATATATTGCTCACTTGGTATTGCTTACCTTACTCTGCATCAGTTCATACAAATCTTCCTAAGTTTCTTCATTGTTTTTTCTTCTAGCACCATAATATTATACCACATTCATACAATGCGATTTGTTTAGCCATTTCCTGATTGATAATTAACCCAATTTGTTTCTACTTTTTGTTTTCACAAAAGCATTGCTATAAATATTAAAATGAACTTTTTTTTCATACTGAGAATTTTATTGAGAGTCATCAGAAGGCAGATGTATTGGGCACTGGGCCAGAGTGGCACGGACCATACTCAGGGCACCTTCTCTGGTGTGGTGCCCACCCATGAAGCCATTGGCATGAACAAAAATGCAGCCAGGGCTGGGGCCTCATCCAGAAGACCCTGCCATTGCTTCAGTAGGAATAGCCTGATCTCAAAGGAGTGAAGCTCTTTCAGTACACACTGTACTCACCATTGTCCATTCTGGCCAGGGTAGAGCACGAATGCAATGGGCACTAAGGGGGTGAGCCCAGGCTCAAGATCAAACAAATGGTCCTTCCAGGGACATCCACCTTGAGGCAGCTTCATAATTTCTCCTCTTGGATCCACCTGAAATCGGTTTGCCAGGACTTGTTCCACAAGGGCCCAGGCAGGTAGCCAGCTGCCCTTACAGAAATCCAGTCTCAGTAGAAACCCCTCAGTACAAGCTGGCCTCTGGGTCCTGATCTGGCTGGTTCCAGATGGAGGTAAGCCCGGTTCCTCTCTCCCACTGGCAGATTCCATTGTCCCCCGCATCTACCTCCTCCACAAAATATTCATGCATCTTGTCATGGAGAGTATCCACAATGCAGTCATCTATAGTGGTGTATAGCAGCTACGCCAGGAGCCTCTGGCCAATGGGCAGATAGACCAGCCCTGCGCTGCTCAGCTTCGTCGGGGACCGCTTCTCGGACCTCAGGGAGGTCATGGACTCAGTGAAGGGCCATAGCGATCATAGCGGTGTCTTTGTGGATCGTACTCGCCGCCCACGTCCACCACCGCGTCGCAGGTGACCAGCAGCGCTCTCTGGTACTCGGAGCCTCAGCAGCGCGCACGCCAGTGCCTCATCGCAGTGGAAGGTGCCGTGGTGGGTCCCAATGCGGGGCCGCTTGGGGGATGGGGCGAGCTCGAGGCCCAGTAGTCCAGAGGCTCAGACCAGCGTGGAGGGGAGCTCCAGGAAGAGGAGGCTGCGGAGGAAGAGGTGACCCATGCAAAATGAGCTCTTTTAAAAATACTTTCTGTCGTTCCTAATTTCAGGAAGATATGTACTCTCTTATGATAGGCAGGTAGGCAGGTAGAATCTTAGGCCTAGATGGGAGCCTGACTCCAGACTTCTATGGCTTTGAACAGGCCAAACCTGCTAACTTCCCAAACAGACAGAAGCAGTTTTCCCCTAGTGTCATGCCAAAATTTTCTCCAGAAAAAGCATGCAAGTACATTTAACCTGCAAGACAGATTCTTCTCCATCATCCCTCCTAACTAGACAATAAACATAATACAAGGAGTCCTTGCCTCCTTTGTTTTTGAAGACCAACCATTAAAACCAGTTTGAGTTCAGGTGGTAATTTTTAGATCCCAAAATAGTGGTGGATATCTTCAAAAAATAATTTAACAATTATTTTTCTAAAATGTAACATTTAAACAGTTTGATCTGGCTTTGGCCATTGACACAAAAAACTCAAATTAATGTTAGTGACATCTGCCAAATCTTTCATTTTTTTGTTATTGTTCATGCTACCACCCACAAACCTCCTTTGGGAACATGAGAATTTGGCTTATATCATTCCCAAAGTGTCTTGAGTTCCAATGCAAGCACTCAGGCTGACACAATGTAGAATATAGGATAGCTTTCATTTAACCCAACAGAAAACAAAGAACTCAAAACAATAATTCTTGTCTCTAGGGGCTTACAATTCTCCCAAGGGCCCATAGAGTCATTTTTGGAGGTGAGGAACCTGCAGCCTTGGCGCTACATGTGACCTTTGACAGAGTCCAAACTTCACAGAACAAATGCCCTAATAAAAGGATTTGTTCTATAAAACTTGGACTCAGTCAGATGGCCGCACCTGTGAGGGTTCTCTCTCAGGGTTCCCTAACTTAACTGCAGGAGCAGCCGGTTAATTATCTCACTCAAGTAGGCACTAGCACATTTTTCAAGAACAGAAGAGTCATGACTGGGAGGTACAAGCAGAGAAAGTTTATTGAGTCCTCTCCATGGGGAAGCCTTAAAGCCAGATCTTAAGGCAGACTTCAAACTACCCCCAAGGCTTAAGCCTTATATATACCCCACAGATCCACATACCACACGTGATAGAACCCTGCTGAACAGAATTGTGAGAGGGGAGGTACCATCACAAGGGCATGAAGGCCCCAGAGTGTGGAGACACTGGTAACCACACATGGGAGAACCTTGAGCAATGCTCTGAACTCCACGTGACCCAGCTTGTACCAGGGCCTCGACACTTTCCTGTGCCTCAAAACAACCACTTGCAGCCTGCATGTATTTCCTAACCCTCATATGCACCCAAGGACCTAGAAGGCCCCAGGAGACCTCAAAGCCTCAGGTTCCCCACCCTTGCTTTAGCTTATCGTAAAAACAACAACAAACTAGCATTTATATAACCCCTATCATGTGCTTTACAAATTACACTTTACAAATATCATCTCACTTAATCCATTCCAATGTTAAGGATCTGCACCCATCCCCATCTGCAGAATCAATCATCTCTTCCCTCTGTGGGTCCCTCCTTCCCTTAATAACGACAGAGTTAATATGACTCAGAATTAGCAGAGGAAGAAGTCCTGATTGCCCTTCCCTGATGTGGATCCTTCACTTCTGTTCCCTCTTCTTTTGCAGGTGATGTATCTCTTGGGTCTCTTTCCAGATCTAAACAAGCATGCTAAGTCATGCATAAGGATCCTAGGGCTGCACCATTGACTTAGAAAACCACAAATTAACATTATCCATGTTCTATTACATTTTTATTTATTTTGCTAAGTGTAATAAATTAGCACAG
>CM053586.1:107556504-107589638 GCA_028646515.1 Pseudochirops corinnae
CTCCTATGCCGCCATCTTGGCTCCACCCCTATAAATAGCTATTTATAATTATGACAGGCTTCTTTCCAGTGAGCCAAATTTGTCCTTTGTGTGACCTGTCTTCTCTCTTCATTTCTTTGTCTGTCTTTTCTTTTTTTTTAAATTTATTATTAACTTATTGAATAAAGCATTTCCATAACATAGTATAATTTAAATATGATTGCACATGAAACTGCAAATCTATTATGTACAACTTACTTTTCCTTTTAAATATATCCCAGTTATCATGTAAATTTATTTTTCCTTTTTTTCCTTCCCTTCCCCTTCCCACTGCTCTAGAAATGGCTACCATGTGGGGCTTCTCTTTCAAGGCTAGAGGTGTGGGTCAGCTATGTGAATTAGGCCATGAACTTCAATAATTGCCACAACAATGAGGTTAATTAGGATGAAGGACAAGGATGATTTTCTCCTTGTCTAGGAAATTCACATCTTGTTAAGGAGACAAAATGGAAAGGAGGGGCTTATTGCCCTTCCCAGAATCTATGCAGTATTGTGTGATAAGAACTAACTTGCAGCTTATGAAGGGGAGGCATCAGGTAATAGTTGAAAGGGTATAGGACTTGGAGTCTAAAAGTGACTACCTGTGGGACCTTGGTAAGTCATTTAACCTCTGTTTTTTAAACTATGAATGAGGAGGCTGGACTAAATACTCTCTGAAGTTCCTTCTACCTCTAAACCAATGATGATTCTACATAGCTCATGTACAGAAAGTTGTCTGTGTCATTGAGAGGTTGTGACCTGCCGGCAGTGATACAACTGTTATGTGTCAGAGGAAAAGCCTGAACATGGCTTTTCAGGTGTTCCTGAATCCAAGACCACCTTTCACCTAAGCCTGTGTTTTAATTTTGAAAAACAACAGGAGTCTTATTGGGCAGATTGTTGGCCGTATGAGTAAAGCAACTCGTTTCTGTTTCCTGAGTTTCATCTTCCTCATCTCTAAAATGGGCGTGATATCTGTACTACATATCTTGTAGCATTATGAAGAATGAGTTTTGCAAAGTTTAAAGATCCCATATGACTGTGATTTATTATCTTGCCCTCTCTGTTGCTCATTTCCTCACCTATAAAATGAGAATAATAACACCTGCATGACCTACTTCACGGGGTTCATGAGGACCAAACTCTAGGGTACCAGATGATAAATGAAAAAGTGACTTTGTAAATTGTAAAGTGCTGTTTAATAACAAAAATAAGCTACTAATATGCCCAGGTGTGCCCCAATTAAACAAATCTAATATCTGGAAGTCCAGATTTATCAAAAAAGATAAATTAGGAGAAAGGAAGATGATTATTCATCTTATTAGAGGATTCTTCACTTGTACAAAAAGAAGTTAACCATAGGTTCCTTTAAAATAATGAGGTCCACTCAATGGCATGCAGATAGGGTGAGCCAGATGTGTCTTTCTTTGAACACCTATGGCTGTGTTCTAATATTTAATTCATAGGTTGACTTACAAAAATTTGACTTGCAAGAGATGTATAGTATCATAAGTGGTAGAACTCCCTTCACTGATACAGATCACAGCCTATCTACAATTTAGTCGATGGTCTTTGAAAGTCGTGATGCCAGAAAAAAATAATAACTTTCCTTTATGTCAGTTTGGTGATGAACCTATCTCAACAGATTTGTCCTAGGACACCTAACATGCTATCTATCCTGATATTGGTACCCCAAAGTTATCCAGCTTAGTAAATCCTGATAGAGTTTATGATCCCTGATGCAGCATCTGAGAACCCCCATCATCTATATCCCATGATTTATCCAGTGTCTGGGCAGCTATGTGGTAGAGTAGAATGCAGGACTTGGAGTCAGGAGAACCCTAGGCCCAGACACTTACCAGCCTGACCCTGGGAAAGTCACAAAACCTCTTAGGATAATAAGGGTAGCTAACAGGTCTGTTGTGAGGATCAAATAAGGCTTTATACACACATATACATACACACATATGTATGTATGTATGTATGCATGTATGTACACACACATAGCATTATGCAAACCTTAAAACACTTGTAAAGCCAAGCATGAGCAACTTTCCAGAGGACTGCTGCTATGATCAGCTTTAAGGTTCTGATTACATAGTATAGTGAACTCGCTATTTATTCATTAATAGATTAAAGCAAAACATTCACAGAAATCAAAGTACAGCATTCATAATGTTATGACATAACAACTTATCACTAAAATGGCCACATAGTTTTCACCAAAGTAGCCACATAGTTTTCAACAAAGTACAATCATTTAGTAACTCAATCATTTAGTAAGTCCTTAATTCAATCATCCTTAAGGTAGGCTTGTCTCCTTAATGGACACAAAGTTCAAAGATCAAAATTCTCTACCCCTAGCTCACAGTAAATCATAATCTTCTCAGTCAATACACAGCATCCAAGTAAAGTCTTCTTTCATCTTGACTCGAGGCTGGCTCTCAGCTTCCATGGTTCCTCTTCCATGGTCCCAACTCCTGCCTGAATCTGCCCAGCTGCCACCTGGATTCAAGGGCAGGCAGTTCTCAGTTCCTTGTCCAGCTCTTTGTCCAGTTCTTTGTCCAGTTCCCATTCCATATTGAAGTTCACAGTGTACAGTCCACCTCAAGTCCTTCACAGTTCCTGTTTCTGGAAAGACAAAGCTTAGCAGAGCCAAAACAACATTCATACATGATGTTGGCACCATCATCAATTCACTATCTGCCTGTGAAATCAACAGGGACCCACAAACAAGATCCAAGAGGTCAACACAAATCATCAACATAAAAATCAACACAGACCCACAAAAAGGTCTGAGGACTCAACACAAATTATCAGTACAGTCTCAAAACCTCCGAATTCCTCCTCCAGGAATTCTATAAATATACAACCAGAAAATCCTCTTTCAGGACTTCCAGTAAGGTCCCAGCACTTCTGTGCAAAGTATCACAAACAAACATCAACACAGACGGAAGAGACAAACATAGAGTGCTGGGATACCACAAGTTTTCTCCTTCTCCACTTCTCCACTCCTCAATTCTGCTCCCTCCAACCTGGGCCTCTCCTTATATATGGTCATTAGCTCCTCCCCTTCCTGTTGCAGGAGTTCACAAGTTCCAGAGGGTCGCAAGTTGTGGGATTCACAAGTTCTGGATCTTAATATTTGATACAATCATGAACTGAAACAAGGTGTTAACTACTTCTGTGTTAATTCAATAGCTGAAACAATGTGTTAATTCAATAGCTGAAACAAGGGGTTAACTACTTCCTTGCTTGCCATTACAACACTGTATAAATTCTATCATTGTTATTATACATCCATAGCTTTTAAGAATGCTTTGTTGTTCAATCATTTCAGTCATGTTTGACTCTTTGTGACCCCATTTGGGGTTTTCTTGGCAAAGATACTAGAGTGGTTTCTCATTTCATTCTCCAGCTCATTTTATAGATGAGGAAACAGAGACAAACAGGGTTAAGTGACTTGCCTAGGATCACACAGCTAGTAAGTGTCTGAGGCCAGCTTTGATTTTTGGTAATAAACCTGGCAGGGTAGGGCACAGATTGCCATTGAATTTACTAGACAACGAAGAAGAGACAGAGGCAAAAGTTTGGAAAATTTTAATATTCTCTGTAGCTCCTAAATGTTGTTGTTCAGTTGTTTCAGCCATATCCTACTCTTCATGATCCCATCTGGGGTTTTCTTGGCAAAGATATTGGAGTGGTTTGCCCTTTTCTTCTCTAACTCTTAGTGACCCCATTTGGGGTTTTCTCAGCAAAGATTCTAGAGTGGTTTGCCATTTCCATTTGTTCCTCCAGATCATTTTATAGATGAGGAAACTGAGGCAAACAGAGTTGTGACTTGCTCGTGGTCATACAGCTAGCAAGTATCTAAGCCCAGATTTGAACTCAAGAAGATGAGTCTTCCTGACTCCAGGCCTGGTGCTCTATCCACTGAACAACCTAGCTGCCCTTCTAGATGCTATCCATTATTATTGTACCATATGTAATAAAAAAAAATTAAACCACTCGGGAAGGCTTATGTGACCTGATCTAGAGTAAAGGGAGCAGAACCAGGAAGACAATTTATATGATTTAAAATTATTAAGAAAAAACAACTTTAAAAGACTTAAGAACTGTGGTCAATGCAATGATGAACCATTATTCCAGAAGACTGATGATGAAACATTCTACTCAACTTTTAACAGAGAGGTATTGAACTTATGATGCACAATAAGACATTCATTTTCAGATACATCTAGTATGGGAATTTGATTTTTCTTAACACTGCATATTTGTTATAAGGCCCTCATTTTTTCTTTCCTTTGATAGGGGAGTGGGGGGTGGAGGATTGAGGGGTAATAGGTAGAGGATGAGAAACAAAAGAAAGTAAGAGAGAAAGAAAGGGAGGAAGAGAGAAAAGAAGGAAGGAAGGAAGGAAGAAGGGAGGGAAGGAGGAAGGAAAGAAGGAAGAAAAAGAAAGAGAGAAAGAGAAGGGAGGAGAGAGAAAGCAAAAAAGAGAAAGGAAGAGACAAAGATAATCATTGAGGCATCATTTTTTTAATACAAAGAAAAGAAGCATAGACAAATAGGACAGCTTTGAAAGTTACATGCTTAATTTATTATAAACTTTAAAAGAAAAACAAACTATGCCTGGGATCTAAAGTTTCATGTACAATTGTTCTGTTCTACTGTGTATATGAAAATGCCTATTCTATTTAGTGTTTATTAAGTTTAAAATAAACCTAAAATTTTAAAAATAATCTATTGAATAAAGGAATACTGGCCATTGTATGAAATAAGGCTCACTTGCAACCATATGCCCCAAGTATCGTGTGTCCCACAGCATACATACAAAGACTATATGGTCTCCAGAGAGACAGATCACAAGGTCTTGGTAGGGATGCTCTTCTTCTCTGCCTGCCCCTGAGTCCCTAGTTCCTTTCTGACTCATGAGGAAAGTATATGAACTTCTGGGACAGTACAGGGCTTGAAGCCTTGACTATGATCCTCCAACTTCAGTCATCATGATGTGGCATGGAAAAAAGGAGACCAAGCAGATGAGGGTTTTCAGATGAGGGTTTGTTTATTTTTATTAATTAAGAGGCTCAAAAAGGCAGCTGAGCTCAGACCTTGTCACATTCTGAGATTGTCTCATTTTGATGTCCTTTGGGTGTTCATCATTTAACTTCCATAGATGATGTCCAGACGAGCCTCCCTTAGGCTGAACTGTGCCCTCCCTCAAGTAGCTTTCCAGTAAGTTTCCAGTGTTATTTGTTTGTGTCCACAGCTTATATGGTCCTCACTCTATTGTAATTCTTGTGGAAAATTAATGCAAAGTGATTCAAAATTTCCCTTTATGAGAGAGCAAACTGAAAAAAAAAAATCTATACATTTTCAGACCTAAACTGAGTGTGGTAGGTTAATCTTACTTAACTTGACAGCAATGAGCAAAAACCTCAGCCTTCTACTTCTTTATTTTTTTAGTCTCAACCTATGATTTTATTGGTGTAGGGAACTCCTGGTGAGGAAATTTCCTCTACCAATGAAGCTCAATCAACAAGCTTGTACTAAGTATCTACCCTTTGAATTCAGGTCCTCCTAATTCCAAATATAACATTCTGGCTCCTGTGCCACCTACCTGCCTACCTCAGATATAGCTTTTCTGTTGGAGACAAGCACTACCACCACCTCCTAGATACCAGCCCCCTCTAATCATCCCAAGGATTTCACCCAGTGTGCAGGGCTTAGCTGAGTAATTTGAGGTCAGTCAGAAGACTTAAAGGCTTAGTCTTTGGAGGAATTTTAGGGAATATATTCTTCTCTTAGAAGGTTTCTTGGCATCTGCCTTTGCCCTCACCTACAGACTTTTGAGTACCTATAAGCTTTGGATGGATATAGCTAGAAAAAGATACAACAAGGCAATAATAACCCCTCTCCCTGTCTTTTCCCCTCCCCAACAGAAAAAGGCCATCATCCCAGTTCAATCTGATAATATAGTGCTTTTTACAGTTAAAAGAACATTTTCCTTACATTGTATCTGGAAAGAACCCAGGTCTAAATCCCTCTACTGTACTGTGACCTTGGAGAGGTTACCTAACCTTCCTGGACCTAAGCTTCCTCATTTGCAAAAGGAGGTTGGTTGGCCTAGACAACCTCCAAGGTCTCTGCCAACTCTAAATCTATGATCCTAAAGAACTACTGTTAGCCCATTTTACAGAGGGGGAAAGTAAGGTTTAGAAAAACAAAGTGACTTGTTCAACGTTACAAGTCAAAAGTAGCAGGATCAGGATTTGATCCTATTTCCTCTGCTTCCAAATCTAGAATTCTTTTTATGTCATTTTACTCCTTCCATATTATAAGAGCTGGGACCTGAAACCAGGTCTCCTGACTCCAAAGCCAGGGTTTTTTCCACTATTCCGCATTATATAATAACTTCCCTTTATTTTTGTTGAAGTAATTTCCTTATGAAATGATTCTGTCCCTTTTAGATGGCTAGATAAAAATATGAAAATCAAAACAAAGGCTTATACCTCCCCTCTGCCTTTCTTAGTGTTCTCCCCTTCTAGCATTACTTAAATGAGAGGACTCAAGGGGAGGAAGCTGCGGTTCTATTGTAGCAGTGATATTTGGTGTACCTTAGCACCTCATGAGCTAAAAGAGAGGTGAAGAATTCCATTTTACAGCCTTCATCGTTTATAGGTAGTAGGTTATTAGGCCTGGCTAGGGAATTTTCTTTCTAATAACCTACTACCTATAAACAGACTTATGGAGTTGTGTTCTTTCCAATTAGACATACCCTTCATTGTGAGAGTGGAAAATGTGCCATTTTAGAAAAGAACAAAGGTCTTTTTAAGTATAAATGGGCAACAGAGCACCATGTACTTTTATTTGGATGAGCTATAATGTTCCACCAATTGCATCTGCTGGCTCACTTCCCGGTGCAATTTCCTGCTGAACAACAAATTAATTTTTCTGCATTGGTGATATAGGATTCCAATGTTCCCTTCCTCCATTTAATTTGATAAATAAGTACCGATGTTGGACTTGGAGTCTGTAAGCCTGGGTCTAAAGCCTGGACTCAGACACTTATTATGTGAGCATGGGCCAGAACTATTCAAGAGTCTCAGTCTTCTCACCTGAAAAGTGGGGATTATAATATTTGGTCCATCTACTTCAAGGTGGTTATGAGGAATGTTTAATTTGTAAACCTTAAATTGCTAGATAGTTGAGAGCTGTTGCTGTTATTTTGAGGAGGAAGACAAAGATATATTGATATGGTATGTCAGAGTGGGGAACCTGTGGCCTTCTAGGTCCTCGAGTGCAGCCCTTTGACTGAATCCAAAATTCACAAAACAAATCCTTAATAAAAGGATTTGTTCTGTAAAACAGGCTCAGTCAAAAGGCTACACCCAAGGACCTAGAAGGCCACAGGTAGCCATGAGGATGCAGATTTCCTTCACCACTACCCCTTCCCCCACGGTCTATGTTGTTCCAGAGTTGTGAGAGACACAGAAATACTGGATGAGCATCTTACTTTCAAGGAGTTTACAATCTAGTTGGGGACATTAAAACAAAAACAGAAATCAGTAGAAATCCACAAAAAAATAACATCTATGTGTTCCGTTGTGTGGTACATAAGGAGATCAGTGTGGACTGGAATAACCAGTGGGCATTTCTTATAAGAGATGGGCCTTGACCTTGGCCTTGAAGAATAGGCAGGATTTGCCTTGGAAGAAGAGAAAGAAAAGGAAATTCTAGAGAAGTAGAAAACTCAGAGAAAAGGCTTAGAGTCTAAAAGATGTTTTATGCCTTTGGAGTTAGTGAAGAGACAGTGGATATAGCCCTGATTACAATGTAGGGTCCATGTCAGGGTGTAGTGAGAGCTATCTATCAGGGCATGAGGGAATAAGACTATGAAGGACCTTGAAAATTCAGCAGATGAGTTGAGTTAACAATGAAACACCTCCCACCTCCATAGCTTTATACAAATGACTGCCTATGTCAAGAATACAGTCCCTTTTTCCCTCTCCATGGTAGAATCTCTATTTCCTTCAAAGTCCAGATCAGGAGCCACTTTCTACATAAACTTGTCCCAGTCCTCTAGTTATTAACATTATTTCCCTCTTGTAATTACTTTACATTGGAGTACTTTATATGCATTGACCTGTATACCTACACACACACACACACACACACACACACACACACACACACGAATATAAACTCCTGGAACACAGGGATTGTTTCATTTTAGTCTTTGTATTTGCTCATCCACATCCCTTCTAGGGCTTGGCACTGTGACTCATACACATTTAGGTACTTAAATGTTTATTGTATCCAACTGATGTGGAAGGAATCCAGAAGTCACTGAAGGTTTTTGTGTAGAGAAAACCTAAATTCAATGGTGTTTAAAGAAATTTTAGTTACATGAATGGAAATTAAATATTATTGTAGCTAAAAGAAATGATGAACATATTCAGAGAAGCCTGGAAAGACGTCAACTGACACAGAGTGAAGTAAACAGAATCAGAAAAGGCATATGCAAAATTAATTACAACAATGTGAAAAGAATGGATAAAAAAACTGATGAAGCTGAATGATCATATAATATAATGACTAAGGTTAGGTCCAAGGAAAAGTGAAGGAAATGTGCTCTCTTCCCTTGCTTGCCAAGGCAGGGGACTAAGGGTATAATCATTGCATATATCATCAGACAATTGATATGTTGGTTGGTTTTGCTAATGAACTGGAAAAAAAAAACAGCTACTTTTTTCTGCTTGCTTTTTGAATCTGCATTGTAAGAAATGGCTTGCTGGGTAGAGGAGTTGGGAGGAACATATTTAGAAGTGAAGGTAATATAAAAATAAGGTTAAAATGGTGTTTAATGAAGACTACTCTGGCAGAGATATGCAGGGCTATGAATTGAATAAGGTGAACATTGGAGTCAGAGAGGTCTAGGTGTAATAATTCAGATATGAGTTGTGTGTCTGGAATAAAGGAAAGATTGGCAGGATTTTGTGACTGACTGGATGTCCTGGGACATGTAAGAAACAGAGAAATTTTAATAGAGAAATTAGGGCAACTAGTGAATAGATCACTGGCCCTGAAATCAGGAGGACCTGAGTTCAAATTCAGCCTCAGACACTTGACACTTAACTAGCTGTGTGACCTTGGGCAAGTCACTTAGCCCCAATTGCCTTGTCTTCCCCCCTCCAAAAAAAAAAAAAGAGAGAAATTGAAAATGACCCTGAGCTTCTGAATGTAGACAAATAGGAGAAGGGTCGTGTCACTGATAGAAACAGAGCACTTGGGAGGAGGAGCCAGTTTAGTGGGAAAGATGAAGTTCAAGGTGATTTTGGATAGCTAAGTCCAGGAAAGAGAGCTCCAAGAGGAAATATCCAATGGGCAATGGGGGATTTAGGAGTGGAATTCATTGTTGTAGGTCATGATCAGTCATAGATGTCAAGGAGAATTTAGACTCATAGCATTTGCCTTATCTTGTCTAGAACCATGACTTGATGTCACTTCCAGACTGTTTCCAAACAATGTTGCTCTGTTTGTAATTTTCTCACTTTATTTTCCTTGCTTTTTTTGAAATACGGCTAATATGGAAATATGTTTTGCATGATTTCACATGTATAATTGATATCATATTGCTTGTCTTCTCAGTGGGTGTGGGAGAAATGGAAGAGAGGGAGAGAACTTGGAACTCAAAATCTAAAGAGAAAAAAATGTTAATAAACAACTAAAAGAAACCAGGAAAAAAGAGAAGAATGCAAGGAAACATGGCTATATAGGATCAAGTGTATATATACAAGAGATCCATCCTGGTCATGTTATATTTGTGAGGTCATTTAGAGATTTATATATACAGTATCTGTAGGAAAGGAAGATATCAAAGTGGTAAAAAAAAAAAAAAAATTGGACCAAGAGCGAAAATCAACAACTATTGACCCACGTGTCTACTCTCCAATCCATACAAAAGCTTTATAAGAGTCTTCTACACATGGATCATAGAATTTCTTCAGCAGACTTTCACAGATAATATTAAGCAATGGACTATCTCTGTACTGTCTCATAATTGACTGAAAGATGTAAATGTAAAATTCCATTTGTGATTATTGCTTAATTGCCCCTCCCCAAATATTGATTCAGTAAAACAAATGTCACTTTGTGGGTTCTTTCACAGCAAGATGTGTCCCATCCATTAAGATCTTTTAGGATTCCCTGGGAGATGTAATAACATAAATAACCCTGTTCAGTGACCTCTGACAAGATAGATCACTCAAGGCATAAAATAGGGAGATATATTAAAGAAAAAAGAAAGTAGTAAGAACTGTGATCATCTATGGTTCCAGAAGTGGTTCAATGGACAGAGTGTCAGGTCTGAAGTCAGGAAGACTCACCTTCTTGAGTTGAAATCTGGCCTCTGATACTTACTAGCTATGTGACCCTGGGCAAGTCACTTAACCCTGTTTGCCTCAGTTTCCTCATCTGTAAAAGGAGCTGGAGAAGGAAATGGCAAACCAGTCCAGTATCTTTGCCAAGAAAATCCTGGTTGAGAGGAGTTGGACATGACTGAAATGACTAAACACTGAAAAAACATGTTATCCATGATAGAAATGTGATGCATTTAGGGTTCAGAAAAAGAAATATTATTGATCATGGCCAATAAAGTAATATATATGGCTCCCCTATGTACATTTATTGTAAGGAATTTGTTTTATTTTTTCTTTTTTAATTGGACAGGAAATGGGAGGGAGAGAAAATAGATTTCTCTTAATTTAAGAAAAAAGTTTAAATTTAAAATTTTTTTAAAAAGAAAATACATCACACTTTTTGAGCAAGACCCAGAGAAGAGAATAGGATTTGTGAAAAGAGAGGGATAAGAGCCATGATGGAGTAAGACTAATCTTCTTTCTTTTAGTTTTTAATTTTTTTTGTGGAGGGGCAGGCAATCAAGATTAAGCGACTTGCCCAGTCACAGAACTAATAAAGTGTCTGAGGCTGGATTTGAACTCAGGTCCTCCTGACTTCAGGACTGGTGCTCTATCCACTACACCACTTAGCTGCCCCTAAATTTTTTTCTTGTTAGTAATAAGTATAGTATGATTTGTAATAAGTCCTCCAGTAGCTGTAAGTGATGGGACACTTTCTTTGAAGAATTAAAAATGAATATCACTCAGAGGAAAAAAATGAATATCACAGAGAGGAGTAAGGCAGGTGTGAGCAACTTGCCACATTGAACAAATCAGAAATTTCAAAGAAGAGCCAGAGCAAAAAAGTTAGGAAAATGGATGACTAAAAATATGGAGGACTAATCATATAGCAAGATTAAGAGAAAACAATCAAGTATTCTATCACTATCCTCATGATGTCAAGGGAAATCAAGGAAAGTCCCAGCACATTCAGTGGACCCCTTATGGTCAATTTATGGAAGAAAATGAATGAGCCACACAGGATGAGCAGGCGTGAATGGGTTCTCATCTGAATGATTAGTGGGATTACCAACATGCTTGAGATCCCAGATCCATTCAGAATGTGAGTTAATAAACACAGTAGAAATATGGGGGGGAAGGTGATGTTCAGTTCTGCCCTCTACTCTACCACTACTCCTTTCTTCTCAGTGAATGAATGAAAAAAAAAGTATTTATTAATTTCTTACTATGTTCCAGGGATTGTGCCAACCACTAGAGATATAAATACATCAAGAGAACCTCTGTCCTCAAGGAGCTCACATTCTAATGGGAAAAGATAGCATATAATAATGAACAATAAAATAAGCAGAACCATGACAACAATTTATATAACAACACTATAAAGACAAACAACTTTCAAAGTAATAAGACCACCTCACACCTATCAGAAATGATAAATGTTGGAGGAGATGAAGGAAAAATAGGTACACTAATGAACTGTTGGTAAAGTTGTTCATTCTTCTCACTTCATTTTGAATCAGTCCATATAGTTCTACCATTTTTTTTTCTGAAATCATCCCCTTCATCATTTCCCACAGTACCATAGTACTCCATCACAATCATATGGCAAAACTTGTTCAGCCATTCTGCAATTGGTAAATTGTGCATTGATATACTTGTATATCAGTCCCTAAATGACCTCACAAATACATCATGTCCAGGATGGATCTCCTATATATACACTTGATCCTATATAGCCATGTTTCCTTGCATTCTTCTCTTTTTTGTTTTCTTTTAATTGTTTACTAACATTCTTTTCTCTTTAGATTGTGAGTTCCAAATTCTCTCCCTCCCTTCCATTTCTCCCCCACCCACTGAGAAGGCAAGCAATATGATATCAATTATACATGTGAAATCATGCAAAACATATTTCCATATTAGCCATATTTCCAAAAAAAAGCAAGAAAAATAAAGTGAGAAAATGATACTTCTAATTGCACTCAGAGTTCATCAGTTCTCTCTCTGGAAGTGGATAGCATTTTTTCATCATGAGTCCTTTGGAATTGTCTTGGATCACTTGTATTGATCAGCATAGCCAAGTCTTTCATAGTTGATCATCATTGCAATATTGTTTTTGGTTATTTGTTTTTGGATATTTTTGTGTATTTGATAGTATTTTATTTATTTTTTCAATTACATGTAAAGATATTTTTTAACATTCACCTTTATAGAATTTCGAGTTCCAATTTTTTTCCCCTTCTTTCTTTCTCTTCTCCCTCCCCAAGAATGCAAGCAATCTGATGTAGGGGATACACATACAATCATATTAAATGTATTTCCACATTACTCATGTTGTGAAAGAAGAATCAGACCTAAAGGGAAAAACCCAGGAGAAAGAAAAATAGAGAAAATAGTATGCTCTGATCTGCATTCAGGCTCCATGGTTCTTTCTCTGGAAGTAGATAGTATTTTCCACCATGAATCTTTTGGAATTGTCTTGGACCATTGTATTGCTAAGAAGAGCTAATCCTATCAAAGTTGGTCACCACACAATGTTGCTGTTACTGTGTTCAATGTTCTTCTGGTTCTGCTCATTTCACTCAACATCAGTTCTTGTGAGTCTTTCCAGGTTATTCTGAAATCTGACTTCTCATCATTTCTTATAGCACCATAGTATTCCATCACATTCATATACCACAACTTGTTCAGCCATTCCCCAATTGAGGGGCATCCCCTCAATTTCCAATTCTTGACCCCCACAAAAAGAGCTACTATAAATATTTTTGTTATGTGGGTCCTTTCCCCATTTTTATAATCTCTGGGATACAGATCTAATAGTCGTATTGCTGGATCAAAGAGTATGCATAGTTTTATAGCCCTTTGGGAATAGTTCCAAATTGCTTTCCAGAATGGTTGGATCTATTCACAACTCCACCACCAATGCATTAGTATTCCAATTTTCTCACATCTTCTCCAACATTTATCATTTTTCTTTTTTGTCATATTAGCCAATCTGATAGGTGTGAGGTAGTAACATCAGAATCATAACATTGTTATTGTACACACTGATTTTCCTGGTTTTTCTCATTTCACTTTGAATCAGTCCATATAGGTCTACCATTTTTTTCATGAAACCACCCCTTTCATCATTTCCCACAGCACAATAGTATTCCATTACAATCCTATGTCAAAACTTGTTCGGTCATTCTCCAATTGATGGCCATCCCATTGATTTTCATTTCTTTGCCACCACAAAAAGAGATGCTATAAATATTCTTGTACATGTAGGTCCTTCTCATTTTTCTTTGATCTCTTTGGAATAGATCTAGTAGTAGTACTGCTGGGTAAATGTGTGTAGTTTTGTAGTCCTTCAAGCATAGTTACAAATTGTTTTCAGAATGGTTGGACCAGTTCATAACTTTACCAACAGTTCATTAGTGTACCTATTTTTCCTTCATCCCCTCCAGCATTTATCATTTCTTATAGGTGGAGGTGACTTATTACTTTCAAAGTTGTTTGTCTTTATGGTGTTGTTGTATAAACTGTTGCCATGGTTCTGCTTATTTTATTGTTCATTTTACTAAAATATTCAAAATTATTCATTCTTATTTTATTGATGTCAATATTGTAAATTGATCTGGCTCTTTTAATTTCACTCTGCATTCATTTATATGTCTTTTCATATCTCTTTGAAATCACCAATTTCCTCATTACTCCATTGCATTCAAATACCACAGTTTGTTCAACCCCTTCCCCAATTGCTGGGCATCCTTTTAGTTTCCAGTTTTAGCACCACAAAAAGAGCTCCTAAAACTATTTCTGCATGTACAGGACCTTTGCCTCTTTCTTTAACCTCTTTTGACTATAGGCCTACCAGTAGTATTGCTGAGTCAAAGAGTACACATTGTTTAGTGAATTTTTATGTATAATTCCAAATTCTTTTCCAGCATATTTAGACCCATTCATTGGTCTACCAACAGTACATCAATGTGCCTATTTTTCCACAGCCCCTCCAACATTTGTCACTTTCCTTTTTTAATTATCATTGTCAATCTAATGGGTATGAGAGGAAACCTCAGAATTTCTTTAATTTGCATTTCTTTAATTATTAGTGATTTGGATCTTTTTTTTTTTCTTCACATTGGCTACTGATAACCTGTTCTTATTCTTAGACAATATATCAAATGGGTTGTGGCTCTTATTTTTGCAAATTTGTATCTTTTTTTATATATCTTGAAAAGAAACCTTTATCAGAGAAACTTGCTATAAAAATTTTTCCATAGTTAATTGATTCTCTTTAATCTTAGATTTATTACATGTGTCTATGCAAAAGTATTTTAATTTTACATAATCAAAATTATTCATTTTATCTTTGTTAGATCCTCTCTATCTCTATCTATTTATGTTTGGTTATGAACTTTTTTTCAATCAATAAATCTGATAAGTAATTTTGCCCCCGTGGTCCATTTTAGCAGAAAACAACCTCCCATGGGGATGAAGGGATGAAAGGGGCTAACAGGAAATAGTCTTGTCTCAGTTTTATTCAGTCAGAGAGAGGCATTTAGTTTTTCCTGAAAGATACTCCAAGGAGGAGATCCTATGCTGGATAGAGGCTCACAAAATCTAACTGACCTGGCACAGGTAACTTGGGAAGAAGAGGAGGTAAGCTAGAAGATTTACAGTGCCAAGGGTAGGGAACCTGGGACTTCAAGGCCACATGTGGCCTTCTATGTCCTTGGATGTGGCCTTTTGACCAAGTCCAAGTTTTATAGAACAAATCTTTTTATTAAGGGTATTTGTTCTGTGAAGTTTAGATTCAATCAAAGGGCCGCACCCAAGGACCAGAGGGCCACGTGTGGCCTTGAGGCCTCAGGTTCCCCACCTGTTACACCATCCCATTATGTGGAATAGGACTGTATCAGGATAAGAATGACTGAGATGGAGTGGGAGGAAGATTCAAAGAACAAAAATCACAGCCTGTACAGGGGTAGTGGTCCATTGGTGTACACTCTGCTTGCAAAAAACACTCAGTAAATGTGACCTGAAGATCTCAACCTCCCACACCAATAAACATGATGTTACCACAATTAGGGCAGCTACCTATGACATCAGAGGTTCACAGAGGAAGGACTCCCTCCTTACCTTTGCTTCTTTGAATCTCTTGCTTCCTCCAGAACTAAGCTCAGGCACCATTTTCTACAATGAATGCTTTCTTGATTTCTCCTCCAACTTCTAGCATTTCTCTTCCCCAAAATTCCCTTGTATATATTTTGCATGTAACTATATCTATATAAGTATGCATGCATGTAGATATGTTCCCATAGCATGTAAGCTCAAGGTTTCATGTGTTTTCTTTGTATGTCTATTGTCTAGCACAGTGCCTAACACATAGTAAGCTCTTAAATGCTTGTAGATTAACTGATTGATTGATTGATCAAAGGAATCAAACAGAAAGATAAAAGAGAATAGAGTAGAGGTGGTGTCCTCCAAAACAGTCTTAAGGGCCCCCAGGGAAGAGTCATATTCCAAGAGAGCAAGATATGGGCGAGCAGGATAAATTAAGTTTCCATTTCAGCCAATCAGGGAGAAGTATAAAAGGATACCTTAATGGAAGTTTAGCATCTGCTCTCCTCCTGAACCAGAGGAAAATGTGTATGGCGCATATCACTGATAGGAAAACCTTCCAGATTGCTACAGGTATGGAATGATACACATACTATCAGGGAGAGTAGCCAGGACTTTCTTCTTTTTATAACTTATTTTTCTTGTTATAGCTCAGAGAGGACTCTGAGTGGAAAAGGGTGGAGATCGGTTTTAGGAAGCTACAGTGATGTGAAAAACAAAGTATTAATCATAGAGAATAAGGATTGGCAGTCATTAGTACAGAGGGCTTGTAAGAGTTTATAGAATCACTGAATTTGAAAGTTAGGAGGACCATCTAATCCAACCTATATATGAAAGGAACCCTCATTTGAGAAGAGGTCATCCAGCCTCAGTTTGAAGACCTCCAAGGAATAGGAACCCACAATATCTTGAAGTAGCTCATTCTTGTAACTGTTAAGTTTTTTTTTTTTCTGACATCAAGCTTAAATTTGCCTCTTGGCAACTTCTATCCATTGTTTTCACCCTTTACTGACAAAATGAACATCTGATCTCTCTTCCACATAACAGGTCTTTAGAGTAATTGAACACAATTCACGTGCTCCCTCTGCATCTTCTCTTCTCCATCCTAAACATTTCCATTTCCTTCACCTCAAATAACATGGACCTGAGGTTCTTCGCCATACTGATTGCTCTCCTTTGAACATTCTCCAGCTTATTATCAATGCCCTTGATGATAGCAGGCTGCCCAAGTAGTTATACTATAATGAAATGAAAACATCTAATTATATACAGGAGAGAGAGAACAAATATTTACTAGACCCAGCAGAGCACAATTTCAAACAATATGGCTTTAGTTTCAATTATTTCACAATTTGCAATTTTCATAGAACCTCAGACTTGGAAGGGACCTCAGAGGTCATGTATTTCATCTCTAAATACAAAAAGCTAACATTTACATAGTACTTTACATACATTAGTCTCACCATATCCCTGTAAGGTGATATTATGCCCATGTTATAGATAAGGAAAGTCAGGTACAAAGAAGTTACATGATACAGCTAGCAATTGCCAGAGAGTGGGATTTAAATGGGAAGCCTTTCTGACTCCAAATCCATCACTATCCCACACTACTTCTTTTTTTAAATTAATTTATTTATTTTCTTGTGTACATCATTCATTTCCACGAGATTTCGAGTTACAAATTTTCTCCCCATCTTTCCCCTACCCACCACCTCAAAACAGCCATCCCACTGTATAACTCCTCCCCCAATCTGCTCTCTCCTATGTCCTCCCCCTCACTTTCTGGTAGGGCAGGATGGATCTCTCTACCACAGTGCCTGTATATCTTAATTCCCACTTGGATTTAGTTAATAATAATAATAATAATAATCATTATTATTATTATTATTATTATTATTATACATACATACATATATGTTTTTAACATTTTATTATAGAACTTAAAATTCTAGATTCTTTCCCTTCCTTCCTCATCACCCACCCCCCACCAGAAGGACAAGCAGTTAAATACAGGCTGTACATGATTCCACACTACTTTCTAAACTAAAATTCCCTCCCTTACAAGTGATTGACCTTGGCCTGAAGATCTCCAGTGATGGCAGCCCATTCTATTTTTGGATGGCTCTAATTATTAGGAATCTGCCTCAATCTGCCTCTCCACAACTTCTCCCCATTGTTCCTGGTTCTGCCCTCCAGGGCCAAGCAGAAAAAGTCTAATCTTTCTTTGCTATGACAGCCCTTCAAATGCTTGAAGTTACCCATCATGTCCTGCTCTCCCGAGTCTTCTTTTCTCCAGGCTAAATATCTGCATTTCTTCTTTCTGTGCTACAGTATTTGTCACATGGCAGGATCTCTGGGTCCCAATGGCCTCTTGGACAACAACAGCCCCAGGCAGAGAAACTGGACGTACAAGAATCAGAAATAAGTTGGCCTCTATGTCAGCCCAGGTGTCAGGGAGGCCAAGTTGTCTCAAAGGCAGTGTCAGGAATAACAGTAAACTCTATTGAAAACAGGAGCCACTAACCCCAAGGGCTCCAGGGACAGAGCTGCCAGAAGGTGGTAAAGGAACTATCCTTAAAATGCTAGAGAAATGCTTACCATTACTTTTATCCATACCTGAAGTTCACTGGGAAGATTCCTTAGGAGGGGCACTTGAAGTCCCACACAGCCTGGTGTAAAAAGCTACAAGTACATACTGCTCAGGGCTCAAACTCAACAAGCATCTATTAGGAATATTCATTTATTCAACACTTACTGTGTGCTTAATATGGATTTGAGAGCTGGACCTGAAGTCACAAAGACTTCAGTACAAATCCAGCCTCAGACACTGAATAGCTGTGTGGCCCTGGGCAAGTCACTCAACCCCTGTTTGTTTCAGTCATCTCACCTATAAAATGGAAATAATAACAGCTCCTACCTTGAAGGAGAGAGACAGAGGGCAAAATAGAGAGATTATGAAGCCAATTGGACAGAAGGCAAGGTGAGGAAGGGAGTAAATCCTTTTTCCACCTGATCCCATGCCCTCCAACATCAATCCCATGAAGTCTCCACAAGCCACTTCCTCCACTCCCTCTTTCCCTCTCTCCTCAACTCCTTTCTGTGTCTCTGTCTTTCCTTCTCTCTGTCTCTTCCCCTCTCTCTGTCACCATTTCTGTCTCTGTCTTTGTCTCTCCCTAACTCTGTCTCTTCTCTCTCTGTTTCTCTCTCTCTCTGTTTCTCTCTCTCTCTCTCTCTCTCTCTCTCTCTCTCTCTCTCTCTCTCTCTCTCTCTCTTGCCTTGGTATACAAATAAACTGAACACAAACAAAGAGGCAAGTGAAAAGGCAAAATCATTACATTCTAACCTTTTCTAACCCACATTCCTACCTTTATATCTGCCATCACCAAAACACCTTAGTTTTGGAGGTATGTTTAGGCCAGTGGAGAGAATACTTATACATTCCAGAAAGTGTTTTTTCTTCCCTATCCTAATCCCACTGGAAAAGACAAAAAACACAAGATATTCATAAGACCCCAGAGACTAAAGCCTTTGATACTGTCAGTTATAGGCTTATGGAAAATTATGCCAAAATTTGGTTGCCCAGAGAAGTTCATCAGTTTTGTATGTCAATTTCACACCGGGTTCTGGATAATGGACAGATAACGCTCTCGCACCTTCCCAGTCACCAATGGAGTGAAACAAGGTTATGTGCTTGCTACCATGCTTTTTATCATAATGTTTTCAGCCATGTTGACAAACAACTTCAACGAGGATGAAAACAGCATCAAGGTCAGCTATCACACTGAAGGTAAATTCTTCAGCTTGAAAAGGCTACAAGCCAAGTAGAGGAAGTATTGCTGCTAATTTTTTGCTTGCAAATGCTTATGTATTCAATGCAGCCTCTGAAGTTGAGATGCAATAAAGTATGGATTGATTATCTGCTCTTTATCCTAATTTTGGTCTAACAATTAACACCAAGAAAACACAGGTGCCCCATCAGCCAGCACCATACCATCCATAGGTGAAACCATCAGTTACAGCAAACGGAGAAGTTTTGAATTCTGTGGATAAGTTCACTTACTTTGGTAGTTTACTTTTCATGGATGTACACATTGATAATGAGGTTGATGCCCACATTGCCAGAGCTAGCTCAGTGTTTGGGAGGCTTCAAAGGAATGTGAGAAAGAAGAGGTTTTAGACTGACTACCGAACTGAAGGTCTACAGAGCTGTTGTGCTGACCTCATTGTTGTATGACTGTGAAACCTGTACAGTATACCAGTGCCATGCCAGGAAACTGAATCACTTCCATTTAAATTGTCTTAGGAAAATCACCTAGCAGGATAAGGTACTGGACACTGAGGTCCTTTCTCAAGCTGAAGTACCAAGCATTCAAACTACTGCAGAGAGTACAACTCTGATGGGCTGGACACATTGTTTGAATACAAAATGTATGCTTGTCAAAAAGACTATTTTATGGAGAACTCACACAAGGCAAGTGCTGGTGATCAGAAAGAGTGATACAAAGACATTCTCAAGGTCTCTCTTAAGAGCTTTGGAATTGATTTGTGACATGGGAGACACTGACACAGAACTGCCTAGCATGGTGTGCCCACATCAGAGAAGCTGCTGTGCTCTATGAGCAAAGGAGAGTAGCAGTAGCTCAAAAGAAATGCAAGAAGCACAAATTTAGAGACTCCATCCCAAGTGTTCACATGGATTATTTATGCTCGACCTGTAGTCCAGCATTCTGAGTTACTGGTTCAATCAGCCACAGTTGGACACACTACAACTTGACTCTAACAGAGTGATGTCATTTTGGTCCTCTTTTAGAACAAAGGACAACAACCAATCAATCTTCTGGAATAGTCTAATCATGGACTTTTGCATAGTAGCCCAGGGTTTTGTTTTCTCTTTTTTTTCCCCAACAGGTTTCAGGGAATTATTTATAAAACACAAAGCATCACGGTTCTGACCCTTTAAAGTTCCTTAAGTGGGGAATACAAGGAGAATGAGAAAATGTTCCCTTCCAAGCTTTTGTCCTTTGGACCACAGCAGGTACTCTACCACACCACCTTTCCTTGATAACTTAATTGTAATAGTGATAGCAGGGAATATTTTCTAGACAAAGGAGTTTTAGGGCCATTTCTTCTCTTTTATCGAAATTGAGTTTCAACCCTGTTTCCTTTCAAATGACATCTACTTTGATGTGCTCTGATATTTGGGACCAGGAACTATGGCGTTTTAGTATTAACCATGTAATGCTGCTGGTGAAAGAATGCTCTCCTTCAGCTCCAAGTATTTGCAAGTTTGGGAGTAACAATGCCATACATTCTTTACCTAAACTCAAGACTCTCCAATCTTCATATCCAGCCCTCATCACTCTCCTGGGTTCTACTCCCATATCACCAGCTGCTTGATGGACAAATCATGAATGTCCCATGAGCACCTCAAGGTTAACATGTCCTAATCAAAACTCATTAACTTCATCAGGAATTTGATATTATAGAGTGCTGAACATGAAGTCAGGAAGCCCTGAGTTCAAATTAGATGTCTTATACTTACTAACTGTGTAATCCTGGGCGAGTCACTTAGCTTCTGGTTTCCTCAATGATAAAATGGGAATGGTAAAAATAACACCTATCTTACAGGTTGTTGAGAAGCAAATGAGATGATATTTGTAAAAAGCACTTAGCATAGTGCCTGGAACTTAGTAGCAATTATATAAATACTTATTTCTGCCCCCACCCTGCTTTCCTCCTAATTTCCTTATTTCCACAAAGGACATCATCCTATCCTGATTGATAACTTAGGAGTCATTCTCAATTCTTTATTCTCTCTCATACCCCCACATTAAATCAGTTGCCATGTCTCGACAATTCTATCTCTACATCTTTCACTTTAGTCCCCTTCTCTCTGCCATCTTACTTCAGATCCTTATCATTTCTTGCCTGGATGACTAATTGGTTTCCCAACTTCCAGCCTCCCCCTTCTCTAATCCATTCTTCATACAGCTGCCAAATTGATATTCCTAAATCATAGATCTATTCATGCCCTCTACCTTCTCAAAAAGATTCAGTGGCTCCCTATTACGTCTAGAATAAAATAAAATTTGTCTGTTTGGCAGTTACTAGCCCTTATAATATGATTCCAACCTATACTTTAAGGCCAAGTCCACATTTCTGGCTCATGTAGTCCAAACAAATTAGACTACTTGTTGTTCCCAAAACACAAAGGGTATTCTGTACCTTGGCATAGGTTTTGCTCTTTGCTGGAATGTTTTTCCTCACATTTGTCTCTTGGAGTCCCTCAGCTCAAGTACCAACTCTTTTAAGATACTTTCCTGATTCTCTCAGTTAAGTGCTTCCCCTAACACCAAATAATTTTGTATTTATTTTGCATAAATTTATGACTTACTTATCTGTTTACATGTGGCTTCTCCTCAACAACGTGTGAGCACTTTGAAGGCAAGGACTTCTTCTTTTTTGCCATTATATCCTGGTATAGTGCCTGGCATATAAGCAGGTGCTTAATAAATGCTTATTGAAATTATGTAACATAATGGAAAGAGTGTTGGACTTGGAATAAGATGTAGATTTGGATATTGGCTCTAACATTTAGTAGCTATGGGCATATTTGTCTTTCTGAGTTTATTCTATCATCTGCAAAATGGGAATAGTGATCCTTACAGTACCTCCTCTATCTCTCTTGCAGATCGTTGTAGTAAAAGTTCTTCATAAATCTTAAAGCACTATATAAAAGTGAGTTATTACATTAGGATGATGTGAAGATTGCATTTGAAGATACAAGCCAAGTTATTTATTTTGTTGCCTGGTTACAAGCTGATATCTATTTGCTTAGACCCATTCAGGCTGTCGAATACATCGTTGAAGTTCTGAGAATCTTGCATTTTTACTTAATGGTTATGCTTAAATATTAATGGAGAGGCATGCAGTGGCCCAACTCTTTTGAATGTCAACTTGAATTATGCAAGAAAGGTGATTAAATTATCCATATCCTTTGGCCCAATGATCCTACTACTGGGGATATGCACCAAGGAAGTTAAAGGAAGAACCAAAGGTCCAATATTTACCAAGATAATCATTATATCATTCTTTATGGTGAGAAAGTATATGTTCATCACTTGGGAAAATGACTGAAGAAAGTGTGGCATATTACTGTAACAGAATATTATTATATACTATGAAAACATGAATATTAGGATTCAGAGAAACAAAGAAAGACTTGTGCGAACCAATGAAAAATAAGTGGACACAAGAGGTGACATGGTATAGCGGATAGAGTACTTGTATTTTAAATCAAGGAGACCTAGATTTGAATCTTGCCCCAGGTACTTATTAGCTATGTGATACTGAGGAAATCATTTAATTTTGCTAGGTCTCAGGTTCCTTATCTGTACAAAGATATTGTTAGATTCAATGAACTTGTAAAATCCTTCTCAACTCCAAATCTGTGATCTTACATTAAGCAGAAGTCAAATGTAGGGGCAGCTAGGTGGTGCAGTGAACAGAGCACTGACCCTGAAGTCAGAAGGACTTGAGTTCAAATTTGACACTTAACACTTACTAGCCATGTGACCTCAGGCAAGTCACTTAACCCCAATTGCCCTGCCCTCCCACCTCCAAAAAAAACAAGCAAAAAGAAGTCAAGTCTAGAAGCATTTACTGATAACGCATAGCACCTAATATGTATTTATATCCCCTGTGCTAAGTGCTAGGGGTATGAAAAATGGCAAAAATATTCCTTGCCCTTGAGGAACCCAGCTTCTAATGGGGAGACAACTGTAATGGTAAGGGAATTTGAAGAGCTACCCTGCACCTTCATAGGCCTAGGGAATTCGAAGACCTTCCCTGCCCCTTAATGGGCTCACTTGAAGCCCAACAAAAGACATGAAGAAACCGAGACTCTCAGAGATCATAGGATGTGCCCTAGGTCACAAGCAAGTGACAAAGCCAGGGTCTGAAATGGATAAGTCCAGTCCTCTTTCCATTGAATCAAGCTACCTCTGTCTGATAAATGATTCCTGAATTGAGAGAAGAAAGAAAACAAGATGGAATTGTATTTCATTTTCAATCAGATATTAAAGAAATAAGGTCATTTTGAGGTCTTCTAAAATGGACTGGAGAGCATCATGTTCCCATTCCACCTGCCATAGACTTGGGAGATCAGCCTGATGCTGATTATGGCTACATCAGTTTTGAAGGTGACTTGAAGACAAAATTAAAAGGATCTTTCAAAAAACAAAGGACCTCCACTATATAGGGTGATTTTACTTACTTGTTTTTCTTTGTTACAAGGGAAGGTTTAACCTTCAGGGGAGCAAGAGGAGAAGAAGAGAGTTTTTTGAAATGATGATGATCTAAAAACAAAAGTATTAATAAAATGTATCAGATAAAATAATCCTAGGCCCTAAAAGTATAGGAGCCTAAACTTACTGACCAGTTCTAAAAACCTGATTTTGTTTAGCTCAGCACTATGGCAAGGACTTACTATGGTGATACACACAACAGCATTTCATAATACATTTTGAGGTCTTAAGAAAGATACACTACTGTACTGTCTAATTAGCCCTTAAAAGATCTCCGTAAGGAGAGAAGGTGGCACATATTATCATCCTCCAATTACAAATGAGAAGGCCAATTCAATTCAACCAACATTTATTATTTTATAACCAGATGCTTGTCTTAAGAATCCTGAATTATAGTAGGATTAAACCAATTAGGTGTTCACAATAAATCTAGTAATGATATAGTTAACCATCCACACACACTCCCCACCTCCCCAGGAGTCATCATGATGCCCAAGGAAGGGCAAACCAGACAGGTCAGAAATGGAGCTGGTCAAAGCTCCCAAGCCTATCGGTAGTGGGAGTTTGGTTATGAGTAGACACTGTACTTCCAGCTTGAGTAAGATTTAGAGAGTCCCAACCTCCATAACTAACTAAATTAATTTATCAACCAGATCCCCTCCTTGATGCATGAAATGGACTTTCAATATTAAGAGGAAGGGAAGAAAATAAACATTTATAAAGTACCTATTGTATGCCGAGAACTTGCTAAATTATTTACAAATATTATCTCATTTGATCCTTACAACAACCCTAAGAGGTAGGTGTTTATTATTATCCTTATTTTATAGTTGAGAAAAACTAGGGAAACAGAAGTTAAGTGACTTGCCAAGGGTCACACAGCATTAAGTGTCCAAGGCTGGATTTGAACTCAGGTCTTGCTGACTCCAGCCCCAATGCTCTAATCCACCATTTAATTGCCATATAATTAAGATTACCTGGTACAGAGGTAGTGGTAGAACCCCAGAGTCCATGACAGAAAAGATGAACCAGAGGAGAAATAAAAGCAATATGTTGGTAGGAATATACAGCAGACTTCCAGGACATAAATGACAAATTCAGGAAATTGATCACAAACCAAACATACACCTGTGACATGGGCTCTTTATCAGAGACAGAGTGATAGAGATTAAATGACTTACCTAGAATCACACACCTTGTAAGCATCTGAGGCAGGATGTAAATTCAGGTGCTCCTGACTCCAGGCCTCACGCTGTATCCATTGCATCACCTAACTGCCACATTTTGCAGTAGAATATAACCCCACTTATTCCACTTTCATTCAACAAACATTTTACAACTGCCTATTATTATGGGCTCTGTGTTAACCCTTCAAACACATGGGAACTGGGGGATAGGATTGCTGTCAAATAAATGTCAGACTATTTGATGCTGATTATATTGTTCTAGGTATTTTCTGTAAGAATATAGATCAGAGGTGGAGAACCTGTGGCCTCAAGGCCACATGTGGCCCTCTAGGTCCTCAAGTGTGGCCCTTTGAATCCAAATTATTGTGAAGTGCGAAGGGCATACTTGAGGACTTAGAGGGTCACATGTGGCCTTGAGTCATCAGGTTCACCACCCCTGATCTAGGCTCTTTGATACTGTAATGAGAATGGGAATTTGAAGATCTTCCTTGCCCCTTAATAGACCTGGGGGAGAGGGGGTTGTGGAATTTGAAGACCTCTCCTGCTTTGAAAGTAAACTCTGCTCCCTAATAGGCTGAATGTAATCACATGGAGCCTGTGGTGGGAGGAATTTGCTGAAGGGAAGCAGAGCCCACAGGAAGCTGGTCAGAGTTAGTGAGATAGTGGGAGAGAGAGGACTCTCATTAAGGAGAGAGAGAGGTTTGTGAGTAAATATTGATCTTGTATTGGCTTGTGGGAAGGCTGAAGGATGCTGTGACTCTCAGTGTTATTATTGCTTCTGAACATCTTTGGTACTATGATGGAACTGGTTTACTGGTTTTGGGATTTGGTTTTCTGATGTCTAAATAAATGCTTCAGTTTTATCCTCTATCTGGAGAGTTTGGTATATTTTGCATGTGAACATCATGTGATACTTATAGTCACAGTCTTTATCGTGATCATGGACCCTGTAAATATTGCATTAGCTCTATAGATACCCAAATAAAACTCTATGAATAAGGGAGAGCCCCAGACCTTTGGATTAAAAATTTTCCATATATCTTTTTGCTACAATTCAAGAGAAACCCAGGGCAGCTAGGTAGTATAGTAGATAGAGCACCAGGCCTAGAGTCAGGAAGACTCATCTTCTTAAGTTCAAAGCTATCTCAGATACTTACTAGCTATGTGACCCTGGGCAAGTCATTTAACCTTGTTTGTCTCAGTTTCCTCATTTGTAAAATAAGCTGGAAAAGGAAATGGCAAACTACTCCAGTATCTTGGCTAAGAAAACCCCAAATGGGGTCCCAAAGAGACAGACACAACTGAAAAACAAAAGAGAAACCCAGGGTTTCTACTCCCATTTTACTAATTTGTTTCCCTAAGTAAAGGGTTGGAAAGGCTTCTCGAGGCTCAATATTCTCAACTCATTAAAAAAAAGGGGGGGGGGGGGAATGACAATACCATACATGTCAGAAAAAAGACAGGCAGGTAGAGCCAATGATCACTTGAGGTACCTTCTAGCCAGAAGATCTATGTCCCTTTCAAAAAAAATAAATGAGGTTAGTCTGACATGACCTGTCCTTGAAGCCATGCTGGCTCTAAGTGATCTCTATGCTTTTTCTAAATACTCAAAGACAATGTCAAATTCACTGGCCTATAGTCTGTAGACTCTGCTCTTCTCTTTTTTAAAAAAAGATTGGTAATATGTCCCATCTCCAGCCTTGTAGCACCTCTCCAATCCTCCACAATTTTTCAAAGGTCACTGACAGTGTCTCACCAATAACATCTGCACTTAATTTTAGCTTGCATAGGCCAAGAAGTGATTCACCAATAATATCTGCCAGCTCTTTCAGTACCTATGTATGTGGTTTATTGGGGTCTGGAGACTTTAGTCCATTGTAGGCAGCTAGGCATTCTCTTGCCATCTCACCTTTTTTCAGTTTCAACTCTATTAACTCTTTTTGTTCTATTCTTCCAAATTTGAATCCAAATGAGTTGTGTAGCTGCCTTTTTTCTGTTATCTATTTTCCTTGTCCTCTCTGCTCTACAGGGATTCTATTGCTCACTCTTGCCTCTAACATAGGTTTTAAAATCCTTTTTGTTAACATTAGCATTCTTCCTAGTCTCAGCTCATTGTAAACTTCTTATAGAACTAGGGGCGTGTTTTTTTTTCTATTCATCCTCCATTTCATGGCCTTAATTTCACGATCTATACCTGTCTTTTAATCTAAGTTTATGTGACTCTGAACAAGTTACTTAAAACAAACTCCCCCCCCCGTTTGACTCAGTTTCCCCATTTGCAAAATGGGGAGAATAATAACAACTACCTCTCAAATTGATGTGAGGATCAAAAGAGATAAAAATTGTAAAGTGCTTTGCACAGTGTCTGGTACATAATAAACACTACATAAACATTATTAGTAGCAGCAGCAGCGGTAGTAATAGTAGCAGCAGCAGCAGTGATAGTAGTAGTAGTAGTAGTAGTAGTAGTAGTAGTAGCAGCAGCAGCAGCAGCAGCAGCAGGAGCAGCAGCAGTAGTGGTGGTAGTGTAGTCATTACTGATGAATTCCCTATGCATTCGTACCAGTTCCTTCAAACAGCTTCTCTCTCTATTGTTGGAGTCATGCATCCACATTCTCAGAATTTCATTCTTGAGAAATTCCCTTCTGTTTCTGACCAATTGCTGTAGAATTTTTTGGCTGTTGAGATCCAACTTAGTATTTGAACTCTTTGCCTTATGTTCTGTCAACATTTGGGTAAATTTTAGTCTATGCCTAATTTTCTTCTCCTCTGCTAACAATCTTTCAGATGGAGTCATGACTTTTTGCTGATGTTCCTAACATTTCTGTTTCAGCAGTCAGCTCCTCCTGATTGGTCACAAGCACAATTACCGATAAGACTGGTCAAGAATTTATCAGCTGTTATTACTTTGGCAGAGAGGAAGCTACAACAGAATGTCTGGTTAGATGAAGTCCTCCATCATTCATTATGTCTCTGTGCAGGGGCATGCTAGAGCCCATTGTTAAATTTTCATCATGAGCTTGGAAACTGGCAAAACACTACAAATCAAGGTTTTCTTTATTGTTTTGTTGCTTGCCTAGACTTAAGTGATAGGAAAAAATGTTAATAATGCAGATTAAGCTTAAAAATGTTTCCTATATACATTTTGCCCCCTCAGAGAAATGACAGTTAACTATTTATTAATATACGCATGTCTCTGTAGAAGGTTTGTGATCTAATTCCTGAATTAATCATCTATGTCCTCCTTATGGCTGGGTGGTTGTGAGAAGACTAGCATTTCCTTGATGCAACTTCTTTCCTCCTACCCATAACACTGGGAGGCTTTACCTAAAAGGAGACAGGACCTGATCTGCCTCAGCTTCCCTGACGTAGTTTCCCCACTGAACCTCCAGCTTCTCCTCCCTCCCTCAGTCCAGTCAGTATGGGATAGGCCCAGGACAAAGTTGCCCTGGGACCTAATTTTCTGCCCTGGGACCTGTTTTCTGTCACACAGCTTCCTGGTCATGGAGGTAGGACTGGGGGGGAGGAATGGGGAGGGAAGGAAATCCCAGACACTTGGAGTCTGGACCTTTCAGACTTGGTGGGTGCCTAAGATCATACAAGTTGCCATACCCTGATGACTTACTGACCAGACATGTTTCCAGCAGGAGATGGGAGAGCTAATGTCCAAGGAAACTAAATACCATTGTGTATTCTAGTTGGATGTCCTTGTTGTATTAGGGCAAAGTAAACTTCCTTTTGTAAATGTTTAATGACTTCAGTACTTTATTTTATCCCCAAATCAAACTTGAACTAAGCACATTAGAGACTCTCCTAACATACTTACCAAAATCTGTTTCTGCTTCTCACTCTGTTGACCCTCACCCAAATGTTTTCCTTTATACTTCCTCTTCAATTTCCTAGATTCCCTCACATTAGTATGTCTTATTAATATATAATACTCCATTCTATCATGTGTTATTTTCCTTTTGTTATATCCTTCTAGAACTATAATCTAGTCATGAGTCTCATTCCACCATATCTCAATGATAAGTAGACTTTTGCTCCTTGAGCTAAGATTTCAAGTTCACCTTGTTTATTATCCACATTTTGTCATTTGGCAAATGAAATTATGCCATCATCATTAAAGAAAAAAGGTTAAAATTTTTCTTTTGCTTCTTGACCTCACTACCCTTATTCCCTAGTGTGAAGTATTCTCACTCTCTACATTTTGTTATAATACCTTTATCTGAGGGCAGCAGATAGCTCAGTGTATAGAGCACTGGCACGGAGACAGAAAGACCTGAATTCAAATCCAGCCTCAGACACTTAACTGGCTATATGACTCCAGGGAAGTCACTTAACCTCTGTTTGCCTTAGTGATAACATAGAAGAAAATGACAAACTGTTTCAGTGTTTTTGCCAAGAAAACACCATGGACAGTATTGGTAAGCTATGGTCCACTGGGTCATGAAGAATCAAACACAACTGAACAACAACACTTTATCTGAATCTCTCTCTTTTTTTTAAATTTTTGGAGGGGGGAAGGCAAGGCAATTGGGGTTAAGTGACTTGCCCAAGGCCACACAGCTAGTAGGTTATGTCATTACACTGAGTGTCTGAGGCAAGATTTGAACTCAGATCCTCCTGACTCCAGGGCCAGTGCTCTCTCCACTTCGCCACCTAGCTGCCCCCTGAATCTCTTTTTAGCCACTGTCATATTTTGTGTTATATCTTAGCAATCTAAGGGAACAAGGATTATGACATTTCCCTCTTCTTTGTATCTACAACACTTAGCACAGTGTCTTGTATACAGTAGGGGCTCAATAAAACTTTATTGACTTGAATTTACATATAGATATCTGAAGCCATGAATCTGTCTCTCTTCATGAATAGTCTTTCCTCTAAAATACTTGCACTCCCCACTCCTATTCTTTTTTTTTGTTATTTTGAACTTTCTTCATTCCACGGCAACTGACTTTGCCTATATATATGGGATATAGTCTCCCCTCCATTTTCAACTTCAAGTCATCTTAAATAGATTTATTATAAGACTCCAGGCAAGCATTCATTTGGGTTTTTTTGTTTGTTTTTTTTTTTGTTTTGTTTGCTTTTTGGAGGGCAGTTGGGGTTAAGTGACTTGCCCAAAGTCACATGGCTAGTAAGGGTGTTAAGTGTCTGAGGCCGGATTTGAACTCAGGTCCTCCTAACTCCAGGGCAGGTGCTCCACTCACTGTACCACCTAGCCGCCACCATTCATTTGTTTATTTGACATCTGGATTAGCTTCACTCTAGGAAGTTAGGTGGCAAAGTAGATGGAGTGTTGGGCCAGGAATCAGGAAGACCTGAGTTCAAATGTGTCCTCAGACATTTATTGTGTGACCTTAGACAAGTCACTTGACCCTATTTGCCTCAAGTTTCCTCATCTGTAAAATGAGCTAGAGAAGGAAATGGCAAATCATCCCAGTGTCTTTGCCAAGAAAACCCCAGATGGGGGTTATGAAGAATCTTCATACAAAGAATTCTTCATATGAAGAATCAGAAGTGACTGAAATGATTGAACAATAGGCCCACTTCACCTATTAGGCTAAGAGCCACTTAGTACTATTTTAAGCTACTACCCAGAAATCTGAATCTCCTTCTTAAGCATCATTTTCTTTGCTAGCTGCTGACTTCTCAAATCCACCTTCTGAAATGCTTACCTCCAGTTGGTAGCAGCAATGAAAAACATTACCTGTCTGTTTCCTGTTACACAGGATTTATAGGATCAGAGATTTAGAAAGGGACCTTAGACCCCATTTAGTCAAACACCTTCCTTTTACATATAAGCAAACTGAGGCCAAGGAAGATTATGTAAATTTCCCAGTCTCACCCTGGGAGTAAATGTTGGGTGGAGGGATTTGAACTGAGATCTCTCTGACCCTAAGTCAAGCACTCGATCCAATACATCATAATAGCTCTTATTTATAGAGTGCCTTAAGGTTTGCAAATCGTTTTTATAAATATTATCTCATTCTATCCTCACAACAACACTTGAAGGTTCCTATTTTACAGATAAGGAAACTGAGACAAACAGAAGTTAAGTGACCTGCCCAGGGTCCGAGTGTCAGACACTCTCTATCTACTAGGCCACCAGCTGCCTCAGCTTCATGACATCTATGATTCTCTAGCAGTTTGTTCTAGGTTTGGTTGTTGATATGGTTTGTTCTCATGCAGCTCAGCAGAAGTGGGTAGTGGTTGTCAGGTCTGATCAATTTCAAGAGATGGGTAAGTGTTGTGGTAGATAGAGCTTTCCTGCCATAGTGGGGGGTTTTTTTTGGCCCCTGAGCAAGATTTATTTATAACATGTTTTTTTGCCTTGGTTGTCAATATGTTGAATGAATGAAAAGTTTTGACTATTTTGTTTGGTGCCAGAAGAAATGACTCCTGTTGTTATATAGCAATCATGTGAGAACTCTAATATTGTTCTTAAATTTTGTGCCAAACCACCGTTTACCCTACCTTTGGCAGTCTGGTAAAACTTATGGATTCCTTCTTAGGAGAATGTTTCATTGCCTACATTCACAATGGAAAGAAATGAAATTTTTCATTGGAAATTAATGAAAAGAAAAATGTAATTTTCCCATCAAATTTCATGAACCTCCTCCCCACTCCAAAATCTATTGATGTATTCCAACTTAAGAGGTCCTGAGCCTCTTAAGGTGGAATACATTTTAGTTATGTGTTAGGATAATGAGTCTTATATGGGTTTGAAGATTTGAGCTGAAAAAAATGCCCCATTCCTCAGAGTATGATATTAAAACAAAGCACCGCCTCATTAAATGAGAAAAGTGTGTTTATATTCATAAAATAAAGTCCAGTGAAAACAGAATGACTCCTGTATAAAGAAATAAGCACACAAATCTAGTATCAGGGAATGGTGTTCTGGCAGTGCTATCACAGAACTCGATGAATAATAAATTGAATACAAGTCAACAATGGGGCCCTGTTGCAATAATGGACAATGGTGTGTTGGGCTGCACTCAGAGGGATATTACTCGAGGGTATAACAGGGAAGTTATTATTCCACTAAACCTGGCCTTCATTAAATCCTAGTGGGAATACTAAGTATATTCAGTTTCAGGTTCCATATTTCAAAACAGATGTAGACTAATTGAAGAAATTTGGGGGAGAGGGAGAGGAAAAGATTAAAATTTTGAAAAATGAGCATTATGGGAAAATAGGAATGAGATTACCAATGTTTAGTCTGGAAGAGAAGATACTGAGTGGAGACATAAGTCTTCAAGTATGTAAAGAGATGCTACAAAGAGGACAGAAATTCATTTGTCATTTTCTTCAACCCAGAGGACAATTCAAGTAATAATGTCACAGTGCCAAAATTTTTTCATATGTAAAAATAAAATCCATAAAGCAGGGAGTACAGGCTAGGAGAAAACATTGGCAACTGCCTACTCCTTTCATACAACAAATAATTATTGAGTGTAATGACTCAGGGATCCCATAGAGCCTGCCTCTCTCGGAAACAAGGGAATAAGCTTAGTTAGCACAATCCAATGTGCTGCTCTAGGTCAGATCTGGGATGTAGGCCATCATTCCCCATCTCCCTCAAAAGGTAGGACTTGTACCTGGACTCCAGAGTAACAGAGGACATCACTACAGTCAACAGCAGACAACCTAAGGGACAAAGGTACTAATGTGGGCTTTGGACCACCTCTTTCAGAGAAGTGGTGATTAGCTACAGTCATGAAACTATATTCAACAATTTCAAGAAACTAAATTCAACAATTATTAAATTCCTATTTCATGACTTATACCATGCTAGGCATTGTCGGTAGGAAAATTTTAAATGTGCTCTCAGAGAGCTCAGTGAGGATGCAGCAACAGCTGCAGTATCAGCAGCAGCAGCAGCAACAGCAGTAGCAGCAGAATCAGCAGTAACAGTAGCAGCAGCAGCAACAGCAGTAGTAGCAGCAGCAACAATAGTAGCAGTAACAGAAGAAGTAGCAGCAGAAGTAGTAGTAGCAGCAACAATAGTAGTAGCAGTAACAGTAGTAGTAGCAGCAGCAGCAGTAGTAGTAGCAGCAGCAACAGCTGTAGTAGCAGAATCAACAGCAGCAGCC
>CM053586.1:107590138-107632477 GCA_028646515.1 Pseudochirops corinnae
TGTTTTATAGTATCTTAATTTCTCATAAAGTCATTAGCTTCCATTTGTTCCAATCTAATTCTGAAAGAATTATTCTCTTCAGTGAGCTTTTGAAATTCATTTTCCATCTGGCAAATTTAGCTTTTTAAGGCATTCTTCTCATTGGCTTTTTGGGCCTCTTTTGCCATTTGAGTTAATCTATTTTTTAAGCTGTTATTTTCTTCATTCAGGTTGTTGACTCTCTTTTCATGATTTTCTTGCATCATTCTCATTTCTCTTCCCAAGTTTTCCTCCACTTCTCTTACTTGCATTTCAAAATCCTTTTTGAGCTCCTCTGTGGCTGTGACCAGTTCATATTTTTCTTGGAAGCTTTTGGTGCAGGAGTTCTGACTGTGTTTTCTTCCTCCAGTTCCATACTTTGATCCTTTTTGTCCCCAAAAAAGGAATCTAAAGTTGCATTGCTGTGCTTGCTTTGCTTCCTTTGCTTGCTCATGTTGCCACTCAATTACTTGACTTTTGAGCTCTTTGCCACAGTAAAACTCTGCTTCCAGAGGGGAGAGCTTTGTCCCAAATTGCTGATGTTTTTGCAGCTGCCAGAGCTACTAGGGGCTGCCATCTCTGCAGTCCCCACAAACTCTGGCTCGCTGGTCACACACCTCCAGATCCAGGCAAGTTAAAGCAAGGGCAATTACCCTCTAAATGTTCACTTGGCCCCCCCTGCAATCTGCAGGCTGGGAGTTCTGAAGCAGCCATGTGGAGGCAGCTGCAGGGCCAATGCACCTCTGCCACTTCTAGCTCCAGGGGCAGGGGCAAGACCCGCTTCTCAGTCCCCCACAGTTTTAACAGAGTTCTACACTGACCTCTCACTTTTTCTTTGGTATTTATGGGTTGATAATTCTGGAAACCACCACTGCTGCTGGTGATCCACTCTTCTGAAGTCCACTGCAGCAGCTGGTCAGGGCTGCCCTGAGGCTAAAACTGTAGGCTCATGCATGGCTGGGCTCAGCTCCCAGCGCACTGCCAGCCTGCCAGGCTGCCTCCAGCGGGAGATTTGTTTTTCTCTGTCACTTTGTGGGTTCTGTAGCTCTAAAATTTATTTAGAATCATATTGTATAGGTATTTGAGGTGGTTACAGGGGGAGCCACGGAGTTTTCCTGCTTCTGTGCTGCGATCTTGGCTCTACCCCTCTTTTCTTCTTCTTTGCCAGATTGCTTATAGGATAGGTTTTCTTTTCACATCTCCAAAGCTAAGGATATGACTATTCACTTGGGGAAGAACAATTATTTCCTTAGGTTGCTAAGACAAATTGCACATATACATTCTGAGACTGTACTAGAACTTAATATTTATCTGTGTGTTGATGGGTAGCGGGGACCTGGGGATCACATAAGTACAAAAGTACAAAAAATCCCTTCAGCACAGTATCCTTGGGGATTCTCAGGTCTTCATGACTCCAGGACTGGTGATGTTTCCCCTGTGCTACACAGCTGCCCCAACTGGAGTGGTTTGCCATTTCCTTTTCCAACTCACTTTACAGTTGAGGAAACAGAGTCAAACAGGGTTAAATGACTTACCCAGGGTCACACAGCCAATAAGTGTCTGAAGCTGGATTTGAACTCAGGAAGATGAGTCTCTCTAACTCCAGACCCAACACTGCACTACCTAGCTGCTCTTGGCCTAGCCCCTTCAGGTAGCAGTGGGCAACACAATACAACTAAGCTTTGTACTTTTTTTTTAAGCTGTAATTTTTTATATAAGAGGTCAACACTGACAGGATGTCTAGCAGGATGCCTCTGGCCAGAGGCCCAACAATGTGATCAGTAGACGTAGGGAATTTAGACATTGAGAGGATTGAGACAGCAGTGGGCTAATTAGGACATTGATGTGCTAAGTATCTGAGTAACTGTGACTGATTAGTGCAAGCCTTTTTTAAAGAAAAAAATTCTGTATCTCACAAAAAAGCAGAAGTTGTTCTCACTCAGAGACCTTGACTGAAATGGCCTGAGAAACGTCCAGAGTCACATCCAAGCTAAAATGCAACATCCACAGAAGACTGCCATACAGAATCTCCACTTGTCATTTGAGGATAAATCTAGAACAAAGATAATACAATTCATCTGAAACCCATTTTGTTAGCCCCTTTCCCAGTAATCATCTAAAATAGACATAAGGTGTAAATTTTCTGTCTGCCACTCTTAAAAGACTACCACTCCTAGGCATTGGGAAGAACTAAACAACACAAAGGCTTTGGAGAATGAGAAAACACTTACAAACAACTTTTTCAATAGAGAATCCTGGGCTTTAGAGTCAAAAGAGCAGACTCTGGCAGATGTTACCAAAATTGAAAGATCTTGAAAATGGGACCAGACACAGGTTGTGCCCCTGTTATCCGAGGACCTGCATCATCAAGCTATGGGAGAGTGGGCTTTTCAGCCAAAACGAATCTTAAAGATCATCTCCCAAGTAAGTTGTGATCTGTGTCAGTGGAGGGAGTACCTACACCAGTGGAATTATAGATCTCTGGGTCTCAATATCCACCTCTGTCTCTTTTTTTCTTTTTCTTTTCCTTTTTTTTTCTTTTTTGGAAGGCAATTGGGGTTAAGTAACTTGCCCAAGGTCACATGGCTAGTTTTTGTGTTCAGTATCTAAGGCCGGATTAGAACTCAGGTCCTTCTGACTCCAGGCACTTCTGTCTCTATGTCTATCTCTATCCATATCTACCTATATGCCACATATGGAATTCTGTGCTCATTATAGGGACTATATTTTAATAAAGACAATGAAAAGATAGAAACTGTCCAAAGAGGACAACTAGGCTTTTGAGGAGATTGCATGATCATAGATTTTAAGCTGAAAGAGACCATGGAAGTGATATGGTCCAACCTCCTCTTTTTTACAGTAAATGAAGAAACTGAAGCCTAGAGAAAATAAGTGACTGATCGAAGTAGATGGCAGAGCCAGGATTCAAATGCATGTCCTCTGATGCCAAATCCAGGACCCTTTTTTTTTTTTCACTTCATCACACCAGGAGTGGAAGTCGCGTTGCTTGAGGACCTTAAAGAAACTAGGGATTTTCCTACTAGAAGAGAGAAGGCAAGTGTTTGAAAGAGTACTGTGTGGAAGAAGAAATGTCAACAAGCATTTATTAATCTATGTGCCAGGGATTTTAAGTGCTAAGCTTGCAAAGAAAGGCAAAAAGAGTTCCTCAACTAAAGAAGTTTACTTTCTAAGGTGAGAGACAAAATAAGTACCTGTACAAGATTCATACAGCATAAAAGGAGGCTTGTTGTTCTGCTTGTTCCTACACTACTACACTTGGAACAAAATGTGTAATTGCAGAAGGGCAGAGTAGACTGCACTGCCTCAGTAGATAGACCCTCATTATTGGCCTAACAAAAAAGTTACAAAGACCAAGAATCTGCATATGTAGCAATTAAGAAATAGGGCTTTGTTAGCCACTCAGAAAATATTCTAAATAATCTATATGAAATATAGATTGTATGTTGTTATATAGCATCATCTATATAATACTGTGCTAGTTACTGAGTGAAATACAAAGAAGTAGATTTCTAGATACTTGATCACTACCAAATTTGTGGTCTAAGAGAGTTAGATACACAAATATGTCTATTTTTAATGACAAAATATCATTAAGGAAAAAAATAGGAAAAAAAACAATAAAGGTTTATGGACAAATGACCACAGAAAAGTAAACACCTTAAGGTAAGCAGGAATAAAGAACCAGGTAACTCAGTTTGCTAGTGCAGAAAGTGAATATGTTCATGATTCAGTCCTTTGATAAGCCAGTCAACTAAGCTGTTGGTCTGGCCAACAGACCCTGGCTAGTCTTCTTGCAAAATGCAGGACTTTGGTCACAAGGAAGGCCCAGCATAAAAGAATGGGTTGACTGCTACAGGTCTCTCACCACTATTAGAAAAGCACATCAAAGGGAATGTGTTACTGATGTTGTGTAGATCAGTATAATCTTCATATATGAAGGAAAACAAGGTAAAGAGACCAGTTTCCCAGTCCTGGCCCATTTTTTGGTGGTCGCACTTAATTCCCTGCTGGGGGAAGATCTCTTGTTGCTGCTGCTGCTGCTGGTGCTTTCACACCTAGAATATTACAATAGCCTTCTGGTTGGTCTCCCTGCCTCTTCCCCTCTCCAGTCCATCCTTCAAATCAAGTAATTTTCCTTCTCAGTAAACTACAGTGGCTCCCTCTTACATTAGGAACAAATATAAAATCCTCTGCTTTTTTAAGCTCTCCATAGCCTGGTCTTTTTCCACCCTTTTCAGTCTTCTTACACTCTTCTCTCCTTCATGTGTTCTCTGATCCAGTGATAATGGGTGAACTCTGCTATAGCAAAATCACAGAATTGTTTCACACCAGTCCCAGGTGATTTTTGGTGCCTGAGCACCTGCAGGAACCACAGTCCTGCCATGAAGCCATGCTATGAATCAAACTTGCCTCCTTGTTGCTGTTAGCTCTCATTGCCATGGCTATACCTCATTGCTTGGTTCTTTGTCTGGCCGCTACTATGTGTATCAAGGTCTCAATGCTTTGAGTCTCCTCCATCCTACAGCAGACCCTGGCACATGTTTCTAGTTCTCCTCCTCCAACAGAATAAAGAATGCTTTTTTTGCTTATAACTACTGTTAGCTCTTTGGTTTTATTTTATTTTGTCAGAGCTAACAGTTGGTATATTACCTCTGTATTTTCAGAATTAATGCATACCTCTGTAGCTCTTCCATCTTTTATTTTCGGATTCTGACAGTCTTGAAGGTCACTCCTAAAAAGTGCTGTCTGCTTCTTCAGGTATCAATGCCGGGCTGCCTGCAAGCTTGTTGGCTGAAACAACCTCAGGTCTTTTGGAAGACACTGACAATTCCAGTTACAGAACTAATTTTTTAAAATGTTCTCCCCAACAACATGGCCAGTCTACCAGAACCAGTCACAGAATGTGCTTCATACTCCCTCCAAGGTAACTCCCTTACGCGTCACTGTGATTTTCCCAAAGCAATCTCCTGTTGTCAATCTCCCATGTGGTGAGATGTTCTTTGTTCCCTAGTGTCCTACTTTCTATACGGGGATACCACCTGAGGCACACTGCTTATATGCCAGACCCCCATTAAAGTTGTTTACATGCTTCCTCCCCTTTTAGAACATAAGCTCCTTGAAAGCAGGTTTTTGCCTTTCTTTGTATCCTCACAGCTTAGCACAGTGGCTGGCACTAATGTGCCTAAACACATAGTAAATGTGTTTGTTAACTGATTATAAGGTTGTCAGTTGAACTAGCTCTTGGTCTATGAGCTCATATCAGAAGAAGCACAAGTGCTCCCTGAAGAGAGGAAAAGAAATAAAGTAATCTAAGATGCATGTCTCAAGGGAAAGAAATATTTAGAGAATGAAGTTGGGATAGGAGCATGGGGAGGGATTCAGAAACTTTAAAGAATAACCTTAGAAGATAGTTGGAGGCTTCAGAAGAATCATGTTCTTCCCTCTTCCAGTAGAGGAAAGGAGAGTCATACAAGACAGGCAACATAAGAATAGATCCATCCTTTCTCTGACGTGAGCAATATCCTGGAGCTGGCACTGGACATGAGGGCACCAGGCCTAATGCACTCTGAGGAACTGCCTTTATTTCCAGAGTCTCTTTTCCCTGCTCACCATATCTGCCTTTTCCTCTGTGACTTGTGAATTGCCAGGGTTTCTTTCATCAGACATCATTCTAATTGGGAACAGTTGGTTAAGTGCAGGCTGAGATGCCTTTTGGATAGAGGCCCACTCTCAGGCTTCATCTAGAAAGAAAGGAAAGAAGTCCAGAGCATCAGATGGCTTTATCGCTACCCTGGGTGGGACGCAGGGATAGCAGGACCACTCTGCCTCAGACTCCAACCCAAGGGCTTTTGGAACATGACCTGGGCTTTCTTTTGCAGTTTCCTTATCTGAAATGTACCAATCTAGGCTGACTGGGGACTCCCAGCTGAAAACCCCTAATGAATGGCAAAGTATTAGCATTATTGTTTTTTTCTATTTGATCTCACGGGGCAGGGTGAATTTATAATATAATTGTTTCCATGGCAGCAAAGTATATTGTCATAAACAGGGGACTTTATGATTTCATGGCTGGATTAAGAAAAAGGAGAAACTGGGCTGCCGAGGAGGAAGAATTTTCTTTCTCAGGCATAAATATGTTCAATGATAGCAAAGGGAATAGAGTAAATAACCAGGGTTTGGGGCTTTTGTTGCTGTTGTTAAACGATCTTGTTTTCTAAGTTCATCCCAGTACAAAAGTCCCTTCTCCAGGCATGTAATTTGTGTAATGATGCCGCCGTGCTCGAACACACTGAAGGCTAATGATGAAGTTTATCTATTTCTGGAAAGCTTTAACAAGGATAATACCAGTGGTTTAACAGCAAAGTCACAGAATTTTTGGCATGGGTTTTGTTTGTTTTCTCTCCAGGATCTATTGCCATAAATTTGCTCATCAGAAATCAATTTCCAGGTAAGGGTAGGCTTTTGTCATCATTTTGGGAGCCTGTCAAGTGCTTTCTTCTTGAAGTTTTCCCTTTCTTGGGTTTCTACCGATTTGTATTCTAAGGAGAACAGCAAAGCCTGTGATCGGCCTTGTCTACACTTGCTTAAGAAGAAAGCAAATTTTCTTTCCCACTTTAATTTGCATCATAGTTGAATTAAGCCTTGGTTTTAAAAAAAAAAAAAACCTAACTAGGTTAACCCAGGGATTTAAAAATTAGATTAGATTAGATAAAGATTTTATTAAGTGACTGACTTTGTGCTAAGCACCAGGCATATGTACAAGCAAAAAGAAAGACTTCTCAAACTACTCTTTGAGTTTTCATTCTCCTTGAGAAAGATCACAAAAAAGGGAGCACTAAAGTGGGTTGAGGAGAGGGGTAAGGGTAAGGAGGTGAAAAATTATTTTTGAGTCAGGGATTAGAAGTGAGCACTGCTGGTCAAGGTTCGTTTTCCCTAATGGAGATTCAGGGAGAAATTTCAATGGAGGGGGAGGCCTCACTGGTATCTTGCATGCAAATCTTTCCAGGAGCTCTCTGAACCCTGCAGTTACCACCTACCATTGTTCCTCCTCTTGATGTTCAGACCCCTAGTTTATGATGGATAGATCTGTTCCGTGGACTTCCTAGTAATTAATTTATACCAGCACCTACCTACTCCCTCCCATCTGGCCACCTCTCCTGGCTCTCTTTGATGTCACTGGGATCCTCCTGTTGTCTAAACCAGAAACCACTTTTATTCTTCATCCTCTTTGAGCCCTCTCACTGTTGCTGATATACTACTTAATATTTTCTAATCAATCATTTAGGATTTATTAAGTAGGTATCAATGTCATTTCCAAAATGAGACGCCCAGAATTGAACATGAAAGTCCAGATGTAGTCTACCTAATATGTCAAACTTAAATAGAAATGTATTCCTACTGGCTACATATTGATTTAGAAAATCACAAATTAACATTATCTATGTTGTTTTGCTATGGTTTTTCCAATAGTAACATATGACAATGAGAGGAAAGCTGAGCACCAAAGAATCAATGCTTTTGAATTATGCTTTTGAATTGCAGTGCTGGAAAAGACTTTTCAGATCCCCTTGGACATCAGTGCTTATTAAATGCAAAAAGATCAAATCAGTCAGTACTTAAAGAAATTAATTGAAGCTATTCACTGGACAGTCAAAGACTAAAGCTGAAGCTTAAATATGGTGACCACATAATGAAAAGTTTGAACTTATTGGGAAAGATTGAAGGCAAAAGGAGAAGGGGGTGATAGAGAATGAGATGGTATCATGGAAACAATGAACATGGATTTGGACAGATCCCTAGAGGTAGCAGACTAGAAGGTCCTGGCAGGCAATGGTCTCAAGTAGGGGTGGGGAACCTTTGGCCTCGAGGCCACATGTGGCCCTCTAGGTCCTTGGGTGGAGCCTTTTGACTGAATCCAAACTTTACAGAACAAATACCCTGAACAAAAGGATTTGTTCTGTAAAACTTGGACTCAGTCAAAAGTCTACACCCAAGGACCTAGAAGGTCACAAGTGACCTTGAGGCCACAGGTACCCCACTGGGGGGGAGGCACAGAGAGTCAGGCACAACTGAATAACTGAATAATAACAACACTTATGACATTTTAATTTTGTTGAACATTCCCCAATTACATTTTACTCTGGTTCTGAACTTACGTGTCTGATAACTCTGAAGTGCAGAATAGAGTGGAAGTATTATCTTTTTAGTTATAGGACCTAGAGATGGAAGGGACCTCAGAGGCCAATTAGTCAGTCAATGTACATTTAATAAGCACTTAGTGTGTGTTAGGCACTGTGCCAAGCACTGGGAATAGGAGAGGCAAAAAATAGTCCCTGCCCACAAGCGACTCTAGCAGAGGAGACATAGAAAATAGCTAGGAATATACAAGATATATACAGGGCTGAGAAAAGTCAGCTAATAAGGGAAGGCCTCTTGGAGAAAGTGGGACTAGCTTGGGGCCTTCAGAATCAAACACAGGAGTCTGGACTTGAGGTAGAAGGCAAGAAGTCTTTGAAATTTATTGAACAGGGTAGTAGCATGATAATAATGAAGTCATGGAGACCAACTAAGAAACTGTTATTGTATTATTATACCAATGTGAACTGACTGACAGGAGGTTGGGAATTTGTGAGGAAGAATCATGTCTAGGAGTCATTTTGAAAGAGAAACAAGATAATTTTTTAAGCGTTTGGATATTAATTTGATGTCCTAAAGGTAGCTCACACTATTCATGCTCTAAAACAGAACTCATTATCTTTCCCCCTCCATCCTCCCTCAACCCTTTCCTCTTTTTCACCTTCCCCATTTCTGTCAAGGGCACCAACATCCTTCTAGTCACCCAGTTTCAAAACCATGGTGACATCCTCAATTCATTTCTTACTCACCCTACCCATCCAATCAGTTGCTAAATCTTGTAATTTCCTTCTCTACAATATCTTTTCCAATCACCCCATTCTTCCCACTTCCACACCCTAATCTCCCAGAACAGAAGTGGAATCTTGTGATTTTTTTTTTTATTTTGATAACTGTATTTTCATATAATTGATTTCCTTTGTAATCCTATGTATTTTATTTTATGCATTTAAAAACATTCTGAGAAGAGGTCCATGAGCCTCACCAGACTTCCCAAGAGGTCCATGACACAGAGAAGATTGAGAATCCCTGGATTAAAGGAATGGGGCAAAGTTTCAATCCATGGTGCCAATGTTACAGCAGAGGCTAAATCTGATTACCCATGGCACCAAAGATTCTGCCTTTTGTTGACTCTCTCCACACCATGTCCTATTCCCAGAGTGAATACCAAACATGGCCCCAGACCATGAAGCACTTGGCAGAAGAGAGAGACAGTTGCACCCCATCCCCTAGTACCTTCCCAGTGGGTCATTGCACAAAGTAGAGATCTTACACATACTCACACACATACACGCACACGCATGCACACACACACACGCATGAACGTACACAATGCTAAATAACCCACCTACCTATATACCTGCTCCTTTTTGTGAATGGCTTACCTGGTTATAATTTTAATGGATCTGTTCTCTTGTAACTGATTAAAATCAGCCCCAGTACAGCAAGGTTGCCCACCAATCTCACATCTACTACAATAGGAACTGACTTCTCTTCTCCTTAAATACCCTCACTAAATGACATTTCTATGCCCTGGAAACAGAAGCACAATTACTCTCAATGAAATTTCACCTGCTGCTTTTAGCACCAAAGTCCTCCTGGATTCCCTAAGGCCCCAGAATCACAAGAGCATCCCAGAAAAAAATCTCCTGAATGACAGACAAGGTACCACTTGCACACTTTTCTGCTTCTATCTCACAAACCACTGATTCTCTCTAATATACTGACAATCACAGATATTTCCCCAGGCAATAAGCCTTCTCAAGTCTTTTATCTCTGGAGCTCCTATTTTCCCAAACACAGCTAATGAAACTCCCAAAGCCCACTTTTCCAAGCTAACACAGTTACCATATGCATCGTGGGTATCCAACTAAACCAAATGAACTCTCCATCCCACATCTCCCCAGCAAGAAACAGAGTTAGGCCCATCATTCTCTGAAACCATCAGGAGCCATTTTGGCATACTGAGGCTTCATTCTTATTTTCATACAAACAGATAAGAATAGCCATAGACTAATATGCACAGTATCTTTGCCTCACCAAAATTGTAGCTGGCCAGTTACAAATTCACCAGTAGCCTCACTGCTTATACCAGCACTCAATAGTCTTTGTGAAAGGCTACTCCTTCCACAATGTCCCCTTTCAATTAAAAAAAAAATCTCTCAACTATAGACTCCTTTCCTCCAGCAAGGGGGATTATGCCTTTAAGGGCCACTGCTCCTATCAAAAAATAAACAAAAAGCCCCATATTTGACTTGTAGCAAAGGGGCAAAGCAATATTTTAAGTGTCATAAACCAGTGTCTGCTCCCTCTTAAAGCTTTGCAGGCTTAATTGGAGTGAAGGAGAGGAGAGAGCTGACACATCAAAGGGGTGACCACCATGTCATAAATAGTTAGTTCCCTCTTGCTATGGCATGTCCCTAGCAGTTCCAGTTTTCAGGTCATATGTTTACTCCCTAAACCTATGAATAGTCTGCATTGACCCCACTAGATGGATGGGAGAAGAGCATGTAGTTACCAGAGTGCTGGCCAAACCCTACTCTAGGGGTTCTTAATCTTTTTTGCATGCTGGACCCATTGGGTTATCTGGTGAACCCTTTTCAGAATAACATTTTAAATTCATAAAAGAAGATAAATAGCATTACAAAGGGAATATGTTGTATTACAATACAATATAAAAAGTTTTTTAAACCAAGTTTACAGCCCTTAGATCTAGAACCCTTGCTCTATATGATCTTCACTAGGCATCATCTTTCCTTGTACATGGGGCATTGCTTTTTCTCTCTCCTATGCTTGGCCAGGGTGTGATGCACCATGTCCTTGTATGCTGCTAATATGGGTGTTTAACCTAGAGAAGGGAAGGTTTGAGGTGGGGGAGGGAAGAAAGATCATAGTTCTCTTCAAGTATTTAGAGAGTTGTCTTGTGAAAGAAGGATTATATCTATTTTACTTGGCCCTGGAGGTGGAGAGATAAATGGAAAGATAGACAGATAGATAGATAGATAGATGGATGGATAGATAGACTGAGAGATGTAGGAGAAGTCAGGATGGGCCCAATAGAATTAAACAGTGAACATAAAAATGTAATGCATGGTATATATACATATATATGTGAGTGGTGTATGTGTGTGTGTGTGTATGTTTGTTGTTATTTCATAGTTTATGAGAAACTGTGTTTGGAGAAGTCTTGACAGTATTGGCTACAGTCAGCTGCTTATGTTATCTTAGACTAATGAGGATATAGTGCTAGAAGTTCTGGGTGGGGTCAAATAAAAATCTAACAGGCCAAATAGTTTCCCAAAAACCAACAAAAACCATAAGAATCCCCTTTTTTTTTTGAGGCTGGGTTAAAGGTCAGGAGCAGCTTGAGTCCCATAAGTATAGCAACTGAGGCATTTAATCCATTAATCTTACATTGGCTGGGGTCAGAATTACTGTTTCTTAGCATAGAGCAGTAAAGTGCTGGGTTGGGGGCTGAGATTTTTACCCCTTTTCCTAATCCTAGCTACCATCAGAAACCAGCTGACACTACTCCCTCCCAATTCCTCAGTGGGAAGTGAACTCAGTTAGCCTATGAGGTAATCTGGCATTTGCATCAATCACTCTCTGGGTCTCAGTCAGCAATGAAAGCTGTGGGACTAGTCACAGAAAAGAGGTGTACTCAGTATGCCATAGGAGAGGCCTACAGGTCACTGTGCAAGTTTAAACTTGAGCTTAATAGAAATTATAAAGAGAAAGGGACAGGGGTCCTCTATCATCCCATCAACCTCCAGTAGCAACCACATTCTTGGTTTTAATTGGATACAAAAGCTACATAGCAACATAGAAGGCTAGAATTGTAAGGTGCCTTAGAGATCACTTAATCTAACCCCTTCTATTTTACAAATGGGGAAACTAAGACCCAGACTTGCTAAGCTCTTACTAGAGCTAAATGGCTTTGTCAATCAAAGTCAACGCAAGTCTCTTGACTTCCGTAAGTGCAAAAGAGATACTCTGCTTCTTTCTCCTTAGAGCTCCCTTACTCTTAGTCTCCCACTTTACAAAAGTCTATATCCCATCCCACAACATTTACCTCTACCTGCAGTTAAACATTTGAACCCCACCTTCCCACCCTAACTCCAAATGACCATTTTGTGAATGATAAGATTGATTTAATTTCAGATTTCAGTCTGATCTGCTACCCAAGCAGATGGATCTGAAATCTGCAAATACCAGACCTGACCTTTTCCACTTTGGATCTCAGCACCAAAAGAGTCTGACTGTGGTTCCTGGCTCATTCATCCATGTTTCCTTGTTTCTATGCTTGACATTCTGAGCCCACCCACCAACCTGGGAGGTTTCCCATTTTACACCACTGTTCCAGCAGGCTCTGAGCTCTACACTAGGGGGAGCTGTTTATTAGAACCAAACCTGCCAATGTAACAGACCAGAGAAGCCAGTATCTTAAACAATGTCCTTTCATCAATAACAGAAATACTCTGCTTAGGAGAGAAAAGGGAAAATCTGCTTGCTTAGATCCTAGCAGTGTGAAAATATGGCATAGCATGTCAAAACTGAGAAACTATTTCTCTTTAATTACTTAGGAAGGGCATTTTAAAAATAATAATAATGCACTTATCTATCAATTTAAGATTTGCAAAGTATTCTACGTGCATTATCTCATTCTCAAATAATCAAATGACTCTAGGATCTCGTGGAGTCAAAGCTCTCCCCCAACCCCACCCTGGTGATGCTACTCATGACCTGTTCACATCTACCTATCCAGTGCAACTCTGGATTAAAATTGATGCAAAGGGCCTATTCGTTATTCCATAAAGCAAATAAAATAAAAACTGCTCATGATAGCGAAATCTGTACCTGATTAGCTAAAATTTTTAAAAATCATTATGCAACTTCTGAACTTTAGTAGCCTCAGCAGCTGATCCTAAAGTTTCTTTCCAATCTTGGCCCCTTTTCACCATCCTCCCAGCTGCTAGAGTCTTCTCTTCTAAGGTCACTAGATATCTATTCTGTATGTATCTTGTGTGTACCTCTTTATGTGTATTTGTTATTATTGTTTAGTCATTTTCAGTCATGTCTGACTCTTTCAGACCCCATTTGGGGTCTTGGAAGAGATACTAGAGTGACTGGCCATTTTCTTCTCCAGATGATTTGATAGATGAGGAAACTGAGGTAAACAGGGTTAAGTGACTTGCCCAGGGTCACACAGCTTGTAAGTGTCTGAGGCCAGATTTGAATTCATGAAAGTGAGTCTTCCTGACTCTAAGCCCAGTGTTCTATCAAGATATAGGTATGGGAGATATAGAAATGCAAAAAAAAAAAAAAATCTCTGCCCTCAAGGAGTTTATAATCTTTCAGGGGAAGATGTGATATATATATACCCAAACAGCATGTGGTCAGTGCATAAGAAGGACTCACACAGGATGGCATGAAATACTCAGTGAGGGAGGGTTAAGCTTTAGGAAGACTTTTATAGGTGCTATGTGATCTGGGGTCTTGGGGCAAAAGATAGCTTTCAGCAGGCAGAGAAAGATGGAGGCATGCATCCCTGGCATGCAGTGTGGCCAGTGGGAACCCAAGAAATGGGGATGGGAGTAAACAGAATGATATTTGGGAATGTTGATGAGTCCAGTTTGTCAAAGACAAAGTTTTAACATAGCCCTTATCTTTGGTCAGCCACTGACACTGATTTAGATGGTTATGTGGTCGTAACTATTTTTGAGCCTACAATGTAAGCTTCTTGAAGACAGAGGCTATTTTTGCCTTTTTTTTGTATCCCTGGTCCAAAAAGGAAATGCTTAGTAAATGCTTACTGACAGACTGGTTGCTTTATTAAAATAATAGAAGCTTTCCCATAGGGAAAGAGATGGCCACAAGACTACCTTGGACATCTTAACATCTGTGTAACTCTGGATAGCTAAGTCGCTTCCCCCCCAAGTGTTTCCAGGCAACTCTCTAAGACTGTAAATTACGGACCGAATGCTGACCTATGGGAAAGCCGGGTGGCTCAGTGGATAGAGAACAGGACTTGGAGGTAGGAAGACTCATCTTCATGAGTTCAAATCTGGCCTCAGACACTTACTAGCTGTGTGATCCTGGGTAAGTCATTTAACCCTTTGCTCAGTTTCCTCATCCGTCAGATGAGCTGGAGAAGGAAATGGCAAACTCCTCCAGTATCTTTGCCAAGAAAACCCCAAATGGGGTCACAAAAAATCTGGCACAATTGAAAACAACTGAACAATGACAAATCTGTTTACATATTGTATGTGTTCATTAGAATGTAAACTCCTTTAGGGCAGGGATATTTAATCTGTCTTTGTATTTCCTGCACCTAGAAGTGTCATATAAAATAGGAACTTAATGAATATGTATTGAATTGAACTGTGAGCCTGTGCCCAGTCCAGGGCCAAATAGGTACTTAGTAAAAGTCTCAAGAGAGAACCTAGGTGTTGTGACTTCTCAGTACAATGATCTTCCTACATCATATGCCCCTCTTCTCTATCAACTACTATCATGATCCCAGTTTTTTTTTAGCTTTCCATGTTCTACATTCCATTCAGCCGTCTATCCCAGCTATCTTCTTACCATCTATCCTGATGCTCTCTCTAGGGGTGGGGAACCTGCAGCCTCGAGGCCACACTAGGTCCTCAAGTTCTGCCCTTTGACTGAATCCAAACTTCACAGAACAAATCCCCTTAATAAAAGGATTTGTTCTGTAAAACTTGGATTCAGTCAAAAGGCCTCACCCAAGGCTATAGAAGGCCACATGTGGCCTCAAGACCTTCTAGTCTGGACCATAGCTTTGGGTGGTGACCATGCACTGGGTGAGTTAATTCACTCAGTTTGGGAACAACTACTGGGGCTAAACAGTCTTGATTGAGGAGTATAAGCATAAACTTATGTAGTTTGCTACATCTAGATGGCCTTGTCTATGCCATGCTGCAAATCCCATCCGGTCAGCCAACCTAGACAGTCTTGCCACCATCTGTTCTGCCACCACAGAGGTACCCTTCTCTGTCCCCTGTTCCTCCTCTCACTTTCTTTCCACTTCTTCCTTTAGAGATAATGATCAAATCAATAATATTGTTACTTCTAGAAAAAAGCATGTGTAGTGCCAGTACAATATTCACAGCATCAACAGTCACGATAAATATACCTGCATAGTGCTCAATTGCAAAATATAGTAGACTCTCCATATAGAAGACAGAAACAAAACATTTGTTCAGACATCAGAAAATCAAATCCCAAAACCAGTAATTCAATTCCATCATAATAGCAAATAAGTTAATAAGCCACTACAGCACAGAGAGCACAGCATCCTTTAACCTTCCCACAAACCAACACTTACAAGCCTAACTGTCTGCTTGCCTGCCTTCCTCTCTCCTCCCACTGTCTAGCTGTTCTGACTCCTAGTTTCCTGTGGGCTCTTCTTTATCCTTCATCAAACTCCTCCCACCATAGGTTCCATGTGATTACTTTCAGCCTATTAGAGGGCAGAGTTTATTTTCAAAGCAGGGAAGGTCTTCAAATCCTCTTAGGCTTATTAAAGGGCAGGGAAGATCTTCAAATTACCATTACCATTACAGTATGGCAACTAAGTACCCTATGCTTCTACTCATTATCCCTGTGATTTCCCAGGCCAGAACACTCTTCCTGTCTACTAGGGCCTTATGTTTGTTTTCTCCCTCTATTACAAAGATTCTTAACCTTTTTTGTGTCATGGGCACCCTTAGCAATCTAGTGAAGACAATGGACCCCTTCTCAGAATAATATTTTTAAATACACAAAATAAAGTACATAGAATTGCAAAGCAATGAATTATATTGAAATAGAGTTATCAAAATGTAAGTTCATGGATCCCATATTAAGAGCCCATAGTATAGGGAGATCTTGGGGAAGAAACTTTGCCAGTGGGGATGAGAAATCACTACACAGTTTCTAGGGTCATGAGAGTTGGCTGAGGTACTGGGAGATGAAATGTCTTGTTCGGAGTCATGTTGTTAGCTTATATCAAGGGAAGGACTTGAACCCGAGCCTTCCTAATTCTGGCTCTCTATCCACTGCACAATGTACATGAGTATGTGTGTTTGCACAAATATGGCAAAAGAAGTTCAAGGTTAAGAGCCTCTGAATTAGAATGTAAGCTACCTGAAGACAAGGCCTATCTCTCTTTTTTATTTGTATCCTCAGAGGCATAGCACCTAGCACATAGTAAATGCCTTATAAATGCTTTTCTTTTATTTATTCATTTATATCCGATGTCCTTCATGGAATATGATCCATGTAGTTTAAAAATCATATTGATGACCTTGTCTTACCATCACTAGTTTTTTCAACTAGAACAAAAGCATTTTTTATTCCGATATGAGTAGGTGACATTGAGTGAGGGACCTAATAATAATAATAGTTGAGGGACCTAATCTAGGCTGTAGTTAAGAGTTAAGTTAAGAAGTTAGAGTAAAGAGAAGATGGGTAAGAAGAAGTTAACTCTTCTTCTTAACTCTAAGAAATGGGACTCATGCATCTACCTCAGCGTCCCTACACTTCCACATATTGGGTTTCCACAGGTGTGGTCACACCTTCCCTTCTTGCTTCTGAGTGGCACAGAGATGAAGAGTCCCTGATCTCTTTGAAATGACAGTCTGGAAGAATTAGGAACAGAGTACAACCTCCTAAAGAGAAGGTGTTTAGCATCAACAGGAAGAACTCAAAAATATAGGATGGTCACCCTCTTCACAGAAGGAGCTTGCTCTGAGTAAAACCCATCCTGGCCTTCGTGAGCCTGAAAATTTCTGGTTCTCTCCCATTTTTTCCAGTGGGCCTAAGTACTGACAGTGCATGATGGCCCAGAAGTGGCAGGTGTCACACAGATGGGAGAACAAATGGGCAAGAAAGGAAGGCAGGCAGCATCTGCTTCCTCAGCTCAGGGGGATTTCTGGCTTTCCACAGATTTAGGAATTGAATCAGTGATGAGATTTCATCTAGTCCCACCCACAGTCATATGAGACGTCACTTCATTTGTGAATGGTGGCTACTATAGAAGCAATAGCTTTTCACTTGACAAGGAAGATGGCATCTCAGTATCATTCTCCCTGCCCCAATTTTTATAATTGTCCCAATTCTTATTGCTTTTAAAGAATTGAGACAGTCAAGTGGGTGGCCCAGTGGATAGAGCAGAGGGAGTTCAAATCTACCTTCAGACACTTTCTAGCTATGTACTGCTGGACAAGTCATTTCTGTCTACTTCAATTTCATCATCCATAAAATGGGGAGAGCAATAACACCTAGCTCCCAGGATTGTGGTGAGGATAGATTGAGACCATATTTGTAAAGCACTTTGAAAACTTTAAAACAATACACATATATAGATGCATACACATATTATTACAAATAATTATTTCTATATAAATTTGATTATAAAAACATATTTTGTTTATAAAATTACATTATAAAAAGGGGGGTATAAGGCATCTAGGGAGAGCTAACACCTCTAGTGTAAGGGTTTGCTGAGGTATTTTAGGGCTCATCCACCTTTGCTGTCCATCCCTAGGTCATTCATCCCAGGCCATTGTTAGTCATCCTGACCTTTTTCTTGCCAGTGGATTTCAATGACTCTGGAAGAAAGAGTGAGGCCAATGACTTTGTGCAACTCTGCCTCATTTAAATCCAGTTTACACACAGGTCAAAACATGACCCCATGATGTCATTGGTTCTCCTCCAGAACAAAGGACAAACGACAACAATTATTACAAACGGTTGATAGTGGGGAGGTGCTATGGATTAGTTTAAAGAGTACGGGATTGGGAAGCAAAAGACACAGATCATCATTTCTACTCTGCAACTAACTCTGGGGAAAGTCACTTCAATTTTCTGAGCCTCAGCAGCCTCATCTGTAAATGAAGACTGGGTAACCCTTGAGGACTTTTCCAGTGCCCTTAGAGAGCTGAGATGTACCCCTGATTGGTCAGAGCCTATCTTTTCCCAAGCAGCAGAATTCATTCCCACTGAATCCATGTGCATTACCATCTCAGAGCTGGCTAAATGTGCCTTCATCCATTTTCTGCCCTCCAGTATGTTCCACCTCCCAAACAATGTAATATTTATTTCATCTCTGACTAATAGCCCCTCCATGAGCTGCTTTCTGATGATTCATGTCACGTTTCCTGTTTGGTTTCCTTTGCAGCTTCATGGTTCCTGGTGTTTTTACCCATCTTCTCTTGGCACATCCTGCCCAAGAGCTCTTATCAGAGTTGTCAACATGTAACTCTCCTCCTGCACTCCTCCACTGAGTCTTGCTCCAGATGGAGGCCCAGTTTCACATTCTTAAGGCAGAGGATCATGTTATTTTTACTTCTCTCAGTTTCTACTCCTCATTGCCTACAATTTGGAAAAAAAAAAAGTTTCCCCACAAGATCAGCTTATGTAGCTTCAGAAATCTATAAGTAGAGACCCATAGATCTCCTCCTCATGGTCTCTCAAATGATCTGAAAAACAAACAAACCAACAAACAGGAACAAAACTGGGACTCTAGCAATATTCAAATTCAGAAGTGACTGAGAAGAATATGGTTTGTGGCTAACCAGTGACTTGAGACCTAGCGTATCCAATATCTACCTTCTCTTGGAAGGGGAGGGGTTGACTAGAGGCATGTGGATAGAGAGCAATTAGGAGAGTCTGAGAGAAGACCTTTCTTGGGGAGAAAGGGTATTTTCCATATCTTGATCTAAGAAAATAAAGAGGAAGACCTGCCAAATGAAGTCAGAGCTTATGGAAATAACCAAATCCAAGGGCTAGGTAAGAGCTAGAAAAGGATTTCATAGGATCAGTGTGAAGCTTGGGAAGTCAGCCTGGTCTCAGGAAGAACCCAGTATAAAGGGGAGTGATGGACAGTGGTATGACGAGGATTTGGTCACATGCAACTTGCATACCTGAGAAGAGCCTTAAGTAGGAATTGTCACTCCTGAGGCAAATAGAGTTGAGTGGCAGATAGGGTTCAGCTAAGTTCAGAGCAGGGAAGAAGGGGTGAGAGGTGATACAAAGAGCAGCAGTTCTCAGAGGTTCTGGCCCTGCCCTTAAGGCAGGTAGGTGGAGGAAAGGTAGGGCTCTGGAGAGGAATACTACAAATCTTGAGGGTGATTATCTGCGTGCAATTTATGGCAACATGAACTATCAGAAAATTTGACTTAAGGTTTGGTGGTTATCTTAGGGAGAAAGTACTCCACACTCCATCATAGCAAAGCAGGCCCCTGGGGCAAAATTCTGCTTATCCACAGTGTTTACCAATCTGCCTCTTATGTAGTTATATGTTAGCCACACCACACCATTGCTCCACTGTGTCAATATTTCTATGGCTAGAGATAGAGAAATCAACTTGGGAGGTATTCTTCCAGCTCCAAGATTTGGGATAAGGAGAGAGTGATACTCAGATACTATCTTCCTTATCAAATTAGAGGAGCAAGAATTTACAGATTTTGTAGGAGTCATCATTCAAGAATAAAGTGACTTCTGTGATAGACCCAAGCAGTGATTTAAAGATATTCAAGAAATTGTGATAAGTACTCAACAGTGAGAGACCATATGGCCTAGTTGCAAGCATGGGGCTGGAAGGTAGGAGATATAGATTCTCCATTCTGCTCTGCACCTAAACTCACGATATGACCTGGGGAAATTCATTTCAATTTTCTGAGCCTCAGCAATCTCATCTGTAAAATGAAGAGGTGAAACTGATGACCTCTAGGGTTCTTAGAAGCTCTGTGACTCTGTCTCAAGCCAAATTTGTATGCCCTGCCAAATACTAGTTCCATTTGTACAGATGGAATCCATATTGATGATTTTCATGATGATAGTTCACCCCTAGGCAAGATAAGAAATTCATTGATTCCTTCATTCCTTCACTCAACAAACACTGATAGAGTGTTTATTATATATATTATATATATTTTGCTGCAAGGTAGTCACAAAGATAAATAATGTGAAATGTTTCCCAGGCCTGTACATCAACAAAGCCTTGGCTTTTTCAGACCAGAATACTTTTTTGGCTAATTCTGTTTCTGACCCCATCTGTTTCCCTTCTACATATAAGATGATGAATGACTTGGCTCTCCTTGGGATCTTCTCCAAATGAAATCACACTCCAACCTTTGTTTTTATTTCTTGCTGCTTCACAGAAATATAAAACTTGGAGAAAAGATGGGTGGGCAGTTCTCCCTAAGTACCCAAAACATTCAGTGGGAATGCTCAGTTAGGTATTACTACTATATCCTGAGAACAGAAAGCTGGTTTAAATCTCTCAACATGTGGATGGATTTTTTAGTATGGGGGGAAGCACGTCAACAAATGGATGATGGACTCCACTTTGCAGAAAAGGGGACACTGTCTATATAAAGCTCATTTGAAAAAATTTTCAATTTTTCTGATAATTATTTACTTTATGTCACTTTAATTTCCCAAATGTATCCCTCCCTCCCCTTCCTATAACAAAGAATTAAAGAAAAAATCTGTTCAGCACAATAAACATACCAACTTTGCCTGACAGTACATTCAGTATTCCATACCCATCGTGACCTACCTTTACAAAGATGAAAGATGCATTGTCTCAACTTCAGGACCGACCTTGATCATTATAATCCTGCAGTGCTCAGTTTGGGTTTTGGTTTTGTTATTACTCTTTCTATTTAAACCATTGCAATGATTATGATTATTATTTTCTTGGTTCTGCTATCCTCACTCTGTATCAGTTCATTTGTCTTCCCATACTTCTCTGAATTCTTCACATTCATTATTTCTTATAGCATAGTAATATTTCATTACATTCATGTACCACCATTTGGTTAAAAACTCATTATTTTGAAGCTTTTTTGTCCTTAATATGTATTTTTTGAATGTTCCTTGAACATTTCTCCATTTCCTCAGTTAAGTAGTTTTGCATGATCTGTTCTCATCACAAAGATCAAGAAATTTCATGGAACTGAGTCGTCCCACTAGACCAGGGGCTGGATTCAGTCAAAGGGCTGCACTTGAGGACCTAGAGGGTCACATGTGGCCTTAAGGTCACAGGTCCCCCACCTCTGCACTAGACCAAAGACACAATAAGTATATCGAGTAGACCTACTCACTAGATCATTGACTATCTGCTATCTCTCTTCCTATTGCTAATGTTCCAAGTGGCAGTGGTGACTGACTGAAACACCAAGAGCAAGACAATTAATAGCGAATGGGATAACCTGCACACAGAAATCAAATATGCAAGTGCAAGAAGTGATTTCTAAGTATGTTAGAACTGTGGGCTAGTTAAAAGCAAGAAGCAGAAATAAATAGGTGGTATCATCATCAGCCAATGCCCTATCCCTATGAAGGCAGTCACCCTAATCAATAAAAAACAGCCTAAGAATGCCCTGATGCTAGTGATCTGTTCTTCACCTTGCCACTTACCTTGGCAGCATTGCAAAGGAAAGATAAGGTAACATTAAAATGGATTTTGTCATTAGAAACAAACAGTGTGCCCTGCAGAATTTTCTATCCTCAACAGACTGGAAATCTTCATATTATCTGGCATTAGAGTTTGTGTGTACTTGGGTTCTATACTGACAGATTTAGGCCCAGTAAATTATGACCTATATTCTTGGGAAAAAAAAGATTTCTGGGAGCTATGTGTAGTGAGGAAGACCTAGAGATCCAACCTGAATGTGTCATATGACTTAAGGAGACGGTCAAAGATGAAATAGTGGCCTGAGACTGGGTTAACAATTTAGCTAGTGCCTACCATGTACCAGTCACTATCCTAAGTGCTTTGCAGATGTCTCTTTTGAGCCTTCTAGTAATCCTGGGAGCTAGGTGCTATTATTAACTCATTTTACAGTTGAAGAAAATGAGGCAGAGAGAGGTTAAGTGATTTCTCCAGAGTCCTACAGCTTTATAAGTGTAAGCTATCAAATTTGAAATCAGATCTGCCTGACTGCTGGCCCAGTGTTCTATCCACTACACCACCCAGCTGTTTAATTAGGCTTGCATGTGATACAAGAATTCTCTGAAGGTATCCCTTTATTTATTTCCAAGAAGCCAAATTTGGGGAAGAAAGAGGTACTCTCACATTTGTTCACTAATACCCTTTTTTAATTTAATTTTTTTCAGTGAATAAAAATCTATTTTCTTTTCCTCCCACCTTCCCCAATGAATTTTTTTTAAAAAGAAAGAAAAACAAAATCTTTGTAACAAACATGCATAGTCGAACAAAGTGAGCCTGGAATTGAAGGCTATGATGTTGCCATCTGGCTGTTCAACATCCCCCATCGCCTTTATGGTTCCTCTTACCCCATCCTGCATTGCCTCATGCTCCAAAATGGTGTCAGAATGTTGGCAGTCATGATCACGACTGATATTTACATGGAATCAAAGACTTACAAAAGGATTCTCTTCACCACAACCCTATGGTGCACGTTAGGCTGGTATTATTATTATTCCCATTTTACAAATCAAATAACCAGAGCTTAGATAAGTTCAGTGACTTGTCCAGGTTCATACAGAAAATTTAAAAAACAGAGAGTTGAGATTCAAACTCTTTTTTCCAAACACAGTGGTTTCTCCCCCCTGATCTCTAAGCAGGGAAAAAGGAATCTAACTAGACTGATTCTCATTAAGACTGATCACCCTCTCATCCTTCCTTAGATATTTCCATCTTAAGGGGCTATTGCTGGAAACAAATGAAGATCTAGAAGGTCACTGCATCAGGCCATGTAAGGGACAGATTTGGGGATAAGAGGGTTTTCTCAGGCTTCACTTAATCATCCCCTTATATTCCTCAATAGTTCCAGTCTTGGTTCTGTTAATAACCAGCTGTGTGATCTTGGGCAAAACATAACATCTCTCTGGGCCTCAGTGTCCCCAGTTTCAAATGATGGGGCTAGATGGTATGTAAAGTCACTTGTAGCTTTAAATCTATGATTATTGGCCTTGCTGCAGTGAATCAGATGAACCTCAAAGGGTAAGCCTTTTAACCCCCAGCCCAGAATTTCTCAACTTCAGGCTATTAAAAATAAAGATAAGTCCCGAGGGCAGCAAAATGAATAGAGCACCAGCCCTAGAGTCAGGAGGACCTGAGTTCAAATTTGGCCTCAGACACTTAACAATTAGGAGCTGCGTGACCTTGGACGAGTCACTTAACCCCAATTGCCCTTCTCCCCCTCCTCCAAAAAGCAAAAAATAAAATAAAATAAAAAATAAATTTAACAAAGGATAAGTCTGGGCTTGTTCAACCTATCTTTTCAAGCTATTTCCTTTCCACTACTCTCTTTTCAAGAGCAACAAATCAAAATGAAGTGAACCTTCTCTGTTTCTGACCTCCCAGGCCTGCTGTAGTTTGAGGCACACTGGGGCTTGGAGTGGGGTAGTGGGGTGGTGAGAGAGGGGAAGGGAGGATCAGCTTCTTTCCCTGCCAGCTCAAGAGGTTTGGGAATAATTGCTATCCTAGGGGCCTAGTGTCCCAGGAGATTGATTAGATTCAGTGAAATATGGATGGCTTTACTTTGAACCACATAAAGGATATATTTATGCCGCTGAGATCCTGAACTTTTTCCCTGGCCCTGAAGTAGCTATTGGGCTCATATCGTATTGCAGGAGGGGCCCTGCTGCCCCCACAAAGTCTTTGCTTTGCAAGGACAAGGCAACTACTTCCTCACAGGCTGATCCTTAGAGATCTCAAGTCTGGTTTTGCTGTGTCTTTTTTTTTTCTTTCTTTCTTCTCTTTTAAAAATGACTTAGAGCCTTATTCTCTCCTATTACCAACACTTGCTAACAGTTTTGTTATCTGGGCAAGGACCACACACAAACCATGCCTAGGGCAAAGGGCATAAAATGCTGCCCATAGTCAGCTTTTAAAGAGGGACCCAGTCAGGGGGAGAAAGAATAAAAAAGGGCCAGACCCCTACTGGATCTTGCCCTGAGTTTAGACACTATAGGCTGAGAAAAAGCAAAACCATTTTTTTGCTTCCTTTTTTTTTTACTAGACTAATAAATTCCCAATAAGGTAACTGCCTCTCCCAGTACAAAACAGCAACTAACCCACAATATAGAGGGTTTTTTGAGAGGTTACCTGATTTGCTCAGGGTCATAGGGCCAGTGTGTGTCTGAACTGATTCTCACTAAGACTCATCCTCCCCTGGATATCTGCATTTTAAGAGGCTACTGTTTGAACCAAATAAAACTCTATTTGGTAATATATCAGGGAGTGTAAAGAACAGGAAGCCAGTCAACATGCATCTATTAAGTTCTTATTATGTTTCAGGTAATGTGCTTAGCATTGGGGATATAAATAAAGGCTAAAACAAAGTTTCCTGTGTTTAAGAAGCTCATAGTCTAATAGGATAGATGAGGTGCCTGAAACTATGTGCGAACAAGATACATACAGGATGATTTGGAGATATCAACAGGAGGAAGGCACTAACATTGGGGGGATCAGATGTACCCTTGTACTAGGCCACGGAAGGAATCTCTTGAAGGTTCCCTCACCCAACCCAGGAACCCACAGAGGGACCTTCCCCCTCCCTCCTTCTTCATTCACACCCTTCAGAGATCCTGAATAAAATAGACAAGCCACTGGGGCAGTTCCAGAACCAAGTGCAGAGGTTAAAGTACCAAGGGCATATCATAAAGTCCAAGCAGCGGACCCTGGAGCTTTGGGGGACAGTTCCAGGCCTACAGGCCTGCACCTGAACTAAGGGTATCCACACTCAACCCAACCCAAACCTTCTCTAAGACCCATGGCTACAAGAGATAGATTTTGTGAAGTCCTGGTCCAGTTCAGTACAATATTCTCTGTGCAGGCTGGGCAGGGGCCCAAGCCCCTCTGAACAAACCCTTCCTAAGCCTGCTGACTGCCTGAGCCCCATTTGGGAAAGAAAAACTTCAGGATGTTCCTTCCTGGTCAGCAGACCATTCCTGAAACAAAGCCTGAGGCCAGCCAAGTCTCAAACAGGGACTCAGCCCAGGCCTAGCCTAGCAGAGAAAACAGACTCAGGGTGTTCTGGGCAGGGATCATGGAGCACCAGTGGCCCCAGCCAAGCTTCTGGAAGGCCATCAGAAAAAAATCCAGCCTGAGCAGTCCCTGAGACCACTACAAGAATAACCCCTGAGCCTAGCACCAGAGGGGAGAAGGACTCCAGGGGAGCCTAGAGCCCCAGGGTACCTTGAAGGAGGGGCCAGTATACTCAAGATTCATTACATACACCATTGTGGGGCTTGACCAAGCAAACTCACCTTCATGAATAAAACAAGGAAAACTTCAAACACCATAAGGAAATACCTTAGTCTGAGAGATGCCTAGGGGATACCTATGAAAAAGGATAGAGACCCCATAACAAATCCAGGTGGAGCCTCAGAGAAAAAAATGGAAACTGAGGCAATTATTAGATTATATAATATCTAGATATTAGCATTTAATATTTAATGTTAGATTCACTGGTCACCTCTAGAAAAAAAAAGGGCATATCAATTGACTGCCCTTTGAACTAAAGGTCTTAGTACAGTTTTAAGTTTCAATAGCTGATTGCACTAAGACTTCCAGGTACTATAGGAGTACCTGGAAGAAATGAATAAGAGATACTGACTAGAAAAGCTAAGGAAGAAAGAATGGCAAAAAACAAACAAATAAACAAGCAAAAAAACCCCTAAAAACCTTAAAACAGATGGAGTAAAATCTCACTTAAGAACTGAATGCCCTGAAAATTAGAATGGCCTAGACCAAAAAAAAAAAAAATGGCTCAACATTGTAACAAGAAATGTCACAACAAAACCAAAAATTTGAGGGGGAAAAAATAGGAGAAAATCTGAGAAATATAATATCAGGCTAGGTGGCACAGTGAATAGAGCACCAACCCTGAAGTCAGGAGGACCTGAGTTCAAATCCAGCCTCAGACATTTAACACTTACTAGCTGTGTGAGCTTGGGCAAGTCACTTAACCTCAACTGCCCTGCCTTCTCCTCTCCAAAAAGCAATATATATATATATATATAAAATATCATAACCCACTGATATGGAAATCAGGTTAAGTAAAAATAACCTAAGACTTATTAGATTATATAATATCTAGATATTAGCATTTAATATTTAATATTAGATTCACTGGTCACCGTTAGAAAAAAAAAATTAAAATTCCTAGGAATACCACAAAATCCAGAGCTTCCAGGAAAAAGAAAAGAAAATACTCTTAAGCAGCTAAAAAGAGGTTACCTCAAATACTTTTGCTTTTGCTGTTGTTGTTGTTCAGTTGTTTTAGTCGTATCCAACTCTTCATGACCACATTTTGGGATTTTCTTGGCAAAGATACTTTGGAGTGGCTTGCTGTATCTTTCTCCAGCTCATTTTACATATGAGGAAACTGAGGCAAACAGGGTGAAGTGACTTACCCAGGGTCACACAGCTAGTAAGTATCTGAGACCAGATTTGAATTTGGGAAGATGAATCTTCCTCACTCCATACCCAACACTCTATCCACTGTGCCATCTAGCTACCCCAGGTCAAATACTGTATAGCTGAAATAAGAATTTCACAAGATTTAGTTACTTTCTCCTTGCAAGAGAGTAGAGCTTGGGATACGATACTCCAAAATGCAATAAACAAGGAAAACCTATATGGCGATACTAAGCATAATCCTGCAAGGAAAAAAATACAAATTTGTATGTGTATGTATATATACATGTATATATATACATGTATATATACATGTATATACATACACATATGTACATACATATATGTATGCATATGTATAATTGAAAGAATATGTAGGGATGAATTGTTTACATGCTAGTAGGGACACAAGAAACAAATGTCTTTAAGGGACTTAGAGAAAAGTTAAAATGGCAGAGATCTGTGGATGATTTTGTTCCATTTTAATGCTCTCTGGCGAAGGCAAAAACAGAAAGGATAGAAGAGGAAAAGAAGGAAAAGGGAAGTTATATCACTTTGCACAACGGAGGTACATAAGATGAAGGGTATTTTTTATAGCAAAGGAAGGAAAGGGATGGGGAAACAGCAGAATGGATTAGAAAATATAATCCAACAATAGGTTATTTATAAGAAATGCAGTTAAAACATTAAGATTCACTGAGTTAAAACAAGATCTGGAGCAAAATCTATTACGCTTCAGTTAAATTCAAAAAAGCAGGGGTAGCAATCATAATTTCAGATAAGGGTACAGTAAGTAGAAAAATGAGAAATAGATATAAGAAAGAAAATTACATTATGCAAATCTCGCATACACACCTTTCACCTCTTTTTCTGAACACAGTCATAAAATCAATACTGCCATCACTTCTGGAAAGGGCATATCAATTGACTGCCCTTTGAACTAAAGGTCTTAGTACAGTTTTAAGTTTCAATAGCTGATTGCACTAAGACTTTTGGAATTCCCTGTATATCAACTCACTGTTGCTCTGCAGACTAAAATGCCCTTCCTGGGCCACTGTGTGTATGTTGACTTCCCCTATTAGAACGTAAGCTCCTTGGGGTTGCTTAGGTGGCACAGTGAATAGAGCACCAGCCCTGGAGTCAGGAGGACCTGAGTTCAAATCCGGCCTTAGACACTTAACACATACTAGCCATGTGACCTTGGGCAAGTCACTTAACCTCAATTGCCCTGCCTTCCCCTCTCCAAAAAAAAAAAAAGAATGTAAGCTCCTTGAGGGCAAGAACTGTTCCTCTTTTTATGTTTGTATCCCCAGCATTTAGCACACTGCCTGTGGCACATAATAAGAGCTTAATAAGTACATTTTTCACTCATTCATTCATTCTACTTGACATCTCTTATAGTCACTCCTTTTAAGCTTATGAGACTTCTCTAAGTCTCACAGCAACTCAGTAGAAGTGACATCTACCTAGTAAAAAATGGCGTCATTCAAACTTTGGGTATATTGATGAAAAAAAAGCATGTTCAACTCCTTGCAACAGGAATTTGCACAAAGTAATGGTTATTAACTAATTTTCCTTAGAAAACCAGTTTATTTCATTTGAATGGTCTAGCAGGTGTGTCCATATTGAGTCTTCATGGGTGGGACATGTTTCTGTTATTTTCTGATATATAGCAAATAACCTGAGATGCCACTGGTTTGATTGCTTCCAGTGAAAAGGAAGAGAGGCCCACGCACAATGTTGATCCATACCCTCCTGAGGGGGTAGGTCATTTCCCGTTAGTAAGGGCAGTACTTCATTACAAGAAGGATGGCATGGTGGGGGACTGTGGAAATGTTGACTCTGAAGTCAGAGGACATAGGTTCAGAACCTACCTCTGACACTCCCAACTGTGTGACCTTGAACAAGTGACAACCTCCATAAGTCTCATGGAAAATGAAAGTGTTGGACAAGATGACCTTTTAAGTCCCTTCCACCTTTAGACTCAGTGCTGAATTTTTTTTGGCCATAATGGTTCGAAGATACAATCAGAATACAAAGATGTCATCAATGTTATGTAGCACCTTCACAATGATAATGGCAGAACAAAGAGTTAAGAATTGAGTTAAAGATATTAAGAATCACAATCAACTCAAATGAAGTTTCTGTGCTTCAGAAGTCCCCTTCAACAATGTATATTGCAACCCCTACATTCATCATGTTCCATTCTTATCCATATCCTTACAAAAGTCTGCTACATGGGTTCTACTCATCCTCAAGGTCTTCCTTCATTTATCCCACCATCTCAAAGATACCATTGGAGCACTCTGGCTATCCATTTGTTATCCCTTGCTGTCATTGCATGACCAGCTCAAAATGACTAAACCAATCATACAGTTACCAAAATTATTTTTAAATAAATTTTTATTGACATCTTCTGTTTTTTTATCATGAAAATTTCCCTCAGTATCCCTCTCTATCTCCCTCCCAGAGTGTCATCTCATATGTTATCAAAATTCTTTTTTTGTTTTTGTTTTTGTTTTCTCCCGGAGAGGGGAAGGTAGGGCAATTGGGATTAAGTGACTTGCCCAAGGTTACATGGCTAGTTTTGTGTTAAGTGTCTGAGGCTGAATTTGAACTCAGGTCTGACTGACTCCAGGGTGGGTGGTCTACTCACTATGCCACCTAGCCACCTCTATCAAAATTCTTAATATTCCTAATGTGTATTTTTTGCCCAAAGACCAATGAATTGATAATCTAATAGAAGAAATGTATCATATTCCTGTTTATGTTCTAGTTATGAATGAAGTAAGAAGACATATATGACCTTTTTTTAGATCTATATATTTTTTGAATACCCAACCAACCTTCCCCTCTCTCTGGTTAGCTAAAAGCAATTAATTGATCAGAGGTCATAGAAGGGCCAGAAACCTCAATGGCTAGATTAGACTCTAGTTCAATACTTTGAGCCCAGTTTTCCATACTCTCAATTTTCTTGAGTGTCTAATTCTCCGTCATCCTGATCCACTAGATTGACAAATGGAACACACTAGATCTTTAAGCACTTAGCTTCCTCTGGTTCATACAGCTCAGAACCATGTCCAGTGGAAGTGGGCCTCCTGAGCTTTAGCCAGGCAGTTTACTCCAGTAGCAGGACTCTCACTTTTCCTTTGTAATATCTCCTTGTGCTCATTCTGTTTGATCTGGTCCTCCTTCAGGAGGCAGAAAAACATGGCCAACCCATAATGGTAACAAGACTTGCCAAAGCCCCTCTGGCTATAAAAGCTTTGACTTTTTCTTTTTTTAAAGCAAAAATGAGAGATAGCAGATAGGCAACCAGAATACCCTCTCCTCTTCTCTACAATCCCACCCTCACCAAATTCTACTTGGGCCCCAGTGATATTTCTTTTTTTTTTTTTAACAGTTTTTTTTTTTAAGAGAGGAAGGCAAGGCAATTGGGGTTAAGTGGCTTGCCCAAGGTCGCACAATTAGTAAGTGTGTCAAGTGTCTGAGGTCACATTTGAACTCAGGTCCTCCTGACTCCAGGGCCAGTGCTCTATTCACTATGCCACGAACTGCTCCCCCCCAATGATATTTCTTAGCATAGCATAATGCTATACCAGATATGAGGAAAGAGGCAGTAGTTCAATGAAAAGAACATTACTTTTGGAGTGAGAAGACCTTTATATGAATCCACTTTGAGCTTTTACTAGCTGTGTGACCCCAGGGCTTCAATTTCATCATTTGTAAAATGAGGAGGCTGAACTCATTGACCTTCAAGATCCTTTCCAATGTTTAAAAATATTAGTTCATGATAACAGACTATATAAAGAATTCTACAGTTATTCAACATTTGAAAATATCTGTGAGCTCTGCCATATGCGTTCCCTCTACTGATATAGATCACAGTTGAAAGGACTTGATGCTACCAAAAATATCCTTCACCTAATGATGGAGGATCTAATTTTCCTCAATTCAAAAGACCTTTTCCATGTAAAATTAGGGCCTTACACGAGAGATTATGGCTTCAGTTACTACCCTCAAATCTAAACCCTTTACAATTCATTACAATCCTAGCTCTACCATTGGCCATGTATGAATAACTAGGTCATTTAGGTCCATGCTGCCCCCTCACTGCCACCCCTTCACACAGTACAGTGGAGAGAGTGCTGGATTTGGAATCTAAAAGACCCTGACTCACATATTTAGTAGCTGTGAGACTCTGGCAAGTCACTTAAATCTCTATGAGACTTGGTTTCCTCATCTGGAAAATAAAGACACAAATTCATAGAAAAACAAATGGATAAATAGATGAATGAATGAAGAAATGAATGATAGATAAATTGTATATATAAAAATAACTCCTATCTTGCAGAGTTGTTCATAGGATTAAGTGAGATAATTGTACCTGTAAGACACTTTACAAAATTTAAAGCACTACATAAATGTGGGACATTATTATTGGCAGCCAGGTGGCTCAGTGAATAGAGTCCTGTGCCTGGAGTCAGCAAGAGCTGGGTTTAGATATGGTCTCAAATACCAGCTGTGTAACCCTGCCAAGTCACTTAACCTCCATTTGCCTCCGCTTCCTCATCTTCAAAAGGTAGCAACTACCTCCCGGGCTGTTTTGAGAAACAAATGACATAATAATTGTAAAGCACTTAGCACATTGCCTGGCACATAGTAGGTGTTACAAAAATGCTATTAATAATAGTAGTAGTAGTAGTAGTAGTAGAAGAAGAAGAAGAAGAAGAAGAGTAAAATGGCTGACCCACCTGAAAATGATTAAGTAATTAACTGATGACTATGTACTACATAAATGCTAATTAGAATGATTATCATGGCCTTCTACCAATAACAGACTTTTAAAAATAAACCTTCATTTTTGCTTCCTCAGTAAAACTTCTGCAATACAAAAGGACAGTCCATTTCCAAGGCTGAGACTTTTAATACGAGTGTGGAAGCTACATCTCATTTCTATTCATTCATTGGTAGTAGTTGAGAGCATTCTAGCAAACTTGTTTTGTAGCATTCTCTCTTGAGGAAGACACATGACAAACTTACAACAAATTCATACAGCTATAGAGTAAAGTCATGGGCACTGACCATTTGTGTGCCAGACTTCATAAAAGGCCTGGTTTGAGGTTTTGATGGGAGTGGAGAGTGAAGCTGGTTTCAGGAATAAAGTCCCTGAAATCTTGTGTGTGTGTGTGTGTGTGAGAGAGAGAGAGAGAGAGAGTAATTAATCATTTTATAAATTATGCTAGTGGACAATTAATAAAAGAAGTCAGTGGTATTCTTGAATGCCAAAGACCCCTCATGAAAACCATTCAACAATTATATACCCTTGGAAGAGTGGGTATTTCTGAAAGTGGCAATCAGCTCTGATTGATTAGTAATTAATGAAAAGAATGAATATTTTAATGAGAGGTGAAGTCATTCTAATGAGGGCTGGGGGAAATGTGACTTTGATCACTCTTGCTCCCAGACTACCTCCAGCAGACAATCTAGACCAGCGCTTCTTAAACTGTGGGTCAGGACCCCATATGGTGGGTTGGAAAAAAATTTGGCAATAGTAAAATGTTTCTGAATGCACAACGACCAAAAGTTAATTAAAAATCAAACACATAATGAATCTGAGGTGTTTCTGGCAGCACTTGCCCATTTTTCATCAAGCAACTTCACTGCAGCCTTAGTTCTGAATACAAAACATGTGCACTTTACACCGCACATAGTCTTAGGCCATGCAAACAGCAACAAACTGCCTAAACAGGAATAAGGGTTGCAAGTAGAAAAAGTTTTAAAAGCCCTGATCTAGACAAAGGACCCATACCTAAGTCTAAGTAGAACACAATGAGCTGGAATTTACCTTATATTAAATTCTTTGTAAGATCTCTAGCTGAGTGGGGTCTCCTACCCAGGATGAAATATCATCCATCAACAACATCCTTCAGAGACTGAACAATCTACAGATTTCTGAAAAAATTCTGGTTCTAATTTAACAATTGATTATAAATATATGGAGATATTTAAAGCTGTAGGAAGAGATATCTCTGAGGAAGTGTGTAGGAACCATTCAAATAGCATACAACTATGGAATCATAGTGTGATTATTTATCAGTCCCCATGTTGACAGTAAAGCTGTTGTCCTGAGAAGTTATCTGTTGTGTGGGTAGGAGAAACTAAAAAAATTTCTGTTTTCTTAAAGCTAATGTAGGAAGTTAGTAGTAAAATTAATTATATATAATCATATAAGTAATATAAAATGTGGATGCCACAGAACGAAATAAAATAGTTGGCAGGTAGGACTCAGGGAGAGAGGAACCAGAAAAAGTAGCTAAGGTTCATTTTGCTGGGCAATGGAATAGAAAAAAAAAAACTTTAGGATTTATATCCTGAAATCTTGAACAAGCTCTAGATTATTTATCATCTCTGGATGGCACAAAAGCTAATCACACAGTTTCCAGTGTTATATATCTAGAACTGTAGTCCAATCCCATATTTTACAGATGAGGAAACTGAGGCTCAGATCTATTGAATGACTTTCCCAAGGTCACATAAACAGTAAATTACAGAATGAGGTTTGAATCCTGTTCTTTTGACTCTAAATCCAATGTTCTTTCCACTATCATCATTGATATGAGCTTCTCCAAGTGAAGTAATCATCAACTAAAAACCACTTAAGTGCCTCCTTTATGCCAGGCACTGGCTAGACAATGAAGATACAAAGAAAAAGTTGAATATTCCCAGCCTTCAAGAAAATTGTATTGTATCAGAGAGAAGACAAGGTATACATATATAGATAGCAATCGATCAATGGTTCAATCAACAAACCTTTATTGTATATCTACTATGTGTGTAGAACTTGTGCTAAGCACAAGGGGTGCAAATACAATTATAGCATTAAAGAGACACTCCCAGGGGCAGCCAGGCAGCACAGTGAATAGAGCACCGGCTCAGGAGGACCTGAGTTCAAATCTAGCCTCAGACACTTGATACTTACCAGCTGTGTGAGCTTGGGCAAGTCACTTAACCCCAACTGCCCTGCCTTCCCTCCTAAAAAAAAAAAAAAAAAAAGAGTCACTCCTGGGTCCAGGAAGCCCACTGCCCCCATTGTTTCTCCACTAAGGAGGTTTTCCACTCTGAACTTATTCTTGTGGTCCAAATTAGGTTCAGTCTTCTTTTTTCTTTTCTTTTTTATGTAAATAGTATTTTATTTTTTTCCAATTACATGTAAAGACAATTTTCCATATTCATTTTTCATAAGATTTTGAGTTCCAAATTTTTCTCCCTCATTACCTTCTCCCCTTACCAAGATGGCAAGCAATCTGATATAGATTATCCATGTGCAATCATGTAAAATATATTTCCTTATTAGTCATGTTGTAAAAGAAGAAACAAAACAAAAGGAAAAAGAACACCAAAAAACAAAGAAAGCAAAAATAGTATGTTCTGATCCTTATTTGGTCTCCATCAGTTCTTTCTCCGGATACGGCTAGCATTTTCCATCATGAATTTTTTGGAATTGTCTTGGATCATTGTATTGCTGGGAAGAGCTAAGTCAGTCATAGTTGATTATTGCAAAATGTTGCTATTACTGTGTACGATGTTTTCCTGGTTCTGCTCACTTCACTTAGCATCAATTCATGTAAGTCTTTCCAGGTTTTTCTGAAATCCACCTGGTCATCATTTCATATAGCATACTAGTATTCCATTACATCCATATACCACAACTTGTTCAGCCATTCCCCAATTGCTGGGCACACCCTCAATTTCCAGTTCTTTGCTACCACAAAAAAGAGTTGCTATAAATATTTTTGTACTTGTAGGTTCTTTTCCTCTTTTTAATGATCTCTTTGGGATACAGACCTAGACTAGGTTCAGTCTTGGGTGGTCTTACCCCTTAGGAGAGCTAGAGTACTTAATATTCTTTGTCTTATAACCCCCATCTGGACACTCTAGGGTAAAATTATTAAAAACTAAGGTGCTAACTCAAGCCTAGGATCTCCCAAAAAGGTGTAGTAGAAAGGAATTCAAGGTACAATGTAAATCAAGTATAGGATAGGTATTTATTTCCTACACAAAAAGGAAAAGCTAACCACAAAACACTCATAAATGCACACTGCCAGAACAATTAAAAATAGAATTCAGTAACCTAATTTATAACTACCCTGTACTCTCTTGGAAGGCTGAGAGTTAAACCTCACCCCAACATAAAGCAGTTTGTGGGACTGCCAAATAGGCATTTGACATTTCACCTCTGCTCCTCACTGTCCAAACAACTCCTAGTCTGTCTTCTAGCAAACTGTACAAGGGCTTGGGCTGTTCCTCTTGTTGATGGAAACCTACTCCAAGACAGCTGCCATTCAGCTCTAGTCAAAGGACCCACAACTGCTGAACCTTTAGAATGCACAAGATGTCCTCTAAGCCTGAAAGTGTTGATTTCAGTATCAATCCTTGTTCACCTAAGATTAGGAAATAACAAACACAGAAGAAACACCACAAAATCCAGGATAAGACTTGCCTAGTCAGGACATGATCCTTCCATGCCTGCAGTAATTCCATGGCACCCAGTTGGTGCCACAGCGAATTTACCTTCCTCTACCCCTCAAAAGAAGTCTAGTGAAAAAGAGTTACCATGAGCACAGAATTGAAAGACAAGAGTGAACAGGAAACTTTCTGTGCTTTTTAAACTGTAATAGCATATTATACAGCATAATCTGCAATCCACTGCTGTTGACTTAGGGTAAGGAAAGCACCAAGGAATGGTCTAGGTTGTTTTGTTGTACCAAATTGACAAGTCCTTCAGAAATGAGTATGTGTTTCCCTAGGAATAGCTAGGTCAGCTTAGAGCAGGATCCATGAGATGGTTCCTATACCCCCAATCCCTGGGGGTCTACTCCAATCCAACCCCTACTCCACAAAGAATGAAACAGTCCCTGCCTCAGATAGCTTGCACTCTATCCGAGGAGATAACATGTACATATATAAGTATATTCAAGATAGATAATATGTGTGTATGTGTTTGTAAATATCTATATCAGGCAGATAGATAGATAGATAGATAGATAGATAGATAGATAGATAGATAGATGAGAGATAATAGATAGATGATAGAGAAAGAGAGATGGATGAATAGATAGATAGATAGATAGATAGATAGATAGATAGATGAGAGATAATAGATGATAGCTAGAGAGAGAGATGGATGGATAGATAGATGATAGATAGATAGATAGATAGATAGATAGATAGATAGATAGATAGATAGATAGATAGATATAGCTAGGTAACATAGTAGAAAGAGGGTTGGATCTGAAGTCAGGAAAATCTAAATTCAAATCCTACCCCAGATACTTATTAGCTGTGTAACCCAAGGCAAGTCACTTAACTTGTGTTTGGCTCAAGTTCCTCATTTGTAAAATCAGGATAATAATAGCATCTATCTCCCGTGGTTGTTGTGAGGATCAAACGAGTTCATAATTGTACCTGGCACATAGTGAGCCCTGTATAAATGGTAGCTATTATTATAAAATAAATGCAAGGTAGTTAAATGCAAGTTGGCATCTGCAAAATGATTTTGAGAAGGAGGGCACCAGCAGCTGGAGGGATCAGGAAAGATTTCTATAGAAGCTGGCACCTGAGATGAGACTTGGAGGAAACTAGAGAGTCTACAAGATGGAAGTGAAGAGGGGAATAGGTCCTTATCAGAAGAAAGCTGCTAGTGGTCTCAAGTTCTGTAGCACAGAATATTAATAAGCTGTTCTCTGATATTCATGACAGAAATAGTTCAGTTGGGAAAGTGCTAAGCTAAAGATCAAAATGTTTTTCTTTCATTATTAGGCTTCAACTGGGTGAGAGACTTTGTGATAGTTTTCAAGGTGTGTAGTGGGCAGAGCAATGGGTACAGAGGGAGAACACCTGGGTTTGGGTTCTGACTTTATGTCTTATGATTTTTGTGACCTTTGGCAAGTCACTTAATTGCTCTAAATTTCCTCATCTATAAAAATAAAAATGCATTAACTACCTCATGGGTACATTATGAGGATTTTTGTTTTGTTAAGAATCATTTCCAGTCATGTCTGACTCTTCATGACCCCATTTGGACTTTTCTTGGCAAATATACAGGCATGGTTTGCCATTTCCTTCTCCAGCTCATTTTACAGATGGAGAACCGAAGCAAACAAGATTAAGGGATTTGCTCTCTATCACACAGCTAATAATCTGAGGTCACATTGGAACTCAGGTCTTCCTGACTCCAGGTTTAGTGCTCTATCCACTGTACCAACTAGCTGCCCTATATATAAGGAAAAGTACTTTGTAAATTTGAATTGCTGTGTCATTGGGAGCTAATTTTATCCTGCAATAGAAAGAGTCCTCTCTCTAGAATCAGGAGACTTAGGTTCAAATCCAGCTTCTGGTCCTTACTACCTCTCTGACCTTGAGAAATTCACTAAACCTCATTAGACTTCAGATTCCTTATCTGTAAGATGAAGAGGTTGGACTAAATGGCCTTTGAGGTCCCTTCCAAGTCTAGTTTTCTGATCCAAAGTTTCTGAGTTTTATTTCCTACCTGTGGGGTGATTGTTCACTGATTCAGTAGATCACGGAAACAGGGAATACCCTTTGTCTTTCTACATATTGCATGATGTTCCTTCAACTCTCTTATCATGTAGTGTCCCCCCATCTCTGTCTCTCTCTGTCTCTGTCTCTCTGTCTCTCTCTGTCTCTTTCTCTATGTATGTGTATCTCTCTCAGTCTCTGTCTCTCTGTCTCTGTCTCTCTCTCTGTCTCTCTGTCTCTGTCTCTTTCTCTCTCTCTCTTTCTTTCTCTCTCTCTCTCTTTCTCAACTTCCCACGAGGGGTAGAGGAAAATCAGCTCATTCTATCTTTGGTTGCAGCTGCATGTGGCCACAACCACATGGCAGCTAAAGGCCATGTCTTGACTATAGCTAAGCAAGATCCCACCTGGGTTTGAAGCTGCCTTTTCTGCATTTGTTCTTTCCTTATTTTATGTGAATAGGTATTAATACTGAAATGGACATGTTGAGTCTTAAAGGCCACAATTTGATATGAAATTTCAAGTGCATGTATCATTTAAAACAATCTTTGAACTAGAAGAAACCTTAGAGTTCATGATAGCATCTCACAAGTACATAGTGCTTTAAAGTTTAGCAAAATACTTAAAGTAGTTAGTGTGAGCAATATTATCCCCCATTTTATATATGAGGAAACTGAGGTCTAGAGAGGTCAGTGACTTTTCCAGGGTTATAGAGCTAATAAATGTTAGATCCAGGATTTGATCCCAGCTCTCTTCTGACTCTGTGTCCAGTGGTCTTTCCACTTTGCCATGATACATCTAATCCTAGAATCTTTGAATTTCCAAGATTTAAGAGACCTCCATGTTCATCTCCCTGATGAACTCATCTACCTGAAAAAAATAATACAACACATCCAATAAGTGGTCAAGAGCCTAACTTCCATCTTTGCTCTTCAGATGAAGAAAAGGAAGGCCTTAAAGGTGAAGTAATTTACCCAAGGTCACATGCCTTAAAAGAAAATCCAAAACTTAAACCCAAAACTTCTCATTCCAAGTCCAATGCTCCTTTCACTACACCATAACATCTTCTTTGCAGTGTAGTGGAAAGTCCTGTTTGACTTATGACTCATTTTCTTTTTCTCTTTCCATATAGGATCATAGATATTGAGATGGAAGGAACTTTAAAGATCATCTAATCAGAATCACCTCATTTTATAGGTGAGACATCTGAGGCCCACAGCAGCAAATTGACTTGTCCAATATCATGCAGATGAAAAGGAGAAGAGCCAAGATCTGAGCCTTGTGCCTCTGACTAAAAATTCCACACTTTGTGTTGCAATATGCTGCCTTCTTCAAGTGACAAAGTCTACAAGTAACAAAATAGAAATGCTACTACCTACATGGACACTAATGCAGGTCATAGAAAAGGGTGTCCCCACCAATGGAGTTATTCTTATTCTCACCTCAACTCTTGAGAAAAAAAATAGCAATCCAAATGCTCTGGTAGATGATTTCTGCTCCTCTGACTGGAATAGAAAGAAGAACCAACATTGCCAACATAAGAAATGTGTTCACCAACACACTGTTTGATTTCTTGTTCTAGGTAGACAATTTGGAGGTTTTTTTAAAGTGACTAACCTGGTAACATAAGATGGTGCCACTCATTTTTGGCAATATCCCTTATGGAATAGAAAAGATGATCTTTGTTATGCCTTATATATAATGGAAGAGGAAAAGAAAGCAACCCATTGTGATGTGTCCTTGCCACCTTGGTACAATCCCTTTCATGTGTCCCTTAATTAGCTGTCAAGAGAGAAAGGCTCCATGTATACAAAAAAATATTTTAAAGTAGCATTTTTCTGTAGTAGCAAATAACTAGAATAAAAGTGGATACCTATCAGTTGGGAAACTGTGGCATATGAATGTAATGGAATATTATTACATTGACCCAAAGGAAGAACATGAAGAATTCATAGACAACTGGAAAGACTTGTGTAAATTGGTAGAAAGTAAAATCAACAGAATTGTGAGAACAATCTACATAAGGATTACAATTTAAAGATATTGGGGTAGCTAGGTGGCACAGTGAATAGAGCACCATCCCTGGAGTCAGGAGGACTGAGTTCAAATCTGGCCTCGGACACTTAACACTTACTAGCTGTGTGATCTTGGGCAAGTCACTTAACCCCAATTGCCCTACCTTCCCCCCTCCAAAAAGCAAAAATAAAAATAAAAATTTAAAAATACAGTTTACAGACATTGTGAGACTTCAGAGTTTTGATGCAGTGACTAATCATGCCTTCAGAGGACTGACATTGGTAACATAGTAGTGGATTATATGTGCAGGAGCATGTACTGTCAGACTTGGCCAGTGTTGACCAGACTTGTTGATGAATTGTGGCTAACTGAACTTACTTGTTACAAGGGAGGGTTTAGGAAAGGGAGGGGAGGAGGGAGGGAAGATGTGGACTTAGGGAAATGACAATCATGTTTTTGAAAAAGTGTATCATTAAATATTTTTTAAAGAAAAAAAGTCTGTCAACCAGCAATGTCCTTCAGGCACCAGACAATTACCAATTAGGGCTCTAATAAAAGCAGTCGTTATGGTTACTAATCATGATGAGAATTTAGAAACCAGAAGGACTGGTATTTCATCAATGCACTCACAGTCTTCACTCTGAATTTCTTTCTCCTACCCCTGACAGTAATGTTACCAAGCCACCTGTACAAAGGGTGTGGCTTCTGATTGGTATTCTTTATGTAAACCAACATAATGAGAGTGTGCAGGTGCTGATTTGGAAGGAAAACATTGCTACATCAAAGCTTACCCCAGGGGCTGTGGCATTCCATTCAAGGAATTGTGTATTCCTGGAGGGGAATGTCCATTCTCAGACATGGACATGTGATAAACATGAGAGGCTTTCTGAAAAACTCAGTCTCTCTCTCCCTGGAGAATCCACCCCTGTGGAATCAGATGACCAAATTAACCACAATACTAGAGGTTAGGTAATTCTTTTATTGCTTTATTTATTTTATACCTTGGTTTCTTATATCACTTCAAAAAGTTACTCTTAATCCTTACACCTCCCCAGTATACAAAGAGGCAAATTTAGGCTTGATAGAAGGGAAAACTTCTTAGTAATCGGAGCTGTCCAAAAGTAGAATAAGTTGCCTTGAGAGATGGTGAGTTTCCCTTCACTAGGGTTATCTAAAGAAACGTTAAATGGACTCTTATTGGGCATGCTCTATAAAATTTTTTGGATTGGAGTGTGATTTCACTCCATGGGGAGGGAAATCCCCATGAAGAAATTTCTTCTAACAACGCAGATTGATATTTTATAATCTTAGAGAGTTGTTTATGGCCAGTGAGAAGTGAAGCTACTTGTGTAGGGTCACAGAGTGAGTATGTATCAGTATGGAACTCAAATCCAGGTCTGCTCGACTCTGAGGTTAGCTTTCTGTCTACTACATCATACCATGTCTCATTGTGAAATCACAGAATTATAGGTCTAGATCTGGAAGGAATCTTAGAGGTCACCTTAGTCTAACCTTCTCGTTTTACAGGTGAAGAAATGTAGGACTATTGAAGTAAAGAAGGAATTCCTTTGCAGGCATGAATTGGATTAGATGTCAACTGAGATGTCTTCCAACTCTGAAATTCTGTGAATCATCAACAAATTCTAACTCAGAACCCTCAGGATACATATCACTGTTTCTCTGAGTCAGAAATCTCTCGCTTTAAATAATCAATACACTTCCTAATTAAGAGACACACAGGAAACAGAGGCAGGACAATGGTTGAGTCAGGTTACCAAATCCACACAGAGCAGAATTCTACCCAGAAACAGGATTCAGTTAAAATTCCTGACAATTACACTTTAAAAAATTACAACCGGGCTTTGGACAATTCCTCTCTCCCACACCCAGTTTTGCACACAATGCCTATTCCATAAACTTTGTTGGCTAACTAATTCGAGAGGTGTTAAAGCTTTTCAGGTGTTCTCTATCTCAATGTTTCAAGTTTATATATTAATTTTTAAAGCATGTCAAAAAGTAGCCCAGCTTAGGAGAATTGGCCTCAAGGTCAGGAAGGATTCAAATCCTCTCAGTAACTTAGGCAGCTTTCTGAGATCATAAAATACAGAATAATGGCTGATCTGTATTAGCATTGAGAGTTTCCAAACTCAGAATTTTCCAGCACTAGGTGGCACAGTGAATAGAGCACCAGCTCTGGAGTCAGGAGGACCTAAGTTCAAATCCTGCCTCAGACACTTAACACTTACTAGCTGTGTGACCTTGGGCAAGTCACTTAACCCCAATTGCCCTGCCCTCCAAAAAAGCAAAAAATAAAAAGAATTTCCAGTACTAATGAAATTACAGATCTAAATTTTAAAAAAAGGAAAAAGAAAACTCATGCAAAAAGCATACCTGTCAGACACAGTCCTATTAGACTACCCTACCTCCAAAGTTGATGCCATCGCTCAAGCGATATAAAGAATTCTGGTTTCTTGAGAAATTTGGAGTTTTTGTTTGGTTTCATGCAAGGGAAAGCTTAACATATGATATCATTTTGACTGGCAACCATGGGTAAATCTTGGGCTTAGCCCAGGAAGTGCTGAGATCTCAGCAACCCAAGTAATAGGGCAGAGGACTGAACTCCTCTCAAGTCTCATTAGAATAATAACCACCACATCAGTCAAGGCTTCTTGCATCATGTTTGCCTTCTAAACCCTCTAATTGCACTCTGTCACCCGAGCCTGAAATGAAATGTTTTTTCCATTCTACACAAGGTTAGGAAATGGGCAAATTCTATAATGTCAGACTTGGACCTGAGACACTGATTAGCTTTGTGACCCTGGGCAAGTCAGTTGGGCAAATCTTTAGGTACTAATTTTCCTCATCTATGAAATGAGGGAGGCCTTTTGTGGCCTTAAGTCTATGATTCTGTGATCTATAATCCTATGGAAGGAACACAAGAACCGGAAAGGACAATGGCAGAATGCCCAGGTCCCATTTACAAAAAGGAACACACACTATACTTATTTTTAATGTTTTTTTTACATCATCCCTCTCAGAGAGACATACCATAACAAATACTATTTTTTTTTATTAGGAATATATCTAAGGATCCTTATTCCTTCTTTTTTTTTCTTTTTTTTTCCTTTTTTTAAAATTTTTTTTTATTTATTCATTTACTTTTAATTTACAAGATTCAGTTCCACAATCACTTGAGTTTCAGATTTTCT
>CM053586.1:107632977-107658224 GCA_028646515.1 Pseudochirops corinnae
TTCTTATGCTTATTCTTACTCCTGGTTGGTCAGTCCATGATTTTTTTTTTTTAATCTCTGTGGGGCTCTGCTTCCAGAAGGGAAAGCTCTGTCCCAAGTCGCTGGGGTCCTCCCGGCTGCTGTAGCTCTCAGGAAGGTTCTGGGTCCCTTTCCTACTTATTTCCAGCTCACTGGATAATGAAGACTCACAGGACCGAAGCCCAAGACCGAGAGCTGGATCCAGGCCGCTCAGCGCGAGAGTTCTTGGCCTCTGAACGATCGCTTAGTCCCCCTGCTGTCTCCAGGCCGCGGGCGGGAAGCTGCAACGCGGAGGCGGGTGCAGAACCTCTGCCTTTTGCTTTCCTGCCCTGGAGGCGTTTCAGCTGGACCGCTTTTCTCCCAAGACCTCGCAAGTCCCACTGACCTAGTTCTGAACCAGGACTTCTCATTTTAAATCCTGTGTTCTTTCCATGCCATGATATCTGTTTCACAACTTAAAAAGCACAGCATCTGAGAATAAGCATTCTTCCCTGTTCCAGAATCTACAGGAGTAAGGTATGGGTATCTCACATCTGACAGTCAAAAAGTGTTTCATACCCTAGCCCCATCACTATATGCCAGAGAACCCAGGATTGGAAGGGCCTGAGTAGCCACCTAGTCCAGCCACTATATTTTTATAGATTGAGGAAACTGAGGCCTAAGGAGGTTGAATGACTTTCCAATATTATAGAGAGGTAGGATCTGAATTCATTTCCTTTAACTATGCTCTTTCCACTATACCACACTACCTCCAAATTAGAATTAAAATGTTGTTGTTCATTTGTGTCTGACTCTTCACGACGGCATTTGGGGTTTTCTTGGTAAAGAAAATGGAATGGTTTGCCATTGCTTTCTCTAGCTCATTTCACAGATTAGGAAAACAAAGTTAAGTGACTTGCCCAGGGTAACACAGCTAATCAGTGTCTGAGGCTGGATTTGAACTGAAGTCTTCCTGACTCCAGGCCCTGTGCTGCCTGAATAGAAACGTAGTTTCTTATAAACCATTCTGAAGAGATGACAGTATTGTTAGCATGCCAAGGGGAAAAACCTTCTTTCCACAGACAAGGTAAATCACATTTTCCACAATGAATCTGATCTGTAGATTTTTATTTCAGTCACATGATAGAAGGCCAACTGCGTTACTGGTAATATGACCCACTCCACTCCACAATGATGCTTTGTACTTAGCCCCTTTCATCCCTGAATTGCCAAGCTCTTCATAAACATTAATTAACTCAATTCCCCCTTGTAAAATGAGTATCATTATCCCTCCTTTAAAGCTTGGGAAACCAAGTCACCCATAGGCTGCCAGCAGCGGGCCTCAGGCTGAGTCAGTGTTTAAGTGAGGTTTTGAGTTCCTCAGTGCTAATCCTGAGCTCCCACAGCCTGCCTGGCCCCACTCCCACAGAGCATGCTGTCTGTCAGCATCATCTCTCCTCTTTGTCCTAGGAGCCTGCCACACCCCATGGAGCTGGTCTGAGCCCCAGTGTGGACTGCTGAGTGAACAAGCACTTGACACTCCCATCAACTCCAGGGAGGGCGTGAACAAACCAAAATGGGGATGCCAAAAACCTGCTTTCATGTTATTGACTGGTGGGATTTTTCCCCTTGATCTTTTCTAAATTTTACTTCCCATGTTTAATTCTGCCATTTGTCTAAATCTACAGTTCATTGTCTTTCTCCCCCACCGCCCAGCCTGGACTCTGGCCTCTCCAGCCATGCTCAGAAACTCCCTCCCCTTCCCTGTTCATCTTAGCCAAAAACGAGCCTCGAGGCCTCTATCACACATATGCTCAGGTTTCAACCCAGATCTTAAGACAAAGCAACACAGGGTAGGTGGGGTATGAAAGGGAGGGATGGAAGTATATACAGGTTAGACAGTGAGTACCTGATAACTTCTTGGCATAATGAGCACATTGAGAACACAGAGCTGAATATGAAGGAGTTCTTGGTAAAGTGTTAAACTGCCTGAAAATTTTTCTCATGGCAGACCTGCACGTCTTGGCAGTAGGCAGGGGTCAAAATGAAAATAGGCTAAACTTCTTTGGGCCTTAGAGAGGTTACACTAGAGACAGACTGACAATGGTTCGTTGCCGCAAGTCACATGACAAACAGAAGAGTGCGCAGTGGTGACCCTCTATTTTTCCCCAGACCACCAACAATCCTTTGGTGGGCTGCAAGCCACTGAAGGCCATGGATTGTGTGGGCCTGTCTTAATGGGATTTTTCAAGAACTACTCTTAGATAAAGGCAGCTAAGGTGGTATAGTGGATAGAATGCTAGGCCTAGAGTCAGGAAGACCTGAGTTCAAATCCAGTTTTAAATACTTACTAGCCTTGCGACCCTAGGCAAATCTTGTTTACCTCAGTTTTCTCATCTGTAAAACAAGCTGGAGAAGGACAGAAAACCCTAAATGGAGTCACAAAGAGTCAATGTTCAGTCAAGTGACTGAACAACAAATTCTTGGTTAAGAAAGAGAAATCCTCTGCCACCCTTGGCTTTATGTTGAGAGATACTGAATCCATCTGAAAGGCAACATAGCACAATGGTTAGCATATTGGAAAACTTGAATCTCCCATTAGAACATGGGTTCTTTGAAGGCAGGGACTAACTTTTTGCCTTTCTTTACATCGCCCTCACTTAGCACGGAGCTTGGCATGTGGTAAGTATTTAATAAATGCTTGTGGACTGATTGACCAAGAACAAACCCCATATCAACCATGGCTGTGTGATCCTGCACAAATCATCTAATGAGTCATTAGATGTCGGGATAGGGTGAGGAAGCTGTGGCCTCGAGACCACATGTGACCCTCTACATCCTCAAGTGAGGCCTTTTGACCAAACTTCACAGAACAAATTCCCTTAATAAAAGGATTTGTTCTGAGTGACTTGGACACAATCAAAGGGCCGCACTTGAGTACCTAGAGGGCCATGTGTGGCTTCGAAGCTTCAGGTTCCCCATCCCGACTCCATCCTAAGCTTCAATGACTAGATGGCCTCTGAGGTCCTTTCTAGCTCTAATTCAATGGTTCTCTGATGCTGGGAAAATTATTTAAACCTTTCTGAGTGTGAACTTTCTCATCTATAAAATGGACATAACACTTTCTAGTTCACAGGGTTATTTTTATTCAGTCATTTCAGTCCTGTCTGACTCTTTGTGATCCCATTTAGAGGTTTCTTGGCAGAGAAACTGGAGTAGTTTGCCATTTCCTTTAACAACTCATTTTTACAGATGAGGAAACTGAGGCAAACAGGGTTAAGTAATTTTCCCAAGGTCACATGGCTATTAATTGACTGAGGCCAGATCCAAACTCACAAATATGACTCTTCCTGACTCCAGACCCAAAACTATCCCCTGTATCACCTAGTTGCCAATTCACAGGGTAGTTTTGACCAAATTAGACAATGACCCTGAACTAGTCACAACCTTCATAGACCTCATCTAAAAAAAGGAGGGAAGTTGGACTCAGTTTCTATAAATCCTTTCAGATCTAAATCTGTGATTTATCATCCTATCTAAAAGTGCTTTTCAAACCCTAAAACCCCAGATAGATGTGAACTGCTATTATTTTTATTATTATCTTTTCCTCCCAAATAACTAATACATACATACACATCCCAGGATTCCCCCATTTCATGAGGTGCAAAACTTGTTCAATACTGTACTACTGGAACCTGAACTATGGGCCTCACTTCTCATGAGTTTCTCCCTGGATCTTATGACCTCTGCTTTACCTCCAAAAACTGCCACCTAATCCTAACCCTAACCCTAACTGTGTCAGGAAACTTCCATCTCTGGCCATTTCAGATCCACAAGTCAAATACCTAATTCTTCATCTTGACTTAACAATCTCCCTCTTAAGTCTTTGGGGATACGTGTGTTGGGAAGCCACACATTTTGCCCTTCTCTTCTCCATTTTGATGAAATCATCTGGTATAATGTGTGTAACCAAGCTCATGGGTCTTTAAGAACAATGGAAAGACATTGAAAGAAAGAAAACAGGAATGTTTTTCCAAATCACATAAGACTCAGTGCGCAAGGTTAAAATCAGTGGGAAATGCATTATCTGGATGCTGGAAAAGAAAGTAGATGAAGGGCTATGAACTCAATGTGACCTGACCCAAAGTGGAAATCAGAGACTTGTTTGAGTCAGCCAAGAAAAAAGCATTCCCGTAGTTGCCTGAAGAGACCCCTTTGTGTGTGAAATGGGGTGGGACTGGGGGACTCAGTAAAAAAAAATATTTAAATTGACCAGGGTATTCAGTGCCCCAGAGGTAGAAAAGAGTTGTAACACAGCCAGTTGAAGTGCCAGTGTTATCTCTCTACTAGCCAGATGCTTATGAACATCTTCTGGAAGACTGTCAAACAGCGGAGATAGGAAGGACAGAACAAAGATGGCAGTGGTACAAATAGATGAGTGAACGAATGAATGAATTTCTAAAAGCACTTATTAAGCTCTTACTGCTAAGGACCAAGCACTATGCTAAGAGCTGGGGATAAAAAGAGAAAAGCAAAAGACAGTCCTTGCTCTCAAGTAGCTCACATTCTAATTCAGAAAACAACAGTTAGAGGAGGACCCACGATGCCTGTTAAGAGTAGAGGATAGTGATAGCAGAGTAATGAAGTACGGATGAGACAAGAGTTGTCAGTGAAAGAGTAACTGGTATAATGTAGAAGAGAAAACCCTGACCTGATGTGGAGGAGAGAACACTAAATGTTTTTCAAGCACCATCCAAAATAGTATTGTAGTCACGGAGACTGGAAGAAAATGGTCAAATGGAGGGAAAAAGTTGGCCCTCTGTAAACTCAAAAGTAAATCCTTTCTATGTCTTTTACTAAATCAACAAAAGTTATCCTGTGTTTTGAAACCTTGTGAGAATGTGTGCTTATATGGGGAGCTGGTGACAAGAGTGTAAGATATTATAATTCCCAGGTCCCACCTCGGCAAGAGAAATGAGTTCTCAGAATGTCCCTGGCCCCTTTGTATCAAAAGACAGCTCCTGAAACAAGCCGTATGCTAGAACTGCAATTCTGATCCCCTCATTGTACAAGATTTCTTGACAGTATTTCTGTCTCCAAACTGAGAAGCATTCAATTTGTACCATGGATCTTTCTTAGTTCAAACTCTTTACTCACCCTAAAGTAGGTCTTGGGGTAACATTCCACTCATTCATTGGTCCTAGTTTTGCCCTTTGAACACATGCAGAGTAAATCTAATTCATTTTCCACGTGTAATTCATCTTCCATTCTTCAAATATTTTAAGATGGCTACCATGTCCTCCCCGCTCCCAATCTTATCTTCTTCAAGCTAAATAAGCCCAGTTCTTTCAAATATTTAACATCTGATGTAGTTTCAAGTTACTTCACTCTCTTGATCACTTTCCTCTGAATATATAGTTGTCCCTTACACATTGCAGAAGATAGGGGTATTGCATCCCCACAATCTGGAAAATCTGCATAAAAATTTTTGGACCTCCCTTCATACCAGAGAGGAAGTCTGAATTTTTTCTTTTTCTTTTATAAGGTGTTTACAGTACCTTATTGTAAAATTTAGGTTGATGTTATGCAATAGTATAGATATATTTTATGCATTTCTGAGTTTCTAAAGTTTTTCTGTGTCATAAGCTGGCCTTTAGATGTCATCTGCAACTTCTGCAAAACTTCCGGAAAAATTTCCATTTAATTTCTTGTGCTAACCCATGATATAGTGAAGCCACACTAGGGAAAGTCATGATATGAAAGGCATAACTATACTATCTTGTCATTGTTCCCTATAAAACATGGTGCCCAGAATTAAATAATTCATCTCTTGCCTAACCAGGGCAGAGTATAGCAGGACTATTAAACTGCACACTGTATTTCTGTTGATGTAGTTTAAGATTGTATTATTTTTAAATTCATTTTTTCATTTTTCTTGCTCTTTTTTATGTCAATTTCTAATATTTCACCCCCTTCCCAGAGAGTCATTCTTTGTAGTAAGAATTTCAAAAATCAGTTCAGCAAAACTAATTAACACAACAATTGAGTCTAACAACATATGCGATGTTCTGCACCCATAACCCTTGTACTTCTGGAAAGAAGGGGGGGAGATACATTTTCTCATCTCTTTGGTGCCAAGTTTTGTCATGACACACTACTTAGTTTCCTTTTTCTCTCCATTGATATTATTGTTGTCATTGTCTATTGTTTTCATGGTTCTTCTTGTTTTACTCTGCCTTGATTCATATATTTTCCCATGTTTCTCCAAATTCTTCATGTTCATTATTTCTTATGACAAAATAATATTCTGTTATAGTCAGTGCACTATGATTAATTTATAATCCTCAGTTGACAGATCTCTAATTTGTTTCCAATTCTTTATTACCACAAAAAATGATACTATAAATATATTAATGCATGGGATACCTTTCAGGGCATTTGCCTAGTAGTAAGATCTCTGGGTCAAAAAATATGGACATTTCAGTCACTTACATAACGTAATTCCAAATTGCTTTCCGCAATGATTCAACCAAGCCATAACCTGGTAACTGGTGTATTAGTGTGCCCTCCCAAAAATGACTATACCAATTTTTCATCTTCTTCATCAATTTGCTGAGTAAGCGATGAAACAGAGTTGTTTTGACTTGCATTTCTCTTACTAATAATGATTTGGAGTAATCTTTCACATGGCTGGGAATAGCTTGCAATTCTTCTTTTGAAAATTGTTTGAGGCAGCTAGGTGGCAGAGTAAATAGAGCACCAGCCCTAGAGTCAGGAGGACCTGAGTTCAAATCTGGCTTCAGACACTTGACATTTACTAGTTGTGTGGCCTTGGGCAAGTCACTTAACCCCCATTGTCTTGCCTTCCCCCCTCCAAAAAAAAAAAATAATTGTTTGTTCTTTTCCTTTGACAAACTCTCCTTTAGGAAATGACTCCGTATCTGGGGGAGGGGGAGCACATCACAGTCTTGACCCAGAATGAGCTTAAAGTCAACTAAAACTCCTTATTCTTCTTCACATGAACTGCAGACTGGTCCTGCCCCCTCATCTCATATCTGAACAGCTGATTTTTTAAACCCAAGTGCTAGACTTAATTTTTATTCCTATTACATGATATTCAGTAAGATTTTGCCCATTGTTCCAACCTGTCAAGATCTTTTTGGATCCTGATTCTATCATTTGACATATGAGCTCTCCCTTCCTCCCAGCCTCATGGTATCCACGTGTCTGACGAGCATGTCTTAAGCCCAGTCTCTTCCCTCTCCTTGCTTGCTTAAGCCAAAAGTCCAGCAGCAAAGCCCTAAGCCCTTCTTTTCCCTTCAACTACCCAGGTCAGTTTGACTCTTCAAGTCTCTTGGCTATTTTCCCTACTTTGACCTTTTCCAGAATTTGTATCTTTTTGTGGCTCTAATAAGAACATTATTTGGTCTATCTATTCGGGTCCATTACTCTCTCAAGGTTTTCTCAATTGCCTTTAACAGGAGCCAGAATAGGCATTCAACAATTCACTTCAACAAAACTTCCTTTGTTGACAGTCTTCTATAGGCTAGAAACAATGCTAGGCACTAGGAATTCAAGACAAAAGTGAAACATTGCCTACTTTCAAGAAGCTTACATTCTGCTGAGAGGATGGTTAGGGACACAATATGTACACCCGTAAGTACATGCAAAACATGTAATAAGTCATTTTGAAGGGGACCAAGTACTAATAACTGGGGAGAATGAGGAAAGGCCTCATGTGGCAGCTGCACTGTGCTTGGAAGGAAACTAAGGATTATTTAAGGCAAAGGGGAAGAGGGCGTGCATTCCAGATATGGGAAATGCCTCCTGCAAAATCATGGGTGCAAGAAAGAGAATGTCTCATACAGGGAACAGCTAGCAGCCCATTGTGACTGGAATGGATTTTGTGTGAAGGGGAGTCACATGAAATATCACTGTAATTGCAATAAACTGTGATGTTATCAAGAAGTATGATGCTCAGTTGAAATGTCAAAGGGTATTTCTTAGCAAACACACAGATAAAGATATACATATATATATATATATATATATATATATATATACATATTTATATACCTTAAGAGTTTTCTTATCTCTAACAATATGGGTTATATTTTTGTTTAAATCTTTAAAATAATACAAATATTAAAATCCAGTATGGATATACCATATCCAAATTTATGTACCATGATATTCAAAAATTTCTCTGATGATTTAATCATTTATCATATTTTGGAAGAGTTAAGTGACTGAAAGCAGATATAATACACAAATGAAATCTCTCTGTTTCTGTTCCTTCTCTCTCTGTCTCTCTTCTTCGCTCTATATCTTTCTCTCTGTCTGTCTCTCTGTCTCTGTGTGCTTCTCTCTGTCTCTCCCTTTCTCTTTCTCTCTCTCTCTCTCTCTCTCTCTCTCTCTCTCTCACACACACACACACACACACACACACACACACACACACACACTCATAAGGAGCCCTATCAATTTTGATCCTTCCAAATCATCAATCTACACATTATTTCTTAATGCTAGGATTAGCCTTTGGGGGGAAATGTGGAGTAGTGAAAAAGGAACTACCATGGGAATCAACAGACCCAAGTTCCTGACTTTGCCACTACTCTATTATCTGACCTTGAATAAGTCTGAGCCTCCACTTCCTCTGAAAACTAGGTGGATTGGATGAGATGATCTGTGGTCCCTTCTTCCTAATAATATTACATGATTAGGTCATTATTAAGTGCTTTGTACATAGTAAGCTCATAGTCCTGAGCGAGAAAAGACCTTAGAGTTTATTTCATCCAATCCTCTCCTTTTACAGATGAAGAAACTGAGGTCCAGAAAATGTGTGACTTGCTAGAAGTCACATGGGTAGTAAGATTCAGAATTTGAACTCAGATCTTATATCTCCACATTCATAAATCTTTCCATGGCAATATGCTGTTTCCTAACAAAAATTGGAAGAATATATGAATGAATCATCAATTCCACTGAAAGACCTACAAGTAGCCTCAGACTTGTTTGAGGGAATTTAAGCTTCCAGGAAGTCATTTAAGTTCATTAGAACTGAAACTCCAGAAAACAAACTCAAAATTCCTGAGGGAATATGGCAGCATATGTAGTATGTAAAGGTTTGTTTAAACTCTTTCAATTTTTTTAGGAAAGCATGCCCCTTTTCTGGAGCTTTGCCAGCCTGTCTGTGCAAAGCATGTGGAGCTGCTGACCCTGGCTTCAGGCACAATGGCAGGACTCCAGCAGAGCCTGAGTAGGGAAGGAGAAAGTTGGTTAGTCATCCCAGTTAGTATAAAATATGGAGCTCCTCAGAGCAGATCCAGGCTAACCAAACAAAGCCTTGGCTCTTGCTTCTTATCCTGCCTCATCAATTCAGCAAACAGTTAATAAGCACAGGGAAGGGAAGGGGAGAGGAGGGAAGGGGAAGAAAGGGAAGGGGGAAGGGAAGTGAAGGAGAAAGAAAAGGGAAAGTTACGGGACGGGAGGGGAGGGGAGGGAAATATGCGAAGTGCTAAGTGCTTTACAAATCTCTCATTTGGTCTTTACAACAACCCTGTGAGATAGGTGCTATTATGATTCCCATTTTATAGGGATACAAAGGCAAAAGAAAAAGAAATATTCTTTGCCCTCAAGAAGCTTACATGGTCAAGTACAATACTACACTGATACAAAGATAATTTGAGAAGGGAAAGAAGATTAATAACTGGGGAGATCTGGGGAGATCTGGGGTACGCGGTAATACTTGAGCTGAGGCTAAGAGGAAGGCAAGGATTCTGAGAGGAGTTGAGGAAGGCATATATCCAAAGCACAGGGAAGGCCTTGGGCCAGGTTATATTCATGAAGGCAGGAGTTGGAATGCTGAGTGAAAGCCAGTCGACCAGTTTGACTGGAACGTAAGATACCTGAAGGAGAATCACATGCAATAAGACTGGGAAGGTAGTTTGGAGCCAGACTATGAAAGGCCTTAAATGTGAGGTGAAAGAATTAATATTTTATCCTGGAGGTAATATTAGGGAGTCCTTATCTTCTCCAGCTCTTCCCACCCTCCCCTGAACCCCAGAAGTACACACACATACATATACAAATACATACATACACATATGTACATACATATTTCCCCAGTTCTCTAGTTCTCATTATATACTACATTATTCTCTGAGATCCCCCCCAGGAACCATGGAGTCCTCTTGAGTATAGAATTGGAGGAGCTGGGTTCAGATCTTACCCCTGACAATTGCCATCTGGCTAACCTTGTAAACATCATTTAACCTCCCTGTGCCTCAGTTTCCTTTTCTGTAAAATGAAGAGATGGAGAAGTTGACTTCTAAGGTTCCTTTTCAGATCTATCTATTATATTCCTTGAGCCAAATTTTTGCTGGCTATGAATTCAGTTCAACTCAACTTGACAAGAATTGAGAGTGCCGCCTACACGCCGAAGTCAGCATGTTGTAGTAGACTCAGGTTCAAGCCCTGGCTCTGATATATCTTGGCTTGTTGACCCTAGGGAAGCCAATTAATTTTCCAGTGTTCCCCAGGCAACTTTCTAACACTGTTAGTCACTCACAAGTTATTGATCTGCACAGACTGTGAGTGTTCCTCAAAGGGAATTCTCTCTGCTGATGAACTCAATCTCCAATCCCCATGCCTTTGAACCTCTCTTACACTGGCATCTGCTGCCTGATATTCCTGCCTTCCTTCCAGACTTGGGCCTTTGCTGGTTCTTCCATCCACTGAGCCTTCTCCTCTCAGGCTAACATCCTTCTACTCTGTATTTATCTTGTATGTACCATTTTAGTGACATGCCATCTTTTCTATTTGCAAGGAAATTCCTTGAGGGCAAGCATTATTTTTTGTGTCTTTACCTGTCTTTGTATCCTCAGTGCTTAGCACAATAGTTGGCCCACAGAATGAGGCAGGTGAGTGGAACAGTGAATGGAGTGCTAGGCTTGAAGTCAAAAAGACCTGAGTTCAAATGCTACTTCAGACACTTAATACTTATGTGACCTTGGTCAAAGTTACTTAACCTTTGCCTACCTCAGTTTCCTTATCTGTAAAATAGGCAGTATAATGCTCTCTACCTGTCAGGGTTTTTGTGAGGTTCAAATGAGATGATATTTACAAAAAGCTTTGCAAACCTTAAAATACACTATTATTAATAATATTAACAGTTGTTATAATTAATAATTATGAACTGATCATATTAGTTTATTATTGCATAATAATATATTACTATAACTATTATTAGTAAAGTAAGAGTTTAATAAATGCCTGTTGACTGATGAAATTATAAAATAATAAATTATATAATACAAATTTTTTTAAGTAATACGTCAGGTACTGGGCTAGACTGTGGGGTCAAAAAAGATAAACATGAAACAGCCCTTGTTTTCAGGCAGCAGCACCATAGGGAGCAACCCCATCTTCCAATGGGGGAGTGGTTCTGGCTAAAAGAATGGTGAAATGTTATTAGATGTCACCTGCTGGGGCAGGAAGTACACCAGAGACCCTGCTTAGAAAGTTTCTGAGCCAGTGATGACAGAAAAAGCTGAAGAGCAGGCAATTCTAAAAAGAGAAACTAGATTGGGAGAAACTTCAGAAATGGACATCCAATTAAGGAGAGGATGCACATTCTTCCTCTCCTATGGCTTGGACACAACTGGGAACACCTTAACTATTTATGTCTTGAAGAAAGAAATCCCCTCCCTTTACCCCAGCTAGGACTACAGGCCTTCGCCCTAGCTAAGAATAGAGGTTAAAGGGGAGAGGAGATGGGAAACACCCAGATTTAGAATCAGAGCCGGATCAAGTCTTTCTGGTGCCAGTCACCTTGCTAGACCTATACTTTAGAGATGGGGTTCTTATACATTTTCATATCTTGAACCTCTTTGGCAATTTAATAAAGCCTATGCGCCCCATTTCAGAATAATATATTTTGCCTACGTTCTAAATGACAGAAATGCCACATTTCAATTAGAGGTTATTGAAAATCAAAATAGTTGAGAATCCAGGTCTTTTCATTTCCATCCTAGTTCCCTTTCCACTATGTCACACTTTCCCTAAGACAAATTCTAGCACTAAGAAATAATGTGTAGAATGATGACTTGGAGAATCAAAGTGGATACATCTTTGAGAGGGCTCCTTATGAGAAAGAGACAGAGAGAGGAAAAGAGATAGAGATAGAGACAGAGACAAAAAGAAATAGACAGAAAAGGTTAATTTGTACAATATAGCTTTTATATAATTTATATCAATTTTAACATAATTTGTATTATATAACTTTTTCCCCATTCAAATTCAGAGACTTCCTGAAATCTATCCACAGACCCACTGGGGGTCCATAGATCTTTAGTCAATAACTTTTGCTTTGGAAAGAAATTAAGACAAGTCTAAGTGAACTTAGCTCTTGAGTCACCCTAACTGACAGGACACTGATGTTCTGGAAGTTTCTGCCATGAGTAAAACTCTCTTGGAATGGATGGGATGCCTCAGTTAAAGCAGCTGGAAGGAAAAGCTGAGTTCTTGGATTTGGGTTTGTCTGTCTAAAGGGGGTGGCTACCTGATCTGGGGAAGATTCAAGAACTGAAAAGAAGTGCTTGTTCTGACTACACTGTTGTATTTTTTTGGTATTTCTTTATGATACTATTATATAAGCTTTGTAAATAGCTATGTCTTGGTAAAAAGACCTTAATTAAAATGCAGCAAAGAACAGACAGAGGGTTTTCTTAAGTAAGTGAGGACATACTAGTGGTCTGATTATGGAAATCCACAGAAATCCTTGGACTAATGAGTTGAGCACTGCCACCCACCAAAGGGGCAGAAAGGCATAAGGAGAGTCTGAGAGTCATAAGGAGCTCAGTGGTTCACCAGTGTCCTCTGTTAGCTGTTAGGTAGTACAAGAAGAGTTGAGAATGAGCTTTTGATTGACAGCCTGAAGAATGAATGGTTCCAGGCATTGCTTGATACCACTCTGACTGTGACATGTAGCTTTAATAAGAAATGGTTATTAATATGAATAGGATCTGTGAATATAGAAGACACTAACAGATGTTGCAAATAAAGAAGTTTATTTCTTAGTGCTGATGCAGACACACATGGAAGCAGACAGTGGAAACTTAAACATTCTTCTAGGAACTAAACCCCCATAGTTTCCAATCTTGATTGAATCTTTTTTCAATCACCCTCCCTGAACAACTATATAGAGCCACAGTCCCAAGATGAATCTTAGATGTAGCACGTTTAATTTTGGTTTTAAAACTATGACAAAATTCCACAAAAACACAAGAAATCTTAAACAAGTTTCTTAAATAAATATGTTCATAATTCTTTTTCTTTTTCAATTATTAGATCATGGTGCTTTTTAAAAAAGGAAAAAAAAAAATTACCATCCCTTATGTGCTATGTCTTCTCGTCTAACATACTGATAGCTGGCATTTATATGGTTCTTTAAGGTGTAGAAACCACTTTACAAATATTATTATATCATTTTATCCTTGCAACAACTCTGGGGAGGAGATGCTAATTATTATTTCTATTTTCCGGTTGAGGCAAATGAGGTAGACAGATGTTCAATGACTTGCCTACGATCAAACAGCTAGTTAAGTGTTGGAGGCAGGATTTGAACTGAGATCCTCCTGACTTCAAATCCAGCAGCCTATATACTGCATCACCTAGCTACCTAAATCCTTCATAAGAATAAATTGTTCATGCATTGAACAGATACGTGATGAAAATATCAGAAGGACATCATCACAGTCTTAGACTCTGAAAGTTGGAAGGAATCGTAAAAATCACATCATCCAACTCACAACTAGAAAGAATTCCCTCTACATTGTACCCAACAAGAGGTTATCCAGCATTCGCTCAAAGACTAGGGATTCAAAATACCTATCCTCCAGAGAATTACATTCTAATAAGGAAAACAGGCTTTTTGCTTGATAGAACAAAATTTATCCTCAAACACTCTTTCTTTAAAAGAAAATGCATACATTGAAATTATGTAAAAGTTGATGATATATACAACTATGGTGACGACATTATTCACTAAGCTGCTAAGTGCTGATACTAAGCAAGGTATAAAAATAGGGAGACATCTGCTCACCTAAGATATTCACCAATATGATGTCATGGAAGACTTCTCAAAAAGATTCATATGAAAGAAGAATTAGCTATTGATAGTGGTCCCAAATTCTCCTATTTATAGATGATGTGGTATGAATTGAATCAAGCTCCAGAGCACTACAAACTTCCTTAGTGAAATTCACAGCTATATGAAACAAAAATCAGTCTAATTACCTACATTGGAAAAGCAAAGCATATGAAAAACACAAATTGTCCAGATTGTTGTATGTATCTGGATATGTAGCCCATTAAGTTAACCCCTTAGCATGGATATCTTGGACAGGCACCGCTGATAGATGAGAGACCCAGAATTAAATAGTAGGAAATTAGACTGGGCCTTATTTGGGAAACGGATGATATTTTCAATGATTCAAAATCAAAAACCCATTTCTCCAGTATCTATGACATCCTAATGAAGTTATGTAACTATTTTTAGTGGAAGACCAGGATATTATAATAATCAAAATTACAAATCATCCAAAAGACAACAGATGAATGATGAACATGAGTAGTCTGTATTATATTACCAAAGATGACTTGTTGTGGGAATTGGTATTGAAGCATAACTAAAGACTAGCTCTTACCTTGAAATCACATTGTCTTGACTAGTGAAAGTTTACTATATCTAAACTGCCCGTGAGGACCAATTCTGAATTCCATTCATCTTCCTGACAGGTTTCTGCATAAGCATCCCACCCCACTATCTCCCTCCTTCCCCTATCTTTTATACTTCTTGCTCTAGGAATAGTCAGCAAATTAAAACTATCATCACATGAAAAAGCAAATTAATTAAGCAATTGCCCTGTGCCTCTACTTACCATCCCTGTGACTTCTCAGACAAAAACACCCCTCTCTGTCCACCATTTCCCAATATCTGTTGTGTATTTGGATGTATAAGCTCTTAGAAAACTGTGACTGGGTTCACTTTTTGTATTCGACTATCTAGCAGCTAGCATAATGTCTGGAAAATAGTAAGTATTTCATAAATGCTTTTTTCATTCATTCCTTTTATTATGATCATTCATGTACGTTCAGAAAAGATGGTAAAAGAGTCATGTATCAATCAAGAATAGGAGACAATTGACATCCCAAGTACTGATAGGTCCCCCCCAAAACATTAAAAGAATGAAAAAAGGATCCTCTGCATTCTGATTAAATAATCTATGTGAGATTTATGGAAAGATGTGAACAAGAATTGCATAGGATGAGAAGGAAATCATCACAGAACCTTGTTGTTGTTTGTCCTTCCTTGCTGAAAAGGACCAATGACATCACAGGTAGTGTCTTAACTTTCTAGTGAATTGAATTAAAGTGAGGTAGAGTTATGCAAAGTCATCCGCCGCACCCTTTGTTTAGAAAGTCTTAGAATCTCAAAGTTAGAAGGGACCTCAACAGCCATCTAACCCAACCCACAATGGAGCAAGAAATCTCTCTATAATATAGAGTCATCCAGCAATTACCTGAAGACTAGGAATGCAAAATTGCCTCTTTCTTTAAGAGGATTGATTACATTCTAATAAAAGAAATATATACATATATTTCCTATATACAAAACACATGTAAAACCAGTAAAAGGTAACCTTGGTAGGTGGGGTAGAGGACAAGCATTAGCACCTGCGAGGAAAAGGCTTCCAGCAGAAGGTAGTTCTTGAAATGAGTGTTGAAGGACAATAGGATTTCTAAGAGGCAAAGGTAAAGAAAAAAAATGTGTTCCAGGCAGGGGGACAGCCAATACCAAGAGAGAGATGGGAAACGGAGTATCCTGTATGATGAAGAGCAAGAAGTTGGTTTGACTGAACTGTCGAGTACAAGGAGGAGCAGAATGCATAATAATATTTTAAAAGAAAGTAGGACAGTGCTGGTTTGTAAAGAACCTTACATGTCAAACAGATATCAGACATAATAGGAGACACTGAAGTTCTTTGATTAGTGGGGTAAAATGGTCAGAACAGCACTTTAAGAAAATCCCTCTGTCAGTCAATCAATAAGCATTTATTAAGGGTCTATTATGTTCCAGGCACTGTGCTAATCACTGGGGGATACAAAAAGAAGCAAAAGATAGTCCTCGCCCTCAAGGAACTTACAATCTAAAGGAGGAGAAAACATGTAAACAGATATGTATCCAAAAAAAGCTACGTAAAGAATAAATGGGGATAAATAGAGACAGAAGGCACTAGAATTAAGAGAGTTCGGGAATGGCTTTTTGTAGAAAATGGGATTTTAGTTGGAACGTGAAAGAAGCCAGCTTTAACAACTATGTGAAGAGAGGACAGACCTAAGACAGGAACTGTCTTATTATGATTATTAGACATATACACCTAATAAAAACTTGTTGACTTGACTGACTTGTTGACTTGACTCAAGGTGAAAAATGATGGGGGCTTACTGTACTAAAGGTGGTGTCTGTATAGGTAGAGAGAAGAGGATGCATATGAGAGACGTTGTGAAGGTAGAACCAACAAGATGTAGCAACTGATAGAGTATGAGTGAGATATTAGGGAGTTAGGGATGATACCAAGGCTGAGAACTTGCGTGGCTGGAGTACAGTGATTTCCTCTAACCCAGTGGTTCTCAACCTCCCTAATGCCGTGACCCTTTAATACAGTTCCTCATATTGTGGTGACCCCCAACCACAAAATTATTTTCGTTGCTACTTCATAACTGTAATTTTGCTACTGTTATGAATCATAATGTAAATATCTGGTATGCAGGAGGTATTTAAGCTGAATATAACCCACAGATTGAGAACTGCCACTCTATATAGGAAGAGGAAAATTCCAAAGAGTGGTAGGTATAAGGGAAAGGATAATGAATTCTGTTTTGGACATTTTGAATTTGAGATGCTGACAGAATATGTAGTTTGAAAAAAAGTCGTAGAGTAATAGACTCACAGAATATTGAAGACAGAAGGTGCTCACAAGACCATCTTGTCCAGCCCCCTCATTTTGCAGATAAGAATATTGAGACCTAGAAAGGAAAAGAGATTTTTCCTAGATTACATATCTAGTTCCACAGTCCTAATAACTAAAGTTTGTATTTATGACCTCCCTCTGCAACCTTCAAAATCATGTTTTATCTACTTTGTTTTCTCTGATTTAAAATAGATATATATTATTTCTGGCCTCACAGAATTTGGCTAGTAAAGTGCTAAATTCAACTTAGACATCTGAGGCCAAAGTTCTAGATGAAAATTTCCATCCTACCATGTTATATTATGCCCTGTTTTGTTTTCAGTGGAATTTCACAGCTTGCAGAATGTTAGGCAGCATGTAATACTTTTCGCTCCATTCATGGGGGGTTTATTTCTTCTGTTTCTGTGCACCCCATGGAGCTGATTCAAATGAGGGCCTCCCTGGAACTTCAAAGGCAGCTTCAGAGCAGGCAAAGAACAGAGACTTCCTTCCCCTGGTCCCCACCAAAGAAGTGAAATTCCCTTTGGATACAGGAACAATAAGCCGGTCTTAACAAGGGAGAAAGAGAGAGACAGAAAGATGTTTGCTAGATCACCATTCCCAGAGTGTGCCTGCTGTTGGGGCCATCAGTTGAGATCCCAGTGGAAAAGAGAAAAGAAAAGAAAATACTGTTTGATGGTCACTCATTTCAATTTGAAATCTAAAGTAGAACATCAGCAAAAGGCCTTTGGGTACTGGCACTGGGATTAGACATGTTCTGTATGGTTCCAGAAAGCAGAACCAGTAGCATTAGGTAGCAGTTAAAAGGAGACTAATTTAGTCTTAATTCAAGGACTAGTCAAAAAAATGGAATACTTAATGCATGCTTGGTTGTAGATTGACTTTGGAATTATTTCATTTTATCTCTCTAGATTAAAAAAAGAAACAGGCATTCATTAAGCACCTACTAAGTGCCAGGGTGGGGCAACTAGGTGGACCAGTAGATAGAGCACCAGACAGATGACTCATCTTCCTGAGTTCAAATCTCGCCTCAGACACTTAGTAGCTGAATGACCCTAGGCAAGTCACTTAACCCTGTTTGTCTCAGTTTCCTCATCTGTGAAATGAGCTTGAGAAGGTAATGGCCAACCACTCCAGGATTTTTGTCAAGAATACCCCAAATGGGGTCATGAAGAGTCAGGCATGACTAAAAAACAACCCAACAACAAATGTTGAGCTAGGCTAAGCTCTTTACCCATATTATCTCATTCAATCCTCACCACAACCCTAGAAGGTAGGTCCTATCATTATCTCCATTTTACAGATGAGGAAACGGAAGTAGCAGTTAAGTGATTTGCTCAGGACCACACAGCTAATGAATGTCTGAGGCCACTTTTGAACTCCAGTCTTTCTGACCCTAGGCCCAGCACTCTAGCTCCTCCACTGAGAAAGGTTTTTGTCATTCATCCCACCTCAGAAAATTGATCTGCTAAAAGAAGGGGTACAGTTTTGACCATTCAGCCAAATCCTATCAGTCTAATTTTCATTGATTCACTCAGAGAGCAAGTCTTTTTGTTTCACTTCATAAAAAATTTAATTTAATTATTTTTTGTTACATTTCAAGTTCAAAACTGTCTCCCTCCCTGCACTAGAGAATACTACCATTTGATACAAATATATAAATAAATATAAAACCATATTATGCATGCTTCTATTTATCAGTTCTTTCTCTGGAGGTGGATAGCATCTTCCTTCATAGGTCCTTTGAAGTTGATTTGAGTATTTAAGAATAACTTAGTTGTTCACAGATGCTGTTACTGTATACAATGTTCTCTTGGTTCTGTTCATTCTACTCTTCAATACTTCATGCAAGTCTTCCCATGTTTTTCTAAAATCAGCCAACTCATAATTTCCTACAACAAAGTAATATTCTATCACAATAATATTCTTATTTAATCATTTCCCAATTGATGGGCATATTCTCAATCTCCAGTTCTTTGCCCCCACAAAGATAGCTGATATAAATATTTTAGAATACACATGTTCTTTTCCTTTTACCCTGATCGCCTTGGGAAATAGACTTAAAGGTGATATTGCTGGGTCAAAGGATATACGGCTTTATTACGCTTTGGGTAAAATTCCAGATTCCTCTCCAAAGTGGATGGATCAGTTCATAGTTTCACCAACAATGTATCAGTGTCCCAATTTTTCCACATCCCTTCCAACATTTGTCATTTTCCACTTCTATCATTTTAGCTAGTCTGATAGGTGTGAGATGATTTCTCAAAGCTACTTAATTTGCGTTTCTCTAATCAATAATGATTTAGAGCATATTTTCATATAACTATATATTGTTTTGATTTCTTCGTTGAAAAACTTCCTGTTCAAATCCTTTGACCATTTATCAATTGAAGAATGTCTCATATTTTTAATAAATTTTACAATGTTCTCTTTATATTTAAGATATGAGACTTTTATCCAAGTCAGAGAACAAATCTTACAGATACCAATCTTTAACTGTCCTGATGTGGCCATGAAAGAAACCCCCTTTCAAGAGAAAAATGCCCAATTCTTTCCTTCTTTAACTCCCTAAACCTCTTTCCAAAAATCACTTCGCAAGGCCTTGAATGCAGTCATGAGTTTGTAACATCCCAGTTCTACTATAAATACACTCATTCCTTTTTGGTTGCAGGACATCCTTCCCTTTTGGTTGAACTCATCATCTTTCTTTGGAGAAGCTTTAAAATCATTTCTGTTATTTTATGGGAAATAGCATGGGTACCAGAATTTACCCTCAATCTGCTAACTTTTAGGATGGAGGTGGGGTTTTGCATTTCTTCCAAGCATGATATCTACTACACCAACTCCATCGGAGCAACCATTCCCTTCAGTTTAAAATTGTTTTCAGCTTCTGGCAACTAAAGGACAAAATGAATGGCCCAAATTTGGTAGTATTTGTTTGAAAGATATATATCTCCAATGTAAGTGTTTAAAGAGTGTTAACCCCTTTTCCTTCATTACACCCTGTGATAGCTCTTAAAATATAGATATTCCTGATTTTGTTCACATTCATATTATGCAAAATATTGTAATGAAAAGAATGAGCATAGGAAAAAAAATGTATTTCCTTCCCCTGCAGGGTAAATTAATGGAATTCTCACTAGCACTAGACTTTAATAAAGTGTTGTTATTGTTCAGTCATGTCTGATTCTCTCCAACCCCACTTGCGGGTTTTCTTGGTGAAAATGATGGAGTGGCTTGCTATTTCCTTCTCCAGTTCATTTCACAGATGAATAAACTGAAGCAAACAGGGTTAAGTGACTTTTGCATAGTCATACAGGCAGGATTTGAACTCATGGAGTTGAATCTGCCTGATTTTAAGCCCAGTTCTCTATTCATTGAACAACCTAACCAATTAGTTCAACTGGTTAGAATATGGTATCAAAGAGACCAATGTTACAGGTTCAATTAATTTTGTTCTTCTCTACTGGGAATAGGTAATATTAGTTACATGTAGACTCTGGCGAGAGGCAGCATGGTACAGTGGAAAGAATGCTGGATTTGGAGCAAAAGGATCTGAGTTTGAATTCTAGCTCTGCCATAGTGTAACTTTGGCACTTAACCTCCGTGGGCCTCAGTTCTTCATCTATAAAATGAGACCGCTAAAATCTCTTCCAGTTCTAAATCTATAAACCTATGCATGTATCTCAATACAAATCAAAGAATCATAAATTTAAAGAAAGAAGGGATCTTGAGGGTAATTCAAGCACCTAATTTTACAGATGAGGAAAATGAAGTCCATTGAGGTCAAGTTACTTTCCCAAGGTCATGCAACCAAGTAAGTGAAATCAGATACTTTAGTTCCAAATCCAGCACTCATTTCACAGTACCACAAAGCCCAGATCTCCTACTAGAAAAACAACTCAAGATCTGTCTCCTCCTACCAGGGGGTCAAAGGGTACAATATTATTTTCCCAAATCAAAATGGATGGTTTATTCATTCATTTATTTGAAGGAGATGGGATAAACCAAATGATTATTGGAAGTCCCTTTTAAGATTAAGATTCTTGGTGTGATATTGTCTTCCACAAAGTATGATTCATGCCAAGTCAAAAGAAATGGTCAGGTGCTTCAGCATCATGTCCTTCTGCCTGCGCATCTATAAAACAGAGGTTTCTACAATCCTCTGAAAACTTCAAACAAAATACAAATATGACTATAAAGAATTGTGAGTGAATGCACTGAGAAGCAATTTGGTCCAACCTATACCTGAACAAGAATTTTACTTTGTAACATGCTGGACAAGCCATCATTTGACCTTTTCTTGAAAGACCTCTAATAAATGGAAACCCACCTCCTCTGGAGAAAGTGCATTCTGATGTTCAATCATATGGAAATCCTTTCTTACATCAAGCCTAAATCTTCCTTTCTTCTACCCATTTCTCTTAGTACTTCCTTCTAAGTTTAGAAGGAAATCCCTCCTTCATGTTTCAGCCCATGGATGATGGCTCCATTGTGGTTCCTCCTCAGTCTTTTCTTCTCTAGGATAATCATCCTCAGTCCTTTTACCTGATCCTCAGATGATGTGATGAATGTGCTTATGCCTCAGTTTCCTTAACTGTAAAATCAAGATGATAATGATAACATCCAGGGTTGTTGTGAAGACTAAATGAGATAATATTTGTAAAATGTTTAGCAAATTACCTGGCACATAGTAGGCACTTTAAAAATGTTTGTTTTCTTCCTTCCTCCCTTCTTTTCTCCCTTTCTCCCGTACGCATACATATCATTTCAGGTGAGGTTTTGGAGTAGCCCAGAAGGGTCTGGTGCCCTGAGTTTCTGAAATTTGTGAAATAAAAAAGTAGTATTTAAGAAGACCCTTACTGGTCTTGGAAAATAAAGAGAATTGTAACAAGTTTCCAGTGCCTTCCAAGAAATCCCCTAATTTTCTTGGTGCCATCTATTCTATTCATTTTTTCCTCTCTTTTCTCTCATAAGCTCCTACATATTTGTTATCCCTTGAAGTGCATTAGTTACTAAGGAAACACAGGGCAGACACAAAGCTTAGTGACATCTACCAGCACAAGATGATGTCAAATTATAAAGGGATTGAAAATTTGTACCTGGATTTGATGAAGAGCCTATGAAAATAGTTACTGTAACCCGATAGAGTAGGGGAATTGTGCTCATTGGTGCTAAAGAAGGTAGTCTTAAATATATGTATGTAGATCTCAAAAATAGAACTTTGAGTGGAAATTGGGCTTTCATGGCAGAGTAGGGGGTTGAAATATCACAGAACTTGCTGAGCTACAGCAAGCAGGCTTTATTTTTCCCATAGGACAAAAGTCTTGCCTTGTTTATGGGGGGCCTTTAAATCCTATTTTTGTTTTTTCTTTTAAAAAACTCTCTAGGAAAGCCTTGAGAACTGGAAAGTCCATGATCTGTCTAGGATTTTCTTGGTTCACTTGTATATAGATGGCATGAAAGTTCACCTCCTGAGCTCCCTTTAAGCTTTTGAATTTGTGCTCTTCTCCATTTGTGGTCATAGAACCATAAATCTAGAGCTTGAAGGGACTTTGGTCCCTTGTTCAAAGCACTCATTTTATAAATGAGAAAACTCAGATGTGAAGTGACTTGGCCACAGTCATACAGATAGTGAGTGGCAGAGTCTGAATTTGAGCCCAGAACTTTTGTTTCTAAAATCCGTGTGTCCTTTGCACTGAACCACCTTTTGAGCTCCCTTTAAGGCTTTTGAATCTCTGCCTCTGCCTACTTATGATAATAGAATCACAGACTTAGAGGTGAAAGGTACCTTCAAGATCATCTAGTCCAATCCCTTCATTATACAGATGGTGAAACTACATATGATTCACAATTTCTAGCCTGGACCAAGTTTTGTCCCCAGCATTGTACATCAATATTTGGAGACACAATGATGTCATCTAGCCTTGAACTGGTACATCAGCCTTCTTCAATAAGTCTGTTGTTTAAGTCACTTAACCCTGTTTACCTCAGTTTCTTCATCTGTAAAATGAGCTGGAGAAGGAAATGGCAAACCCCTCCAGTGTCTTTGCCAAGAAAACTCCAAATGGGGTCACCAAGAGTCGGACACGACTGAATAACAATAAAAATTGGCAGACTGGGAAGAAAAGGGACAATGATCCAAAAGCCATTTAAGCCATTTTATTTGAGAAAACACCATAACCCTAAGTGAGTAGTTGAAAACGCCTACACACCAACTAGCATGAAAATATCTGAGGTTCCATTTCAGGACAGTGATTCCTGCTAACCCCAATGGTTCCCATTTCCTCCCCTGAAATCACATGTTTATGCATCATCCCAACAGTACATTTGGGAATGAACACTCATGCTTGGAAATAAGAAAGAATAATTATATACCTCAGGCTTGTTTTCTCTCCCTTCACCCCTACCCTGCCCCTATTTGTCCCTTAAAAGACAAAAAAAAAAACCACCAAAAGACTTTGCCATTTGTCAGGGAAGATGTTTCCCCTTGAAAACACACACAGTGGCTCGGAGGAAGAATTGGAGGAAGAAGACATTAATTCCTTATTTCTAGGGTTTCCCAAGGGATAACTTAATCTCACTATCCCTGAGCAAATGATAGTCTTAGAAACACTCATAAAAGCAAGGTTCTCAATTTTTAAAATTAAATATGTCCTAATATGCAAATATTAGGAAATACATTACATATATTTTTCATAAGATACATATATTTCTGTATATGTATAGGCAAAAGAATTTATATTTGTGTACATGAATATGTATGTGTATATATACTAGATCAAATCTCAGATTTGCCTAGAGCGCTGAGAGGCTGTGATTTGGCCAGCATTATACAGCTAATATGTGTCACAGTCAGGAAATCAACCCAGTTCTGCCTGGTTCTAAGACCATCTCTCTAGCCACTATATCAAGCTGCCTCTGGTGTGTGTGTGTGTGTGTGTGTGTGTGTGTGTGTGTGTGTGTGTGCGCGCGTGTGCGCATGTGTGTTAGAGAAGTGTGCTCAGCTAAAAGAAGCATTAGACAGGGTCAAAAGCCCCAAGTTCATTTCTAGACTCTACTGCCCACTAGTAGTGTGGCCATGAATAAATTCCTAAAGCATTCTGAGCCTCCATTTTCTGAACTATACAATGGAGATAATGAGATTTGCACTAATGCAACTCACAAGGGTATTGGGAAGGGAGGTGTATGTGTAAGTTATGATTATTATTAATATATATGTAGTGACATTTGTATATATATGTGTGTGTACATATATATGTACATATATATATATATATATATTTGTCTGGATCAAATATACAACACACATATAGTCAGCAATAATATACATTTGTAGGGACAACTGGGTGGCACAGTGAATAGAACACCAGCCTGGAGTCAGGAGGATCAGAGTTCAAATTTGACCTCAGACACTTTACAGTCACTAATTGTGTGACCTTGGCTAAGTCATTTAACTCCAATTGCCCTGACTTGCCCCCTCCAAAAAAAATAATATATATTTGTTCTACAGCCATAACCAATGTTTCTCCAAAAGAAAATATCCCCGGTTTTTGGTTTTTTTTTTTACCTCAAAGGGTATGAATCCAAGGATGTCTCCCATCATAAATGAGTACATTCTTCTGGACAAGCTACAGCATGCGCATGACAATCAATGTCCTTTCTAAAATCAAATATCAAATAATGGAGACAATGTAGGCTGATTAAGGCAGAACACAGTAGGACTAGACCCTCATTATTTGGGAAATAACAAAGCCTAAAATGATTTCAATTCTTGAGGCTACTGTGTCACATCATTGGCTTACTTGTAGTCAGATCCCTAGGGCTTTGGCACATGAGCTGCTTGTTGACTCATCTTTCATATTCTATATACAGATCGCTGAATTTTGATTCTCAGTACAGGATTTTACATCTACAATGATTCTTACAGCATAGGAGCGTAAGTGTGTATATGTAAACATACACACACACATGATAGACGGTGTAACAATTGCTGGCTCTTTAAAGTTTGCAAAGTGTTTTACAAATATTATTTCATTTGATCCTCTCAACAACCTTGGAAGACAGGTGCTGGTGTTGTCCCTATTTCATAGATGAGTAAAGTGAGGCAGTGGTTAAATGTGGTTAAGTGACATGCCTGGGATCACCCAGATAGGATCTGAGGCAGGAATCAATTGATAGAAAGATAGATGATAGAAAGATAGATAGATA
>CM053586.1:107658724-107698348 GCA_028646515.1 Pseudochirops corinnae
AAGATAGATAGATAGATCATATGAACCAGACCTATATTTTCTACATCTGTGGGGAATTTCTGAAATGGTGACTCCTTCTCCCAATGAAGATAAGCAACTGATCTTCGAGAATAACTTAATCATGCTCATATAGCTCGTGTGTCAGAGGCAGGACTTGAACCCAAACCTTCTTGAATCCAATGCCAGTCTTCTATCTACTATGTTGCAGTGCTCTCTATAGAATGAAATAAACTTTACTATATTTTCTTTCCTTAGAAAACAACAACAAACAAGACATTGCCTGCTAAAAGGAATGGATTAAATCTGAGAAAAAAAAAGATTTCAGCTTGTGTAAATTGAGGCTTGGAAGCAGAAAGACCTGTGCTCAAATCTGGCCTCAGACACTTATTGGCTGTGTGACCCTGGTCAAGTCACTTAACCCTATTTGCCTCAGTTTCCTCATCTGTAAAATGAGCTAGGGAAGGAAATGGCAAATCACTTCCATATCTTTGCCACAAAATCCCAAATGGGGTCACAGAGAATAGAACACTAGTGAAACAAACGAAAAACAACAACAAATTAATGTCTGTCCTTAAAAAAAAAGGAAATGTATTTATGTGCATGGCTTTTATATTAATTTATTTCTATTTCCAACTTCCTTCACAACCAGTGCAGATGTAAAGAAAGACTGAGTGGCATCTCTCCTTGAGTTTTGCAGTCAACCTCCATGAATATGCTGAACATCTGCATACTATAGAGAGAGGCTTTTTTCCCCTGCAATATTATACCAATGTTCCACAAAGCCCAGTGGAAAGTCATGAAAAATCATTCTTGCTGAGATCAAGAAGAATAACATGGGGCATTTCAAAGGCATCGATCCTTTTAACTGTCCTTCCTGTATAACAGTGGAGGTTGTGGGGAGGGAGAATTCTTGCCCAGGTACCACTTGGACTTGATGCTTTGGAGGCCCCTTCTGACTTTGAGATTCTATGAAGTGTCAGCCTTTGTTTCCAAAGATAAGGTGCCTAAGACTTACAAAGGGCTACATAAAACTCTGCCTCAGAATTCTTGTTCCAACAGGAGCTCCCAGAGTCCAGCCTCACCCCACGCTCTCTCTCTCCCTCCCTCTCTCTCTCTCTCTCTCTCTCTCTCTCTCTCTCTCTCTCTCTCTCTCTCCTGTCTCCTCCCTGCTCTCTCTCTCTCCCCTCCTGTTTCCCTCCCCTCTCTCTTATCTCTTTCCCCCTTCCTCCCTCTTTCTCTCTGTCTCTCCCTCCTTCCCTTCCTACTCCCCCTCCCCCAGAGCAGGCTGAGCTGCTGCTAAATTGTCATGTAAATGTGGTTCCCTTTCAACCACAACCCTCAAAACCCTCAATTCAACATAGGAATGTTTTGGACAGAACAGCACTTTCAAATAAAAACATCATGTTGCTGGTTTCATAAAGCGGGAGCTATGGGGTTTTATTCTGATGATATGGAATCTGCCACATGGAAACTAGAATAGAGCAAGGGATCAGAAGCTGACAGAAGATGAAGACCCAAAGGCAATATGTTGTTGTTTAATTATTTATTAGCTGCATCTGATTCTCTGTGACCCCATTTGAGGTTTTCTTGGCAAAGATACTAGAGTAGTTTGCCATTTTCTTCTCCAGGTCATTTTATAGGTAAGGAAACTGAGGCAATCAGGGTTAAGTGACTTGCCCAGGGTTACACAGCTAGTGTCTGAGACCACATTTGAACTCATGAACTGACTCTAGGCCCAGCACTCTATCCACTGTGCTACCTAGCTGCCCCAAGGCAATATAGTGTGATGACAAGAGCAGTGACCAGACAGCCAAAGAGCCATTGGGTTACATTTCTGCCTTGGCCACTATATCACTCTAGAATCTTAGTCATAGAATCATAGAATGGCCAAGTTATAAGGGACCTCTTTAAATGAGGTCCATTTAATCATAATCTCTTCATTTACAAAGGAATCATCTCCAGAAAAGATTCTAAAACGCAGAAAAGTGAATTTGACTAATCTCACATAGGCTGTTTATCACAAAACTAGGAGTCAAGTCTCCCTGACTTTGAATTTGATGCTCTTCCCACTACATCATCAGTGAATCTTGACAGGCCTGTTTCCTCAGTTATAGAAAAATGGTTGGGCTGGAGAGTTTTGTTCTACTTAGGGAACCACATTTTAGGAAGTACATTGACAATCTAGAAAACCTCTGTGGGAGGGGGACGAGCTAGTGAAGGGTCTAGAGACTATGCCATATAGAGAGTGAACAACCCAAGAAACTAGGCATATTAAGCTTGGAGAATTGGAAGACTTGATGAGACACAGTAGTTGTCTTCTGATATTTGAAATGTGGAAGCTAGACTTCTGAGATGTCCGTTAGGTGGTACAGTGGATAGAGCATGGTCCTGGAGTCAGGAGGATCTAAGTTCAAATCCAGTCTCAGACACTGAGTAGCTGTGTGACCTTGGCCAAGTCATTTAACAGTGGTTAACCACTGTTATTTGTCATTTAACCACTGTTTACCTCAACTTCCTCATCTGCAAAATGGGGATAATAATAGCATCTACATCCAGGGTTGTTATGAGGTTCAAATATTATAAGATAATATTTGTGAAGTGCTTACTATAGTACCTGGCACATAATAAGTGCTATATAAATTCTAGCTGTTATTACTGGTTCCAGAGAATCAAAGCTGGAAATTGGGAAAAGGCAGATTTAGACTTGAAGTAGGGAAAATGAATGGCTTTAATGAAGTATGGTGGGATATCACAAAGACTTTTTGGAAACTTTTCAAAAAAGTTTTGTGTATTAGAGAGAGACCAGTCCCATTCCCCCAATACTGTTCTAACAATGACTGAAGAAGAGCACCGAGCTGAACAGTAAAATCTTAGAAGCAGCCCAGGTTTTTTCCAACCCGAATTAGCACAGAGAGCTAGCCTTTGGGTACTCCTTTTTCACCTGGCTGCATCACTTTGGGACTTCTCTGATTGACTTCTCTACCATGCCCTGGTACGTTCTGCTTCCTGCTTCCACTGTCCTAGCCCCTTCACTCACCCCCCACCCCAACCATTTTATTGTTTCCTTTGGTGTTTTGTCTTCACAAGTTAAATTATAAGCTCCCTGAGGACAGGGACTTTCTCTCTCTCTCTCTCTCTCTCTCTCTCTCTCTCTCTCTCTGTATTTATGTGTGTATACACATATATCTTACATATGTATATATGTACATGTATGTACATACATACACACATATTTGTATCCCCAGCACTTAGTGCAGGACCTGGCACATAGCAAGTGCTTTTAAAAATGTTTATTGAATATTGACAACTAAGGAAGGGATCCTGACAGGAAGGTCCTTCTAGCACACCCATGGAGTTGAGGCAAGGAACAAAGAATAGGGTTGACTTAACAACTCTATCATTCTGATCCCTAACTTGGATCTCAGATCAAGTGCAGAGATCTTAGGTCTATGGATGTTTACCCTAACAGAAAGTGTGGACTGATCGGTTAGAGGGGCTGGAACCTGGAGCTGAATAACCAGGGAAAGGAGGCCAGACCTGGGGAAATTGTGCAATTCTATTTCTGTGAGTCTATAGAGCTTTCTAGCTGGTTGACAGAGGCTAGAGACAGCTACTATCTGCTGGAGTTCTTGATAGGGGAAAGCGTACAGCAGAATCATCTAGATCCTAATCCAGGGCCAAAAGCTAACAAAGATCAGACCAGGAGGTCAATGATCAGATTGTACACTAGGGTCAGACTGCTTGGCTTGATGAAAGCATGAAGCTTACTGGCCTAATCTGCCCCTGAGACCCTTGAAGAACACAGTGCTCAGTGCCTGGAAAAGCTAACGGCAGAGCATCAGATTATACAAATCAAGACCAAACAAGGCCCTCAACATTTCCTCCAGAAGTTTGCAGAGAGTTGTCTTAACACAAAGTCCCAATTCGGAAAGTAAGGGTGGAAAAATGAGTTAGCAAAAAAAGACACATAAAACCCAATATTCAACCTCAGAAGAAGAGGATAACTCCACAGTATTTAAAAGCAGCTCCTCAAACAAAGATAGAACTTAGCCACAAGGTCAACTAAAATTCTTGGCAAAAATAAAGAGTTGTTTTTTTTTTTTAAAGATAATATAAATTAAATGAAAACTCTAGAAGAAAGAACTATAAAACAAATTAGAGCTTTAGAGGAAAGGTTTAAAAAGTAGAAGTAGTAACTTGATGTAAGAGGTACAAAATCCTTACCTTTAACAGAGTCCTTAAGAATCAGAATGAACCAAATAGATGTTAATAAACTCATGAGACAATGAGAAATAGTAAACTAAAATCAAGTAATTAAAAGAATAGAAGAATGTGTAAAGTTATCACATATAAATAAATCTGACTTGGGAAACAGGTTAAGGGGGGAAAAAAATCTAAAAATCAAAAGTCTATCTGAAAGCCATGACTACCAAAAATCCTCAACGGAATATTTCAAGAACTCATGAATGAAAATTCCCCAGACTTCCAAAAACCATTAAACAAAGTAAAAATTAAGAGAATCCACTAGTCATCTCCTGAAAGAAAACTCTGAAATGAAAAGTTCCAGGAACGTACAGCCAAAATCTAGAGCTTTCAGGCCAAAGGAAAAATATAGTAAGTAGCCAGAAATAAAGAATTCAAATACTGAGAAATCACAGTTAGAATCATACAAGGTTTGGCAGAATCATACAAATCTTTGTAGCAAGCTTCTTTGATAAAAGTCTGATATTCAAGATGCATAAAAAGTTGGTTCTGATATATAAAAATGATAGCCATTCTCCAATATAAATAGCCAGTGGGTAATGATAGGCAGTTCTTAGAGGAAGAAATCCAAGCCACCAACAGCCCAATCACTAATAATTAGAGAAATGTAAATTGAAACAACTCTGAGATTGTATCTCACACCTATCAGATTGGCAAAGATGACAAAATAGGAAAAAATGACAATTAGTAGCAGAGGTTTAGGAAGCCAGGCACACTAAGGCACACTGTAAGTGGACCTGTGAATTGGCCCAACCATTCTGGAAAACAATCTGAAACCATTTGCAAAAAGTCATTAAACTGTGAAGTCTTTAACACAGAAATACCATCACTAAGCCTGTACTCCAAAGAGAGAGGAAAAGAACTAATATGAATAAAAAAAATGTATAGCAGCTCTGGTATATGTAGTTGTAGCATGGAACTGGAAATAAAGATGATGCCTATTAACTGGACAATGTCCTGAACAAATTGTGGTGAATTAATTAATAATAATAATAATAAAATAGCTAACCTTTTTAAGGTACTTAGAATGTGCTAGGCATTCTTCTAATTGCTTTACAATTATTCTTTTATTCGGTCCTCATAAAAATCCTGGGAGACAGGTACTATAGTTATCTCTTCCACATCACAACTTTCCACATCAGGATTTCAATCTATTGCAGGTCAGCATGAGAAATTAAATGGGAATGGGGGGGGAAGGGAGTTTTGTGGAAGCAACAGATGACACATGAAGGCCAGCAAATGACAAAGAAAGTTTAGAAACTCAGAAATGCATAAAATATATGTATACTATTATGTAATATCAGCATATTTTACCTTTTAATACCATAATAATTCAGACTTCTCTGGTGTAAAGGCGGGGCCCAAAAATTTTACATGAATTTTCCAGATTTCAGAGATACCATGTCCCTAAACCCCACAATGTAGAAGAGATAACTGTATTATTAAAATGCATTTTACAGATAGGGAAACTGAGGCAAACAGAGGGGTTTTTGATGTTTTGCTTGGGCTCACAGCTAGTAAGTGTTTGAGGCAGGATTTGAACTCAAGTCTTCCTAATTCTAGGGCCAGTGGTTTATCTCCTGAGCTACCTAGCTGCTCCTAAATGAATATAGTGCAGTATTATTGTACCCTAAGAAATGATGGAAGGAACAGTTTCAGAGAAATCTGGGAAGACTTGTCTGAACTGAAGAAGAGGGAGAAGAGGAAAGACAAGATTACTTTTCATATAATAAAACAATAACATTGTCAAGAAAAACAGCTTTGAAAAACTTATCAAAGTAATGACTAACCACAGCTCCAGAGAGCCTATGAGCATGCATGACAGCCTGCCTTCTGACAAAGGGGGGGAATGGATTCACGGAGGGCCAGAATCAGACTGTGTCCACTTCTGTTTATTGCAAATGTTTGCATTTGTTTCGCTTGGTTGTGCTTATTTGTTACCCCCAAAAAGCATGTTCTGCTCTTTTTTATTGGGCCTAGGATTTGGCAAGAAGAAAAGAGCTATCAGTATGGTTGCCAAAGAAAAGAAGAAAAGAGGGTCATTGAAACATTTTTTTTAATTGCACAGAAGAGAAACTTTACAATTTGCTTTTTTAGAAAAAGCATATAATAAATTCTACATGTTACTTTCAAAGTTGTCCTGCTTTGTCTGTTTTCTCCTGTAAATAATTGAGATGTGTTTTCTCACGTGATCTTTTCCTGTTCTACTTTGTATATGGAAATTTTATTTTCTTGCTATTCATTAAACTGTGCATTAAAAAAAATTATGTTCTTTTAAGATGCTGTAAAAAGATAAGGATGGGAAAATTATACTTAAGGGAGAAAGTCATTTGCACAGATTTATTTCTTTTTTAACTTATCACATGTCAATAGATTATTTATTATTTATTATATGTTGGATGTGTTATGCTTTATGCCATATCTTACTTAATGACCTTAGACAAGTTACTTGATAACAGCAACAATAATAACAGCTGGCATTTATTAGGATACACTGTGTCTTTCCCCTCCCACACTTTTCTCCCAGTATCAGTTAGCTAGAATAGGTCAGAGGGATGTACAGTTACGTTAGCCAGACAATGAGAGGTAAACTATTTTCACTCATGTGGCCTCGCTGTTAGTCTGGGTTTTTTTTTTTTAGTCCTAAAAACACATTTAGAAGTTTGTGTGAGTTAAAACTGGAAGGTATGATGGAAGACCATGGTAGTTTTAAACATGGCATTTGCCACCACAAACACTGCATTGCGTCTGGCTTTAAAGCTGAAAAAAAATTACTCTACAATTGTTGAAATATCTGATTCCAATAAGAGAAACTGAATGTATCCTTTTTATGATATGCATTTGAAGCTGAAGACCTCAGAAGACTGGAATATTTATTATAATTATCAATATTTATATTTATTTTAATATAATATTGCACATTAAATATTTTAATATTTATTAAATTGATTTATTAATGTAATATTAATTATTATTTTTTAAAGTTTATTTATTTTATAAATAATAAAGTTTATTTATTAAAATTTATTTATTAAAGAACGTTAGTGGACTAGATGCTCTCTATCTGTGTGAATTCTAAAGTTCCCTATGAGCCAGTGTCAGGATTAACTTATTTAAACGACCTTAGCAGATCACTCGACAATAGCAACAACAGCCAGCATTTACACAGCATTTTAAGGCTTGCAAGGCCCTTTACAAGGTACAATGGATAGAGAGCTAGGCCTAGAGTCAGGGAGACTCATCTCCCTGAGTTCAAATCTGACACTCGCTAGCTGTGTGACCCTGGGCAAGTCACTTACCCCTATTTGCCTCAGTTTCCTCATCTGTAAAATGAGCTGGAGAAGGAAATGGCAAACCCTCCAGTACCTTTGCCAAGAAAACCCCAAATGGGATCACAGAGAGTCAGACATGACTGAAACAACTGAACAACAGCAACAACAACAACAAACAAGGTACTTTACATGTGTTATCTCAGTGATCCTCATAACAACTCTGTGAGGTGGGTGTTATTATTATTATTCCCATTTTACAAATGAGGAAACTGAGGCACAGAGAGGTTAAGTGAATTGCCCATGGCAACACAGCTAGTCCCAACATCCTATCTAAGCAAACTACTGAGCTTCCACTTGCCCTCATCTGTAAAATGGAAGGTTGGTCTAGATAACCTGTAAGATCTTTTCCCCTCTAAATCTATGGTCCTCTGGAGCAGTCCATGCTCACACACAATACAATGGGGTTCCTAACTGTGAAAATCTTTTAGGGCTAACAATCCGATCAATGTGAAGAAGGATTGGTTTAGGAACTTTTTTTAGGAATTCAGTAAGCATGAAGTTTGGGTTGGATCTGGAATCAAAGGGACTAGGTTCAAATATTAGCTCTGGCATTATTAAGTGTGACCTTGGGCAAGTCACTTCTCTGGGTTTCGTCAACTTCATCTATAAAATGAAGGGACTGGACGAGATGAGTTCTAAGGTTTCATCAACCTCTGGTTCTTAGGTGAGGAAAAACTTCCTGACAATAACTACAGATCAAAAGTAGAACATGCTTTTCCTCATTAGAGTCTCTAGAGTGAAAACTACGCGGTCACTTGTCAGGGGCATCCTAGTGGAGATCCATTTAAGAACTGTGCCTCCTGTACTCTGGTCCTCCTCCTTCTCTCACCACTGGAACTCTGACTCAGACCCTTAGGACCCTGGTCCCTGACAGATGAATTTTTTCCCTATTTTTCATAGAACCATTGTTGTTTAGTTGTTTCAATTGTGTCCATCTTTCGTGACCTCATTTGGGGGTTTCTTGGCAAAGATGCTGAAGTAGTTTGCCATTTTCTTCTCATTTTACAGCTGAGGAAACTGAGGCAAACAGGGTTAAGTGACTTACCCAGGTCTACACAACTAGGAAGTGTCTCAAATTGGATGTCCAGGTCCAGTATTACATCTACTACACCATCTAGATGCCCTTCCCAGAACCAGGCCTCCATGACACTACCAGGCCTTTTCCAAATCAGCCCTTCCCATGTGATAGGTATCCTCACAGACCATCCCTTTCAACTCTTGTTCCCCTTTATGTGCCATCTTCTTCTGTAGAATTATAAAGGCAGAAACTATCCTGCTTGCTTGATTTTTTGTGTATGTTCCCAGTGCTTAACATAGTCCTTGGCACATACTAAGAGCTAAATAATTGCTTTTCTACTCATCCATTCATTCACTTAGCTTTAGGTATGGGTTAAATAAGATTGTTTCTGTATCCTTCCCACTCTGGAATTCTGTAACCTCTGAGACCCCCTTCTCCCTCTAATACTCTATGATCTCAGCCCTCAAGAGAACCAAACACCCACTAATCCATGCAACTATTTTTGTTCCCCAGAAAGCAGAAACAAGAGTTGCTGAGGAAGAGAACAAGAGATAGAACAACACTATACTTTTTTTTTTTTTTTGCTTTTTTTGGATGGGGGAAGGCAGGGCAATTGGGGTTAAGTGACTTACCCAAGGTCACATGGCTAGTAAGTGTGTCAAGTGTCTGAGGACAGATTTGAACTCAGGTCCTCCTGACTCCAGGGCCAGTGCTCTATTCACCACACCACCTAGCCGCCCCTATACATTTTTTTTTAAGTGCAATAGAAAGAATTCTGAACTCAGAGTCATAGGATCTGAAATCAAATTTCAACTTGGTTCCTTGCTACCTGTATAATCTTGGTTAAGTTGCTCTTGGCCTTCAGTCCTCTCATTGCTGTTAAATGAAGGGTGTGGACTCAACGACCTCAAAGTTCTCTTTGACTCTAAACTTGGGACCCTATAAGTTATAGACTTTTAAAAATTCAGACTTTTAAAGATTATGAGAGAGACTGGGATTTGGGAGGGTCAAAGGGAGAGGAGGATGTTGATGATTTGGTAATTATTGGTTTTCCCCAAAAACTTGACTGTTTTTTGACAGCTAATACTCCATTGAGGAGGTTGAGTCATTTACCTCATAGTCCACTGAACTATGATCCGCTTCTGAAATTAATTTGGAAATGCTGGAAAATCCAGGATTTTTCTATCTTGCCTGCTATAAAGAATAGCAGATACAGGAGGAATAAAAAATTCATCTTTGTCCTAGAGTCTTACAATTTTCGCTAGGAAATTCATTTTCTTTATCTTTGGGTCTACAGATTGTCAGTTTCTTGGCACAAGTGGCTTGTTACACACAGTTACTGGACAAGTGTTAAAAAAAAAAATAAATCTGAGCCATGTGCAGAAAACGACTCGGCAGATGGAAGGCACATCTTCCAGGCCCCAGGTTCTTTCTTTGCTGTAAGCAGCTTCTCCTATTTGTGTTGGGAGAATTCACCACTAGGGAAACAAATGCTGAGAGTTTCCCGAAAGCAATGTTCAAGATTTCTGAACTCAAGTTTTAGAGAAAAAAAAATTGGCCTCTTATAGTCAACTATAAAACAAAGCCATCTGGCCTGCTTCCGATTAAGATTCAAATTGGATTCTTTACCTGGGTAAATAAAAACTAAAAAGGAATGGCTGGTAGTCTGTGTTCTCTCCTCTTCCTTTGGTCCTAACTTTGTACCTAGGGAAACAAAAGTAGCTGAAATTTGCTGACTGTTAACATTAATACTAACATTAGATCCTATCATGGGATCATAGATTTAAAGCTAGAAGGGAGCCTAGTGACCATTGAATCCAACCCCTTTGTTTTACAAAAAAGGAAACTGAGGCACGGTGGGGTTCAGCTATGAAAAGCAATTAATTTGGCATTTGTCATATGACCTATAAAATAACTTGTACCTTCCAGTGAGACTGAAGGAGGAGGATTATCCCCACAATTAGCCTGACACCTGGGTAATCTACCATGACTGGTTTCTTCAGGTGAACCAGTTTTCCCCACCAAAATGTAGACTCAAAGGCTTTTCAAACAGTCAATCAAGCATTCATTAAGTGCTTATATGTTCCATAGTTAAGTATTATCAACTATTATGTCCCTGCCCTCAAGGATCTTATATTCTAGTGGAGTTGAGAGGAAACAAAGAAGCTATCTAATCTAGCAGTTCTCAAATTAAAGATCCTTGGGCATCTTAGAATTTCTTTCAAGGGGTCCATGAGGTCAAAACTATTTTCATAATAAAACTAAGATGTATTTGCCAATTAAATTACTCTTCCCTTTTTCATCTACATATCTGTTAGGCTATATTTTCTTTATGGACTTCAACCAAAGCAACAGATTGCAACAGATTGAATGCAGAAGCAGATATGAGAATCCAGCTGCCTTCTATTAAACAAAACATTAAGATTTGCAAAAAATATACAAAATAATACCACTTCTCATCAGTTTTCTTTGTTTTAGAAACCATTTTTCACCAAAATTATTTATATTGGGATGTAATTACTATTTTATTGTTATTTTAATTAATTAACAATTTTTCCACTTTATTTTAATTTTTAATATGGTAAATATTGATAGTATAAATCAAACAAAAAAAGGCCTTTGGAGTCTTTGATAATTCTACATAATATAATAATTTTACACTTAAGCAAAGGTGTCCTGTGACCAAAATTTTGAGAACCATTACATTATACCATATGACCCTGGAGAAAAACCTCTAAAGTGGAACTACCATGAAAAGTAATTGGGCATTTGTGTTATGCCCTTCAAGGCAACATGTACCTTCCAGAGAGACTGGGGGTAAAGGATTGTTCCGCATAATTGATTTCTCACCTGACAGTTAAACAATGGTCCAGTCCTCACCAAAAGCAGAGAATCCCAGGCTCTTGAATTAACAGTCAATGGACCCACATTTATGAAAGTTTGTTATGTATTTTATGTCGAATACTGGGGACTATTAATTCCCTGTCTTCAAGGAGCTTATATTCTAATAGAATTTGTAAGGACCAGAGAAATACTCCAGGCTAACTCCCAACCCAGTGCATGAATCCTCATAACAATGTCAGCAATTCCAAACCATAAATTTCTATAGAAAGCCCAGAGACTTTTGGAATGTCTAAAATAAGGCCCCAGTTCCCGAATTCACTGGTTTTACCTTACTGTAATATTGTGGCCTTGTCATTTGGAGGCATTGAGATGGCAAAGTGGATAGAGCAGTAAGCCTGGAGTTGGGAAGATTTGTGTTCAAATCTAGCCTCAGATACTTCCTAGCTATGTGACCCTGGGCAAGTCACTTAACTGCTGCCTCAGTTTCCCCAATGGGGATAATATTAGCACCTACCTCTCAAGATTGATATGAGGATCAAACAAGATAATATTTGTTTATGGTGCCTTTTCTGGCACACAAAAAGTGCTTAAATGCTAGTTTTCTTCTTTCTAAACAATTTGTGTAAATGCGCATGCTCTGAGTCACTTAAACAGCCTTTGCCATTGCTTTCATTAATGAAGTTTTAGTTCATTAATAGGAGGCCTATCTCTAAGTTTCTAGATGAGGAGTTTTGGGGGAGATGTGGAGCAGGTTTCACCCAGGTGGTTCTGTAAAAAGCATGGAAGGGCTTCAAGAGATGATTGTGGCAAGTAGCATTGATATATCACTTCATGATTTACAGTGTTTCCCTCACAATCATAAAGTTTTCCTGACTGTATCCTGTGTTGAGTACACAAAGAAAGATATACACAGGTGTGATTCCCAACTTCAGAGACCTGACCTCAAATCCTCCCTCTGACAAAAACTGGCTGTGTCCTGTCAGTCAACATACATACATGAAGTGTGTAATATGTCTAAGGCATTGTATTAAACACTGGGGATGCAAAGAAAGGTAAAAGACAGATCTCAGTCTAATGGGAGAGAAAGCATGCAAAAACCTATGTGCGAAAAAGCTATAGACAGAATAAAACAGAGATAATCAACAGAGACAAGAAATTAGCATTAAGAGAGATTGGGAAAGGTTTCCTGTAGAATGGAGGCTTGTTACAAGGGACTTAAGGAAACCAGGAGACACAGAATTACAGGCATGGCAGAGAGCCAGTGTCTTGTTCAAGGAAAAGCAAAAAGGTCAGTGTCAGTGGATTGCAGAGTACGTTAAGAGGGAAGGTGTAAAATATAAGACTGGAAAAATGGAGGGTAGAGGGAGGTGTGAGGTTATGAAGGGCTTTAAGCAACAGATGATTTTATATTTTGATAAGAACCTAAAAGTGGATTTGCCATACACTGAGCTGAACACAGGGGAATACAAAAAAGCATTTCCCCTCAAAAAAAAAAAAATCCCTCCTCTCCCTCTAACAGACCTCACAGTCTAATAATTGTGGACTCTGGGCAGATCTTTTAAACCCTCAGTGCCCCAGGTAACCCTCTGAGACTAAGAAGATGCAGAACAGTTGCCAATGTGTATTGGTAGAGGGAGTTTCCTAAGCACATGAAATCACAGGTTCATATCCCCACCACCCTCAAAAAAAAAAAACCCTGCAGGGGGCAGCTAGGTGGCACAGTGAGTAGAGCACAGGACCTGGAGTCAGAAGGACCTCAGTTCAAAGCCAGCCTCAGACACTTAACACTGACTAGCTGTGTTACTTTCAGCAAGTCACTTAACCCCAATTGCCTTGCCTTCCCCCTTCCAAAAGACTAAAAAAAAACCAACCAAACCAAAAAAAAAAAAAAACCTGCAATAAGTGCTAATGTGACCATAAATATCCAAAGTGTCACAAAAATGTAGAACAATGAGACCATTTAGGATTTCAGATGGGAAAAGAAGGTATCACTGAGAAGGTGAGATTTGAGTCAGTCTTTGAAGAGAAATTAGCCTGGTGACCCAGATCAAACTGTCTCAGATTTAGCTATTAACAAGACTTTAATTTTTTTGGTAACCCTAATGTCCATCTTCCCTTTTATTAAGAATCTACTAATACAAAAAATATGGTGATGTAGAAAATGAGGGATGTAGGAAATGGGAAAAGAAGGAAAAAATAATAAAGATTGGCTGGCAGGAAGAGCAAAGAGTAAAGCCAAAAGGATAATGCAGGAAAGCTGACAAAACAGAAGGAAGAGAGTGAAAGATGGGAGGACAGAAGGAAAGAAGTTCTTGCAGAGAATTGAAGACTTGACTGAAGGCCAGGGAAGAAACAAAGGAGCTCTTGGCAGTGAGCCTGGGATGGGAAATGGGCACGTTGAAAGCTGAAATCAAGACAAGGTGTCTAGGAAACGATGAAGACTTTAAACCGACAGATGATTGGACGAAGGCTAAAGAACTCGAGGGAAAGGACCTATCTTCCTGGTTCAACATCAAACAATACTGATTAGGCACCACCTGGTACAATATACTAAGCTAAGTATTATACAGAACAAGTTCAACAGACTCAATCCTTCTCCCCCAGAGCTCATTCCTCTAACCAAAATCAAATCCAAAAAAGGCAGAGAATGCCTATTGCTTCAATTTCATAGGAAAGAGGAATGCTTTATCTTCATTTTTAATGACAGAAGATTTCTAGAAAATCTTAATCTCCTGGTGGCTTTAGACATCCTCTAAAAGCAAAGCAGAAAGTTTTCTTTAAAATGCAAATATCTGCAGGAAACTCAGGCACATGAAGATCAACTTATTAACGATATCTATTATGAGCCTGTTCCATGCAAAGTGGAATAGATTTCTAGGAAGCAATGTCCCACCACAGTAAACACTTTACTTTCCCATTAGACAGGAAGTCAGGGTTCCACAAACAAGACTCCACATCTCTCCACTCTGGGGATTCTCTTTGGCTGTCCCCCATGCTCCTCCACTCTGAGTGCTGACCTCCTTGGTTTCCTTTAAGTTCAAACTAAAATCCCATCTTCTATAGCAGTGGTTCTCAACCTCTCTAATGCCGTGACCCTTTAATACAGTTCCTCGTGTTGTGGTGACCCCCAAACATAAAATTATTTTCATTGCTACTTCATAACTGTAATTTTGCTACTTTATGAATCGTAATGTAAATATCTGATGTGCAGGATGTATTTTCATTGTTATAAATTGAATATAACCCACAGGTTGAGAACCACTGTTCCACAGGAAGCCTTCCCCAACCCCTCTTAATCCTAGTGCCTTTCCTCTGTTAATCATTGCATATATTTGTTTGCATGTTGCCTCCTCTAGTAGATTGTAAACTCCTTGAGGGTGGGGGACTGTCTTTTGCCTCCTTTTGTATCCCTAGTGCTTAGCAGAGTGCCTGGTACATAGTAGACACTTAATAAAGTTTTATTGATTGATTGGGGAGACTACTTAATTAAGTAATAATTAACCATTACTAATTAAGATAGATCTTCATATCCAGACAGACTTCCTGACATTAATACTTAAATAAATCATGTGGTGCATCATTTGAGGAATGGCTAAGCAAATTATGGCAAAAAAAAATGTATTGGAATATTATGATGCCCTAAGAAATGACAAATCAGAAAAATTCAGAAACTCAGGGGAAGGCATGTGAATTGATACAAAGAAATTCAGCAGCATCATAAAGAAACAATGTATATGACGCTAGCAATGTAAACAAAAGACAAACAAGAAAGCAAACAAAAAAAAGGAACCTGAAGGCTATGTAACTTAAATGACCAAATTTAACCCAAGAGAAAAATTAAGAAAATGCACCTCCCTCCCTTCATTACACAAGGGGGAATATCATCATCATCATCATCATTGTCATCGTCATCGTTGTCATCGTCATCATCATCATCAGTAGCATTCATATAGTACTTTAAACTTTCCAATCATTTACATATATTATCAGCTTTGATCTTACAACAATCCTGTGAAATAAATACAATTATTATCATCCAAATTTTATAGATGAGAACACTAAGGTTGAGAGAGTTTAAGGGAGTTGTCAAGGGTCACACAACTAAGCGTCTGAGGCAGAATTCAAACTTAGGTCTCCCTGACACCAAAGCCAGCTATACCACCGTAGGTATGGAATAGTACACACATTGTCAGCCGCGGCCGATGTATTGGTTGGTTTGGCTGAACAGCTCCCCCCCCTTATTCTTTGTTACAAGAGATGATTTTCAGGAAGTAGGTCATGAAAGAGGGATATACTTTGAAATAAATGTGATGAAAACTAATATAAATAAATGAAAATAAGATAAGAATTTTAAAATAAATCATGGGCCTGCTCTCTATGTCGTGCCTCCTGGATTATCCCAGTCACATTACAATTGGCAATAGATTCAAAAGGTTCAGTCCCTATGATAAAATGCAAGCTTCTCGAGGGCAGGGGCTAAGTTGTTTTTGTCTTTGTTTCCCCAGCACCTAGCATGGTTTCTAGCATATAGTAAGCACTTAGTAAATACTTGTCAATTGATTGATACAAGGAAACTCTGCCAAAGTCCTGACAATTGCGCACTGAATGATGCCTTCCAAATTAAAGCTAAAAACACATGTCAGATTATATATACATATGATACCAATACAGGCTATTTTCCTTATAGCATACCTTCTCTGGGTTTATCTGGTTTGAATATACCAACTTTGGCAAGCTATTACAAAAACAATCAAAAGATCAAGTTGGTTCGTGATGCCTAACTGAGAATTCCCTTTCTTAATTTATGCCCTTCCCCCATCACCATCCATCCCAGCTTGGATCAACATTTATAAATCATACTTCACTATCATTTGTATGTGACAAAGAAATTATCTGTATTCATTACTTCTACTTCATTACCCATTCTCTTTAACCCTTTGTAATCTGGTTTCTGTCCCTATTGCACAGCTAAAACTATTTTCTCCGGTGTCACCTCTCAATCACCAAATTTCAATAGTCTTTTTCTGGTCTTCATCCTCCTTGACCATTCTGTAGAATTTAGCACTGTAGATCACTTCCTTTCTAGAAATTTTCTCCTTCCTTGTCTTCAAAGAAACCATATGTTCCCAGCTCTCCTATCTCTCTAACCCTTAATTCTCTGGCTCTTTGTCCTCTTCCAGACCCTTTATGGTAAGTGGTCTTCATGATTTTATCCCATCTTTTCTTTTCTCTCCCTTCTCTCCCTTAATAATCTCGCTCATTCCTAGAGCTTCATCTATATCCTGTCTGCAGATGACTCTTAAGCAATATCTATGACTATTACCACTCCTCCTCCACAGTAGACCACACCTCCAATCTCCTACAAGACATCTCCACCTAGACATTCAACCTCAATCTGTTCAAAAGCACGGTCACTATCTTTTCCTAAAAACACTACACTGACTTTGTTATTTCTTTCAAGAGTGTCACTTCTAACTCTAGATCTGTAGTCCTATAATCTCTATTCCCACTGACACTACCCTAGCCTAACTTGCACTATGCCAATATCTCCCCTACAGATTTTCTAAGTTTATCACCTTTCTTTCCAAGCTAGTTCTTCTCCATCTATTTGGTCTGTCATTATATGTATCTAGAACATTATGCATTCTGAACCCTTCAGTAGCTCCCCTACTATCTGTTGAATAAAGATCAAAGTCTTTTAACTGCCATTCAAGGTCCTGTACAGTCTGGCAGAATCTTATTTTCCAGTCTTATTTTACACTGATTCTCTCAACATACTCTACCCTCCATCTCCTACAAGCAGTATTTTCTGCCTCTGTATCTTTGCTCACACTGCTCCTTATCCCTGAAATGCCCTTACCCAGGGGTGGGAAACCTTTGGCCTTGAGGACACATGTGACTTTCTAGTCCTCAGGTGTGGCCTTTTTACTGAGTCCAAGTTTTACAGAACAAATGTTTTTATTAAGGATATTTGTTCTGAGAAGTTTGGATTCAGTCAAAGGTCCACACTTGAGGACCTAGGGGGCCACATGTGGCCTTGAGGCCACAGGTTCCCCAACCCTGCCCTTATTTATACCATTGCAACTGCAGAACTCTTGAATTCACTTTTAAATTCGAACTCAAATGCTTTTCTAGGAAGCCTTTCTTGATATTCCCTGTCAATAGTGACCTCCACTCCATCTCCCCCACTAGTACCATTTGGACTTCACAAAACACTTGTATGTCTCTGATACTCTCATTTATTATTTTGTATTAGTTATTTAGGGGCAGCTAGGTAACAATGGATAGAACTCCAGGCCTGGAATCAAATGGATCTGAGTTTGAATCTGGTCTCAGACACTTACTAACCATGTGACCCTGGGCAAGTCACTTAATTCTATTTGCTACAGTTCCCTCATCTGTAAAACATGCTGCAGAAGAAAATGGCAAATCACCCTAGTATTTTTGACAAGAAAACCCCAAACAGGGTCCTGAAGAGCCAGATGTAATTGAATGAACAACATCTTACATGATTGTGGTTGCTTTCCCTCTCTAATATATCAGCATCTTCTTGATCTACATTACCCAAAACAGACTTCAGATTCCACTCTCCCTCCCCATTATTTCCATCTCTTAAACAGGAGGCAATCCCCTTTAGCCTAACAAGTGGCTGCCATTTTGTAGGCTGCCTCAAGTACAGAATTTCCCTGTTTCATTTTCTGTTAGTCTTCACTGTCTTTTTCAGCATTGCCGCTTTTCAGGTTTCTCCCATCCTTAGACAACAGTGTGTTCCAAATTATTTTCCCCCAGATGTAGTATTTGGTTTTTTTCCAAAGTAAATCTCTGTTACTTCCTAGCTACATTTTTTATTGAGGTCCATGTGTATTATTTCTCTCTCCTCCCTGGTGTTTGCATCACCTTCTGACTTAGCTTGCATCTGCCAATTTTATTTAGATGATGTTTCTTTCCTTTCTAAGCTTGTTTTTTTTTTTGAAAGCACATTAAATGAAAGAAAAAGTTATGCTATTTCCTCCTCACTCCTTCCCAATATCTCCCTAAACTCATAGAGATATCCTGTATATTTTCTTTACAGACTGTGACTGATAGAAAAAGCATCATGAAACAAGCAAGATTAGAAGAGCTGACACTAACAGTCAGCTTAGAGTCCCAGATCTAACACTTACAAGTTTTGTGACCCAGGGCAAATCATTATATTTGACTGACCTTCAGAGTCCTAATCTATAAATTGGGGAAGTCAAGACACAGTGGGTAAATGGCCAAGTATGTGAACAGAGAATTTTCAAAAGAGGGAAACAAATTCAATTAACAAGCACATCAAAAGAGTTATGTGAGGCAGTGGATGGAACACTGAGCCTGGAGCAAGAAAATCTTGAGTTCAGATCCTGCCGCTGATACTTCCTAGCTGTGTGGCCTTGGGCAAGTCATTTAACCTCTATCTGACTCAGATAGAATAAAAATAGCACCTATCTCCCACAGTTCCTGCGAAGATCAAATGAGATCATGTTTATAGAGTGTTTAGTAAAGTGTTAAGTGGCACAGTGGATAAAAATGCCAGGAATGAAGTCAAGAAGACTCATCTTTCTGAGTTCAAATTTGGCCTCAGATACTTTCTAGCTGTATGACCCTGGGCAAGTCACTTAATCCTGTTTGCCTCAGTTTTCTCATCTGTAAAATGAGCTGGAGAAGGAAATGGCAAACCCTCCAGTATCTTTGCCAAGAAAACCCCAAATGGGGTCATGAAGAGTTAGACAGGATTGAAACAACTAAATAACAACAAAAAGTGCCTGGTATATAGTAGGAGCTTAATAAATGTTTATTTATTTTCCTTCTTTCTTCCTATGTATTAAGCAGACATTATGCTAGTGCAAAATAAAATTGCTCTTGCCCTTGAGGAGCCTACAATCTAGATATGAAGATAAGACATACACATTTAAATGTAATACAAACATTGTGTTCTCTATGTTTTATCAAATAATGCTTCATATGTGCTATAGGGGCAGGTAGATGATGCAGTGTACAGTGCTCAGGCTGGAGTCAGGAAGACCTGGGTTCAAATTCAACCTCAGACTTTTATTAGCTGTGCAACCCTGAGCAAGTCACTTAACCCTGTTTGCCTCCATTTCCTCATCTGTAAAATGAGCTGGAGAAGGAAATGACAAATTAATCCAGTATCTTTGCCAAGAAAACCCCCAAAGGAGTCTTGAAGTTATCAGACAAGACTAAAAAGAACTAAACAGCGACAAATGGTCTATAAGTGGAGTCTAAAGAAAATTTGAAGATAGTACAAGTCTACACTAAGTAGAGACTTCACACCTCTTACCTAGACACATCAGTAATACCACACATCTCTAAGTGGGATACATGGATACCACAGGTGCTTGTGCAATCTCAGAGAACACCTGGTGCTGGTCAAAGCAACACAATAATTACATGAAACAATTCTGGACTTTTGCTGTGACTGAGATCATACAGAGGGCAAGAGCAAAGGATTGTTGTTATGCCAAGTTCAGAGCACAGCTTGCTTGTTGGGCCTTAGGTCTGGAAAACAAGGTATCTCCTAATAATATCTTGACACTACAATGTGCCAGTTATTTTGCTAAGCTCTCTACAAATGTGTCATTTGGTCTTCACAAAAACCCTGGGAAGGAGGTGGTAAATATTATGATCCCCTTTTCACAGTTGAGGAAACTTGGGCAGACAGAGGTGAAATGACTTACCCAGAGCCATACAACTAATTAGTGTCTCGGGCTACAGTTCCCCAAGTTCGTCCTATTGGATTGACAGTCTTTCTTAAATACAATTCAGTCTTCTTAAATACAATTCATTTTTTAGTTTTACCCTCTCATTCATAAAACATGTCTGTGCAAATTGTCTGATTTTCAATCGCCATGATTTTCAACTCTCAAGTCTTCACATAGTCTATTAAGTGTGTTTCTTTACACTCACATTTCTCTAGTCTTTCATAAATAAAATAGCTTTTTTCTGCTTCTTTATAACATGAAACTTCCCACACAAGACTTCACTTCATCTTGTTGACAAGAGTCAGATCTTCACATCTATAACATAGACCATTTTCTCTCTGAAACTGTCCAAATTCCACCTGAAAGTTGTATTTCTTCATACCCAATATTAGCAGTATATATTAAAAACAAAATTCTTTTTCTTATCATATGAAGCATCACCATTTCATCTACAATGGCCACAATAGCTTATATCATTTGACAACCATTATAAATACATTGATTTACACAAAAATGCTTTTTCTGTACCTTTCATCACTTAACTGTTCAGTTTATCTTAAAGGAAGGTCATACTTTATATAAAAATATATACTTTATATAAAAATACCAACAAAATTGATATAAGATATAGTCCAAATACTCTCTAAGGATCCTTAGATCAACTGCCACTCCCATTCACAAGTTGGTTCTCCAGAGCTTATACATATCCCCTTCAGATTTCTAGGGGTATCCCTAAGAAATCAAGGGTGATTATTTAATAACATTGGCTCAAACTGGTATGTTTTCTCCAAGATTATAATCTGTCAGTCAGCCAGTTTTAAGTAGTTTTTAGAAAGATATACTTACTAAGGTGGGACAATAAAAATAATTAATTCAAAAGATGCCCCCAGTTCATACAAAGTCTAGGGGAAAGTGGGCTCAAACTTAAAAAACACATGCATGGCACAAAGTATGCTTTTCTCTCATTTGTGGGGGCCTTCAGAAGTTCTCCCTAAGAATGGTGAATTTGTGTTCATCCACCCCTGACTCCCAATGTAGACACTGCAATGAAATGACTTGGGGATGCTACTGGGCCACCAGTGAGAAGATGGGAAATCTAAAGTGTTCAGATCATTTGAAGATGCCTTCCTCTGGTCAAAGAGAGAAGGAGTAAAGAGAACTGAACAAGACTTCTCCTTTCTTCCTAAGTGGCTCCTCCTCAGGAGTATGCCAATATTGATTGTCAAATGATATGAGCTATTGCTGTTCTTGTGAATGAAATGATGATGCCTCATACGATTAGAAAAAGAACTTTATTTTTAATATACACTGTTAATATTGAGCATGATAGAACAATTTTCAGGTGGGATCTGGACAATTTTGGAAAGAAAATGATCTGTGGCATAGACGTTAGGACTTGAATCCCTTTGTCAACAAGGTAGAGTGAGGCCTTACTTGTGTGGAAATAGTTTCATGCTATAAAGAAGAAGAAAAAGATATTTTACTTAAGAAAAACTAGAGAAATGTGAGTGTATAGAAACAGTTTCAAGAGCATCAAATTGATTTTGTTGAAGTCTTGAGAACTGAAAATTATGATGGTTACCTCAGATAATTTGTGAGTATATATGTGTATATACACACATATACATATGTATGTATGAATGTGTGCATATATACATATATGCATACATATACACACATGTTTTATGGCTAAGTCTACACTTGCCCCAATTTCTGGAAACTCATCTTTTCTTAGTTCACTTGGTAATTTAAAGATGGCCCCTGAGGTATAGCCAAATTTCTTCAACCTATCCAAACATTATTCTTGTATAATTACTCTAATTTGTAGATTCTTGCATCGCTCTGGTTTGAAGGCCTTTTAACAAATTTAAGGTCATTCAGTTATTGACTGAGACATGCTCTCACCTAGTTAAAATATAAAGACTAAAATGGAGTGAGTGGGTGGTTTTGACTCCACCCCTACAATGATCAGTTTGGACATTAGCATCTAGGGGAAGCAGGAAAAGTTTCAGGAACAAGTTAGCATTTAAGCTGAGACTTGAAGGAAACTAGGGATTCTAAGAGGTAAAGGTGAGGACAAAGTCCTTCCCAGGCACCAGGAAGAGCCAGGGCAAAGGCAAGGAGACCAGAGATGGAGTTCCTAGTAGAAGAAACACTATAATGCTAATTTGGTTGCATTATAGTGTGCATCTTGTGGGTCAGCTGTTTTTCACTCATGTTTGACTCTTCATGACCCCATTTTCTTGGCAAAGGTACTGGAGTAATTTGCCATTTCTTTCTCCAGCTTATTTTACAGATGAGGAAAATGAAGCAACTAGGGTTAAGTGACTTGCCCAGGGTCACGCAGCTAGTAAATATCTGATGTCATCCTGATTCCAGGCCTGGTACTCTGTCTACTACATTTCCTAGATGCTTTACAGTGGATAAAGGGTTTGCTTTAGAATAAAAAAATCCATCTTGGATTCAGTTACCACCTCTGGTACATACTGATGGTGAACAAACTACTTAATCTGGATAGCTGATGATCACCCTTGGAAGAAGAAGCTTCCTATGGGGTGCCACCTACACTGAAAAAGAAAGAAAGAAAGAAAGAAAGAAAGAAAGAAAGAAAGAAAGAAAGAAAGAAAGAAAGGAACGAAGGAAGGAAGGAAGGAAGGAAAGAAGGAAGGAAGGAAGGAAGGAAGAAAGAAAGAAAGGAAGGAAGGAAAAGAAAGAAAGAAGGAGATGGGAGAGAGAGAGAGAGAGCACACAATATACTATCCATAAGCACATTGTTCTCAATTAAATGGGCTAGAGATGTAGAAGCAAAGAAGTTTTCCTTGACAGAGCCCTGAAGCACATAAAAGCATTGACCTCAAGGGTCAGAAAGACATATCTCCAGTGAGACCATCTAAAAGCACTCAGAGAAAGAGGAGGAAGGCAAGTCAGGTGTCAGAACACACACACATAAGTCTTTTCAAATGGTTAAGAAAAGTCTGTGATCTGAGCAAGCCCAAGAGCTGCTGAGAGATCAAAGGCAAACTCCAACCCAAGTCAACTGCTAATAAAAAAGTGTATTGTACCTTGAGAAGTAGCAGAGAGAGCCTAAAGACAGTGAAGTAGAGGGCTGATGCATCTTACTCTGGCATTCTGGAGTGCCATAGCAAACCCTGGGGAGCTTTGTTTATTTATATCATGCCTCTGGGCCAGGGGCCTACTAGTATTTCAGAGATTTCTAACCACTGTAAAGGAGAGGACTGGGATGGTGATCCCTGTTTTAAAGAGCAAGGAACATGTATCTAGAGAGACTTTCTAACTCAGAAATGAACTAAAAGGCAATGGCCAGAAAAAAAAAAGAGCCCAGACCTTTTATTCCACCATTTTACTAGACAACATGCCCTTTATCCTAAGAGGAAGTTCACCGTCTCGATGCTTTTGGAGAAGATATGAAAAACAGGAAAGCATTTCATGGACTGTCTCTCTTAGTGGAAGGGTAGGGGAAGAGAAGAGGTTCCCGTGAATGGATACCAAAGCTGATTTCACAGGAACTTAGATTCACAGAGTTTGAACCGGAAGGGACTTTGGAAGTCTTCTAGGCTATCCCTTCATTTTAGAGATAAAGGGAGCTGGAGACCCAGAGAGAAGGGAAATCCAAAGTCACAAAGGCAGCCAAGAGCTAAGCCCAGATCTGAACACCAGTACTTCAACAATAGATCTGCTGCTTATTCCAGATTGGCACCATGTCTTAACAGTAAGAAATTCTTCCAATTTATTACTTATCTCCTATTTTATGTCAAAAACCCTTTAACTAGGCCTCCTACAAACAAAAGAAACTAGCTAGAAAAGAATGAGGATGAGGGGGGTGGGGAGTGGAATCAAAGAGCAGAGGGATAGACAAATGGAATCAATTGGCTGGTTCCTATCCAAATGTACCTAATTATAAGAGAAACTTGGCTGGCAGGATGATGGGTGGAAAGCAGCCTGTTGGCTAATGATGTTTTCTTAGCAACTTCCCAAAATTTCCTTCTTGTAGATGCCCACCCCCTCTACACACACACACACACACACACAGTCCTCTTTCGTGGTCTCTGGGGTAACCTTTACCCCTCCCTTACCTGGTAAGCTTATCTCTTGGTTATGAAGGTATCTTATTTTCACCCTTCTTCTCCCACCCCCCAAATCCCACCACAATTGTAACCAAGGTGAAAAATTTTTCCTGGTTCCTGTCTCACTGAAGGGGATAGGGGATCCAAGTCTAAAATCTGATGTAAGCCTAGAGTCTAGAGATACAGGCGATTTTACATTCAAGCTAGCTGTTTTCCCACATACCACCCTGTTCTAGAGGTAGTGTGGTATAGTATGTAGAAAGCTGGCCTCAAAACTAAGAGCTGGATTCACATGTTAACTTTGACACGTACTGGCTATGTGACCCTGGGTAATCCCTCCCAGTGTTCTTGACAACTCTTCATGACTATAAGTGGCAGAGAAAATGCCAACCTGAACTTGTAGGCAACAAGGGAACAAACTAAACCAGGGGTTGGGAATCTATGGCCTCAAGGCCACATGTAGCCCTCTAGGTCCTCAAGTGAGTCCAAGGGGGCCTGCACCAATCCACACACGGCCTTGAGGTCACAGGTTCCCAATCCCTGAACTAAACACCATTTCATTTGATCCTCACAACACTGGGAAGTATGTGCTATTATTATCCCCATTTAATAGATGAGGAGACTGAGGTCAACTGAGGTTAAGTGACTTGCCCAGGATCACACAGCTAGTACCCGTCTGAAGTCATATTTGAACTCATGTCTTCCTGACTCCAGATCCAGTGAGTGTTCTATTCACTGCTTTAGGGGGCGGGAGTTTCCTTACCTGGGAGTTCCCTATATTAAAGAAATCATAGGTTCCCTCCCTAAGTACCACCCTATTCATCCTTGCGACACCAGAAAACAAACTATTTCTTTCACTATGTAAGATAGTATCAGAGAGAAAATTTCTGTCTGGGACCTTTTCATAGCCAGCCTACATGCAGACATCTCAGTGGTACCTCTTCCTTCCTCCCCTGACCTCTGTTATTTCCTTCCAAAGAGCTTCTTTTGATCTCTGATCTGTCTCTTCTTTTCAAGTAAACGAAGGCCGGTCATATTCTTTACCTTGCCTTTTTAGTTTACTACTGTCCTCCCCCATGCCTACTCTCCTCCCAACTTCTTAATAACAGCTGACATTTACAGATCTCTTTAAGGTTTGGAAAGTATTTTGCATTTATGATTGCATTTGAGCTTCAAGATAACCCTGTGAGGTAGGGGCTTACACCATTCCCATTTTACAGATGAGAAAACTGAGGCTAAAATGTGCCCATTGTCACACATCTAGAAAGTGCTAGGAGTGGCAGGGGAGGGGGGGAGCACATAAACACTCATGCACACAGAAAGTAAGGTTTGGGAGCCCTTCTTTTGGTTCTGTTGCCCTTCATCCGCCGCTCTCTGCACTTCTCTGAATTGAGCCAACACCCTGTACCTGAGGCTTTCCTTTCTGCTCCCTCCCTTTCCTCTGGCAAGGAGCCAAGCTGGCAGCTTGGGCTTGGGCTTGGGCTTGGGCTTGGGCTCTACTGCAGGCAGCTAGCCAGAGGCTTGCAAGGAGAGGGGGGAAGTTGCATTGCCTTAAGCCCCATACACAGGCATCCAGCCATGTCCAGGCTATGGAAGTGTTCTATTTGAGTTATTTTTTTTTTAAGATATCTGTGGAAGAGTTTCTTTTTAGGGCTCCTAGAGAGTGTGTACACCACAAATCTAAAAGTAAAATACAAGCTACTTGTATTAATAAACAAATTATGTGTAAAACATCCTCAGTGTTGTGAGTTAAAACTTGTATAAATGAAAATATTTTGTAAACTCTAAAGCATCATACAAATATAGGCTATTTTATACACCTATTACAAAATCAAAAACTATATATTGCAACAATTTCTAAACAGTGCTCTTTAAGCATTTGAAGTTTTTACTACTCAATAAAATAGTTTTTATTGTTGTTTTTTTTAAATACACAGGATTCATTGTTCAATCATGTCCGAATCTTCATGAACCCATTTGGGTTTTTCTTGGCATAGACACTGAAGTGGTTTACCATTTCTTTCTCCAGCTTATTGGACAGATGAAGAAACTGAGACAAACAGGGTTAAGTGACTTACCTAGGGTCACATAGCTAGTGTCTGAGGCTGGATTTAAACTCACAAAGAGGAATCTTCCTAACTCGAGGCCTGGCACTCTATCTACTGTACCATCCAGCTGCCCAGCACTTGTGCCCAGCATTGCAAATAACTGTGTGACCTTGGACATGTCATTTAATCTCTATGAGTCTGAAGTTCCTTTTTTTATACAGTTAGTGGTTGTACAAAATTAACCAAGAAAGCATGTATCGATCTCCTATGCGTCAGGCACCATGAGACACTAGGGATACCAGCACAAAGAATGAAATAATCTGCCCTCAATGAGTTTACATTCTAATGAGGGGACTACAAATTCATAGAAAATATATACAGCAAAAGTATAGAGTTCTAAGAACTGGAAATTAAAGGGATGGCCATCAGTTGAGGAATGGCTAAACAAGCTATGGTATATGATTATAATGGAATATTATTGTGCTATAAGAAATGACAAGCAGGATGATTTCAGAAAATCTGGAAAGACTTAACATGAACTGATGCATAGCGAAGTGATCAGAACCAGGAAAATGTACACAGTAACAGCAATAATGGCCAAGGAAGAACTGTGAAAGACTTAGCTATTCTCAGCAATACCCTGGTCCAAGACAATCCCAAAGGACTAATGATGAAACACACTATCTGCCTCCAAAGAAAGAACTGATATTGATTGAATACAGACTGAAGCATACAATTTTTCACTTTCTCTCTTTCATGTTTTTTTTCTTTTATTCTAGTCTTCTTGTACAAAATGACTAATATGGACATGTTTTACATAACTGCACATGTAGAAATTATATCTGATTGCTGACCATCTTGGGGGAGTGCATAGGAAAGGAAGGTAAGGAAAAATAGAACTTGGAACTCAAAACTTAGAATAAAAATATTTTTTTTAAATTAGAAAAAAATAAAAGTATAGAGTTATTAAATATAAGCTTGTTTGGGAGTAGGGCACTACCCTAGCAGCAGGAAAGGCTTCACACAGAAAGAGAGGGTGGAGGGGGTAGGGGAGGTATTAGGGAGAGAGTTCATTCCAGTCACAGAAGATGCCAAGTGATCAGGGATGGAGTGTTGTGAATAAGAAACAGGAAGGAAGCCAGTTTGATTAGATGGAAGAGTGAGGAAAAGAAAGTAATGGTCAATGGGGCTAGAAAGATAGATTGTATAGGGCTCTCAAAGCTAAACAGAAGAGGTTATAGTTTGTCCTTAGAGCAATAGAAAGCCAATGGAGTTGTTTGAATAGGACCTTATGCACCTTAAGAAAATTATTTTGGCAGCAGTGTGTAGGATGGATAGAGTGGTAAGAGACCTGGGCAGGAAGACCAATTAGGGCAGGTGATCACGGGTGGAACCAAGGAGAACCAGTGTGAAAAAAGAGAAGAGGTTGGGTGGAAAAGATGTTACAAAGCTAGAAACAGCGAGATTTGATCATTGATCGGATATGAATGTTGGAGTAAGGGAGAGCATGTCTGGGATAATGCTAAGAGCACTAGGTGATTCCCAAGGCCCCTGCCAGCATCTCTGATTTATGATAAAAACCCAACAGAAGATATTAGTCTTCTCCTGTCTCTACATTCATTAATTCTTAGTCATGTTTGATTCTTCAAGACCCCATTTGGGGTTTTCTTGGCAAAGATATTGGAGTGGTTTGCCATTTCCTTCTCCAGCTCACTTTATAGATGAAGAAACTGGGGCAAACAGGGTTAAGTAACTTACTCAGGGTCACATAGTATCTGAGGCTAGATTTGAACTCAGGTCTTCTTGACTGCAGGCCTAGGACTCTACCCACCTGGAGGTTTCTCATTGTTGTGGCTTGATACAATATAAAGAGTAAACACTGAATCTGGAGTTGGGGGGTCTGAGGTTCAGATTCTGGCCCAGTCACTTGCTGCCTCTGTGACCTTGGACCAATTACTGTCACTCAACCATTCTGATCTTTGGGGATTGTCATCTATAAAATGAAAGGACGAATTAATAGGTGTTTATTATCAATCAAGTAATCCACAAGCATTTTACAGTAGAGGTAATGGATCAGACACGCTACCAGATTCTGGGAACGTTGTTGTTGTTGTTTAGTTACCTTTCAGTCATGTCTGACTTTCATGTCCCCATTCGGGGTTTTCTTGGCAGATACTAGAGCAGTTTACTATTTCCTTCCCCAGCTCATTTTACAAGTGAAGAAACTGAGGCCAACAGGGTTAAGTGATTTTCCCAGAGTCACACAGCTAGCAAGTGTCTAGGGTCAGATTTGAACTCAGGAAGATGAGTCTTCCTGACTCCAGGCCCAGTACTCTTATCAACTACGCCACTTAGTCAGTACCCCTAACTAAAAATTAATAAAGTTTGTCAACAGATAATCATTGAGGGAAGTACACTGGTGAGGGCTGGTAGGCAATACTACTAGAAATAACTCCCTCTTCCAGACCATCCCGTAGAACTCTAAGGGGATCTCACTTGTAAGTTTGATCAGCAGTTGATCTGGTACCCTCAGAGTATGTGTTACATGAAATGCCTTTTATAAATTTTTTCCCAATGTATATTCTCTCTCTGTCCTTCCCAGAGAGACACTTCTTGTGACAAAGAATAAAAAATAGAGGAAAAAAAGAGTTCAGTAAAAGTGACACATTGAAAAAATCTGACAGTGTTTCTGTGTTCTATGCCGATAGTACCCCATCTCTGCAAAGAAGATGATTTCTTACATCTCTTCTCAGGGGCCAAGCCTTGTCAAATTTCATAGCATTCAGATTCTGCTGTTTTGTTCAGACTCTTCAAAAGAACTAATCTTTACATGACAGGTACTCAAGGGATGTCACCATCCTGGTTGTCTTCCTCTGTACGTTCTCCAGCTTATCAATATTCTTCTTAATCTGTGATCCCTAGAACTCATCATAATATTCCAGATGAGTTCTGATAGAAGTAAAGTATAGTGGAACTGTCACCAACTCATCTGGTAAGTTCTATTCTTCCTAATGAGATAGCTAGATGGCTCAGTGGATAGATCGCTGGGCCTGGAGTCAAGAAGATCTGAGCTCAAATCTGGCTTCAGACACTAGCTCCGTGGCCTTCACTTAACCTCTGTTTACCTATGAGGGAGCTTGCTGGCTCAGTAGATGGAATGCTGAGCCCGGAGTCAGGAAGACCTGAACTTAAATCTGGCCTCAGATATTTACTAGCTGTGTGACCCCAGACCAATCACTTAACCTCTGTTTGCTTTAATCCACTGAAGAAGGAAATGACAAATCACTCCAGTATCTTTGCTAAGAAAACACCATGGACAGAATGATCCATGAGTTCATGAAGAATAGGATGAAAGTTAACAACATCTTTTCCTAACACAGCCCCCAAGATTACAATTTTTTTTGGCTCTCACATCATACTGCTGAATCATATTGAATTTACAGTCTACATCCCCAATCTCCCCCACTCTTTTTCAAACAAATCGCTGTCTAATCAGCCCTACCCACTTTATATTTAAAAGATTGATTCTTGCACCCAAATGTAAACCTTTCTGTTTATTCCCATTGAATTTCATCTTCTTAGATCCAGCCCCATACTCTAGCCTGTGAAGTTCCTTTTGGAAACCGACTCTGGCATCCACTGTGCCAGTCATCCCTCCTATCTTTATGTTATCTGCAAATTCAATGAACATACTATCTATGCCTTTATCCAAATCAATGATAAAAATGTTAAAAAGTACAAGGTCAAGTACAAATCCCTGGAATACTCCACTGGCAACTCCTGCCTTGTTGACATTGAACATCTACAATTACTACCTGAGTCCAGCCATGCTAGTAGCTCTGAATTCATCGAGTCAATAAACATTTATTAAGCTCTTACTGTATGTCAGGAATTGTACTCCACATCTTTTCCACAAGAACTTTGTAAATTTATAGATGATGCTTATAACAAAAGAGGTCAGTTAACACATGAACACATATAGAATGTCCCCAAAGAGGAGGAGGGGCAGAAACAAGAGAAATGTCCACAAACTGGGCTAATATAGCTAGCAGATCATCAGCAGGAGAAACAAGAATCAGCAAATAACAAATACAAGGTCCAGGGTTCTAGGTCTACCAAGGAATGTTCATAGTTTGTTTTGTTTAGTAAGCACATTTTAAATCTTGGACTTCTGGGTCCAATGCAGTGGTTCTCAACCTTCCTAATGCCGTGACCCTTTAATACTGGTATGTGGGCGTATCTGCATGTGGGCAGATCTGTCTGGAGATGGATAGAGGAGTGGTGTCTTGGTTCCTAAGACCATCAGAAATATGTGTTTTCCAATGGTCTTAGGCGACCCCTGTGAAAGGGTCATTCAACTCCCAAAGGGGTCGCAATCCATAGGTTGAGAACCACTGGTCTAATCCCACTGTCCTTGCCTTGTTCTTTCAAATGAGTTACAGCTGTAGACAGTTTCCACCCTACCACTATCATCTCTTGAATGGAAGGCAGCTGTGTGGGGGTGATAGTAGGCACCATGAGCAATACTTATATTAGAGTTCTTAATGTTCTTTTATCAACTTGAAATGACCATGCATCTAAGTGTAGGTTGCAGAATTAAACCAATGATTAACAACCTTGACTCAGTGATATGAATTTAAATAAACAACAATTTAAATAAAATCAACAAATATTTATTAAGTATCATGAACAAAGTTGTCAAGGGTTTCCATAAAATTTCTTGAATAAGATGAATTTAGGTTAATTCATTTTTTTTATTCGCTTTATACAATTTTTTTCAGGGCATGAGAATAGAAGAATCAAATAAATAACTCCAGAAAAAAGATACCACAGAATCCAGTACTGGAAATCATTGGTCTAAATATTGATAGTTAACCAGAAGGTTGTGAATGAGCACAGATGAACCCTTGGGAATTTAAAAATTTTTAAATTGAAAATTAAAACATATTTCTCAGAATCAGAGGATTTAAAGGGCTGGTTGGTGGCACAGTGAATACAGCACTGGGCCTGGAATCAGGAAGAGCTGAATTTAAATCCAGCCTCAGACATTTAAGACACTTTACCTGTTTATCCTCACTTTCCTTATCTATCAAATAGGGATAATAACGGCACCTAGTTCCCAGGGTTGTTGTGAGGATCAAATGAGATAACATAAATATAATTTGCTTTGCAAACCTTAAAGCACAACGTAATCACTAGATACTACCGCCTTGTTCATAATTCCCTTATGCCTAAAGAAACCAATTTGAGCTTGATGTCAGAGAAAACTTCCTAACAATTAGAACTTTCCACAAGTTGAATGAACTGCCTGGGAGGCGGTAGATTCTTCCTTAATGAAGACCTTCAAGCAAGGTTGATGACCATTTATGGAGTATATTGTAATCAAGCATGAATAAGCATTTATTAAGCACCTACTATATACCAGACACTGTGCTAGGCACTGAAGATATAAAGACAAAATAAAATAGTACCTACCTTTTATTTTGTCTTTTTGGAGGGGGGAAGGCAGGGCAATTGGGGTTAAGTGACTTACCCAAGGTCACACGACTAGTAACTATCTTTAAAGAGATTATAGTCTAATGTTAGAGACAATAAATATACATACATACATACATACATACATAACACCAGCAGCTAGTGGAGTTGAGGTGGGGAAAGGCAAAGTAGAAAAGGATTCACAAAGAATGTGATGCTTGAGCTGCATCTTGAACCAAGGATTCCAAAGAGAATAGGCAAAGAGGGAGAGCATTCCAGGCACGGGTGAGAGACAAAGGACATGACGCAAGGAAAGAGCAATAAGTTGGATAAAGGATTCTTGTTCTAGTTTTAGCTGGCCTAGATGATCTTGGCATTCATTTTCAGCTCTGAGATTCCGTGATTCTCTTTTGAATTATGGTTATTAATGTGCATTTCTCATTGCTATCAGATCCTTGAGGTCAAGTACCATGAGTTATCTATCTTTGAACTGCCCTCGGAGCTGAGTACAGCACTTTGTATATGGTAGATACTTAATAAATATTTGTTGATTTTATTTAAATTGTTAAACTATGACAGAGGTCATCTAGAATCAACTTTTTTTTAGCCATAATAATTTTTTAAAATATTTCCTAAGGCACAGTGGGTCTATACCCAACAACAACAGAATTACAGATCCTTGAAATGTATATATACATATCTATACTCATACACATTTGAGTATGATGATAAGATTTAAATATTAGTTGTATATATGCACACGCACATATGCAAGTAAGTCATATCTCTAGGTGTAAAGCTATTAAATTGTTACTCAAAAGTTAGGTGAAAGTATATTACAAGTGACAATTAGTTCCATAGGAACAATGCTATAAATGGGATATATGTATTTGTATAGTCTAAGCCCTGACTATAAAAGCTTAGCTGGTCTTTACAGAAACTATATAATCATCAAGATAGTGACAGCAACTCCTCCCTCTCCTTAAACCTCCACCCACAGCTTCCCTCTCACACCTGGATTTCTCAATAGGTAGACCCAGGGAGAGAAAACAAAATTAACTATAACATGAGTCTCCCCATGTTTTAAAAATATCCTGGGTGTATCTGGAAGCAGAGGCCTTGTGTCAAGATTGTGTCAGCATTCAATGAATGCATGGATGGATAGATAGATAGATAGATAGATAGATAGATAGATAGATAGACAGACAGATATGTAGAGATAGATGGATGGATAGAACATCTATTTAGCACTTACCAAATGCCAGGCAGTATACTAGAAATTCAAATAAAAGCCTACTGGACTTCCAAGCTTACATGGCAAGGAGCTTATATGCTAAGGGGTGTAATGGTAAGGGAATTTTAAGATCACCCCTGACCCTTAATAGGCCTAGGGAATTTGAAGATGTTCCCTCCTTTAACAGGCCTCACTTACAGGAAGGCACACCTTTTGTTGCTTTGTATTTAGGCAGTGGGTCACAAAGGTTGTGGAGTCCTCTGACCTTGGAGAAGGTTATTTATATATATATATATATATATATATATATTTATATATATATATATATACTTCTCTCTCTGGTAACTAACTATGCAGGTATATGATAGTCAGACAGCTAGAAGCCTTTCTGTTGGTCTGTTGAACTGTGTTATTTTCTCTGTCTGTATTTTTTGTGGCCTTGTAACTTGTTTGTATTTTCTCTGAAGTTCAGAGTGCTAACTTCCCCCTAAATTAGGTAAATGATATATGTTTGATTAAACTAAGATTGTTAACCCCTTTTGAGTTGCTTTCCTTTAGAAAAGCAGATCAAAGAACCTGTGCTAGCAGCCATACTGGATATGCTAGGGGGCTTGCTGCTGCTAGGGGAGAAGACAATGCATAAAGGGGTACTAGAAAAGGGAAGGAATTATATGAACAGTTAGGCTAAATTACATTAGTGATAGGTTTGATTACGATTCTTTGACATTACTGATGAAAAACAAATGTTCCTTGAAGCAACATTATTTCAGCCAATCACCAAGAATTTCTTTAAACACCTACTATGTGCCAGGCATTGTGCTAAGCACTGGAAATACAAAGACAGGCAAAGAATAATCCCTACTCTCAAGAAGTTTACAATCTAATGGGAGAAGCAACATGGAAACAACAATATGCAAACAGCATATATTGTAGATAATCAATAGAGGGAAGATACCAGCATTATAAAAGATCAGGAAAGACTTCTTGGGGTGGCTAGGTGGAGCAGTGAACAGAGCACTGGCCCTCGAATCAGGAGGACCTGAGTTCAAATTTGACTTCAGATACTTAACACTTATTAACCATGTGACCTTAGGCAAGTTACTTAACCCCAATTGCCCTGCCTTGTCCCCTCCAAAAAAAAAAAAAGAGACTTCTTGCAGGAGAGAGGACTTTAGTGAAAACTTGAAGGAGGCCAGTGAGTTCAGGAATTGGAGATGAGGAAGTAGAGAATTCCAGGCATGAAGAACAGCAGTGAAAATGTCTCCAGTTAGGAGATGAAGTGTAAAGTAATAGCAAGGAGGTCAAGGTTACTGGATTGAAGAGTATATGATGAGAAGTAAAATGGAATAATACTGGAAAGGTAGGAATGGATTAAGAAAGAGCTCTGAATGACAAACAGGATGTATATTAGATACTGGAGGTAGTCAAGAGTCATTGGAGTTTATTGAGTAAAGGGGTAACATGGTTAGACATGCATTAGGATGATCACTTTGATAGCTGAGTATGAATGGACTGGAGTGGTGAGAGACTTGAGACCAGGAGACCAACCAGCAGAGGCTAGTGCAACAATTCAAGGGTGAAATGATAAGGGTCTATAATAGTATGATATCAGTATCAGGGGAAAGAATGGCACATATACAATTTTTTGTCAGTCATAAAGTATTTTTGATTATGTGTAATATCTATTTCTCTCTAAACTATTGAATTCATTTTCCCCAAGATATTAAAAGAGCCAAAGGAAGATCTCTAACACATTGGATAGTTCCTATATGGACGATTTAAGATTAAAAAATACACACATACATGTATACATACATATGTGTGTACATAGACATATATATATGCATTTACATATATAGTATATGCATGTATATTATATATCTTATATACACACATACATATATAGATATAGTGTTGGAGGAGGAGGCATACAATCTCCATTGTACATAAGTGGAGGGAGTACCTTCACTGATGGAATAAATGGATCCATTTAATTATCTTCAAATGCTTGTCCCATTACAAGGCAATATAATATTACATAAAGAGAACTAGATCCAAGAAATCTGAATTAGAATCCAACATAGTCACCTTATAGGTGTGGATCAAGGGCAAATCAGTCTCAGTTTCCTTATCTATAAAATGATGATAATAATGTCTGTACTACTTATCAAGTCAGATTATTATGAGGAAAGCACTTTGGAAATCCTAAAGTGCTATATTATAATTGTAAATTATTATGAAGACACAGGACTGGAGAGGAGAAGGTGTTTGTGGCTAATATATTCCAACCCATCCATCAAAGGAAGCTGCTGAAAGGCCTGGGCCTTTGCATAGCAAAATATCTTCTGCCTGACTGCTCTGAGCTTCATGTACTCCTCACTGACTCTTGGGTGTCTGACAGTTGCTTTCCCACTGCTCGCTTTTTGGTCACTCTAGCTAATTTTTAAACCTATTTGTTCATCTTGTCTTGTTCTAGGTTATGTTTTGGTTGCCATTCCTATTTGCTACTTCCAATATGACAACTTGGCTTCATTTCCTGGCATTATTATCCCTAGCTATTAATCTAACCGGTAGGGCCCTCAATGCCATACTACAAGAAATTAAGGCCATAGAATATACAAATGAGAAGTTAACCAGTACTGGTCACCTATAGATAAGCTCTCAAGTATAGTTTTCTATCTGATACATTTACTTTGATTGTTCTTGTGGGAACTAAAGGATCACCAGAGTAGGCCATTCCAAATAACCCAAGTAGCAAATCTTGCACCATCCAATCTTTTACTTTCCCTCTTGCTCTTCATCTACCTGTCATTCATCAGTCCTTGTTCCGCCAAGATAGCTAGAATCTAAACCCTATACCCTGGTTCCTTGAGGAACTCAAGTTCTGATCTGTAGAGGGAAAAAAAGTGTTCAAAGTCAAGAGAAGGGCTACCTTGAGCTCCCAATACTGATAGTGGTATTTCTAGGGCCTAGTCTTCTAGGTAGGCTATGACCCAGAAAACCAAATCTGGAAAACTGATAGAGAACATCAACATTCCATTATTAATGTCCTGTCCAATCAAAACCTTTGTTACATCCCAGAAGGGAAATGGTATCTGATTCCCTGATCCCAGTCAGCCATTTCTTTTAAGATACAAAACTGTGTCTTATGGCTGGAATGGTTCAGCTCATCATTAGAACAAAGCCATAAACGGCTACATGAAGTCATTTGGCAACTAATATTCTGTATGATTGTCCAGAGCTTTACATACTCCTAGCGACCCCTGGTTTGGGGGCAGTTAGGTATAGCAGTGGATAGAGCATTGGCCTTGGAATCAGGAAAACTCATCTTTCTGAGTTCAAATATGGCCTCAGACATTACTAGCTGTGTGACTCTGTCATTTAATCCTGTTTGTCTCAGCTCCTCCTCTGTAAGATGAGCTGGAGAAGGAAATGGCAAACCACTCCAGTATCTCTACCAAGAAAACCCCAAGTCAGCCATGATGGAACAAACAAGCAGATGGAAATGAAGTGACTTGCCCCAGGGTCACACAACTAATAAGTGTCTGAGGCCAGATTTGATCTCAAGAACTTCCCAACTCTAGGGCTAGCACTCCATCCAATGCACCTCCTAGCTGCTAGGAATATATCAGATGCTTTACCAAATGTTGAAGAAAAGGAGATTGTTCTTCAGAGAACTAAAGATTTAAAAAAGCCAACTAAGATAGTGCATTAAAATACTGAAAAAAGAATGAGATCTTCTGGGATAGGGAAATTCTACATATCTATTCATTTTGTCTTCCTTCATATAATATCACTAGCTCTGTCATTTTGCTTTCAAACTCAAAGGGCCTGATTATTGTGATTTTTTAAATTTGTAGTGATAATAATACAGCCTGGGTTAAGGAGGAGTCCTGGTTCTGACACTAACTATGGGACAGTTTCATCATCTATAAAATGTGAATAATAATATCCCTGGTACATGCCTCGTAGGGGTTGCTGTGAGGTCATGGTGAAACAAATTTAAAAGTGTCATAAAGTCAACTATTATTTTTCTCCTGATTCCAAGGACCTCCAAGAATTCCTAGTTTCCTTCAGGACAGCTCAAGCACTACATTCTACATTAAGACTCTCTTGATACCCCTACTCTCAGCTACTTTCTAGTGTTTCCCCTTCAAAATCACCTTGCATTTATTTTGTCTTTTTGGGGGGAAGTTAAGGAGGTAAGGCAGGGCAACTGGGGTTAAGTGACTTACCCAAGGTCACACAGCTAGTAAGCATTAAGTGTCTGAAGTCACATCTGAACTCAGGTCCTCCTGATTCCAGGGCAGGTGCTTTATTCGCTGCGCCCTTGTATTTATTTTGTATTTAATCTGTATATATTCATCAATGTACACATAATTTCCCTCAAAATGTAAGCTTTTTGAGGTAGGGAGGTTTTCATTTTTGTCTTTGTGTTTCCAGCACCTAGCAGAGTGCCTGATAATAAGTCAGTCAGTTAACAAATATTTATTAAATGCCGGTTATGTGCCAGGCACTGTGCCAAGCACCAGGGAGAAAAAGGAATACAAAATATGTTCTCTGCTCTGAAGGAATTAATTGTCTATTGAGGGAGATGATGTGAAAACAGCCATATATAAACTAATTATATACAGGATGAACTGGAAATACCTTAATAAATGCTTATTGATAAATTTATTCAGAAGAATTACCTTAGTCATTCCTAAAACCTTCTTATCAGGGAAATAGGGGGCAGATATTACTACATCCACCTTGAAGACTTAAAAAAGAAAACTGAGTAAGAAGATGGATAAGTTATTTCCCCAAGGCCACATAGTCATTAAGAGAACCTGAACTTGAACCAGGGCCATCTATATTTCAGTCCAGTATTCTTTTTAGTAGCCTGAGATAGCCATGATAAAGGAGACTTCAGTGGATTTTATGGAATTAGATAAGAGAGGTAGAGAAAGCAGATATCAAGAGGATTCTACTTGTGAGAAAACCATTTAACTTGATAAAAAGGAAGAATAGTAAGTGTGATAAAATATTACACTCTAAAAATACATTTTATTTTTTATTCTGAATTTAGTGAACACAAAAAAGAACTTTTTCATTAACAAAGAATAAAAATGGGGAAAGGAAAGCTCAATAAAATGTATCAACACATAGACATTTCACATCCATAGTCTCCCGCCTCTTCTAAGAAGGGAGGGAGATATATTTTCTCATTTGTTCTCTAAGGTCAATCTTCTTGTTCAACAGCATTCAGTTTTGGTTTTTGTTTTGCTTTTGTTTTGCTCTTTCCTTTGAATATATTATAATCATTACGTATATTGTTTTCCTGGTTCTGCTGATTTCACTCTAAATCATTTCATCTAAGTCTTCCAATGCTTCTTGGAATTCTTTACATTCTCAGTATTTTACAACACTGTAATATTCCATTATATTCAAGTACTACACTTTGGTTATTCTTTTTCCAGTAAATAGGCATTTGTTTCCAGGTCTTTTGTTACTGCAATGTGTTGCTATAAATATTTTGGTGTATATGGGACTTTTCTTTCTGTCTTCTATCCCCTTTGGAAATATGATCAGAAGGAATCCTTAGAATTAAAGAGTCTATACACTTTGGTAATTTTTAGAATAATTGAAAATCCCCATAAATTATTACTCTAAACAAATTTTAGGGCTCCAAAACTCACAAGAATACAGAAAAACACATCTCCTGCTGAAGGCAGCTTGGCAGGAAGGGCTCATCACAGCATACTGGAAGCCAAAACCAGCCCAGCCTGAAACCATGGTTTGGCCCTGGGGTGGCCAGGACAAGCTGTAGCTGGAGCCTTCAGGAGAGTGGATTAGCAGCAGCTGTGGCAGTTTCCAGACTTATCAAGCCATAAGAAACAAGGACAAAGTGAAAGGTCAGTGGAACTCAGCTAAATTTGAGGGAGAAAAGCAGTCCTGCCGAACTGTCTCCAGGGCAAGGAAGCAGCAGAAGAGGCAGCTGCCTCCACATGGCTACTTCAGAGCTCCTGGCCTACAGACTGCAGGGGGACCAAGCAATCATTCAAAGGCTAACTGCTCTTGTGATGAGCATCCTGGATCCAGATCTTGGTCTTGGGTGGTGGTGCTGCGGTGCGTTTTCAGTGAGCCAAAGCTGATGGGGGCTGCAGCAGTCTCCCAATAGCTCTGGCAGCTGCAAAAACCCCAGTGATTTGGGACAGAGCTTTCCCTTCTGGAAGCAGAGTTCCACAGAGCTAAAAAATCAAGTAATTGACTGTCAACATGAGCAGGCAAAGTAAGAACAGCAACCAAACTTTGGATTCCTTCTTTGGGGGCAAAAAAGATCAAAGCATGGAACAGGAGGAAGACAACACAGTCAGAACTCCCACACCAAAAGCTTCCAAGAAACATGAAGACTTCCTACAAGCCACAGAGCAGCTTAAGAAGGATTTTGAAAACCAAATAAGAGAAGTGGAGGAAAAATTGGGAAGAGAAATGAGAAGGATGCAAGAAAATCATGAAAAGAGAGTCAACAACTTGACTGAAGAAAATAATACCTTAAAAAATAGATTAATTCAAATTTTTAGAATAATTTCAAATTGTCTTCT
>CM053586.1:107698448-107716234 GCA_028646515.1 Pseudochirops corinnae
GAGTAATCTTTCATATAGTTGTTAGTAGTCTGCACTTGTAAGAACTGTTTGTCCATACTCATTGGAATTTGGCTCTTGGCCAAGTATATTCATGATAGTTCTCTATGTATATTGAATATTAGATCTTTATTGAATGAATCTGGTGCGAAGGTGATTTTCTCCCATTTGACAACTTCCTTTGTTATCTTAGTTGTGTTGATTTTGTTAGTGCAAAAACCTTTCAATTTCATGTAATTGAAATTATCCATTATCTTTTTTGTTATATGATCCCAGCAAATGTTTTAACCTTCCTGGGACTTAATTCTCTCATCTATAAAATGAGAAGGTAGAACTCAATAATCTTTTAGGTCCCACCAAGCTTGAAATCTATGGTCCTATATCTTTTGTGATAGCCTCTATTCCTTGTTTGGTTAAGAACTTTTCCCTGAACTATCACTGTGAAAGGTAGCTGATCTCATGGTGTTCTAATTGTTTGTAGTATTTTATTTAATATTCAGGTGGCATAGCCATATTAAACCTATTGTGTCATGTAGTATAGGATGTTGGTCTAAGTTTCATTTCTATCCAACTGTTTTCCAGTTTTCCCATCAGTTCTTATCAAGAAGCTTTGCTTTCATTTACCTCATCCTTATTACTATCTCATTACTATGGAATGAACTAAGCAGCACCATATTTGTGTTGTGTTTATTTTGGCTATGTGTATTGTGAGAATAGATTAAGATGGAAGGGGAAAGAAAATGAAACATTAAAAATACAGAGCAGAAAACAGAAAGAAATTGAGAACAGGATCTAGACAAGGAAATATTTTTATTATCTTGTTAAAGTTAATATACACTTTAAAAAATAAAATATATCTAACAGATGTTCACACTTTCCATATAATTCTCTTTTTTGATCTTTGATATTGAAATGTTTGCTGATGATTATTAAGTTCATGATAAAAAAGAAATTTTTTAAAAGAAAAATTTAAAGAGTTTTTCTCCTACAACCCAACAGGCTCTTTGGTGGACAATCAATTATAAATATTAATTTTTAGGTATTAATGACATACTGGGGAGGAATAAAGCAAATAAACATTTATTAAATGTCGACTATGTGCTAAAGGCACTGTGTTAAGCCTTTTACAAATACTGTCTCATTATAGCAGGTTTCCTTCCCACATCTCCAGGAAGACATTCTGTCCTTCCAAAAAAAAATAAAACAGAAGAAGAGAGAAGTATTAACATGCTAATGTAAACTTGTATGACTAGAACTATTTCATCTGGTGAAAAAAAGAGCTAACTAGGAAGCAAAACCTGGCAAGAAGGTAAACTGCATCATAATATTAGGATAATGGCATTTTAGAGAACCATAAAGGACACACATCTCCTCCTTTTAATGTAAGGTCATTTAAAAATCAATTTGGTGGTGGTGGGGTAGAAAGCGGATATTCTGTGACCTGTGAAAATAACATCAAGGCCATGATTTATAAGGAATGGTTCCTGAGTATTAGAGCAAGAAGAAGAAACTGGCTATAATTTTATATAACTTTTATCTAGCTGACGTTTAGACAGGAAAGTCCAACAACAGAAAGGAGTTTAGTAAAGTTATCCTGCCTCTCTCTCCTGAGCCAATGCATAATTAAAATTTAAATCAATGTATCTTGCATCAGTGTGGGGGAAAAATCTATGATGAATATCACAGGCTTCCATAGTCTTTCACCTCTTTCATTGCACAGTGTGTAAACTACAACATGATTGTTTGGTGAAAATTAAGAAGAAAAAAGACAGCTTACTTTCCTACGACAGGAAAGAGGAACCTTTGTCATTTGCAACAGCCAGTGATAATGATGGGGCAGCTAGGTGGCATGGTGGATAGAGTTTCAGGCCTGGAGTCAAGAAGACTCATCTTTTTGAGTTTAAATCCGGTCTCAGACACTTGTTATATGGCCCTAGCCAAGTCACTTACCCCTGTTTGCCTCAGTTTCTTTTGTAAAACAACCTGGAAAAGGAAATGGCAAACTACTCCATGATCTTTGCCAAGAAAACCCCAAATGGGGTCATGAAGAGTCAGGCACAATTGAAAATGACTGAACAATGAAAATGAAATAACACAATAATATTTCTTTTCTGGGTCCATTCCATTATGGAGCTTTGATGCCCTTTTCAGACTCTGGTTTATTTTCAAGATCAAACAACTGGTTAGTAGCTAGACTGAGAATGGAAACCAAGTTTACTCATCCACGCATTTGTCTAACTCCTTAAAAGTCCAGGCCTATTTTGGGCCTGCTCTCTAAATGGAAAGGAAAAGATAAGAAGACCCGAATCTTCCCATTGGGGATTGAGATCTGCACTGGTGGAGGGAGTACTCCTACTAATAAAATCATGTGAAATGGTGAAACATATAAATAGAAACACAGTCAGATCATCCAGGAGCCGAGGGTACACCCTTGGGGACATCAGGCACTTTTGGAAGCTACACTGATACTTCTTTACTCCTGAGGCAATAACTTGAGCAATGGAAGGATGGCTCTGTCCTCCCGTTGCACTCAAGTGTGAGAAAACAGTCTGCTCTAATCATTAGAGGAATAAATACAAAGAGCTATTATGGAAGAGTCTTGAAAAACATAGGAAAAGACATGGGAGAATCTGACATACAAAAGAAACACAGCACATTTGATACTAGAGGGCCCTCAGAATTAATCTACTGCACTTCACTTCAGCCTCCAGGGCCCAAATCTTGGATGAACCAACTAGGACTCCTCTAAAGCAGAATGATCAGGGTTGCCTAATGTGGAGAGCCCACCTCTCTGCTGGACAGGACATAGAGAAACAAGTTCAGTGCAGCTGCTGGACAGCCAGCAAAAGCTGCCACTGCTAATTGCTAACTCTCCAGGGTTACTCATTAGGAACAGGGCTATTTAAGGCAGCGAGAAACACACTGGATGCTAGTGATATTTGTTCCAGCCCACTTAGTGGCAGCAGTAATTATATTGGGATGTGGCAGTGGATTTGTAGGTAAGGATATAGAGCCAACACCAGGGATCCAAGCAAATTTCTATACTGTTGATGATCTGGGGAAATACATTATTTTCTACTCCTATTTGCAAATAATATAACGTGTGACATTAATATTAACTGAAATATCATATTATATATAATATTATATAATATAATAATTATAATTCCCTCTGCTTTCTTTCCATAGGACAGAAGTCTCCTGAAGTCCTGAAGACTTCCCTCATCTGTTGGTGGGGAGGGGACACAAGGGGAAGACATAGACAATGATCCCAGTGTCGGGGATGTATTTTGTTTCATTTGTGAAAATCAGTGAAGGAATGACCTGACCTTCTAATTGTTCATGAAGGAAACCAGCTTGTGATGTGAAATGGTTCCAGATTCTGATTATTAGAATATACTCAAAAGTTTTAAGGTAAGACTTTCTTTGTTATTACTTTAAGAAATTGGTTTGAGACAGGAAGGTGATTTTTAACACAGAAACTGACTGACCTCCAAAAGGGCGCAAGGAATTAAGAGTAGGGATTATTTGTGTTCATGTAATGAAAAGAACCTCAGCGTTGTAGGCTGATGTTGCTGGGTCTTTCACTTATTAATGTGTTAACTCAGGCAAGTTACTTAACTATGACTTTCACTTCCTTCTTTGAGCTTCCATTTCCTCTTCTGTTAAATACAGATGATAATAGATCACCATTATGGACCATAGATTTAAGGCTGAGAGACCAGGCAGTCTAAGTCAGTCAATAAACATTTGTTGTTGTTCAGTCATTTTAGTCATTTCCAACTCTTCATGACCCCATTTGGGATTTTTTTGGCAAAGATACTGGAGTGGTTTGCCATGGCCTTCTTCAGCTCATTTTACAGATAAGGAATTGAGGCAAACAGGGTCACACAGCTAGTAAGTGTCTGAGCCAGATTTGAACTCTTCCTGATTCTAGTCCCAGGTACTCTATCTACTGTGCCACTTAGCTGCCCCAAACGTTTATTAAACATCTAATATGTTCCAGGAACTGTGTTAGTATTGAGGATACAAATATAAAAAAGACAGTCTCTGCCATAAAGGGGTTTACTATTTAATTCTAATTAGTGGAGACAGCACACAGAAGGAATCTCAAAGGAGGGGGTTTGGAGGAGAGGGGAGAGGTATCAAGATGGGTTGTCTAAAGGAATATAGCTGGATAGGAAATGAAGAGATAGCAGGTCCAAGAGCTCTCTTAAATGGAGTTTTAGGAGGAGTTCTTCATTCCTCCCTCCAAACAGAGGGGCAGAGAGTACTGAAATGAAATGTGAGTTCCAAGACTGATGTGATCTTGCAAAATGATGAGGTTCCTAGAGACATAATGGAGACATTCTGAGTGCAGCCAGATCTGGTACAATGGTAAATATATTGGTTTTGGAATCAGAAGACCAGGGTTCAATCTTTTCTCTGACACATGTGAGTTGTATCACTTTGGGCAATTCATTTAAACTCTCTGGGCTCCAGTTTTCTCATCTGTAAAATAAGAAGGTAGCACGAGATAACCTCTAAGGTCCCTCACAACTCTAGATCCATGATCTTAACCCCTTGTCTTACACATGAATAAAGTGAATACCAGAACCATAGAATGACTCATCTCATACTCTTAACCAATTCCTAGATCTCAATCAGTCATTTTCTTTAAGGCACAAGGGTGTGTGTGGTTGGCATGTTTCAACTCTCCATCGGAAGGAAGCCATGAAGTTACATACTGTCACATGGCATCTTATCCTCTTCTATATGACTGTCCCAAGCTTTATGAACTCCTAATGACTATTGATTCTCTGAGTACTGGCTTCCTTTCAAATTCTCTGTTGTCTTTCTCTCTACATTTGGCTGACCTACATAGATCTCCACCCAGCTAGTATTTCATTCTCTCTTCACATCTGCTTCCTTGGTTTTGACATCCCATCTCCATCTCTTGGCATTGGTTACTGACTCGGTTTGTACTTACCTTAACAACCTAGACAGAGTTGTTAAGTGACTTGCCTCTCACAGGACATAAATAGCAGAAGTAAGATTCAAACCCAGCTCTTCAGACACCAGAATTTTTCCATGGCAAATACTGCTCTTTTGTCAGGTCTCCAGCTCCTACAAGGATGAGACTAACCAATCTACCCATCAACAAATATGTTGAGTTCTTCCCATTTCCAAGCACTGTGCTAATCAGAGAAGATACATAGAAAAAAGCGAAAAGTCTTTTCTCTCAAAGAGCTTACCTTCTAATGGAGGAAACAACATGAAAATAAAGGCATATATGAGATACATATAGGGTAGACACATATTAACTTTAGAAGGGGAAATCACTAGCAGCTGAAACCAGGGAGTCTAAGAGGTAGAGGTAGACTTCCAGACATGGAGGGTAAAGATGCTGAGATGGGAGATGGAACAGGATATTTAGGAAACAGTAAATAGGCCAATACAGGTGGGTTGTAGAGTAAATGAAGGAAGATTATGAGTAAGAAGACTAGAAAAGTATGAAAAAGGTCAGGTATGCAGGATTTAAAGGAGTTTGTGCCTGAGGGGAAAACAGCATGGCCCAAGCTGTCACTGAAAAGGTTAACCAGTATTCCAAGGCAAGGGTCCATGGGAATCAGTAAATCCGGAGGGTTAGGCAGGAGTCATGGAATGGAGATAGGGACATCAGTTGAAGCTGTTGTATGGGAACATCAGTACAGAGTTGTTCAGTTGCACCATAGAGGAAACCAGAAAACTGCATCAGGTGTTGGAAAATGAGTTTGTCTCCCATGAATATACTCCACCCAAGAGCCACTGTTTTATGGTGTCATGGTACTAACCACAGCTCCTCCTCCCTCAGCTATACATGCGGGCCCAGATATACCTACCTCATAGGATTATTGTGTCAATGAAGTCCCATCCCACCCCCCAACTCATCTGACATTTCCTTTTGGGGGGAGATGAAGAAAAGTGACAAGCTGCAGGAATCCATTTCAGGCCCCTTCTCATCTTTGCAGTAGAGGTGTTACGTTTTCCTCCTTTTGAAATCTTGCCCTTATAGTCAACCCGTTGGACTTTATTCTTTCTTCTATCTGTGAGTCCCTTTCCCCTTGCCCTATAGCTGTTCAGATCTGCATTATTCCTGTTATCCTTCTTCTCTGATCCTACAAAGTCACACAACCATGCTAACTGTCCACTCTAAATTTATTTTACTTGACTACAAATGAGCTCCCACTGTTTGACAGCAATGTTTTTGTCTTTCCCTGATCAAATCTCTATTCCACACTCCCCAAAGTATATCTTCCAAAATTTCTCTCCAAAAGCCCTTTCTAATCTCTCATGTGATGATGTGATGGTGCAGGTATACCAATGCCATTCCAATTTCTCTCAGCTAATGACCTTGCCTCATATTACACTGAAAAAATTGAGGTCATCAAGTTCCCTCTTCTCCCCACTTTTATACATTAAATTCCCTCAAAATTACCCTACACTCTCTCCTCCTCTGCTCTAGTCTTAGTGAAAGAAGTAGCACTTCTTCTTGACAATGTTAACCCCTCCACTAGTGCCTGTTAGTCTTTCCTTCCCTTCTTACCAGAAAGGATGCCTATTTGATTATAGTTTCTCATTGCCTAATTTTCAGTCTCATCTTATTCACTGACCCTTTCACTACTGTTTACAAACCTGTCCAGATCTCCTCCATCTCTAAGGAAAAACAAATAACAAAAACAAAAAAAAAACAACAACAAATTCCACTACTATGTGATTCTAACATTCCTTACAAAAGATTGTCTTATATTTCACCACTTTGTGCAACCAAACTCCTAGAAAAGCTGTTTACACTTGTTTCCTCTACTTTTTCACTTCTCATTCCTTTCTCAACCCTTTTCCATATGGCTCCTGACCTCATTATTCAAACAAAACTGCTCTCTTCAAGATTACCAGTTATCTATTATTTGTCAAGTGTGATAGCCTTTTCTAAGCCCTCATCCTCAGTATTTGACAACCACTCCTCCTACACACACTTGTCTTTGTGATACTACCCTCTCTCCTGATTCTCCACCTACTTATCTGGTCACCCCTCAGTCATTTTTTTTCTGAATTATCATTCATGTCCCAACGCCTATATATGGGTGTGCCTCTAGGCTCTGTGCTGGGTCTCCTTCTTTTCTTCCACTATAACCTCCCTCTTGGTGATCTCATCAGCTCCCAGGGGTTCTCAGCTGTGATCTCTATGCAGATGACTCGAAGATCTAAACATCCTACCCTAGTGTCTCTCCAAAACCCCAGGCCTGAATCACCAACTACCTATTGGATATCCCTAGACTGATATTTTATTAGGCACTTCAAACTCAATATGTCTAAAGCAGAATTCATTATCTTTCATCCCAAATCCTATCTTTTTCTCAGTCTCCCTTTTTTATTTTTCCCAATCATCCAGGTTCACAATCTCACAGTCATCCTTCAGCAGAACTAGGCTCTTGGAAAGCAGAGCCTATCACTCTTGTATTTCTATCCTTAACATCTAAAATACTAGCTGGCATAGTAGGAACTTAATAACTATGTGCTGATTGACAGATTTATCCTCATTCTTTCTTTTCCCTCATCCCCTATATCCAATGAGTTGCCAAGCTTGTTGATTCAGCCTCTACAATATCTTTCACACAAGTTACCTTCTCTCCACTAACATGACCCACATCCTAATTCAGTTTTTGATGTATAAATAAGACTGCTTGGTAATTGGAATTTGAAGATCTTCCCTGCTCCTTAACAGACCTAAGGGAATTTGAAGATCTTCCCTGCCCCTTAATAGGCCAAATGTAATGATATGCCTGTAGTGGGAGGAGTTTGCTGAACTGGTGGAGCAGGGAGGGATGGAGCAGAAAATTAGTCAGAGCAGTTAGTATGGAGGAAGAGAGAGGACACAAGCAAGGAGACAGGTAGGATTATGAGTGTTTGTTTGTGGGAAGGCCCAAGCAGGGGGAAGGCTTTGGGATGGTGTTGCTTCCTACAGTAATAAAGCATATTAACTTCTTTGTTGCTATAGTGGATTCAGTTTTCTGTTGTTGGGATTCACCTTTCTGGTATCTGAATAAGTGTTTTGCTTCTGTCTTCTATATGGAGAGTCTGTTATATTTTGCCATTTAAAACTATGCTGGCATATTCATAGTCTCCATCAGTGCTATGAATATTGCCTTGGTGATACATTCAATGTGCTTACACCCTGTGATCTCTTTACAGAGTGTGAATCTCTTTAAATCAAAAAAGAAATTGATACGCAAGACAATCAGTCATACCCATTGAACCAACTTATAAAATATCAGTCAGTTTATCACTGAGTTCAGCTGAGATAGTCCCCCCAGGTGAGGGTAGATTTTAGTTCTGACGCTGAAGATTCCGATTAGAGCCAAACTCAATAAAGGGAACTGCTCCTAGGGGAAAGAAAGATTTTTTTTTTTTTAATGCCCTCAATGGCAGGCATAGAGGCAGGTCAGTGATGTAACCCAGTGGTCCTCTGTCTCCCTAAAAGGACAGAAATTGTTGACTCCAAGATCATCCAAGTGGCATGAGCAGCTATACTGCTCTTCCTACCAGAACATCAGATGGGGTCTGGGTGACCTACAGTTCAGAGAGATGGGGAGGTAAGGAAAAGGGGAAGGCACACAACCTTTCTGAGATTGAGTCTCCTCATCTACAAAATGGGAATAATAATAGCTAGCATTAATTTAGTCCATTAAAGTTTGCAAATATTATCTTATTTTAACCATATAACGAGCCTGGAAGGTACTGCTATTATTATTCTCACTTTACAGAAGAGGAAACTAAAGCAGAAAGAGGTTAAGTGACTTGCCCAGGGTCACACAGCTAGGAAATACCTGAGGCTGGACTATAGGCCCAGCACTCTATCTACTGCACCACCTAGCTGATTCAATAAAAGAGGCTTCTCTCATTTATCTCACCTCAGAAAACTTGTCTGTTAAAAGCTGAGGCATACTCTTAACCATTAGGCCAAATCTTATGGATGCTAAAACTCAAAATAAGAAGAGAAAGTTCATAAAACAGTGCTTCCTTGCCAAAGCAAACTAAAGACAACAACCCAAAAAAGAGTTATTTGTTTGTTGGCTATATTGGGGGAAAAAAAGGAGAATCAAAAAAAAAAGGTTAGGGTGAATGGGATAATAATTGACAAGAGAAAAAAGTCAGAGCTGATTAAGTCATTCCTATTTTTACTGCAAAATTTAACTGGAAATGACGTAACAAAAAAGAATAACAGGAAGTCAATACCCAAGATAAGTAAGAAGATGCTAAGAGAAGACATAGCTTGATGAATTCAAGTCATCTGGCCCAGGAGAAGTACATCGTCAGGTCCTGAGAAAATGGACAGATGTGATGACTAAGCTGCTGTTGGTGATATTTGAAAGATCATAAAAAACAGAAATACCAACAATTGGAAGAGAGCAAATGTTTCTACAATTTTCCAAAAAGATAAGAGATCAGAGTAAGAAAACTATCTGCTGTGAGCTTGGCTTGTAACCTTCGGAAATTCTAGAAGAAATTATTAAAGAGGTGCTTGTGAAACATCTAAAAAGTAGGCATTATGAAGAGCCAACAGGGCTTCCTCAAGAACAAATCATGAGAAACTAATCTTGTTTTCTTAAAAGTTAAGAGACAGCATTAATACGTCTGAGATGATACGTCCAGCCAGCGTAAAGGACGATACTTTTTCGATACTAACTCAGACCATCAGGACAAAATGTCTACTACAATCTTTCTGAGATGGCAGAATGCTTCTATTTTATTTCCATGTGCATGAACACATACACACCCACAAATAAACCATAATATAGTAGGTGAAGGAACAGCCTCTGAATCAGGATGATCCCTCCTCTATGTTTGACTTGCACGCTATTTAACCTTTTGGTGCCTTGATCAACTCTCAATACTAGAGGTGTCAGAACAATTGTCAGAGTTTTGGTAGAGGGAATTTCTTCTTAAGATGTCATCCTTGGGTTGTTTTTTTTTTTAATAGGTTGAAAACTGATATCTATACCACAATTGTCCTTTATTTTATTTTATGCATTGTTGTGTTTTACATGACTCCACATGTACAACCTATGCCAAATTGCTCACCTTCTTGATGGGGGTGGGAGAGAAAAGAGGAAAGGAGGAAGGGAATTTGGAACTTAAAATGTGCAAATAATGTTAAAATTGTTTTTATAACTCAAGTGATTGTGGAACTGAATCTTGTAAATTAAAAGTAAATGGGTAAATAAAAAAAAATTTAAAATAAAATAAAATAAAATAAAATTGTTTTTATATGTATTGTGGGGGAAAATAAAATATTAAATTATTTTGTGCATTGAAAAACATTATTGTGAGAAGGGGTTCATAGGCCTCACTACACTGTCAAAGGATTCCATGACACAAAAAAGTTGAAAAATTCAGGTAATCATAGGTGCCAAACCAAAAAAAAAAAAAATCATACAATCACATACAGAACACATTTGTAAGCTAAGGAGCCCTACCTGAGAGCAATTCTGACAATCTTCTACCTCCTCCTTAAATTAGCAATCACTGACACATGGTCTGGGTGTTTGCTATTTAGAAATGTTCTTAGTCTGAAATTCTCTTAGCAAAAACAATGAATGAATTTTGAAACTCATCCTCTGTTTTGCTCATTTTACAAATATATCATTCCTTACTGAAGATGAAATCAGTTCCAAAACTGACTCATCCTTAATGAGGTCTATGCCTGACTCTGACCTGGGTGATACAGTTTATGATGAAATCATTCATTACTGATGCTAAATACAGGCCTTGGGGTAGAGTATAAGGAAAGAACAAATACGTATTTCCCTATAATCAAGATGATTTATTTACAAAAATCCTTTGTTACTTTTTTGATAGTGTTATTTACTTTCCATCCAGGGATCTGATTATGTCAAATTTACCTAAACAAAATTTCTCAGTAACTCCCACAAAAAATTTGAAGCAAGAAGCCTTTGGAATAAAAATTCCTTTGAATAGTCACAACTATCAAAAGCAAACAAAATGTTTTGTTTTTAAAGGGTAGCTTATTTTTTCTTTATTGTTTTGGTTGGGAGGAGGACATAGGAATGAGGAGCCACAGTGGGGAATATGAGAATTGCTGAAAAAAGATAGAATAAAGCAAGAAAGGAGCAGGTACATTTTAAAATATGATGGAACAGTAAGATAAAAAGTCTGGATAAGAAATGGTTTTTCCTTTTCCTCCTATGTATTCTCTTTCCTTGTCAGAAAGAGCACCTTTTTCTCCTCTTTGTCGAATCCATTGATGTAAAATGGTGATAATTTAGAGTCCAACAAAGGGGAGATGTGGGGGGAAGGGGTAGGATTGGTAAGGCCAAGAGGACCCAGGCAACATTTTCTTTTAATATTCACAAGGAAAATTTACTGGCATTTTCCCTACATCAAGCATAGTGATTTGGGACTAACATTATGTTAAAGAGAGAAGCCAGAGTGAAATGTTCTTGCATCTTCAGCCTAGAGAAACTTTAAATAAATTTTCTTCCCCCAGAGAAATAATGAACCTGATGTTACTGACTCTCCACAGGGGGTGCCATCCTTTGCCCGTTGGCCATACAGGGCTCTGCTGGAGACTGAGGCACAATAACTTTCCTTGCTGCCAATAAGTGTGACTTCACTAATTGGTGAAGTCTGCTCAAGTGTCTAGCCACCAGCTGGCAGACACAAGTTTGGGAGTAGCAAAGAGGGAGATGGAGGGAGGGGGCACATGGGTAGGAAGTAAGGGTGCGTGTCCACGTTTATGAAGACCAAAATGCTGTTGCCTGAAAAGCTGAGCACAAAGATTCTGATAGGATTCAGCTTCCCCCAGTCTCTAGCTTAACTCCTGCTCCCCACTCCCACCTCCCTTAATACAAAAGGACATCGGCAGTGTAATTGGCTGTTTGTGTCAAAGACGATACAGTAGAGAGAAGTAGGGTGCTCACTCAGGGACATCTGCTCTACAAAGCTTCTACAAAAATAACTGTGTGACAGTGTGAGTGAAATGCTGGTGCAGAATGAGGCGGATTGGGAGGGAGGAGGAGGAGAACAAAGAGGAGGTAGGGAGCAGTGGAGACCTAGATAAAGTGCCCCACTGAGCCCTGCTACACCTGCCATCCATTCAGTATTTGAAGCCCAGTGCTAGGGGATAACAATGATTTGTGGCAGAATGAAATGTACTTCTATCTTATCTCTGCTTGGTAGAATCCCTAGCTTCATTCAAAATACAGCTCAGGTGCTACTTTCTATACTAAGGCCTTTCCTAATCACTATCCCCACTATCCCCCCAGTGATCAGCATTCTTGCTTTCTTGGCATTACTTTGTATTACTTTATACATGTATGTGTATGTGTGTGTGTGTGTGTGTGTGTGTATGTATGTGTATGTATATACACCCGAGCTGTGCTTTGGAGGAAGCTAGGGAGTCTATAAGGAAGAGGTAAGGAAGAACTATGCATGTATACATATATATACGTGTACATACACACACATATATGTACATATATATAAATATGTATTCACATACAAATGGAAAGGGGTTGCCCCAGTGAAACCAGCATAAATTGCAGGTCCACAGAGGTTCAAAGACAAAGATATTGAAAGATAACGGGTTGGCCTTCAGATAAAAAATAGACAATGTCTGTCCTAGACAGAGTACCAGTTGTGAATACTTTGACTGCATATGAAGAGGCCATAGCTTTCATGCATACCTTTATTCCTAGTCATTCATTCACATAATATGGGAGGTACAAATGACTGAACTGAAGTTAATTACTGTAAGGCAACATGAAGTGGCTTAAGGAAGGAAGGACCTTTCGAGCAAGGAAAACATTGATTGAAATGAGAGACAAGCATTCTCTCATCTCCTGCATAACAAACAACCTCAGAGCTGAGGAGTGAAAGGAGTCAAAAGGAAGAATTTTCTGCTGATCCTAAACCAGTAGTCATTACTCTTGCTAAAAGACCTTTATAGCATGCCGGCTGAAAAGGGTATGGCTACACACATCAGATTTAAGATAATACAGTGCCACCTTGCCTGACCAGTGGTTAAAAAACGGGGAAAAAAAATCAGCTGCTCATTGAAGATCAGGCACAGGAGACCAGCAGGTAGACTGCACCATGTAAGGAGCCAGCCTTGAAAAGAGCCAGCCCAGATGGACAGTGGAGCAACTCATAGTGAACTTTGTTATAACGCTCTGGAAAGACAAAGAACATTGAGGCCCAATAGTACTGGACTAGATGTGCCTCGACTACATGTGTCCCCTAAATATATGCTTCATTACCATTGTACGGTAAGTGAATGCCCACTCTTTCCCTATCTTGGACATTGGGTTTGTTTGGAGAAGGGTCTTCTCCTGATATTTGGGGGAAATGTTTTGTAACTGCTTTCCTTGCTATGCTATTTGAGTAATTTTACTAAAGCACTGAATCTACTAGCTGCTTAAAGGGAAACACACAGATGGGGGCTCAAAGGTTAGCATTTAGGATTATAGCCACCTGTAAAATTACCCCGAGAGGTCTAAGAATAATAATGAGAGTAGTAACAGCCAAACCCTCTGGGGACCCAATGTGTCAATGGCAATGTGAGCTGAGAGACAGACTGAGCCTGAAAAGTGTGCTACATATACTTTGTATTCACTTACTTGCTATATTGCCACAGTAGAATATGAGCTCCTTGAAGGGAAGAGCTGTTTAATTTTTTTCTTTACAGTACCCAGAATGATGCCTTGAACATGGTTGGTGCTAAATAAATATTTGATTTAATTGAAATTAATAAGAGACAGTGCTGAGCAAGAGTATGTCTGTATCCCATACAACTAAATGTATAGTTATCCTAAATATTAAAAGTACAGTTGGGCCTCTTTAAAGTAGAGAAGCTCCCATGATTTCACAGGTATATTTCAATCTATTCATTATAGGCGTCCCCTGACTAAGATCTTTAATTGATTTTAATAAAATAGAATATTAGGTGAAACAATGGGAAAGAAGACGAGGCAATTCTATAGGAACTATATTCTAAATATTGTAACTTTTACAAGTGTTATGACTCTGGCAAGTATCCAAAAAATGTTAGAATGAAGTTCTATGTCTGCAATGTGTTTTATTATGATATATTAATAATGTCATTGTAAAATGATCATAATGGTTGGGCCAACTTTATGTGGAATATACAGAGATAATGCTGGTAAATGTTAAACAATGAGCTCTCTGAAGAAAAATGTGTATAAATGTTGTGTCATTTAAATTGTGTCCAACTCTGTGACCCCTTTTGGGGTTTTCTTGGCAAAGATGCTAGAGAGGTTATGTATATATAACTTAATTTTAATCTGCACTATTAACATTTTGCCCACCATTTTCCTAAGTCTAGATAATCAATGAAATAATAAATCAAACCCTGATTTTTAGTGTTTGCTGATTCCCAAATTATAAATGCTCATAGCAAAATTTTAACAATCAGCTTTTGTGAGCTGGTATGATCTGGTTCCAGCACACCCTGGGAGTGTGTCTTTATCTACTTGAGCCACCACAATAAATCTTCAAATTAAAAAAAAAATCTTTGGATGGGAATTGGAACACAAATGCAACCATTTGCTTGACAGATAGATCCATGATTTAACAAATACAGCATCTGGTACATAGCAGCTTATGGAGCCCTGCTGTTGATCACAGCAAGATCATTGCGAGGTTTTCCCCTTTGTTGATGAAGTAGAATCACATAAAAATAGACTACCAGAATTGGAAGTGATCTCAGAGCACATCTGTTCAACCCATATCTGAATCATGAATCCTCTTCATAAGATTTCCAATAAACATAGTCTAGCCTTTACTTGAAGATTTTCAGTATGCAGTACAAGGGTCAGATTATCTCCAGTCAGCAGACTGACTAGGAATCAATCGAGGATTATCAGTTATCCTCTTAACGAGGTTCCAGTATATATGTCCATAGTCTATAGGGGGAAATACACACTCAAATCCAAGTGAAGGTGACCTCCTTGTTCACTTTCTGACAGACAGGTTGCCTTAAAAACCATTAGGCAAATAAATGTTCAAAGCCCTCAAATAGCCTAACCATAAATCAAACTAATTATTTGAAGGGAAAATGGCTTCTTATTCTAAGTTCCTTCTGCAGGTTTCTGGTTTTAGTGGGTAATACTGATCTGGAGCAGAACAGTTATTTGCTGAGCTATATAAAGGAAAGGGAAGAGAGTAAGCATTTATATAATATGTGCCAGACACTGTTCGTTTGATTCTCTAACAACCTTGTGAGGTATGTACTAGTATTATTCCCATTTTATAGTTGAGGAAAAAGAAGCAAACAGAGATTAAGTGACTTACCCAGAGTCACACAGCTAGGAAATGTCTGATACTGGATTTAAACTTTGATCTTCCTCTAGACCTAGCATTCTATATTACTGGTTGTCTAGGTTTAATGCCCTGAACACCCTCTACATCCATCTGTTCTCTGTTGGTTTTGTTGGTTTAACCAACACCAAATTCAACCTTCATGTCTCTGCCAAAGATTATTATATAACTATAATCTTTCTAACTTAGACCGTTATCTGATGCATAATTATGCTTCTAGCGGATGACCAGCATCCCAACAGACGATCTAAAATAAAAGTTAAACAGATATAATTTGCTTTTATTTTTGTCTTATTGTAACCAAATACCATAAAATTGTTAGTGTCTATTTCACAGTAATGGTTTGAAGCAAGGAGATAATAGCTTTCTTTGAAATAGCCCTCTTGGAGTCAGAGCCAAGATGGTAGAGAAGCAGGAAGAAGTACAGAAATCTTCCTCTACCCCTAACACCTCCAAACAGATCTAGAAAATGCAGTAAACTGAATCCTAATAGGGAAATCCTAGGAAGAAAAATCACTTAGAGTCATTTGTCCAGCTCAGGTCAGCAGAAGAAAGACAGAGAAGTCTGTGGACAGTAGGGCTTGGGTGTGTCCAGGAAAGGCCATCCAAAGCACTCCAAGGCAAGTTGAGACTGTGTACCAAGGGAAAAAGAGGTCCCAGATCCATCACAGGGAGACTAAACTTTTATCAGGTGTAGAATAGATGAAAACTGGTAACTGTTGCTCATTAGACAGATCCAGGGCTGATTAAAGAAGGATCAAATGCCTAGGGGTGGTATTCTAAGATGAGGAGTAGTTATGAAGGTCTACACTGAATACCAAACAAGGAACAAGTTCAATAGCAAGCAGAAATTGTGGCTTAAACATTGGGTGTGGAACAAAGGCTTATTTACAGCCCCCAGACTAGTCTGAAGCTGGCAGCAGAAAAACTAGGACAGGAAACCCAGACACACACACACACACACACACACACACACACACACACACTACATAAAACACAATATGTATATATACAAATGTGTATTTGGTCATAGGTAATACTTGAATTTTTTTTGTTTGATTACATATTTATATGTTTATATTATCCTGGATGAATATTTATATCATTGGATTACATGTTATGCATTATATGATGCATATCATATATAATGATATATAATCTGTTATCATATGTTTATAACAGCTTTTGTCAGTCTTGCTTTATTGACAGGAAAGGAGAGATGGGAGAAATATAATTCAGAGCTAAAAATAAAATAAAATTGAATTAAAAAAAAAAGAAATGATGAAACGGATGGTTCCAGAGAAACCTGAGTGGACTTGTATAAACTAGTGCAGAATAAAGTGAACAGTACCAGGAAAACAATAATGACAACAATATTGTAAAGACAAACAACTTGGAAAGACTTGGGAATTCTGATTAGCATAATAACCAACCATGATTCCAGAGGACTCATGATTTGCTATGTACCTCCTGACAGAAAGTTTCAGAGTGAAAAATGGGACGTTTGGGGGGAAAGAGGAGGGGGTAGGGAGATGAACGACATAGGCTATGTGGGAATTTGCTTTCCTTGATTCTATATGTTTGTAACAGGTTGTTGTTTTTTTCTTTCTTAATGTATTTTTTTTGGAGGGGGAAAGGCAGGGCAATTGGGGTTAGGTGACTTGCCCAAGGTCACACGGCTAGTATGTTAAGTGTCTGAGGCCAAATTTGACCTCAGGTTCTCCTGACTCCGGGGCCAGTACTCTATTCACTGTGCTACCTAGCTGCCCCTTTTTTTCTTTCTGAATGGGAATTGGTGGAGGGGAAGGGAGAGAAGTCAGATTTTTGCTGATTGAAAAACATTTTTATTTTAAAAGATAGCTTTCCTGAGTAAAGCATGCAAGGATAAATTTTATTTGCCAAAAGAAGGTGAAGCAAGGGATAGTTGTTTCTCAGTCATAGCCATTTAGGTTTTATTTTTACCTAATCTCATTTTTCCAGGTCTGTTCTTTGAAAACTTAAACCTACAATGGGAAAAATCATGTTGGTAGAGTGGAAAGAAGAGTATATCTGGAATCACAGGACCTGGGTCTGAATCATGGCACTCTAAGGTACAAGCCAAGTTCTACCACTTATCAACAGCATGACTTAGGGCAAGTCACTCTGGTGATGTATAAGGGAAATAGACTAAACGATCTCTGAGATCTCTTCTGGCTCTAGATCTGATATTTATTAACTTGAGAGAGTTATTTTACTTTGGTCTTTACTTCTCAATCTATAAAATATAGGATCTAATTTATCTCTAAGTTCCTTCTAGTTTTGAATGCTATGATATTATGATTAAAAGAAATAAAATATTTATAAATTATTTGCTAGTAGTAGGTGCTTTATAAATGCTCATTCCTTCTCTCTGTCTTGTTGTTGTTCATTCC
>CM053586.1:107716734-107792231 GCA_028646515.1 Pseudochirops corinnae
TGAAACCACCCAGAGGAGGAAAGAAAGTATCCCCTTTCCTTAGCAAGGGCTTGTTCCCAAGGGCTGTATGAGGGTGTGAAGGAACTGGGGAGCTGTGGTAGTAAAGGAGCCAGTATAGCATTCTTTGCTTCAGTGTCTGCCAGGCGATTTCCCACACCCTGATCAGTTTCCCCTTTCTGGTGGCCTTTGCAAAAGATAACAGCTACCTCAGAGGGCTTTTGAACAGTTGGAGGAGATGTGAAATCTCCCGAGCATGTTTAATAAGGGAATTTTTTGCTGTCAGATATCCCCTTTCTTTCCAAATTGCTCCATGGGCATGTAGAACATGGAAACCATATTTTGAGTCTGTAAAAATGTTTACTCCTTTCTTTTCCCCTAGCTCTAGGGCTCTGGTGAGTGCTATCAATTCCGCCTTCTGGGCAGAGGTCCCAGGGGGTAGGGATTTGGTCTCTATGGTTTGGTAGAGGCTGACTACTGAATATCCACTTTTCCTGACCCCTTGTTCAATAAAGCTTGAACCATCTGTGTACCAGACTGCTTCGGAGTTTGAGAGAGGAGAATCTTTCAAATCAGCTTGACTGGCATAAAGACAGTCCAAGGTCTCCTCACAATCATGAACCAGGACATCTGAGTGGGCACTGTCTGGGAGAAGGGTTGCCAGGTTAAGTGTGTGGCACACCCGAAGGGTTAGGTCAGGGGTATCTAAGAGCAAGGCTTGATATTTGGTGAGCCTGCCACTTGCCAGCCACTGGTGTCCCTTTGCTTCTAGGATGTTCTGAACTCGGTGGGGAGTTAGAACTTCCAAGGGCTGACCAAGTATAAGTTTAGAGGCTTCCTCAATTAGAATGGCTGTAGCAGCTACTGCCCTAGACATGCAGGCCATCCTGCAGCCACAGAGTCTAATTGTTTTGAAAAATAAGGCAACTGGCCTGGGGTCAGGTCCTAAGAACTGAGTTAGGACTCCCAGAGCCTGTCCTTTCCTTTCATCTACATACACACTGAAAGGTTTTCCTAGATCAGGTAGGGCTAATGCTGGCGTGGTGATCAATTTAGCTTTCAGAATCTTAAAAGCATTGATCTGATCGGGACACCACTCCAAAGGGAGTGAGTCAGGGCCCTGAGTGGAAGCATAGAGAGGCTAGCAATAAGGCCGAAATTTGGGATCCAGAGCTTACAAAACCCAGCCAAACCTAGAAAAGTTCGAAGTTGTGTTTTGGTAGCTGGAATAGGTATAGACAAGATTGTCCTTTTCCTCTCAGAGGTTAAGGAGCGAGAGGTAGGAGTTAGTTCGTGGCCCAGATGCTTTACAGACTGGATTGCTATCTGGACTTTATCCAAAGAGACCCTATGCGCCTCATCAGTTCCACAAAACTGCTTTTCCTCTTTAGACAGTCTCCCTTTCAATTTTATCCTGAATGCTTTTCCAAGGACAGTCAATGGTTTTTATCATTTTATCATATAATTTATCAAAGGCTTAGATGCTTACTAGCTTTGTGACCCTGGGCAAGTCACTTAATCCTGTTTGCCTCAGTTTCCTCATCTGTAAAATGAGCTGGAGAAGGAGATGACAAACCACTGCAGTAGCTTTGCCAAGAAAACCAAAAAAAATGGCCACGAAGAGTAGAACACAACTGAAACTACTGAGCAACAATAAAATGCTTAGGTCACTCTCATGAAAAATCATACTGAAATATTGGATAGTTACTTTTTTCCTTGTGGTTATGACTTTAGCAAGGTTTTATTCTCCATATAGGACACACAGAAGTTGCACAAGTAATTATGGAGTATGTGTGTATTTATAGGAATCCTCCTATGATAGGAGGATTTGTGGCAGGAAACCCAAACTTTTTTTTTATATATAATTCTTCAGAGGCATATAAGAATATACATTTAAATGGATAAAATAAAATGGTAATTTTCAGAATAACCTGGATGTCTCAGAATTTTAACTCAATCATTGGTCAGGAAATCTCTTGTATATAGTTAATATTGTTTCATGAGATTGTGACTGGGGCTGTGAGGAAGATTAAAAGAAGAAGAACCTTAGCTTAGGAAATCTATTTAGAAATACTTCCTCTTTTGAAAATGATTTCATATTTCTAGATTATTAAATCATTCTTATTAAAAATATAATCAAACTGAGATTTAGATAAACAAATAGATGACAGATACATATGGTGTTATTAAAGGAAATCAGGGTAAACCAGTGTGCCTGGTATAGCCCTCACCTTCCAAGGTTGACATCTAGAAGAGCCATGCCTTCCTCCCTCCCACAACACATCCCTTTGTTTGGCTATGAGAGAGAGGGAGAGTATGTACTAGACTTCAGTTGCCTTCTCCTATCCCCCATGTGGCCCGTTCTCCCCCTGGTGAGCTCCTCCCCAAACTTCCATTCGGAGGAAGGTCTCAGAACAGTCCATTATTCATTCTTTGAATTTCACTACCGTGACCATAGTAAGTATCTCTCCCACCTTCCCTGACCCCCCCATTCCTATTTTTCAGCTCTCACTTATATGTTGTTTTCCCCCATTAGAACATATGTTCCTTGAAGACAAAGAGTCTTTAAAAATTTTTTTTGCTTGTATTTGCATTTCCAGTGCCTAGTACAATGCCTGTCTGGAATATAATAAGTGCTTGACAAGTGCTTGCTGACTTGACTCAAGCCCAGATGGACCTTGGGGCTAGCCTAATATAGCAGTTCTTCTTTGAAAAGCAAGGGTGTTGTGAAAAGAGATTTGGAATTAAAAATCTGAGGTTGAATCCTGTCTCTGCCACTTACTCCCTTTGTGACATTGGACAAATCACAACCCCTCTCTGGATCCCAGGTTCCTCTTCTATAAAATAAAGAGATTGAACTATATGGTCTTTGAGGTTCCTTCTAACCTTACATCTGTGACTTAACTTACTCCTGTGTGACCTTGGATAAATCATGCCCCCTCTCCTGGCCCTTGGTTCCTCACCTGTAAGATAAGGAAAATAGCCTAAATGACCTTTAAGGTCCCTTTTAACTCTAAATTTATAATCTTATAGTTTTTGTATCTAGTTAAAGAAATAGTTATATCTGTCTTTAATAGAGTCGACAATGCCATAATTATTTCTTGCAATACAAATGCAACTATCAAAAGGATTTACAAAATGAAGGCCCAGGAGGCAGGCTCTCTTCTCCCATTCAGTTATGGACACATTTGTAGTATCTTACCCTTTCCTGCCTACATTCTGTTCAAAGGAATATAAATTTTGTTCCCTGGAACTTTTTTTTTCCTTAAGGATCAGGTGTTAAACCCAAATCTCTCTGGCTTTCATTGGTTGGCCAACAATAGGTTCCAGGCAAAGCCCCACTCAGTCATTGTTTGTGCCCTGATTGACTCAGAGTAAATGTAAATAGCAACTATTTCTGTTTTGGCCAGAATCCCTGAGGATCTTTCCCTCCTAAATTGATTTTTTTTCTTTGTTTGACTAGATAAAGAGGCCATTCTTTGCTTCATTTCTTACCTAGCCTTAATCACTGAATGGGTTTTGCCTCCCTCAAACTGAGACCTGATAAAGATCTCAGCTTAAAAAGTCCAAGGTCTCCCACTGCATCCAGGTATAATGGTAATAAGAATTTGAAGATCTTCCCTACCCCTTAAAAGGCCTAAGGGAATTTGAAGATCTTTCTTGTCCCTTAATAGACTGAATGTAATCACATGGAGCCTATGGTGGGAGGAGTTTGCTGAAAGGGTGGAGTAGAGCCCAGAGGAAGTTGAGAGTCAGAGCATTTAGCACCATGGGAGAGAGAGGATGCTGGTAAGGAGACAGCTAGGCTTTTGAGTGTTTTTTTGTGGGAAGGCTTTGGGATGGTGTATTAATTTCTTTGTTGTTATGACGGATTCAATTTTATGGTGTTGGGATTTGGCTTTCTGGTATATGAATAAATGTTTTGCTTCTGTCTTCTATATGGATGGTCTGTTACATTTTGCAATTCAGAACTATGTCAGCATATTCATAGTCACCGTTGGTGCCGTGAATATCATGTTGGCACTACACCAGGGCCATCTCCAGTCATTCTGATCTATATCTCCCCACTGAACCCAGATAGCTCCTGAGGAAGAATTGAGGCTGGTGACTCAGCACAGCCCTCTCTCACTTGAATCCAATTCTCTTGCATGTCATGACATCACTTCCCTGATGTCATGGTCCTCTTCAAGAAGGAAGGACAAACAACAACAACACACATTTGAGGAATACTTGAAAAGGGTCTATAGGTTGAGATAAGAGAGAATTATTATGGTATTTTTTTAAAGACATATTCAGATATTTTTAAAATTTGCTGACTTCTTTCACAAGCAATTAGAATCAATTAAAATTCTTACTGTGTTATAAATTTCTTCATAATTAGATATTTTTAGAGTAAATTTTTCAAAAGATGGCAACTAAGACTTTCTAAACCGAAATGCAATATTAAAAAGTACCTACACAGAAAATAAGCTCTTACAGTTCTTGCTGAATACAAACCTATTATATAGGCTTGGTGATGTGTCATTTACAATTTAGTTGTGAAGGTTTGAACAACAATAGTAATAAAGATAACAATAACTATAATGCCAACTTAAATTTCCTTAGTTTTAAGGGTTCCAAAAGACTTTCTTCACAATAATGCTGTGAAGTAGGTATTACAAGTACTATCATTTCTATTTAACAGATAAAGAAACTAGGTTTCTAATAGGCTAAACAACTTGCCCAGGGGTCACGTAGTTAGAACTAGGACTCAAGACATAATCTCCTGATTCTAAAACCAATGCTCTTCCTCACCAATCATGAAAATATAATAGTTGACTGGCTTATCAATAAGAAGGCAATCATGAGGTATAGGAAGAACCAATGACTCAGTGAACCTTAGAGAGAGCATGGGAGAGAGATGCCTTCCTGCTAACTCTCTTGCTTTAATTCTCCAGAGGGTCCTCTGTCTCTAAACTGTGAGATCATGGATTCAGGTAGGTAAGTTTGCACCTTGACCTTGGTTGTTGTTTTTTTCTGCTTTGTGTTTCCTTGGGCAGCAAGAGAATTCCGTGGCCTGGCTTGCCAAAAGACACAGACTTTGAGGAAGACAGTATATAGCCAAGGTGAAATACAAAATTCTTCATGCTGAAATAAGGTTCAAGTATCAGTATGCCCGAAGATATATTTAAAGCAGAATCTTGCTTTAAATTGTTCTGTCAATGTGTGTGGTGAGTTTTTTGTATCTTTTAGCATTGTGTGTGTGTGTGTATGTTGTGTGATAGGAATTAAACATCTGTTCTATACCTCATTTACAGTTTTTTGTACATTTAATACCTTTTTACCACCTCCTTTGGGAAGACATATACATAAGCCAAAACCTAAGCCTTAAACAATTTTTCTATAGAGCATGAGGGCAGGGAAAGATATAACTGTGACTCCAATGAAACTAACATCTCACATTAAAGGCAAAGCTTCTCAAGTACTGAACCTCATCTGAACTATGCATGTGGGAAAAGAACAGATGGACCCTTTAGTGGAAATGGAAGGGACCCGTTGGCCCAGCCCTCAAGTCAAAAAGCAGTTCATTAGCTAGGGACACCTCCATCCCCAGAGGCTAAATTAGAAAGTAGAAATGGTACTTAAGAAAATGAAGTTTCAAAGAGTAACTGCGTTAGTTCAAGTACACACCAAGGAAATCCATACCGGAAGCTATATCTTGAAAACATTAAAGGATCATTTAACAAGCTATATTAGGGAGAAGAAGATGGCAAAAGAATTGAAAAAAATCATACACAGTATTAATACCCCAAAAAGAAAGAATATCAGTAACTATTGACACATATACTTTATATTCTCGATAGCATATTTATTCAGAGATCCCAGATGAAACTATGAGATGAGAACACACAGTCTTTCATAAATGATTTTTTACTGTAAACCACATGGATGAATAAGTGAAGGAAAAAAGCATTTATTAAACATTCACTGTGGAAAATAAGGTTATCCTTTATCTTAAAGAACTGATAGTCTAATAGAGGAGACAAAACTACAAGTCACATAGAAAGGTACCATTGCCTTAGGGTATAGTGGTAAAGCAGATGGTAATGTATCATCTTTAATGATATTTCCATTAATAAAATCACATCAGTTTCTGATGTTGAACCATTTGATAGTGCCAAAGATTTTGGTAGTGAGAACTTTATTTTCTGGGTCTTCCATACCTATTGCCGTTAACAGCCACAGAAGCAGTTGCCAGGCAGCATCTCTTTGAGGGTGGCTTCTCAGGATGATGCCTATGAGGGCTCACCTGGAAACAGCACTGGCAATCTGGGGATGGGGTGCTGCCACTCCTAGGGTTCCTGACTTTGCCTGTTCAATTGATGGCAATTGGTCAACAGTTGGTATGAAGAAGGATAAACCCCTTTTCTACACTGATTCTCCTCTAGTTGGTGGCTGTTGGGCCCAGGCTGAAAACAAGACTTATAGTATGTGGGTCCTCCTATTCCCAAGGCTCTCAGGATCAAGATCTTAGTTTGTCACCTTATGGGTCTCAGGGGAATTGGTGGCAGTGATGGTGGTCTGACTAACCTGGCATGAGTTGCCTCCTATCTCTACCTCAAGGTGAAAGGTATAGAGAATGAAGGACTACACAGTGTTGTTGTTGTTGTTGTTATTTTTATTATAAAAAAGGCATTTGACTAGGAAGAAAAAAATATAGCCTTGAAGGATTACTCAGAGTAAAGGAAATGGGGAGAGGAGGGGAACGATGCTGGTTGCTGTACTTCCTCACTGGATCATCCCACTATGGTGGCAAAGCCCTGGGATTATCACAGGTTTTGATAGAGGCAACTTCAGAAATTGCTATTCAAAAACTCCATACTTATTAACCACAAGTGTGGCATGAAACAGAAGAAAAAAAAAATGTGTGCTTAACTAAGTTATCTACCATTGTCATGGAAGGTGTAGAAAAGATCCAAGCAGAAAAGGATTCTCTACTGAGGATGACATCCTCCAGAAGCTCTTGCTTGTACATGATAGTACACTAATGGGGGAGGCGAGGGGGAGATGGGGGGGAGCTAGGTGGTGCAGTGGATAGATTGCTGGGTCTGAAGTCAGGAAGACTGACTCATCTTTCTGAGTTCAAATCTGACCTCAAATACTTACTAGCTGAGCAAGTCACTTAAACCTGTTTGTCCCCAGCTCCTCATCTATAAGGAGCTGGAGAAGGAAATTGCAAACCACTCCAATATCTTTGTTAAGAAAACCCCAAATAGGGTCAGAGAGAGTCAGCTGAGACTGAAAAACAACTGAACAACAACAATAATTATGCTAATTGCATCAGGTCCCAGAATTTCATGAGATTGTTATTCGAAAGAGATTGACCAAAAAATGCACACATAAAAAATAAATTAGATGAAAAAATTATAATGAAAAAGAAAATGTATATTAAAAAATAAAACATATTGGAGCCTGCCATGAATGAAGAATGAATGAAAACCACCATCATCACTTCTATCACTGCTTCCTTCATAGAAACAGCTCCAGAGCCCTGAGCACAAGAGTTCCGAGAATAGTAGCCCTTCCCAGGCCATTAGCAGTGTTTCTAAGTTAGCCCCTTTCAACTATCATCCATGGAAAAATCCCTGTGGAAAAGAGGCTGTCATCCTTAACACCACCAACACCAACTGCCATTGAAATACAGACAAGTCCAAGAGCCTTTGGAAAAGTAGGGTCCCCCAGACCATTGGCCCTGCTCTGAATGTGCACCCACAGCCACCATCCAGGGAAGAAACCCTTGGGGAGAAGCAAATGGCAAATTCCTCTGCAAATGCTGTAGCTCCTGCCTCAGCAGCCACAATTATTAGAGACTCAGAAAAAGAAAAGTCCAGCTGTCAAAGTGTTTGTACAAAGTCCTTTGCACCTTCTGATGGTCCACTATTAGAAACGGATATGGCTTTATCAGTGGAAAAGACATTAAAGAAGATGCATCACCATCTGCTTTGCTGCTGCACTCCAAGGACCATGGGATCTTTTCATCTGACTTGCTGCTGAAACCTCCTATGTGCGTTTTTCTCCCCCATTAGAATGTGAGCTCATTGAGAATAGGGACTGTCTTGCTTTTCTATATTTATCTTCAGCATTTAGTACAGTGCTTTAGAAATTACAAGTGCTGAATAAATGCTTTTTCATTCATTCATTCATGGTGGCTACAAGTAACCTGTGCTATGTTTCATTTTAACATAATTTTTTTATTACAAACTTCATGAATATCAACAAACATAAATATTGCGATAAGGCAACAAAGAACAGAAAAAAGACTGTTTTTTAAAGTGCATGTTAAATTTAAGTCAATAGTAGCGAAATTACCTAGCTTATCTGTGACCCCTTCTGTTCTGCTCCCTTCTGTGTTTTGTTTAGCCTTTTATTGATGGCCGGTTTTTTTCTTTTCTATTCTTTTTTTCTTTCTTTCTTTTCTGCATCATTATCACTACAAATTGCCTCATGGAGAATAGTGGATTAGAATTGGTTTACTCCATGAAAATTCAATTAAATTAATAGGGAAGAAATATGAAACCATATATCATTGGAAATATGTTTAAAATTTATTTGGGTTTAGTCATGCATACTTACACCTAATTCATAAATGCCCAGATTGGGCACCAATTTGTCATGTCTCCCTTTGTTCCCAGAGAATGGTTTTGTTGATCTTACCCTACATTTGGACTTAGGTCACATTAGTTGTTACTGAGTACACAATTTATAAACTCTTAACCTACAATTCTGTCTTTGCTGGCCCAGGTCTACCTTTCTAGTTTTGAAACAAAGGAAAACTACAAGTGTCAACACTGTTAGACAGCAATCCCCTTAAAGTCTGGGACTGTCATTTTTCATCTTTGTCTCCTGAGGGCCTAGCATGATGCCTCAAACATAGTAGGTATCTAGTAAATATTTGTGGAATTGACTTAAGTGTCTTTTCCACTTTCTAAAGATGCTATGTGAAAAATTGCCTAGCGATAAGAGCAGCAATGATTAGTAATAACTATGTAATAACTGATATTAAAAACCAGTATTTTTAAATAATCTCGAGAGGAGGACAGGAGAATATAAGTTGGGGTGTCTTTTTACACTGATGAATCAGTAAGTATTTACTATCTTACTATGTGCCAGGCATTGTGCTAAGCCCTAGGAATACAAACATAAGCAAAAAGAGACATAGTGCCTGCCCTCAAGGAGCTTATGTTCTAATGGGAGAAGACACCACATAAAAGGAACCTGGAAAAGGGAATGAAGGAGTGAACATTGGTGGCCTGGGAGCACTCCATAAAAAAGAGGTTCTAGGAGTCACTGACCAATCAGAGCAAGGGGTTATGGGGCAGAATGATCTTCTAGGGTCAGAAGTTGCTGAATTGTGGTGGAGAAGGAAGTCCAAAGAGTCAGGAGCAGAGCAGAATGAAGGCATGAGCAAAAATCTCTGTTAACATTTGTTTTCCCTATCTCTAGAGGGAGCAAGGCAGCTCAGTGGGTAGAACACTGGGCCTGGAGTAAGGAAGACTTGAGTTCAAAATCTGACTTTAAATACTCATTAGTTATGTGACCCTGGGTAAGTCACTTAAACTCTCCCTACCTTAGTTTCCTTAACTATAAGATGAGGCTAATAATAGCATTGAACTTCTAAATTTGTTATGAGGATCAAATAATAGTTGTGAAGTTCTTAGCACCTTGCCTGGCACATAGTAGGTACTTACAAAATGCTTGTTTTCTTCTCCTCCCTCATCCCTGGACATTCTGATTTAAAGAGAAGGATAAACTATCTGAACTATCAGAAGCACTCTTCTACTAGCCCATTCACATTTGCAAAATGTGCGTTCTATATATAAGGGCTGTATAGGAATTAGGGATTAGGAGTATTCTTGCAGGGGACTCTGGTCAAATTGTATGATTTCCATCACTACTAGATTTCTGCATTCATTTATTCAGGATTGATACACTAACTACCTTTAAAAGGATCTGAAGTATATACACGTATAACACAAAACATTACAGTTAGGAGTAGGAACAGAATGGAGACTATCTACCCTAAAGGAGAAAAGGGTATGGATATTACCAGGAACAGCTTTCTATAAATGAGTACCTTATTTGGTTCTGGATTTAAGGCAAATTAAAAAAAACCCACTGGATTATAAAGTTTTCATTTTCTAAAAACAAAACAAGCAGTCTTTCCTGTAGGCAAAATTTTCCTTTAGGGGTGGCTAGGTGGCACAGTGAATACAGCACTAGCCCTGGAGTCAGGGGGACCTGAGTTCAAATCCAGCCTCAGACACTTAACACTTACTAGTCGTGTGACCTTGGCCAAGTCACTTAACTCCAATTGCTCTACCCTCCCCCCTCCAAAAAGCAAAAAAAAAAAAGTTTTCCTTTGAAATAAACTCAAGGAAAGATTTATCTTGTGTGTCTTTGTATGAAGAAAGGTCAATGTATTCAATGGTTTGGGGAAAGACATAGACACACTGTTTAAACAGTTGATTCCCGCATCAATCCCTCTTATAAGATTAGGAGAATCATATTGAAGCTTAACTCAGTGAAGGAATTTGCAAACTGAAAGAAAGTGAGATCATGGTATAGGTGTTTCTTTTGATAGTATATATGTTCCTCGAGGGCAGCGATCATTTCATCTTTGTCATGGTATCCCAAGCACCTCCAACTGTGTCTAGCCAGTAAGAAGACACATAATATATACCTTCTGATTGATCATATACTTTGCTTCCTGCAATTTAGAGAATCTAGATGGATAGCCAATATGTCTATTAGACTGACCTTCTCAAATGTCAGGTGGCTTAAGCCTAAAGAGGTCAGAGAAAGAGAGACCCAGGAGAGATGTGTTCAGGGGGAAAGTGGGAGAAAGATCATAGAGTTTCTCAGAATTCTATAGCCAGCACAACAGTTGCTGTTTGTTTAGAACAGCCTTTTAGAATTCTCTAGACAGCTTGGCACTTACTGTTCTGCATAGAACAGAGAGGCTTTTGGGATGAGGCTAAAACAATTTCTTTAGCACAATGTTCCTTAATCCTTTTTATGTTGAGGAAATAGATCCCTGGAGAGATTTACCTTAACCAAGGGGAATGATAAATCCTAAAATGGAATTCTGAAAATAAATTTGGTGACAGTTGAACTGAAAGACACAAAAGGAGGGCATTGTAGTTCAGTGGGACTTAGAGATGAGAAGAGCCAATCAATTTAACAATAATAGAATTTAGATAGTGTTTTAAGGTTTGCAAAGTGTTATTGTTATGTTAGACACAGCTGAATAAATATATGTATATGTACATTATATATGCACATATATATAAAATACATACATATATAGATATGCGAAATCTTGCTTTTCCCTTACAATCCTATGACATAAGTGCTATTATTATCCCCACTTAACAGATGTTGAAACTGAGACTGAGAGAAAGGTTAAATGATTTGCTTTGCTCAAGGTCACATCTAATAAGTATTTACTACTTCCCAGAAACTGTACTAGGTGCTGGAGATACAAAGATAAAAATGCTGGAGATACAAAAGACAAAAAAAAAGGAGTAAGAAGACTAAAACTCAAGTGAAGAAAAGTTCTAAAGAAAAGAAGCAAGTAACAGAGGAATTCTAAGAGGAAGTCAAAGGGCAGCCATTATGAACAAAGCACAGGCTCTTGTATTTCCTGGTGCAACCTGACTAAAAACCATTGGCTAAAGGAAGCCTGATTAGAGATTAAAGCAAATTTCACAGCTATTGACTGAGAATGTTGGCTTAAGAAAGCTGCAGGGAAAGGCTTACTAATCATAGCACCTCTGGTACATGGCGGGATTGAGTTGCCAATGGTTCCAAAAAGAGCATCTCAGCTAAAGTCTCTAGCTGAAGCATTGAAGAAGCAGGCTGACAAAGCTGACTGAAAGAGGTCAATTGACCAAAGCATACCCTTCCCCATCATCTCTAGCAAATGAACTGTAAACACAGCATTCCCATTGGATATTGCTTAGAGATACAAAATGACCACACAAATAACTGAAGTTAACCCTCCTGGAATGGGTAGTGATACCTGGTGGAGCTCAGTATAGAATAAAACCTGGTAAAGAGAAATGAAAAACAACACCTAATGGTAAAAGTGGAAATCAGCTCTGGAGGCAAAAGGTTAAGATGAGATGCCTTAGGAGGATGACTGGCAGGGAACAGGTCCAGAAAAGAGTGGCAATGATGTCAGGAGAAAGCACTGGCAACTTTGCAGTATTGCAGGTATGAGTTTCCCCTCCACATATAAATGAACCCTGATCATACATGCTCCCTCTGTGTGCATCCCTTTACACAGTTACTCTGGCCACAAATGTTCTCCATGAGTATATGCCCCACACATGATGCTTATGAAGGTTCAAGATTCAGACATGTGCAAGAATGAACTAATGAACTCAAGGTTTTGTGCCTGTGAGGGTGAGTATCCATGTTAGAGGTTATGTGTCATATTACTACTTTATTTGTAATGTGATTTAATCAAAATGTCTGTTATGAACTGTGTGCCATCTGTCTGATACATTTTTTAAAAAGTAGAACAATTCATGAGCTATGTAGTTTGGAGAGAACTCAAGAGCTATAGTTTGGAAAGAATTCTGGTCTACAAAATAGCTAGAACCTGGAGTAGGTCACTGCACAAATGATAGCAACTTTTGCAGGTGCACAAACAATTATGTCAAAGTCAGATCTCCTGGGCAAGCTACATTGGCAAGCATATAGCAGGTACTGGACAATAGTAAATAAATTCTCCCTGTTGTGCTAACAATCCTTGTCATAGGTTAAAGGGACAGGAGAGGGGAGATGTGCTTTAGATGTGAGGCATAAGATGGGGAGGGCAAATTTGTAATATATTCTGAAAGTTTCAAAGCAGGCCTGGTATTTTTACTGGGACAAAAGACTAACTCTTTTCAGCCTGAGTATGTGCTGTAGAAGTAGCTGGAGGTTAAACCAATATTGTCATAAGCAAAGAGCCTTACATCTTCACAAAAATTTTTAAAAGTGCTTGGTTTAGCCCCTACAATTCTAGGCCATGTGTCAATTGCAGACAGAAATTATTAGGACAATATAAGAAGAGTCAACAGCCCTCAATGTAACAATCATAACCCTATCTATTAATTTAATACTTTTTACATTTTTGATGGGTTCTTAATTACACTATTTTCATAAAGACCCTGTAAAGTAGGTTAGAATAGACATTAGTAAACCCATTTTACATGTGAGAAAACAGAGGTGCAAAGGAATTAAATCAATAGTGAGTCAAAGGTAAAGCCAGACCAAAAACCACGTTTTAACTCTGAGTTTACTATTTCTTCTCCTACCATAATTCCTAATTTTTTACTATGAAGGTAAATAACTTCACTGATTTCAGAAAATCATAGATCTAGAACTGGAAGTATCCTCAGAGGCCACCTAGTTCAGTCCTTCATTTTACAGATGAGGAAACTAAGGTTTCATCAATTGGTCTCACTGAGGAAGAAATCAATAAAGGTGAGATTTGAACCCAGATCCTCTGACTCCAGAATCAGTGTTTTTTCCCTTGTATGAAGAAGTCTAGTGAAAGATCATAGTGTGTGTGTGTGGAATCTTTGCCTTAAAACTCTCTCCCAAGGTAACAGGAAAGGAAAGACCATGTACTAAAGGTAAATAGAAAAGTAGCCCAAATGATAACAGTAGCCCCTTTACATTTCAAGAATCAATCAGTCAATAAACATTTGCCTCCTTTGCACTAGGTGCTTTGCTAAGTACTGGGGTTACAAAGAAAGGTAAAAGATAGCCCCTGCCCTTGATGACCTCACAATTTAATGGGGGAAGGGAGAGGGGAAAAATTCATGCAAACAACTGTACAAATCATCTAAATACTGAATAAATAGGAACTTTTGAAAGAGAAAGAGGACTAGTATTAAGAAGGATTAGAAAGGACTTCTTGTAAAAGGTGGGATTTTAGTTGGGACTTGAAGGAAGCCAATTTAAATCCCAACTTGTACAGGAAGCCTTGCCCAATCCCTTCTAATAACACTTTAAGGTTTACAAAGAGATTTCCTTCAATTCCTCACATACAATTTCCTCCTATCAGAGAGATACTACTGGTTCAACAACAATCCTGGGAGAAGAATTAATGACCTATTGATATTGAGGGAATGCTAGGGTAATTTATGCTTGGCCTAAGGAACCATTTTTCAGAAATGATGTCCAAATCCCTTGGATCATTCCCTTTATCCCAGTTCTTGGTAAATTCATACAGAAAAAAGTAAAGGCATGTTCTTCCTCAAAAATTTTAACATTAAAAAATTAGAATTTTTTGTAAAAAATCAAATGTCTAATAAAATTGTAAAAACAAATTGGAGGAACACTATATTAGAAATCCAGAAACCTAACTTTGCCATAGCTAACCCATAGTACTTGGGGCTAATCAATTTACCTCCACAGGCCTCCATTTCTTCATCTATAATAACTATCATTTATATATAACTTGAAGGTTTACAAAGCCCTTTAAACATTTTGTCATTTCATTTAGTTGTCACAATCCTGTGGTAGGTGTTCTCATTATTCCCATTTTGTAGATGTAGAAACTGACATGATAGAAATGAAATGACTTGCCCAAAGACGCAGCTTGTCTGAAACAGGATTTTAATTCCAGTCTTCCTAACTCCCAAGATCATCACTGTATCAACTATGCCACTGAGCTGCCTCTGTAAAATGAAGAGGTTGAATTAGAATCAGTGGTTCTCAACCTTCCTAATGCCGCGACCCTTTAATACAGTTCCTCATGTTGTGGTGACCCCCAACCATAAAATTATTTTCGTTGCTACTTCATAACTGTAATTTTGCTACTGTTATGAATTGTAATGTAAATATCTGATATGCAGGATGTATTTAAATTGAACATAACCCACAGGTTGAGAACTGCTGAATTAGATGATCTCCCAAGTCCTTTGTAGTTCTAAGGTTCTGTGATATAAGTCTTTACTGATGTTGGTTACAGAGTAATATGCATTTTCCCTCCAATGGAGAAAATGACATAGAAGATTTTATTTAATGATTCATTTTTCCAACACTTAAAAAAAAGGATACAATCATCACATGAGACCATATATATGTGTGTATGTGCGTGTATACTATACATATATATAGACTAAATATGTGACATATATATGTCACATAAAAATTCCAGATCAAATTCTACATATAGTAGGGGCTTAATAAAGTTTGAGGAGTTGAATTGAGACAAAAAAGGACTAGGAATTTAAGTTCAACTGATAAAACATTCATACCCTTTGACCCACAGACCCCACTGCCAGGCACATGCCCCAGGGAGGTCAATATCAAAAAGAAATGTCTTCTATGCACCAAATGTAGTGGCACTTTTTGCAAAAGTAAAGAACTAGAAAGTATTTGTTACTGACTAGAAAGTGGCTAAATAGATTATGTTACATGAATGTAATGGAATATTATCATGTCATAAGAAACAAGTAGGAAGAATCCAGAAAAGCATGGGAAGATATCTGAAGCAGTGCAAAGTAAGCAGAACCATGAAAACAAATAATTAAAAGAATGGAAACAAAAAGAAAAAATGTCAGTAGTGGTCAAGTGAAGAGTACTGGATCTGGAGTAAAAAGATCTGGATTCAAATGCTGCTTCTGATGCTGACTACCACTACAACTTTGGGGAAGTATTTTTTTCTGCTTGGGACTCAGTTTCCTCATCTGTAAAATGAGAGGGTTGGATTAGATATCTTCTGAGGTGTCTTCATTTCAGGACTAGGAGAACACTATACACAACTAGGAAAACAATGCACACAGTAACAACAATGTAAATAGAAAGAATGCTCTAGAATTGTAATTACCGAACATGGCCCTGGAAAAGAGTTTAGAAAATGAACCTCTTTTCCCTTCATTAGAGAGAAGACAGCATGGGATAACGATAGTGGGATTGATGGGTAGATAGATAGATGGATGGATGGATGGATGGATGGATGGATGGATGGATTGATGAATGGATGGATGGACAGATGGATGGATGGATGGATGGATAGATAGAGTGAGCATTCATTGTCTACTATTTGCCAGGCAAAGGCAGCTAGATGGCTCAGTGGGTAGAGGACTGGGCTTAGAGTCAGGAAGACCTAAGCTCAAATTCAACCTCAGACAATTAGCAGTTGTATGATCCTGGCCAAGTCACTTAATCTCTGTCTTAATTCACTGAAAAAAAAATGGCAACCACTTCAGTAATCTTGTCAATTTTAGCACCCTCTCCTCCCGTTACAAAGAGTCAGACATGACTGAATAACAACAATTTGCCAGCTACTATGCTAAGGTGTGGGAATACAAAAACAAGAGAACAAGACTGTTGCCTATTGTCAAGTTTACCTTCTCAAGAGGAAGGGTAGATGCAGGGAGGACACCAACAAGAGGAAAAAGGCAGCTCGTGTTGAGGGGGAGTATAAAGAAGCCAAGAGGGAAGTGGAAATAATCGTGGCTGTTGCATCAGAGGACTTGCATTCAAGTATGGTCTCTATTAGAGTATTGGCCTAGATGGCTTCTGAGGTCCTTTCTAGCTATAGATCAATGAACTTTGGGCATAAAATATTGCATATACAGTCAAGTACAGCTGATGTGATGTTTTTGCTGAATTGCTTTTTTCTCCTTTCTTTTAAAATTTTATAACAAGGAATGGTTGCTAGGAAAGGAATGAGAAGAATGGGAAAGGATATATTCAGAAAAGAATGTATTATAAAAGCAAAAGCTATCAATTTAAACAGTTTAAATGAAGGCTGAATATAAACAAAAAGGAGAGGCATCCTTCAAAACACTTTGAAAATGAATGTTGTCAACAAAATAAAAATAAATTTTTAAAAAAGAATATGTTCTATTCATAGATGGCTATGTTAGATTGAGGGCAGTTAGGGCTTCAGCCTAGCACACTGGATAGAGTGTTGGCCTTGGAGCTGGCAAGAGCTGAAGTCCAATCTGCCTCTGACACTAACTATGGGACTGTGGACAAATCACTTGGCTGTTCTGAGCCTCAGTTTCCCCAAATGTAAAGTGAGTATAACAATACTGTAGATTTTCTTCAAGGGATTATTATGAGATTCAAAAGACATAATGTATATAAAGAGATAATGTATTTAAAACTTTTGAAAACTTAAAAATGTTCTACACGTGCCAGCTATTACTATTAAAAGCCAAAATCAATAAGAACAAGGAATTAAATAAAATTGTTCAGTCCCATTTTCCAAAATGTGAATATAAAAATGTGTGAATCATCTTATTCAAAGAGGTTCCTGTGTATTTATTTTAAATGCTATTATAGTAAAACAAAAACAAAAAACCAAAAAAAAAACAGCTAAGGTTTTTATGGTCTAGTATAACTATAACTTTGCAATTTGCTTGACTTGTCTTACTTTCTCTGATCATACCAAATTATTCCTCCCTTTATTTTTTAACATCTCTTTAGTTATTCTACTATGGTACTCCCTTATTTTCCCACCATTCTTCTGTATCATGCACATTAAAATATTTTAATTGTTCCCTCAATGTATATTCCCTATAACCTTTATATAGTACCTCTGACTATTTTCCAATTGATCAATAGCTTCCCCCTTATGTAGTTCAATACCATGAGTACATATGTTTTAATAAGAAATAATTTAAACTCTGACCAGAAACTATTTACTACTTGCTTCTTTTAAATGAAAGTTGGCTAAAAAATTGAGGAATTCCACAGGTGATATTCAAATGCCAAATATTGTAACAGTGAGCTGTGTCATGAAAAATCAGTAATAATTCAGTTCTGGCAGAATAACAGAAGTACTTCTAATTCTTTTCTAATTGGTCATATCTGTGCTGACAACTTTTGAATGCCTTTCAAGAACTATTTCTGATCACTTTCTAAATAAAACACTGTTACTGGGGCACCTTATTTTAAGCACACTAGATTCCTTTAACAAGCACTTGCTGAATGTCTACTATGTACAGGAAACTGATTTCATTGAAAATAAGAATTACACAATAGATAAATTAGGAACTATTCGCTTAATAAATGATTCTTTACTGTATAAAATTATTTACAAACCAATTCTTTATGTAGTACAGTGGCAAAAACGCTGGATTTGGAGAGAGGGGATTTTATCCTTACTCTCTCTGTGATCCAATCTCTCTGGACATCAGATTTTCATCTGTAAAATGAGACAGTTGGATTAAACAAAGGGGTGGGGAATCTGCAACCTCGGGGCCACATGTGACCTTCTAGGTCCTCAAGTTTGGCCCTTTGACTGAGTCCAAGTTTTATAGAAAAAATCCATTTATTAATGGGATCTGTTCTGTGAAGTTTGGATTCAGTCAAAGGGCTGAACTTGAGTCCCTAGAAGGCCATGTGTATCCTTGAGGCCACAGTTTCCCCATCCCTGGAATAGATAATATCCTGAATCCATTCCATTCTAAATCTATGCTTCTATGGCAATCTTTCCAAGGCAAACAGCACAAACTCCTCATGTATATAAGTTGCTTTCAATCAAGTTATCATCAATAATAATGCCTTCCCTAATATGGAAATATGTTTTACATGACTGCACATGTATAATGCATACCAAATTGCTTGACTTCTCAAGGAGGGAGGAAGGGAATTTGGAACTTAAAATTTAAAAAAGAAATGTTAAAAAATGTTTTTGCATGTAATTGGAAAAAATATATAATTTTTTACAAAATGACTTCCAGTTTGACAGCTTCACTAGGTTTTAGTTTCCTTGCCCTCACCCCACCCTCCACCTATTATTTTGACACTGGATCTTCCTATTTCACCAAGCTAGAAGTGCAGCTGACAATCATGGACACAATGCCATTATTGACTGGTGTGAAAGCTTTCACCTCACCCTAAAAAGGGTGCTTTAAGTATATTTGTGGGTTAAGAGAGTTAGAAAGTTAAGATCCAAAGGGGTTAAGGACCTTGTTCAAGGTCCAAAGGCTTCTGTAGAAACAATCCCCAAATCAATTTCACCATGGAATACTTTGGAGCTTGATATATATTGACAGACCACATAATTGTATTTTGGTAGTATGGACTATTCCAGAGTTAAAGGGGGGCTGAAAAAATTTCAGGGGCAAAACAGAGAAAATTAAGCCAATGTCCATATAAAATTTTCTGCATATGATATTTTTGATAGATCCATAATTTTCACATACAGTATTTTATAGAGGAAAATATTGCTAGCACTAAAATTCCCTTATGGGACCCCCATCACATGGAATACAATTAGAGAAATAAGACTATTTATTAGGCCTATGAGACAATGATATATAAAGAAATAGTGCTGTATTTGGAGTCAGGAAACCTAAGTTTATATCTTAGCTCTGACACTACTACTCTGATTTTAGGCAAATCACTTAGTCTTCAACTGTAAATTGAAGAAGTTGGACCAGAAACTAGACGGTATCTAACATCTGACCTTCATCTTCTAAGTCTAAGGTCTCCGTGTCTTCTCCCTCTAGGGAGAAAAGTCCTGCATGCAAGTGTCGCCCCTCTTGGTACATAAATTTGGCTTTACAAGATTGGCTTTACTGGACTCACACAACCTGGTAGACCCAGGGACCTGCTCTTTTATACTTTGGGGAGAAAATATGAACATGTGGCTCAATAAAATTTTCCATTCTAAATTTTAAAATGAACAGTTTAAAAATAAACATTGAAATGAACATTAATTCAATCTGTTTAATTCCTTTCTTCTATAACTTAGCGTGAATATCCTTCTTTCTTCAAGGCTATTATCAGAGAATTCCAAAATACTAAGTCCTTTCTTTTCTCTTTTATTCTTTTTTATTCTATTTAATTTAATCACTTTTATTTCAGCCTATTTGATCACTTTTATTCTTGTCCTTTGCCCATTCCTACATGATGAGAGTAATTCTTGCTTTCCGGTTTAAAGACATAAACACGAAGGAAAAGGAAGCCCTATGAAACTGGCACATGAAAATTCTAGAAGTTCTTAAGCTTTTTTCTGGAAAATTTTCAGGAAGAGAGTTCTGTGGAGGAAAGGAACAAAATTGTCAGTGGCTCTGAGAAGGATATCACACTAAATCCATAGTCAATAAGGAAGGAATGAGATAGAAAAAGAAAAAAAAATGCAATAGGATCACCTATCTTTGTGGGTCAACGGCACTGTATCAAGATTTACTGTACCCATCAACTGGGGAATGACTGAACAAGTTGTGGTATATGAATATAATATGAATATTGTTCAGTAAGAAATGATGAGCAGGAAGATTTCAGAAAAACCTGGAAAGACTTATATGAACTAATGCAAAGTGAAATGAACAGAACCAGGAAAACATTGTACACAGTAACAGCAATGTTGTATGATGATCATTGACTTAGTTCTTCTCAGTAATAAAATGATCTAAGATAATCACAAAAGACTCATGATGGAAAATGCTGTCCACATCCAGATAAAGAACTGGTGGACTCTAAATGCAGATTGAAGCACACTATTTTCACTTACTTTATTTTTTTGTGGATTTTTTTTTCCTTTTAGTCTGTTTCTTCTTTCACAACTGTGACCAATATGGAAATATGTTTTACATAATTGCATATATATATATATATAAAACCTATATCAAATTGCTTACCATTTTAGCAAGAGGGGAGGAGAAGAGGGAGGGAGAAAAATTGGGAAATAAAAATCTTAGAAAAATGAATGCTAAAAATTGTCTTGTCTATAATCAGAAAAAATAAAATGCTATAAAAAAAGAATTACTGTAAATACATCTGCTTTTAAATGATGTAACAATACTTTTTACCTTCATACCCAACCACTGGTGACAGTAAAAGCAAGACTTGTCTAGGTTGGAAGCTGTCTAATATTTTCTGTCCTGATCTAAAAGATAAAATCAATCTTTCTTCTTTCTCTTTTCCAACTCTTTTTTTTTTTTATCCTTTCCTCTATTTTATGTTAGGAAATATTATAGCTAATCGAAAGAAATTAAATCTTTATATGCTTAGGTTTGTATTCTTTTAGAAGTCCCTTGGTTTCTTAGTCACTTAAGATTTTATTGGCAAATAGAGCCCTGCCTGAGCCCACTTGTTCTCACCCAAAAGAATCTGTTCATCCATCTACACACACACACACACACACACACACACACACACACACACGCAGGCACGCACGCACGCACGCACGCACGCACACACACACACGCTCTCTCTCTCTCTCTCTCTCTCTCTCCCTCTCTTTCTTTCTCTCTCTCTCTCTCTCTCTGTCTCTCTCTCTGTCTCTCTCTCTCTGTCTCTCTCTCTCTCTCTGTCTCTCTCTCTGTCTCTCTCTCTGTCTCTCTCTCTCTCTCTCTCTCTCTCTCTCTCTCTCTCTCTGTCTCTCTCTCTGTCTCCCTCTCCCTCCCTCCCCCAGGGAAGGGAAATGCCACTGTATTCCTAGCTCAACAATGATGAGTGTAATGGAGGAAGGTTGTTTGGGGAGGAGGCAGGTGAAAATAGGTAGCCATTCTGGGCCACCTCCTTCCCTAGAGAAGGGGAAAGTACAGTTTGAGAAAGTTCCGCCTTGCTAATATACAAGTCTGTCCATCCCTGGACTAATGTTTTGTCTGGAGTCCCTTTGGAATCATTTTTCTTTGTTCTGGGGACAGCATCTCACTCTTCCATCAGCTTTGATCTGTTTTCAGTTAAATCCCAAACTCAAATCCTATTATTCAGACCAAGTTGGACAAGTCTTTCTCCTCTTCTGCTCTGACCAGCTCAAACACACACAAGAGAGCATTACAAGGTAAGAAATAAATGTAGAAGGATGCTACTGTACACACATGACATTTTAATTTAATATTTGTGGCTTACTCCTCTCTAAATAGCAAAAACAAAAACAAAACCATCAACAGAAACTTCACTTCAAATATGCTACTTTCTAAATGCTTCTATATATGTAACTTTACTTTGATTTGTGGTTTAAAACACATCACTTCAATCCCATTGAATAGAAATTGTTTTAAATGTGCAACCCTGTAACTCAGCACGTCTGTTGTCAAAGAGAAAAAAAACCCTCACATCTCTTGGCTGCCTTTGGCTTTCCTAGTCCTCAGCGACCTAGGCAACGAAATGAGCAGGGGGGTGGGGTAGCAGGGGGGTGGGGTAGCGGGATGGGGGGGGGGGGGAGAGAAGGCAGGGAAATCAGGATGACCATACTTTTGGCATGAGCCCAGGTTTCCAACTTTCTAAGTTCTTCGGCCAGTTTCACTCTCCCCTCCATTGTGTCATGCTAGTTGAAAGACCCAGGAAAAAAGGGGGGGCCATGGGAACACAAAGAAACAAAAGAACACCCACCATGGGGTGAACAGACAGGAAGCTTTGCTAATAGATTTCAAAAGTGTAAAATCCTGGACCAATCCTGTGTCTATAAAGATTTACTAGATATAAGCAGAACTCTTATGCCTATTAAAGAGTAAATTAGCATAGTTGGGGGTGGTGGGGGAAAGAAGTTTAAGGAGGAAGCAAGTGCCTGTATTAAAGTGATAGTGAAATAAATGTTTGTCCTTAACAAGGCCATATCCATTTCTATATTGCAGTTGTTTGTCCATTTGCTCAAGTAACGCTTTTACTGTCTTTTAATTTTTTTTAAATTTACTTCTACATAAACACATAGTTTCACTAATTTGTATATCTTGAAGTTTCTTTGGCCCCAGACTCTATGGTCTCAGGAATCCTGAAAACTATTGCTTGGCTGAACCTCACAGCTTTGTCTGCTCTAAAAATCTGCCTTCCCATCAAGCATTAGGAAAGCAAAGCACAAAAAATCTTGCCTGAAATCAGAACTATTCTAAAGCTGTAACAGAATTCTAGAATTAGAGCTGGAAGAGGAGACGGAGGCCTAAGAAGGGCACGTAAGTTCTTAAGTTCTTAAGAATAAGGATAAGTTCTTGATAGGAGGGGTAAGTTCTAAGAAGCCAATAAGCTCACTAATTTGCCAGAGGTCTCAGAAATAGTGTCATGGGTAACCTTTGAACCTTACTCCTCTGCTCTGAGAGTAATATTTTTCTTCACTGTACTACACTGCCTAATACTTGGTATACAGAAAGGCATTTCACACACACCCTCTCCCCTTTCTCTTCTGTGTGGGCACCACTACCCTGTGAGGGCTTTTGGTATGGAACAGTTTGGATTCATTGACTTTTCCTTTAAAAGTTGTAATGATAGATTCATTTAATGGATATAGGTGATCATATGTAAAAGTTCCAAGAGTCTTCAGATTGCATTGAAGTTTTAATAGTTTGGTTACAAACCAAAATTGCTCATATAATCAGGATTTACTGACTTTTTTTGGGGGGGGGGGAGGGTATATGGAACACAGCCAGACAACAAGCTGATCTGATAGTTAAAAAAAATAATTAGGGACATAGTATGGAAATTTGGACAGAGTAGGGGGCTTGGAGTAAGGAAGACCTTGGAGTAAGACTAAGGCAAGGTTCTAATCCCACCTCAGTCATTATGACCCTGAGTGTCATTCAACTTTTCTGACCCTCAGTTGCCTAACCTATAAAAAAGGGGGGTTGGACTTGACCTCTAAGGTCCCTTCCCAAGACAAAGCAGTGACCCTATAATTGATCAGATGTGTTTGGTGTAGAGAGTTATTAAGCTTCCTATCCTACTTTTTGTGGGAAATCTTAAAGCAGATAGCTAGAGGAATTCACTAATATTGAAGAAATAGATAAGATATTCATTTTTGACAGTTTACTAAACATCTATGAAACCTAATGGTGTTGTATTGGGAGTCAGAAGACTTGGGTTTGAATCCTGCCACAGATAACTAGTTACATGATTTTGAATAAAGCACTTTTCCTCATCTGTAAATAGGGATAATAATAGAATCTACATCACAGGGTTGTTCTAAAGGATAATATATGCAAAGTGCTCTATAAACTTTAAAGAACTCTATATATTTAGTTATTATTACTGGAGGTCATTTGCTACCCTGAGAAAAAAATAGTTGGAAAAGACAATTAAATTCCATTATTACACTATTGTTTGGGGTCGGGGGATAGGGTCCTACATTTTAGTGCTATTATATTATGTGCTTATAACTCTTAATCTATTTCTTGGGAGATGATTTTATGTAAGGCATCTATAACCCATATCTTAAGTAATTTTCTCTCATGGTAGAGTTCTCTGACATATTGTTAAACCTTTTGCCATAGAACAGTGTCTTGGTTAGGACATTTTATTGTGAAGGTGCCACCTTTTGTGTGCCTGAATTCTTCATTTTTCTTCACATAAATTATTTTTGTCCTGGGTTAAAAATAATTATAGTTTATTTTTACAGGTTTAAAGCACTTTCCTCATTAAAAACTTTATAAGCTGGTGCATGTGTTATTATCTTTATTTTATGGAATAGAAAACTGAGTCTGAAAGAAGTTAATTGACTCCCCCTACAGCCAGACAGCAAGCAAGTGTCCAAGAACCTAGGTTCTTTTATAGCACGTCCAGCATTATTTCCATTACACTCTGCCTCTCTCATCTTCATTCACTTGGTCCCCATGGTAGAAATCATTCCCCTTCCACCCATCTCTACCACTTGAAATTCTTCCCTACCTTTATGGCCCAACTCAGGTGCCAACTCCTCCATGAAATCTTGCCTACACACTGAAAGTTACATCTCCCTCCTGAATTTCTTTATAGCACTTTGGGTAGGACTCCTATTTGACCTTCTCTTACCCTTGTTATTTGTATATCCATTTTCACCCCTGTTAGATTGTACATTCCTTGAGAAGAGAATTTTTGTTGTATATTTCTGTATTGCCATTGTGCCTAGCATAGTGCCTTGTACATAGTAGGCACTGACTTTAATACATACACACACAATGGAATATCCTTCCAAGTATAAAACATAACCTCAGGCACCTGAGTTCAACCTTGTAAATACATTTTAAAATTTTACCAGCTCAAGAAATTTTTAAACAACACTACCCCATGAGGTAGTAAAATGAATGAATCGATCTTTTCTTCTCCATATAAACTGTTATTCACAGTGGGTTACTAGGACATTTCCACAGCTGCCTTTCAGCACAATATTCTACAGTAACTATGGCTTGAAATTCTGCTGCTTCATTTATTTGGGGGACATCCTCATAAAACATATTACTCTTAAGGTGGGCAAAATCTCAAAGGATCTCAAGACATTTTTGGTGGCTCTGTGAAAGTACTGGAAAATATATTCTTACTTGGCACATGGTAAATGTGAACAAGTTTTTGAGAAAAAAAGTACAGTTTTAACCATTAAACCTTGCAGGTGGGAACTAACAGTATATGAATACATATGTGTATATAGTAGGTGCCTCATAAGCATTTGTTGATTGATTGATTCAATTTTCTCTTCTGTAAAATGGAAGTAATTTTATAGTTATTTTGGCAGTTCTTAAGCCCCTACTATGTGCTAGGTGCTTGCAATTAAAAGAACAAAATACAACCCTTCCTTGCCTTCAAGGAACTTACAAACTGAAGCACTCAAGAGATGACTTGCCTGAGCTCACCCAGGAAATAATACAATAAATATCCTAATTCCCAATTCCCTTCTGTGTATTATGTCTAATGTAAGTGTGGCTGAAAAGAAATAAAAGTAAATGCAGTCTTTTTAATTATCAGAGTATTTAGTTTCAAGTGCTCCATTTTAACACATCTGGTAGATCTTAAATTGTGAGCTCTTAAAGAAAAGGAAGCATTTTTTCAATTTTTTAAACATTTTTATTTAAAGTTTTGAGTTCCAAATGCTATCCCTCCTTCCCCTGCCCCCTCCCTGAGATGATAAGCAATCAGATATAGATTATTCATATGCAATTATGTAAAACATTTCCATATTAGTCATTTCATACAAAAAGACTTGAAAAGAAAACATGAAAGAAAATGAAAAATAGTCTGTATTCAATCAATATCAGTTCTTTCTCTGGAGGCAGATAGTATGTTTCATCATAAGTCCTTTGGGATTCTTTTGGATCATTGTATTGCTGAGAATTGCTGAGTCCTTCCTAGTTCTTCACTGAATAATGCTGTTACTGTATACAACATTCTCCTGGTTCTGTTCACTTCACTATGCATCAGTTCATGTAAGTGTAAGTCTTTATAGGTTTTTCTGAAATAATCCTGTTTGTCATGTCTTATAGCACATTCATATTCCATTACAATCATATACCACAGCTTGTTTAGCCATTCATTCTCCAATTGATGGGCATCTCTTTGATTTTCAATCACAAAAAGAGCTGCTATACATATTTTTGTACAAATAGGTCCTTTGCCTCCCACCTTTTTTTGATGTCTTTGGGGTGTAGACTTAGCGGTGGCATTGCTGGAGAAAAGAAACATTTTTTTAATCCAGTCTGTATGCCACATCTAGCATAATACATCATATCAATAGATGTCTAATAAAGGTCTCTGATGATAATGATGCCTTATCTTGCAACATTTATAACATACTGGGTGCCATCCTGGCAAAGCATTTGATAGGGAGAAACAAATGTGCCCTAACAGAAATGTTTTTTAATTGACTTGTTTATTTACTTTTAGTTTACAAGATTCAGTTCCACAATCCCTTGAGTTTCAAATTTTCTCTCCTGCCTCTCCCCTCCCCACCATGGCATCATGCAATCAGGTATAGGATCTGCAAATACTTTCACACTGGATAATAGTCTGGTTGTGTAGAAGGGTTGTAACCAATGGAGTGAACAATGGGAAAAATAAACAAAACCAAACATGGAAAAGAATGATAGAAATTTTTAGCCACTGACTTACTAGGGTGTTAATTAATAAAATTTCCTTATATTCATAGATAGTACTTTACAGTCTTTAAAATCAGTCTCTAATAGCTAAATTAAGAAGTAGGAATGGTACTGAAGAAAATGAAGTTGAGAAAGTTAGCTGGATCAGTCCAGGTCAACAAAATCTGTGCTGGACGTTGAACAATTTTAAGAGTCTTGAAGGATCATTTAATAAGTTTTATTAGGCAAGGAAAGATGTTAAAAGAATGGACAAAGTTATCACTTCAAAAAAGTGATCAAGAGGGCATCAGTAATTATCCACCCACATTCCTACTTTATCTTCTTTATAACACAGTTATGAGAATGAGCAACATTTTTGTCAAGGGTTAACAACCCAGTCTTTCATGAATGATTTTCTACAGCAGACCACATAAGTGAATAAGTGAATTTATTAAGCATTTACTAGGTAAGTCAACAATTACTTATTTTTTAAATAATATTTTATTGTTCCCCGCTTACATGTAAAAACAATTTTTAATGTTTAAAAAAAAGTTTTGATGTTCCAAATCCTGTCCTTCCCTACCTCCATTCTTTTCTCCCTGAGATGGTAAACAATCTGATATAGTTTATACATGTGCAATCATGCACAACATATTTCCATATTAGTCATTTTGTGAAAAGAAAGAAAGGAAGGAATAAAAGAAAGAAGGAAAGAGAAAAATAGTATGTTTTAGCCTGTATTCAGACACCATCAAGTTCTTTCTCTGGAAGCAAATACCATTTTTCATCACGAGTCTTCTGGGATTGTCTTGGATCATTGTATTGCTGGAAACAGTCATTCGCAGTTCAATAATCATTTATTAAGCACCTATTATGTACCTGGTATTCTGCTAAGGGATGGGGATACAGAGAAAGGAAAAAAACAGTCCTGCTCTCAAGATCATAATCTAATTCGAGAAAAAAAACAACAACATGTAAATAGAGGCAGCTGGTGGCTCTGTGCATAGAGCACTGGACCTGGCATCAGGAAGACCTGAGTTCAAATCCAGCCTCAGACACTTCCTAGCTGTGTGACTCTGGACAAGTCACTTAACTTCTGATTGTCTGACAAAACAGTTTTACCAAAGAAGGAAATGACAAACCACTCCAGTATCTCTGCCAAGAAAACTCCAAATGGAGTCAGGAAGGGTTAGACAGGACTGTACAACAACACGTACAAAACAAGATATGTAAAGGATAAATTGAAGACAATCTCAAAGGGAAGGAAGGCACTAGCATTAAAAGGGATCTGGAAAGATTTCTTGCATAAAGTAGGATTTAGTATAAACCTGAAGGAAGCCAGGAGATTGAGAAAAGAAGGGAAGCAATTCCTGACATTAAAAATGAGCGGAGTCTAGACATGAGAGGGAGGCTTGTGAAAGAATTAGCAAGGAAGGCAGTGTCACTGGATGTTAGAGTATGTGGGAGTAAGGTAGGGTCTGGAAAGGTAGGAAAGGATCAGGTTCTGAAGAGCTTTCAAAGCCAAGAGAATTTTAGATTTGATCCTGGAGGTAAGAGGGAGCCTGAGTTTATTGAATGGGATGATGACATGGTCAGACCTGTGCTCAAAGAATTGTGCTAAGGACCAGTGATACAAATAGAAAAGACAATCCCTGCTCTCGAAGAACTCAACATTCTACCGAGATAAAACAACACACATAAGAGGTTTCAGCTGCAAGTCAATGGAAAGGTACCGTTATTCATAAGAAACAGCAGTAAAGCAGATGGTAATGCATCATCTTTAATAACATTTCCACTGATAAAATAATCCAGGGCTCCTTCAGTATTTGATCCACTTATCTGAACCACCTAAAACCCTCATGAGGAATCCAAATACTTTTGAGGGAGTATAATGCCAAGCAAAGGCAACTTCCAAGGTTTGGATTACCAGCATAGCAAACCCTATTTATTCAGTGACAGATTAAGGCAAAACATTCGCAGAACAGAGAAAATCAAAATACAGTGTAACTCATTCATTTGGCAAGTTAAGTTCTTAATTCAATTGCAAAGTACCAAGGTCCAAGTATCCCACCCCTGGCCAGAACATTAGTCAAAGTAGCCCACTTCTGGGCAGTATGTTCATTTAGTCAGTTAAAGTCTAACTCTTCTCAAATGAAGATTAGTTTCCAGTCATAAGCAAAGTACATTCATTTGGTCAATCACAGAGCACAAAAAAGTCAAAGGTTTCCCACCCCTGGATCACAACAGAATTACAATACCATCTAAGCACTTTCCCAAAAGGGGCAGGAGAGCACAAAAGGCCATCTACCCTTAAGCTACAACAAAGTTAAGATACCATCACAGCGTTGAGAACCCAAGGAAAGGCCCTTCCTCCATCTTGACAAGAGGCAAACTCTCAGCAATCTCAGTTCCTGGGGAGACAAGGCTCAACAAAGCCATTGCTAGTGTCCTCATCAAGTCACTCTCTGCCTGCGGAACAGTCCCAGAACCCCTGAAAACATCAGCAATGCCCTCTTCCAGGATTTCTGTAAACATACAACAAGAAAATCCTCCTTCAGGGCTTCTGAACCAAAAGCAAGGTTCCAGGACCTCTACAGCAGCAGCACTGTCCTTCACCAGCAGGTGAATCTGGCAAAACATCAAAATAGACAGACAAAATACCAGCATCACAGTGATGCCTCGTCAGTTCTTGGCAGCTCCAGGTGGCAGTTCCGAAAAGTCCTTCTGGCCTCCTCTGCTTGGGCCTTCCCTCTGCTTGGGCTTTTTCTCTAAATCTACAGCTCCTCCCAGTTCAGTCCTCTCTCTTCACTTCAACAAGTCCATCCCACAAGTGGGATTCACAAGCTCTGGGTTTTAACATTCAACCCGAAAACCAAGCCAATATGGGGGATCTTTAAATTCCATTACCATTACAGGGAGGCAGTAAATAGGATTTTTAAGGTGTTAAAGGAAATAAGACAGAATGCCCTCTTGATGGCAGCTTGTCAACATGTACTTTGGATTGCACATTCAGTGTGGTACAGTACAAAATGTTGACTTGAGAGTCAAAGGACCAGAATCTGACTCTGCCACTTATTATCTAGGTAACCTTTGGAAAGGGACTTAAAATCTTCGAGCCTCCATTTCCTCATCTGTAAAATGAAGAGATTTGATTGGATGATGCCTAAAGTCAGCTCTGAATCTATGACACTGTGATCTCTTGGTTACCCATTAGATAAAAGAAGTTTATCTTCGTACATTTTTTAAAGATAGGCTTTTGTAGACAAATGGAAACAACCCATAGACTGGGAGAATTAACAATAGCTAACTGAGAAATTTGGGGTACTTTAAGTATTTTCAAAATGATTCCTGCTTTTCTATCTTATCTATTGGATGAAATGTGAATGTCTTCTCTAAGACAGTGTATGAGAGTGTTCTTTTCTTCTTGGAGGTATTTTTAAAGAGACTAAATGAAAAAGTGTTCTATGGGGATGTTACTATGTTCATCCCCATAGTAGAGTCAATGTGGTGCAGTGGCTTTGGAGTCAGAGGACCTCTGCCACTTACTTACTTGGTGACCTTGGACAAATCACTAATCACTAATTTTCTATTAGTCTTCTCTCATCTTCAAAAAGAGAAAATTGGAGAAAAGGGTTCCTTAAGTCCTTTCCAGCTCTAAAACTATGAATTCTTTATGTTGTAGGACTGTAGATCCACCTTACTCTATTGTAAGCCAACCAAATCTGTGCCAGAGAAGACAGTAATAACTGAGATACATTCCTTTCTCTCTAAGTTATGTCATTAGAATTAAAGCTTATTTGGAGGGGGCAAGTGTTTTTTTACACAAAGCATTAAGAATAATTTGTTATTATTAAATAGGCCTTAAAGTAAAACTTTCAGATATACAGTAATCAACTATAAAGAAAATCAGGAAGGCAAAGTTTTCCTTTTCATGTAGATACATTTCCTCATACAAAAGTTAGATGACAGGAAATAAAGACTGATGTACCCCCCAGATGTACACAACACTGGTTTATCATTTCATCCACCCCCCTCCCCCCCCCAAAAAAGTCTGAATTACAGAACATGCACTGGAGGGCAAAGGAGTGGGAAGTTTGAATGTCATCCGAAACCGAAGACAACATTTGGAGAGACAACTCCGGGCTACTATTACACATGATTTTGAAAAAATGTGCAAACATAAGCTTCTACCCTATGATTATGGGATGCACACACTTGAATATCTCTTCTTTCCACGAAGCTCTAAATCTAATCACCACCAGGCTTGACCACTTTGGGGGTGGGAGGAATCATTTCTAGAAAAAAGAATGTCGCCTTTGAATCTTCCTCTTTTACATAGTTTCCCCCATAGGGTCACAATTTCTATCTTGGGGACAGTACCCCCCCCCCCACACACACTCACCTTCTTCATACTGTGTGGAGAGCATAACGCTCTCAGAAAGAACGCTGCACTCAGCACCCTAATACTTTATCATGTTGTCCTCCCACCCCTCAAAACACTGAAACACCAGAAGGACAAGACGCTACTTTTGTCAAACAGGTTTCCATGATTTTAAGGGTGGAAGGAGATGGGGAAATGCTGAAACTGTACTGAAAGAAGTGTTGGAGAACCAAAACAGAAATACTTTTACCCTTGAAAATTCAACAAACCACAGCACACTCTAACCACTCCTCAGTTGTTTTCGGGAAAAAAAATTCTCCAGAAGACTCACTTCACACACGTCACTCAGGGAACTCAAATCCTTCTTCTCCCCATCGGATGTCCACTGATATGGTGAAGCACCACCAGCTCCCGGGCCCACCCACTCCTGTCTCCGCCTCCGCTGCGGGGTCCAATGATCGCCGCTCTTGGAGGCTAGGCCTCTGGTGATAGGTTTATAGGGCCTGCCGCTCTCAAGATGCGGCCCTCCCTCTTTCTCCGCCCTTCCCCTCCCTTTTTTCTTTCTCTCCCTTCCCCAAGCTGGAGGGGCTGGAGCATCAGGGGGAGTAGCCAAGCCGGGAGAGCAGCCGCGGCGTAGTTGCAGTTGCGCCATCTGTCAGGAGCCGGACTGGGAGGAGAAGGAGGAGGGGGAGAAGGAGGAGGAGGGGGAGGAGGGGGAGGAGGGGGAGGAGGAGAGGGAGAAGGAGAAGGAGAGGGTGGATAAGGAGGAGGAAGAGGAGGAGGAGAGGGAGAAGGAGGAAGAGAAGAAGGAGGAGGAAGAGAAGAAGGAGGAGGAAGAGAAGGAGGAGGAAGGATTGCTGTGCAGAGGGGCAGCCCGAGATTCGCCCGCCGCGCGAGGAGAGGGGAAGCCACGGCCCCTTAGAGCCCCCTCCTTCCCTTGCCAGCCGGGGCGGCGCTGCGATTAGCTCCCGACACCCACCCCAGGGTGGTGGGGGTGGTTTGCGGAGCTCCCGCACAAAAGCCGCCGCCTCCCTGAGCTGCCGCTGGTACCCGGAGGGAGCTGGCCGTCCCGGGCTGGGGGGGAGACCCTGGCGCTGTCCTCCTCCTGCTTCTCCTCCTCCTCCTGCGCCCGCCCCCTCGGAAGGGTCCCCTGCCTGCCTCCCCGGGAGCCCGCAGAGGAGGAGCCGGAGCCGAAGCTGCCACCGCCACCACCGCACAGGGAGGGCGGAGAGAAGACCATGTGAATGGGGCTCCGAGCCTCAGGTAAGCGGGGCGGAGGAGGCAGCTGGAGAGGGGTGGGGGTGGGTGCGTGGAAGAGAGGATGCTGCTGCTGCTGCAGCTGTTGGCACCCGAGGTTAGGTTATCCCTCCTTCTCTTCATCTTCCTCTGCTGGACCCTTTGCATATCTCCTCCTGTCGGGGTCGGGCGCTGCGCTGCTGCTCCCGCAGTCTGCGGCTGCTGATCCACTAGCGCGCTCGCGGCAGCTCGCGAGCATTATTCTTATCCTGACTCTTATTAATAAGCGCAAACAGCCGCGCGGCATGGGTTTTCCTGCAGCCGCCTTAGCGCGGCAGACAAGTCTTTGGGGAAAACGGAGCCGACAGGGTACCCCCGCCCTCCCCCCTCCCCCCAGCTCCTTTCCTTTGCTTCCTTCCCCACCCCGGGAAGGACTGGACTGAAGCTGGGGATGGGCTCCGGAGGGAGAAGTGGGTTCCGCCCCTGCCTTCCTTGTGGAGCCCCCCACCCCCACCCCGGGGGATCCTGGCGGTGTGTGTTGCTATAATGACAGGGATGATGTAATCATTTAATAATTGATGATTCTCAGTAAGCTGGGGCTTGGCCCCATGCTGCCCCCCTTAGCCTACTCCTCCACCTTTCCATCCCCTCGCAGTCCCTATAGCTGACGATTTCCCATTCCCATCCTCCTGCGGGTTTCCATCACCTCCCTAAGCTACTTCTCCCATCTTCCTCTCCACACTTCTTTCCCTTCCCCCAATTTCCCTTTCCTTTTGCTTTCCCCCATATTCCATCTCTCTCTTTCTGCTCCCCTCAGGCTTTTTTCTCCTCCCTCCTCTGCCTCACCCTCATACCCTTCTCCACCTTCCCCCTAACCCCCCTGCGTTTCCTCTCTACTTCCCCAGATCGTTTGCTGTTTTTTGTCTCCTTTCTCTTATCTTTAAGCCCACAGGCTGAGGGTAGTGAGCCAGAAAGAGGCAACTAAGACTTCTCACAGGGCGTTCATTTGCTGTGACTAACTGCAAAAGGAAGAGGGGAAGGGGGGGCATAATAAAAGTATCCTCCTTTTTCTTTCCCTCAAATAAATCTCACAAGCTCTGTGTGTGTGTGTGTGTGTGTGTGTGTGTTACACACAAAGGGTCCTTTCAGTTCCTAGAGAAGAGACACACAAAGTACCCAAGGATGGTGGGGTTTCCTGCTTGTTTCTGTTCCCTGGGGCTTCCCTTTCTCTTTCCAGATGAAGCAGTAGATCTTCCCTCACATCCCCTTTCCTGCCACATTTGGGGGAAAGATAAAGGCACCAAATGCCAATTTGTGGGTGCCAGCATTTAACAATGTCCCAGGAACTGTAGGTGATTTGGAACTGGACCATTTCTCACGGTTGTGGTGTGTGTGTGTGTGTGTGTGTGTGTGTGTGTGTGTGTGTTTAAAGGTTTCAGCAGCTTAGAGAAGTTGTCTTTCCGTATTAGATGTCTTCTTTCCTGACTCCGTTTTGGTGGGAGGGTGCCAGGGGCCTGGAGTTAGGGCTATGTTGGTGTGTGAAACAGGAGTAGTTTACTTATGAATCAGAGAATGAAATTAATGGGTTGATCCATTTCTTAGTGATAGGGGAGAGAACTGAGTGAGAGAGAATTGAGCCTCCAGAAAGACTTCATTTCTTTCCAATCAAGTATAAGCAGAGTGTTTTGTTATGGAATCTTTTTTTAAAATATTTTTTTCAGTGGATGTTGGTGTAGCTTTGTATTTAAGTACTCAGAACCATTGTGAAGGCAACAAGATGTGTGCCTCTGGAAATGCTTCTGGAAACCTTGTCCTTTTCCTGCCTCTGTCTAGCCTTTTTTTTACTCCCACATCCTTCCTCTCACTACTTATGTATTTTCTACCTTTATGTTCTAACGCTTTCACCCCTAGATCCTGCCCTGTGTATCCCCAGTGCTTAGGTGAAGATTGTTGGGTTCAGAAACTCTCGGACGAAGTGGTTTTGTTAAATATCTAAAACTTGGAGGAGAGATTAGCAGCAAAATATAGAAGTTTCTATGTAGTCTTCTGTCAGAACTCTAAACCATCTCTCTCATGACAGCCTCTAGGAAAGGGGTTCTAAATCTGTGAACTTATAAAAAAATATTTTGACAACTATTTCAAAATAATTGATTTTCTTTGTAATCCAGTGGGTTTTATTTTATACATTGAATAACATTATTCTGAGAAAGAAACCACGGGCAGTTCATGATAGAAAAGGTGAAGAATCTCACAGCTTGTATGTGTGTGTGTGTGTGTGTGAGTTTGAGACAGACATACATATATACATACAGATATAGATACTCCTGCTCTAGGAGGAAATGTTTATGTGAAGTTGGGTGCTTACTTTGTTGTGCATTGTTTGTGAAGTTCATAATGGCTAAACTTGAGTGTTAAGAGCCTGGTGTCTTCCAAGTTAATTTTTTTTTCCAAGTTAATTCTTAAAGAATACTTTTTTTTTTTTTTTTTATAAAAGCTTTGTTAGAATTGAGATCCTATCTGTGCATATCTGAATTTTAGAAGGCTTTCATTGTGAGAACTTTTTATTTGGAAAAAGTAATGTGGTTAATGGGGTTACTTCTGAAAACAAAGGATGATTTGTTTCTAGACTCTAGAAGGGCAGTCAGTGCACTTTAAGCTTAAACTCTGTTGTCTAACCAAAAGTGGCTTCATGGACAGAATTGAATTTGAATAAAACCCCCATACTTTGGATTCTGAAGCTGCTCATCATAGCATTTCTGTTACTTTCTTTGAACATTTTTAGGTCCCTGTGGCTTCTTTAAGTAAACTCATTTTTTACATGTTCAAAATAATTTAATTTTTATTTAATAATAAGCTTGTGTAATGTAGGAATTTGTCTCCACCTTCTTTTCACAGTAAGGTAATTGGCTTATTTCATTCTTTACTCTTAGCTGAATTTCTCCCAGCATAGTCTTTTGTATACCGTTAGATCAGGTAAGGGAACCTCACCGGTCATCTAATCCAACCCCACTCATTTTACAGATGAGGCAACTGAGGTCTTGAGGTGACCCAGCTGAGGTCATACAGCTTTGTTAGTGACAGAATTGTGACCAGCGCCCAGGGGGCCCTTTATATTACATGTTCCCTCCCTTATTTGGCTCTGAATGGCATCAGATTTCAGTTATTTTGTATAGTTTTGAGAAGAGAGCTTCCAGATGGGCTGCTAAGACATATTTCAATGCTTTGAGGTCACAATGCTTTGAAAGCATGTCAGGACCGACAAGCAGATTGAAGTAGGATCAGTCAACATAAGGATAGGGCCTCTATTCAGTTCCTGGTGCCAAATTATATTGGTTGGAGCCCTAGGGTAGTATGCTGTCAGTCTTGCAGCAGACATGGGCTGGGGAGGAGTACCTTCAATCTTCTTTAGGCCAAAATTGATGATGAAGTCTATCTACCATCTGGTGAGGGCTGAAGTAAGAAAATATTCTTCTTCCTATTAGGTATTTTTTCTTCTCATTTTGAAGGATCCAAGAGTAATAACTGTGCCCTTTTTCTACTTCAGTACTATTTTTCTCTAGTAATTAGCAACAACAAGACTGGTGGAGAGTTGTTTTAATAGTGGGAAGACCAAACAAGTAGGTGCCATCAGTTTATTTATTATGATCCACAAGATCAAAAAGAGAAATTTTTTTTATATCCTGTCAGGCGTAATTTGGTTCAAATAAAAACTATTTAAATCCCTCGTCAGGTGGACTCTGTTAAATTATATTTCCCACAAAAAACACATGTCAATTTTGATATAACCTTAATAGCTATTATAACCCAAAGACATAGTTTTCATTTTTAGAAGAGATTTTATGTTTTAAGGCAATGATTTATCTTGGTGTTTTTAGTTGACCTGAAGAAAAATATTTATCTTTATTTTAAAAATCTAATGTGACTTCAGTAGGCTGTTTGAGCCTTACTGTATACAACTCCCGCCCAGATATTCCATAAACCCTGTCCAAACTACTGTTTGTTGCCTCTAAAACTGCCCCTCCCCCATCCCCTTTCCTGCTTCTGTTTCTTTTGCCAAAATTGGTCCCTGTGAATGAAATGTCCATCTTCTTCCTCTAGCCCTGAGTATTGACAGTACATCCAGCCTTCGAGGCCCTGCTCCTAAATGAAACCTCTGATCTTCCCTCCTCCCCCATCCTTCCTTATATCTCATCATTTTATAGTAACATCATGTATAAATCATATTTCAATTTTTATTATAGTTGTCTATGTATTTATTTTCTCTTCCTCAGCAATATTAGCTGACAGTCCCCACCCCCAACCCCCTGGAGGCTAAAAGCTGTGTTTTATTTACTTTCATATCTCTCCTAGTATATGCTACACTGCACATATTAACTGATAAATGTTTATTGAACAAATTAATTAACAAATACACCTGTATACATAACTACGTTTTTACTTATATGGAAACTGTCTGTTCTACAGTAGATAGGATGGTCTTGTCCTCTGTCTAGGGCACACAAACTGTTGGTGCCACTTATGTGACAAAGCAAAATTGCCTCCAGCTTGAAGTAAGAATAATAAAATTCTTAACCCAATACAGGCATTGAGTATTAACTAAAGCATAGTAGCACTGGTTCTCACCTGGGAAGTAGGTTGTTGGTTTTTTTAACTCTAGTTTATGTAACTTGACAAGTTTGCATTGCTACCGGTTCAATTCAAAAAAACATTTAGTAAACTTGTTGTACAAAGCACTTTGTTAGTTCCGACTATTGGATATTTTGAACTGGATGTCTTGTAGGCATCTCACATGTACTGTGTCTAAAACAGAGTTCTTTCCAACTTTTCTATTATTCCCAAGGGCATCGTCATGATTTGCAACTTTTAACATCATCCTCAATTCCTCTCTCACCACACCACTTAATTAGTTAGTTGTCTAATCTGCACAAAATATCTCACATGTTTTTCCTTCTGTACCACCAACCTAGGTCACATCCAAATCATTTCTCCTCCGGTCTATGGCAGTGGCCTCCTAATGGGCACCATCCTACCTTTCCAGCCTTCTCACATGCTGTTCCCTACCATACACTCTTGCCATACTGGCTTACTTGTTCTTCAAACATAGCACTCCATCTCCCATCTCTCTTCCTTTGTACTGGCTGCAATGCTCCCCTTCTTTACCTTGCCTGGCATCCTTCAAGACTCAGCTCCCCTTCGGAATGAGGCCTTTCCTTATTGCCCAAGCTGTTAATGCCCTTCCAAGGTTACCTTGTATCTGTTTTGCCTTCCTTGGCTTTAGAATGTAGGCTCTTTGAGAACAAAGACTTACATATTATCCTCTTGGCCTGGACCATAGTAGACACTTAATAAACTCTTGATTGATTGAGACACAAAAATTAGGCAGGCTTTCATCCTCAAGCAGGTAATTAGTAAATATTCTTGGAGGTTATGAAAAACCCTGAATTTTTCTCTACCAGAGTCTTTTTGGCCATGAACAGTATGAGTAGGATATTTAAGGTGGCATATTAATATTATGGATTGTCTTACATAATTAAAAATTTTTTTTCTAATTTATAGGTATCACTGGAGAGTTTCTCCTGAGGTTTATGGTCCCCTCTGGAGTAACAATATATAATCTTCAAGAAGCAACAAACAGAAACTGTGAGGGATTATTAGAAATTGCCCTTTAAGGACCGAAGGTTAGAGAAGAGACATGAATGATGGAGACAAGTGTGTCATTAAGAATTTTGTTTATCTTGTCTGAACAGTAGAACTTGGGACATGAGCATGAGTCCTAGTGAACTGGAGATAGTGATCTTTTGTAAAAGGTGGGGAAGTATTTTCTAAAGTATGATTGTGAAATGGCATTGGTAGGAGTATAAAGGAGAACTTGGCCTCCGGTTTTAAGAAATCCAGTCATCTTGAATTCTTAGAAATGGAAAACATGGGGGGAGTCATGAAAAGTAGGCAAGTACTCATAAGTAGCTTTAAGGAATAATTCTTTTAGTCAGGTGATAATTAGTATTAATTTTATTTAGATGTGGATTGATTGGGCTTGGCTTTTTGAACTCCTTATCAACATGGGATCATTCAGCGGATACAGTAAAAGTATAAATTCTGCTCCTCTGCTTCCTTCTCTCTCCCCCCAAGTACTGCAGGTGGCTCTTATGCAAGAAGACAATTTGCAGTGTCATAGTGAACAGATTGGGTGGAGGGGAGGGATCATTAAGTTAGAGGTGCTAGTTTACTAAATCTGATAATTTTTTAACAACCAGAATACATAACAGTAATTCTATCTAAACAGTCTTGGGTGGTACATAGTACAAGGAGACCTTTGGGTTAAATGACACTGGACTTGATTAGAACAGAGTAATCCAGGAAAGATATAAATTGAATTGGATTTATGGCCTAATAAAAATGTGGGAAGAAAAGATAATGTCCACTGCCTCATGAAACTTTAACAATGTTTGCATCTTACTACATCGTAATCTTTGGATGAGAGCTCTTTCCCATTCGCTAAACTTCAGAGTTAGCTTGCATTTTCACAGGATCGTGGATCTTTGAATGGAAGGATCCTTGGAAATCATTTAGCTCTTCTGTCTCCCTGCCCCCAACTTTTATAGATGTGGAATCTTAGACCCAGTGAGGTTAAGCAATTTGTCCAAGGTTGCAGAGGTATCAAGTAACCGACCCCAGTTTTGAACCTAGATCCTCCGACTTCAATGCCAGTTCCACCATCCTGCCCTGTCTTCTCATTACAGAGTACGGTTTGGTGCCTACTTGGAAAGCTTTTGAAGTGGCAATCTTACCATGTAACCAGAAACAAAATGGGTGGAAATTATAGTGTTATACCTGACCAGTTACTGTGCTCTTTTACAACTAGGGCAGTCCTCAGGGAGGGATAGAAAAAGGCAGTAAATGCTAAATGTCAGGGAAGCATTATTGTCTCTGTTCAATACTAGGAGGTGATCATGGATTATTTGTGCTTGAATTTAGGATCCTGAAGAAAAAGTTGGTGGCCATAGAATCATAGATTTAGTGCTAAAAGGGATTCTAGAGGTAGTTGAGTCTTGACTTCTTCATTTTCCAGGTTAGATGCACAGAGAGGTTCAGTACAGGGTCACATGGCTAGTAATAGAGTTTTGAAGTTTGAGAAGAATTTTAATAAATGATCTCATTTTATTCTCATAACAACCCTGTGAGGTTTGTGCTATTATTGTTTCCATTTTAGGGATAAGGAAATTGAGGCTGGGGGTTGGGGGTGGTGAGGGAAGGGAATGTTAAGTGACTTATCCAGGATCACACAGCTAGTAAGTATGTGAGGCAGGATTTTAACTGTGGTCTCCTAGACTCCAAGACCAGGGCATTATCCCCTAAGCCACCTACCTCCACCCCTGGTAGTGGATCAATTCTTCATAGAAGAGGACTGTGAAGGTTTTACCCATGCCCTACCAGCCAGCACATTTGAACAGTACTTTGTCATGCTTTTCTTTGGCTAAACCCAGTATTCCCCCAGGCTAGAAGCTCTTTCTAACAATACCACAGAGCTTCTACCCTTGTTAATGGCAAGAGAATTTGTCATACTAGGACATTCTGGAGTCAGGGTAAAAGAAACCTCCATCCTTCATAAGGCGGATGGGGCCTTAGGGTTGTCCACCAACTCTTCCCAAGATGGAGAACGGTTGATACTTCGAGTGCTTCAAGGGCATTCTTTGGTTTCGCTGCCAAAGTTTGCAGCTTTGAGGTGAGGCTTCAAAAAAAAGGAAGCCATGTTTGGGCTGTTAAGCCTGGTTGTGTGAGTCCTGGACTCAAAAAAGCAGGAGGCAACTTTGAAAAGAAAAGAAATAAAAGGCAGTCTAGTGCTTCTGGAACGTCAGCTGTTAACATCAGGTAGTAAAGAGGTGGAGAAACATCAATCAGCTTGGGGGGAGGCAGAGAGAGAGAGAAAGCCAACCAGCAGCCAGAGGGGAGGCTGACGACCATAAATCCCTCATAGAAAGATCTCTTAACTTCTGTTTTAAAAGATTTCTAAGTACCTGCCCCTTTTGAATTTGCTGGTAGGGTTTTATCTGATGAATTCAATCACTTTCATTTCCTTCAGAGCTTCCATCCTTGAAGCAGCCAGAAATAGCAAGCTTTCCATGATGCTGCATAAGGAATCCGTCTGCTTTACTGAAAAATAGGGCTTTGGCGGCAAATAAAAATGAACCAGCTCTCCTTCCTTAATTCTAAACCAATGGCACATTTCCCAATCCTTTCTTCCTGCAATCATCAGAAAAATTTACTGGATATGTAATCCTATGAAATCTTACCCAGTTAGAATACAATTGAAAAGGCAAACGATTCACTTTATTCCACTTGGATATAGTATCTATTTTGGTGGCAATGTGCTACTAAAGGATTATAAGTTGTTATTGTTTGTTTTTAATTTTATACTCAGAGAATTGGCTGAACAAATTTTTCATTCATTCAATGAACATTTATCAGATACCTACTGTAGGCAAGATATTGTGCTAGGAGATGCAAAGATCAATGTCACAGTCCCTATTGTCATGTTTTCTGTTGTCTGAATGGATGAATAAATGACAGAGCAAAATCTACTTTTCCAGTATGCCTGGAATACACTTCCTCCATCTCTGTTGAAATCTTCCTGGTCTTCCAAGGCTTAACTTAGATAGATGTCTCTTCCTCTTCCATGAAGCCTTCTTTGATCTCTTCTAGTCAAAAGCAATTACTCCTTCCTCATATCTCTTATAGAATTTTATTCACACTTCTTCTTTGTCTTTGTATTTTACCTCTTATTATAATACAGCTATGGTTTAGTGAAAAACACATTGATTTGGGGTCAGAAGGTAAGGATATAAGTCCCAGCTTGAACATTTAATGGCTCTGACTGTGGGGCAACTTTTCTGAACCTTCATTTCCACATCTGTAAAATATAGATAGTAATATTTGCTAGACCAACCCTCACACAGTTATTCTGAGGAAAGAGCATACCTTTAAGTACTATATAGATGACTTATTAAAAATGCTTTTTAAAACTCATAAGTGTAGGCCATCATTATTTTTGTTATATATTTCTTTTCTCCCTTATTAGATTGTCAACTCCTTAAGGTCAGGGTAGTGTTTAGCACAGCATCTGTCAGAGGCAACATGGAAAGAGCATTATACTTATGGGAATCCTCAGACCTTGATCTGAGTCCTGGCCCTGACGGTTAATAGGTCTGTGATCATGGGTGACATACTTAACCTTGGTGAGTTTGTTTCCTCATGTCTAGAATAGGGATCTTCATAATGGCTAGGCCTATATCATAAGACTGTGTAAAAAAAGTGCTTTGTGAACCATAAAGGCTACCTAAATGTGAACTATTGTTATTGTAACTACAATATGTTGGAGCAAAATTCAAGTCAATTTTAATTCAGTGAAAGATAGGAGGCATATTATTCTTCATTGCATTCTTGTACTTTGGCTTTCCTCCAATACTCCAGTGAAACTGTGATCTCATCAATTTGGGTATTCCCTCCAGTGGTACAGATTGCAGCCTATTTGTGCCTGCCCATCTTGTGCAATATTTGTCCATATAAATGGGAGCCACCCAAACTCTGGGGGCCTTTCTCGTGTTCTTCTGCTATTGCATGGATGTCAGTGGAGTATACAGGCCTAAAATCTGTCATGCTTCCTTCTTTTTTTCTTGTTTTTGTTTTTTGGTTTTTTTGCAAGGCAGTTGAGATTAAATGACTCACCCAGGGTTACACAACTAGAAAATGTCAAGTGTTTGAGGCCAGATTTGAATTCAAGTCCTCCTGACTTCAAGGCTGGTGCTCTATCTACCATGCCACCTAACTGCCCCATCCTTCCTTCTTAAGGCAATGAAGTATATTGGAAAGAATTCTAGATTTGGATTTAGGCAGTCTGGTGAAAATGTTGACTCTTCAGAACTTCCCAATTACTGTCAATGACAGGACCATCTTCTCAGTCTTGTAGTCTCTCAGTCTCAGGCTCATAACCTGAATGTCACCCTCTATTCTTCTCTCCACTTCCTATATCCAACCTGTTGCCAAGGCCTATTTTACTCTTCATAACAGCTTCTGTATAACACACACACACACACACACACACACACACACACACACACACACACACACACACTCTACCACAGTCTTGCTGTAGTCTTCATCACTTCATGCCTGAAGTAACCTACCTTTATGCCTACCGAAATAACTTGGTTGACCTCCCTACCTCAAATCTTTCTCCACTTTAGTCCATCCTCCACTCAGTTTAGGTTAATCCCCATAAAGCACTGCTCCAACCACATTCTCTCTCCTTCCCCCCGCCCCATTTAGTAAACTCCAGTGGTTCCCTATCACCATTAGTATCAAATATAAAATCCTCATCCTTCATAAACTGACTCCCTCCTACCTGTGTAGGCTTTTTCACTTACTCATCTACACTTACACTGTGACCCAGTGATACTGACCTCTTTGCTGTCCCTCACAGAAAACACCCTATGTGCCAGGTTCTTTGCATTTTCACTGGCTGCCCCCATGCCTGGACTGATTGCTCTCTCTCCTCTCCTCTGGGAGAGAGACTCTCTCCTGGCTCCTCTGATTTCCTTCCAGTCCCAACTAAAATCCCAGTCCCTAAGGCTTATGCCTTTCCTTTGTTGATTATCTCTGATTGATCACACACACACAAACACACACACACACACACACACACACATCTTGTTCATGCATATCTAAATGTTGGGTCCCCCATTAGGCTTAACATAGATGTCTCCTCATCTTTCATGAAACCTTCCTTGGCTTAATCTCTTTTAGTCAGAACCAATTGCTCCTTTCTCAGATCTCTTATAGAACTTTGTTCACACTTCTTCGTCCTTTTATTTTACTGATCATAATGATATAGCTATGGTGTGGTGAATGCCACATTGATTTGGGGTCAGAAGGTAGGGATATTTAGTGCAGAGCTTGGCACATGGGCATTCCATAAATGCTTGTTGACTTACTACTTTTGTAACCTTGGGCAAGTCACTTAATGTTTATGGGCCTTCGTTTTCCCATTTGTAAAACAGGGCAAAGGTGGTATCTACTAGGCCCATTTCAGCTCTAAGTCTTTGAGCCTATTTTTTTTCCAGTCATACTCTTTTCTGATGACATCCTTCACATCATTGCTCTCGTCCTCTATACATTTTTCCATTGCCCTTTTAGGTGACACTGTATTTCATTTCTCAGGAGACCGGACTGGATTATTCCATAACAGATAGCCATATAGCATCATGAGAATACTGGTATTAAGAAAGGTCTTTGTTTTAGGGAGAAACTCTGTGTGTGTGTGTATGTGTGTGTAGATACATAAGTATATACACATACACACATATGTATATAAGCATATATACATGTATATATATTATTTGTGTGTATATACATATGTGTGTAGATATATAAGTATATACACATACATACACATGTTTATAAGCATATATACATGTATGTATATTATCTGTGTGTATATACATATATAGATAAATATATATAGATATATATAAAGATACAGAATAAATACAACATAATTAGGGGGGAAGGGCTTTAGGCAGAGAATTGCACTTGAGCCATATGTTGAAGGAAGAGAGATTTTTTGAGGTGGAGGTGAGAAGCATTCTATGCTCTGGGAACTGCTGTGCAAAGCTATGATGATTGAAGATGGAATATTCTGTGTAAGGAACAGAAAGAAAACCAGTTTTCCTGGACTGTAGGATGTATAACATAATATGGAGTACTATATAGTAAGGTCAGACAGGTAGATTGGAGCCAGGTTGTAAAGGACTTTCATAGACATTCAGAAGAATTTTTATTTGATCCTACATGCAATAAAGAGGCTCTGGAGTGTTTGGAGTAGAGAAGAATAACATGATCAGATCTGTACTTAGATATCTGTGTAGAGGAGGATTGATTGGAATGGGGAGAAACAAGGCAAGGAGATCAATTAAGTCATTTCGGTAGTCTAGGGAAGAAGTGCTCGTGAGGGCTTTTGAACAAAGGTGGTGGTTGTATAAATAGAAGGAATTAGATTTGAACAATGCTGTGAAGGTAGAAATAGAACAATTTGGAAACTTATTGGATATAGGTGAAAGAGAGTGAGGTCTTGAGGATAATGCTGAGTTTACAAACTCGGGAGATAGGAAGTATGATGTTTTCAACAGAAATAGGGAAACCTGCAAAAGGAGAAGGTTTTATACAAAAGATAACGAGCTCTGTTTTGGACATGTTAAGTTTGAGATGTCTCCAGGACAGTGTTTGAAATATATGATAGACAATTGGTGATGCAGAACTAAAGCTTGGGAGAAACTGGGACCGGATAAATCTTTGAATCATTGACTTAGAGTTGTTCCCACTAAAGCCATGATGATGTCATTGAGCAAGAATGAAATGATAGAAGAGTAGGGGGCCTAAGATAGAGAGTTGGTGAACACCCACAATTTAGAGAATGTGATGTGGAGGACGGACTAGAGAAAGGGTGAAGACAGAGATATAGGATGACAGTTTGTGGTGATGATAGGGTCTAATCAAGGGTTTTTTATGGGTGAAGAAGACTTGAGAGTGCTTTCAAAGAGTAGAGAAAAAAAACAGTAGATAAGGAGATGTTGAAAAGTAGAGAGAGTAGGGAGATGATTGGGGGGGGCAGTATTCAGGAGAGGATGGCAAGGGATAGAATCAAGGGCACATCATGTAGAGGGATCTGAAATCAGCCCTCAAACTGATTTGAGTTGGAGGTACAGTAGAAGGAGCACCAGCTCTGGGGCAGATGACCTCTGTTCAAATCCCACCTCCACCAATGATTACTACTACTAATAATAACTAATATTTGTGTACCAGGCACTGTGCTAAGCGCATGACAGTGATTCCAGTGTCTTTGAAAGTGAAAAAAAATTGTTATGAAAATTGGTACATACCTTTTCCATTTTTTTTGTCTGTTATCCTTTCAGTTTTATCTGTGAATATCCTTGGGATGACTTTATTTAGTTGGATCTTTTTACCAAACTTTCTTTAAGCTAATTTTTTTCACTGTTCTGTTCTATTTTATGAGGTGATATTGTACAAAATTGTCCTCCATCCTTCTCTGTACAGTTTTAAATGAATTTATGTTATAATCTTGGGTTGTCCTTTCCTGCCACATCCTTCAAGTTGGCAAGAATGATAGGATCCCAGATTTATAGCTGAAAGGGACCCGAGAGACCGTGTAGTCCAACCCCGTCATTTTACAGATGAAGAATGCAGGGCTCATTCGAGGAGGTTCAGTGACTTGCTTAGTAGGGTTACCAGTGATAGAGTTAAGTTCTAGTTTTAGATGTGGAAGCGATTGCTTCTTTACACATAGCTTCACTTGCACTGGATAAAGAACTGCTTTAGTACTTCCTGGTTTGCCCTCAACTTAAGGCCTTGGAGATGGAGTCATTAATGCCATCTATCCATTCTCTGGTGACTTTGCCGATGCTCAACAACAGGTTAACTCTTCAAAGGGAAGGCTGTATCAGAAATATGCTTAATGGCATGTCCCCTGAGTTTTGTGGAAAAACAATAAGGCTTTATAAGTCACCTTTGCTAAGAGTCTTCCTAAGCTTCATGTTGTGACTCACTTTCTGCTCCTGCTGTGTTCTTGCCCAAGCTCTGCTGTATCCTGGATACCAGACTTAATGTTGTACAATGGGAAGAAGGAAATAAGAATATTTTACCTGGTCTTTCTATGAAGTGCTTATACCAGGGCTTCTTAATGTTGAACCCATTTTGGGGGGATGGTGGTGAACTTAGATGGAAAAAAAAACCCAATTATATCTTTATTACACTATAATTGCTTTCCTTTGTAATCCTATGCACTTCAAAACATAATTCTGAGAAATGATCCATAGGCTTCATCAGAATGCCAAAAGGGTCCATGATGCAAAAACAGTTAAGAACTCTTGGCCTAGACCATTATTAGAAAAGCAACAGCAATTTCTGGCTACCGGTAGCATTCTAAAATGTGGGCAGCTAAGAGGCACAGTGGGTGAACTTGGAATTAGGAAGACCCGAGTTTGAATACTGTCTCAGATATTTTGTAGCTCAGTGATCCTGGGTAAGTCACTTAACCTCTCCCTGCATCAGTTTTCTCATCTGTAGAATGGGGATAATAGCACCCACTCATGAGATTATTGTGAGGATCAAATAAGTTAACATATGCAAAGTGCTTTGCAGTGCTAGCAATTATTCCTCCTTCTACTCCTCCTTTTGTTATTATTTTCTGTTAATATTATTATTATTATTATTACATAATACTTTTGTACTTAAATCCCCTTGTCCCCACTTGCCACCTTGCTGAGGAATATACTTCCTCTTTTGCTGGTAATGACATTAACATGTAATGTGTTTGTACATGATGTTAACACTTGATACACTTATCTAGTTTGTTTTATTTCGGTAAGAACTTGTTTGATTTGCCTCACATAGCGAAGACAGCATCACACTCATATCAGTGCTTATTAAATGATTTCTGGGCATGAACCTCTGCTTCCATTCTTAGGAGAAGTCTCCTGCCCTGTGTTGCCTGTGCCCAGGTGGGATGAGATGCTTTAGGTGTTTAGGAGGAACCACCCTGTGTTTCTTCCATGTGGTTAGAGCTGGGCCCATCATTTTTTTCAAGTTCATTTAGTCATGACTATTTTAGGGGGAGTATGATGCTTTTCATTCCCTTAGTGTGTCTCATCATGGTACAGAGGTGACCCTGACTTCTCAAAGGCTATGCCAGTGGGGAGCCAGCTCTGACAGGTCCTTCCAAGTTAGAAGGACTTCACGCACAGTCCTGGTGATGGATGGTGTGTCTGTGGTCTGAGAACCAGCCTAGCCAAGTTTTCAAGAGGCTCTTTGCCCAAATTGGCTGCAGGGTAGGAATTTTTGGGCCATAACAACTCCTGAAGACCTTCTCCCAACTCAGGGAAATTGCAGTCTGCATCAGGGAAGGGAGTACCCACATTAAAGGAATTAAGGATTCTGAAGGTTGTAGTTGAAATTGCTTTTTTTTATTGCAGAAATAGCCTCTTTGAGGTTAACTGATGATTATGTGGGGTCATATATACTAGCAAGGTAGGGCACATTTACAGATTTTTGCCATGCTAAGAGATTTGCTTCCATTCTCCTTGTTGTGTTATAAAAAGAGTAATAAATGAAGACAGATTCTTGATTTTAGACTGCTGTGAAATGGAGTTTGTTTTCCTAGTGGCAAAGATAGTTAAAGAAAAGGCTGATGGGATAAAAATCATAGAAAAAAAGCATTCTTTTCTCTATGGAAAAATCTATTTGTGGTTGAACTGGACACCATAAAAAAGGTTTTGGTTCTAAGCTAGTTACTTTCTAAGTCTGAAACAAAGAACTGAGTTAATAGCAACCTAAATCACTTGGCAATCTGACTTCAGACCTAAGTATAATAGTGAGGCTAACCTGGGAGATTATCAATGTCCAATCACAGTGAATCAACAAACATTTATTAAATTCTTACTGTATGCACAGGTACTGTACTAAGGGTTGAGGACAGCAAAATAAAAATGAAATGCACCTCGATCCCAAGGATCTTACATTCTGGAGAGACTAGACTCCATCAAGTCACAGATCCATCTTGTTGCAAGTGTATGCATCTTTGTCTTCCGTGGGGCTTTTGGGACCAATCAGACACACAAAAATAAGGGAGAATCTCTCTTAACGCCATTGTCTGCAACTGCCTATCGTTTCCCCCTACTCCACCTGGAAACATAGATCCATAGTCTTCTACTTCCTTTCAGCATTTTTCCCTAAGAGGGAAAATGTATAAAACAATGTGGAGATCTTTGTGAACTACTTTTCCGGTAACCATGTAAGAGAGCAGTCATTTCATTCATTTATTTAAAAAAATAAATAAATAAACATTTATTGAGCACCTACAACGAGTAAATTAATATTGGGGTGAAGGGTGGGGGTAAGGGGGAGGTGGAGGGAGAGAGACAAAGATAACTGACATTGTCCTGTCCGTGAAGGAACTTGTAATATAGTGCAATAGATCCAAAATGACAGGGTGGATTTCAGGAGATGAAGACATGTCTGTTTAGATAAGATGTGAAGCATATTCTGGGATCAGGGGCTGGCTATGTGCATTTGTACTGGCTGACTCAGTAGTCAGGACAGAGCAGTCTCAGTGTGGTGGTTCTAAAACTGAGTGGATTAAGTTACCAAAGCCGTAAAATAGTCTCAGTAGGTCTAATAGGAAGCAGAAGCAGGACAGATAGCAAGGAGATGGGGGGTAGGGGTAGACTGTTGGGTAAAATACACTATTTTCAGAGTGCTTTAGGTTTGCAAAGTATGCAGCTAGTAAGAACAGGAAATATTCAAACCTGTATCTTTCTTGATTCCAAATCCAACAGTCTGTTACAATAATCACAGAGGTTTATATAGCAATTTCAGGTTTGTAGTATAAGGGAAGAGATTACTTTTCCCCAAAATGTATAGACACCAGAAAAGCAAAGAGCTATTTAAGTAAGGAGGGCCATGACCTTATATAGTATCACCACACCCAGTACCCTCTCTTTCTCTGTTCCAGGGTGACTATTTCCTATGCATTCCATAGGCACACTGGATGGTGGTAAAAGATAAGGAAGTAGCTTTGTAACTGGAAAAATTAGTGAATGAAAACTCCTTTAGAACTGGGAATGTTTTTGTTTTGTCTTTGAACTCATAGCATTTAGCACAGTGAGTTCCACCTAGAAGAAGGTACTTAATAAACATTTACTGAATTAATTGAATTGAGGAGGTTGCTTAAGGGTTAAAGTGATCTTAGTTGTACAGTGCTAAGTCTGAGGTGCCAAGTGAAACTCTTGGCATAAATGCCCGGTATAATAATTGGAGGTAAGGGACTAGGCTGAGCAGGGAATTAAGATCTTATAAAAGAAGACCTGGAATCCTTTAAAGGAGATAGTTGAATCTAGGAGAATGAGTAAGATCACCAAGGAAAAGTAAAAGAGCAGAGACCTAAAGGATGTAAGGAGGTAGAAATGAGTGGAGAAATCACCAATGGAGATAAAAGGAATGAGCAAAGAAATGAGAACCAGGACACTACTATGCAACAAATCAGTGGATTAGAATCTTTCAGGGGTATGATAGTGAATGACGTTGAATACTGCATGCAGGTCAAGAGAATGAGGACTGAGATAAGGCCAGCTTCGGTTATTAAGAAGTCGGTCGTAGTTACCTTATGAGAGCAGTTTTAGTTAAGAAGTGAAGCCAGATGCACAGGATTAAACAGTGAATTGGTAGTTAAAAAATAGAAATGACAAGTGTAGACACCTTTCTTTTGATATGTTTGGTGAAAATGAAAGAGCTAGTATGTTAATGAAGGTAACAGGGTTAAAAGAAAGTTTTTATTGCTGAGATTTGAGCATGTTTATAGGCACATTTGCAAGTCAAAAAGATATGAATGAAAAGATTGATGAGTAGCCATGGGGCTCCAGTTGGATGGGGTTTTATGACTTTTTTTTTTAGCAGCATATAACCATCTGGGAGTGTGGAAAGCAGACGATGGGGATTACCCAAGGTTTGGGATTGGCATGACTAGAATAGCAGAAATTTGTGTAGGCAACAAGGTTTTCTAGGGTTCTAAAGAAGGCAGCATTAAAATGGTTGACATTAGGAAGCAAGAGAAATCAGAAGAGCAGGGATAAAGAGACCAGAGGTCTTGATGATAGGAGTAAGCAAGTATAGCAGGTATAAGGGTATATTTGATGTTGAAAGTAAGGTGTTTTATGTCCAGACATTTTGAACTAAAAGGTCAACAGCCTCGAGTAATGAGAAGGCAAAACAGCAAAGTCTGAGTGTCCATGAGTAGCTTAAGCAAAGGAAAAATGAAGCTTGCTGTATTGAGGAATTGTTTATGAGGAAATGGTTTATCATAGTTATAGTAAAAAAAAAAAGTCCAGATCTACTTTGATGATAAATTAATTTCATCTCTCCACTAATCTTTGAGCTTCTTTGCTTTTTTGGACTATGTTATTCCATTCCCTTCTATTGTTTCAGGTAAAAGTAGAATAGTCTTGTGTTATTTGAAGAGCTTTTCCTTTGTAATTGAAGGTCTTTCTCCTGGCCACTACAGAATTTGTTGTCATTGGATTTATGAAATTCAGTCACTAACTGTTTTGGAGAGTGAAGCATAACTTTTGTTTGTTTGTTTTTCCTGGAAATGATCTTTGGATTCTTTTTGTTGGTACTTTGCTTTGTGTATTAAGAAGTCCTGAGAAATCTTCTTACACTATTTTATGCATCATGGTGTTCAGGTTTTTTGACTTCTTGTGTTCTTCTGGAAGGTCTCTATGATCTTTACATTGTTGTTATGCATCTTGTTTTTGAGATCCATGTGTTTTGCTTTTTTATAGGTCATGTATTCTTTTAACATTATTGATTTTTGTTTTTCCTCTTCCAGATTGTCCTTCATTTGAACTCCCAATTTGTTGCTATTTCATTTCCTTCTTTGGAGAGACTTATCACTGTGGATTCAAGTTTTTCTCTTCTGCTAATAATTATTTCTTTTGTGTATGCCATATATGCTTCCATTTGTTTGTATGTAAATTCTTTCCTCAAAGTTCTGGTTTGTCTCTTGCATTATTCTGGAACATCTTGCTGTGGTTCTAAGCTCTTTTAGGAATACAAAGCGTTCTGTGTTTCATCAGGTGTTTTAAAAATTTTCATTGTCTAAAATATCATATTTATTTAGTGACATTTGCAGTCTTTTAGATGTACTGTTACTCATTTTCCCTTCTGAGGTTAGTATCTTCCCTCTTGAATTCTCTGGTTGCACTCTAAGTTTTAAACTGAGTTTCCTTCTTTCTGGTATCTTTGGTGGTTTTTAGTCTTCTTTCCCTCCATCTTCTATTCCTCACTTTCTGACTCCTTCTTTCATGGTAGATTTATCCCTAGGGCTAGACCTCAGAGCTTTCTGAGTGCTACCACTTTGGGAAATTCACTTTCCATTGGCCTCAGTCCCTGCCCAAGCAATTTCTGGGGGGAAAGGATTGGCCCTAGCTGAATTCCAGTCCCTTTTCCTTTTGGCTTGGTGTAGCCTCACATACTGGTTCCTGCCATAGTTCTCTCCATTATTTCATTCTCTGGCTGGGTGCTGAGGAATTTTTGTAGGCTCAGAGGATGGTGGAGTGGGTGTTTTGGGCAGAATGTTTGCCATCTTGGCATTCCCTAATCTGGGGGAATACCATATGCAGAGCAGGATCTTGCCCTCTTGTGCCTCCCCATTTCCCCACACTTGGCTAGGCAGAGTTGCAATCCAGTGAATGCTGGGTAAGAGAAGCAGCTGTGTCGTGTCAAAAGAGAATGCAGCCACAGCAAAATTCCTGGAGTGGGCCTCAGATCACAGGCTTATGGATCAGTTGATGCCCCCTGGATGGGCGATGAGGCCGATGGGGGGGGGGGGGAATTCTGAGTGATAATGTTAGGCCCTAGTATTCTCCACTGTTAATTCATTCAAGTTAATAAAGCCTTGTTGGGCTTCTCAATTTCTTGTCTTGTGGAGACAGCTGTAATTGCTATACATTTGGTGCATAATCTATCTTCTTTAGTGTTGTTGTTTTTTTAGGGGAGTTAGTGAAGGAGGAGAAAATGTCTAGCCTTCCTTCTTGTTGGTCTTGTGACTCCGTTATTCAAGAATTAATTACTATAGGCAGAGGTCTTGATTTCTTCGAACTATGAAATGCTGGCAGTTCTTTGGTTAAAGTCTTGGGAGTATATATATTTTTAGTTTAGATTTACTTTAGTAATATTTTATCTTTTGACTATTCTTAGTTGTAACAACAGTATCTGCAATACCTCAGATGAGGAAGACATAGAGAAAAAACATGAAGATTTTCAGACTTTCTTAAGCCAAAACTCAACTGGCATGCCAGAGATTGGAAATGAATTTTCATTTTTAACGTACCTTTCAGGGATCTAGGATGAACATAAGAAATTAGAGTTTCTCAATATAAAAGAAAACTCTCTTCATCTTTATTCAGTTCCCTTGTACTAAATAAAGCATCTATTTATGAAAGGATTAATTTCCAAGTATAATTTGGAAGTAGTTGCCAGAACATTCAAATGAAAGGAGGGTAGGGTGAGGATGCGCATATAGGGAGTAGGGGTAGCTCTTTTTTTTGGTCCCTTTACATGTGGTATTTCTGACAGTCATAGGAAAAAGATTCTGCATTTAAAAAGATGTTTCAAAAGTATACTGTTTCTTATGAAAAATAGAGTCGTGGTTTATTTCAAGGATGACTGTGGTTAAATATTCCTGTTTCTATATTTTCCCAACAGAAGACTACAGAGATGTTTAGATTATGTTTAGGATCATAGATTTAAAGCCATTAAATTCAGACTTTCATTTTACACATGAGAAAACTGAGTTAAAGTGATATTGCTTAGACTCATAGAGCTAGTAAGAATCTGAGGGTGAGATTTGAACCCAGGTCTTTTTATCTCCCAGTTCATCAGTCTATCCACTACTCAAGAAGACTTACATGAACCAATTGCTTTTAAAAGTAAGCCTAGACGTGGAGGAGATTGAGGGATATTTTAGTCCCCTGAGACCCAGGTCAGTGGTGACTGAGGAGTAGACACTGTCTCAGGTACATGTCTTAGAAGATCAACAGGAAGGGAGAATTTATACTCCTGTGATACCATTGCATGGGGAGAGGGAAATATCTCTGAGCGTAGCCATATGTAGCTTCTTGGTCTTTAAGTTAGGAAGGGACTGTGCAGAAAAGTAGAAATACTTCAAGAAAGCCTAAAAGCATCTGTATCCAAATTGGTTTCCCCCAGACCATTTTTCTAATCCTGGCAACTAAGCCTTGTATAAATCTCAGTCCTACCCAAGGCTGGGACATATTCTGGCTGTAGAGTGGAGGGAATATAAAGAACCTTGTTCAAATCTGGGCTCCGCTGCTGATTCCTTGTGTGACCTCAGGTCCACCATTCACATTCCCTGGACCTTGATTTCAGGATAAAATTGAAAGGGAGAACGTCTAAAGAGGAAAAGCAATTTGGGGAAGCTATATAGAAACACAACTGGGCCTCCAAAATTCCGAAGTGTAGTTATTCCTTCACTAACATCTTCATCTATGATCTTGGGACAAGTTATTGGTTTTGTTTGTCTCAGTTGCTCTGTTGTAAAATCCCTTGATTTCTCATCTGTAAATTGGGGCTTTATGTGCGCAAGGTGACTTCTAAGCTCTTTTTCAGCTCCAAGTGTGTGATCTGGTTATTTAATGTTATTTCTGCTTCTGGTAATAAGGTTTCTGATAGTGAAGTTAAACCCTAGAATATACCTTCATTAACCAAGCTATTAGTATATACAGAATCCATTCTCTTTCCTCTTTCTTTGCCTTTCACTTTAAGCCCTGGTTATTTGTTTTAGGTAGGATTTTTCTTAACTGAAGGTGGGCAGTATGAAACATGCAACTACCCAAGATCATAGGATTGTTGAATTGTGGATTTAAAGCTGGGAGGAAATTTATAGGTCATCTAATTTAACCCCCTCATTTTACAGAATAGGTGACTCAGACCTGGGAATGGTTAAATTACTTGCCCAAGGTCATACAGGCAGTGACTATGACATGGAGATGGCCAGAAAGTGATAGGGTTATCCTAAAGCTGAGCAGGTATGGTGAATGTTCACAAATCAGAGCCCAGGGTCACAAGGGTTGGAGATATCCTGTGGAAATATGGAGGAACATACACATATAAAACCGATATAACTTCTCCCAAGGTCACAGATGAAAGTATTAGTGAAGGAATAATTACAGTTTGGAATTTAGAGGCCCAGTTGTGTTTCTGTATAGTTCCACAAAACTGCTTTTCCTCTTTAGACATTCTTCCTTTCAATTTTATCCTGAATGCTTTTCCAAGGACAGTCAATGGTTTTATCCAGTATGATACTGTTTCCATGGTGACTAATGTATTTCAAAGAGGGTAGGCTGTGATGGAGAGAGTCTAAAAAAGGACAAACACAGAAGTGTCATAGCATGAAACATTGGACAATGCACAGCAGAGTTAAGTTTGAGCTTTTTGTATCCTAATGGCGACTTATTTGATGGAAACCTGCATAACTAGCTCCTAAACGTGAGACCATAAAATCTTTATTGCGGCCCACACTGTCCCATATTTAGCTGACACCATTCCTTTGGTTAGTGCTTGGTTTGTTATGTTTGTTTAACTCAACCTCAGGTTTATTCATTTTGTTTCTTCAGGAGCTTAACATCCATCAGCATAACTAGGAGAGGGGATCTAAGATAGTTCTACCAATTGAGTCCCATTTATGACAGTTTGTGTGTGTAATAGGGTTTGAAAAATGAAGCCATATATGATTACATCCTTTCAAGTCTCAGACTATTTTGTGAGATGATAATAAAAACCGCTTTGATCTCCTCAAATGAACCCCAAGGGGAGTGTGGATAATCATCATAATAACTCCCATTTCTGTAGTACTTTAAGGTTTACAAAATGCTCTGCTAACAACAGTCCTATGTGGTTGTGAATATACGTATTATTTCCATTTTACAGATAAAGGAACTGAGTCTCAGAAGTTCAGCTATTTGCCAAAGTTCACTTAGATAGAAAGTGTCAGGAACTGGACTTTAGCCTAGATGTTCTGACATCCAAACCCATACTTTTTTTTTTTTTAAATACTGCCATAGTAGGATACTGGAGTCATGACTTTAGACAAATCACCTAGCAATTAATTCTGTGGCAGGGTTAGGAAAAGAATTATAAGAGGTAATTCTTACCTCTCAGGCCAAAGTTCTATGTTAAGGTGATGAATTCACAAAATGATGAGATCTGCTTTCGGATGGTATATAATATTAAATTTTACTCTTTAGTGGTTGGAAATCGATTCTGAAATTGTTTTATTGGAGTAACTGCTCGTGTTTTTAGTGATTTTTTTTTCATTTCTTGTTTGCCATTTAGATGTTCTATCATCAGTTTGAAGAGTAAAAAGTAAGCTTATGGGGAGGGTATGCAAGAAATAGCCACCATCCACAATGCCAGGCTCTCTGTTCTCCCCTTCCAGATTTCCCCCCTTTTCCAGACTCTTTACCTTTTTCTATCTTGTTATATTTCTGCAAAAATACTATCCAAATCTACAACCAGCAAGTCTGGCACTCTAGGAAAGCAACATCAAAAAAAAGAAAAGAAAAGTAGAAAAAAAAAAAAAACCTTTGGAATTAACTTTTTAAGATAAACTTGGCTATGGGCCAGGGGAGGGGAGACCTTAGGACGCAAGGATCCTTGAAGGGATGATAGACTCTGAGACATCAGGAGGTTCCTATGGGGCAAGTTGCCTCTGAGGGAAAGAAACAAGGTAGAGCCAGGCTGGGGAAGAACTTACCTAACGTGCATTTGTGGAGAGTAGGAAGCATGCCATCTGTGAACTTTCTCTTTTAACTAATTATTCTTGCTAACTAGTTGCTAAGCTTATTTCTTTCTGTCTACTAAAGGAATACAAGTCCCAATTTTGTTGTTCAGTCATGTCTGATTCTAAATGACCCAGTGGACCATACTGTCATGGAGTTTTCTTGGCAAAGATATTGTACTGGTTTGCAATTTCTCTCTCTTTAGTGGGTTAAGGCAAACACAGGTAAAATGACTCTCCCAGGATCACACAGCTAGCTAGTAAGAGTCTGGGGCTGGATTTGAAGTCAGGTCTTCCTGACTCCAGACCTAGTACACTATCCATTGAGCCATCTAGCTGCTACAAGTCTTATTAAGGTTCTCAGAAGTTCAGTGCTCTGGGACAAAGCCCCAGTAGCTACACCTTTGGAGTTGACTGGGTTAAAGGGGATCGTAGATCTTGAGCTGGAAAGGGACCTTGGAGGACATCTAAATCCGATTGTCTCTTTAGAGATGAGAAAACTGAGGTCCAGTGAACTTGAGTTTACCAAAGTCATATAGGTAGCAGAGGCAAAATGTGAACTTTGGTCTTCCTCTCACTCCTGATCCAGTGTGCCTTTGACTATAACGCATACATTGCCATTCTTGTCTCCCACATATTAAGGTGAAGGATAGGTAAAAGGACTGTATATTGATTCAAAAAACACTTATTAAGTGATAGCTCCGTATATAGCAGTATGCTAGATGTAGGGGTACAAAGATTAAAAGTGATATTACCCATACCCACAAGGAATTTACAATTTACTAGGAGGTATATGGTATGTAAACAGATAAGGATAATACCAGGCCGAGAGTGCTAGGGGAAGAGAACAGATCCAGAATTAAGTATTCTATAAAAATTTTAAGCAAAAATGCTATGCCAGAAAGAATTGTCTCCATTACTACAACTGTTGTGACTGCCTACTCCATTGCCCCTAAAAAGCCAGTAGGGTCTGGCATCAGATAAAAGAAAAGGATGCAAGTAACTGGCATAAAACTCTGTGAATGGATAAGAGCTGTGGATGTGTCCCAAGGAGGTTGAATAACATTAAGTGCAGAGCTAATGTAGGTTCACTATTAGCTAAGGTAGCTTCATTCATTCCTTAACTTACTTTCTGAAGTCCTGAAGGAAGCATTGAGTAAAGTATACCATCAGGGGGATTGCAGCTCCTTGATATTTTGGGGAAATAGGGAAAGGTTCCCTGCTTGTCTGTACAGCACTCCCTCCCAGCTGCTGGACACACAGGATGCCCCAGAGACACTGGATGTATAGGGGAGGCCACAATGCTTTGTTTATCCAGCAGCTGCAGCCACCGCCATTGAAGAGCCCTCTATGAAACTATGCGTCTGCCCCAGTCTTTGGGCAGGAAGCCCTTGCCTGCCCTATTTTCAAGAAAGCACTGAGGAGTTACTATGTTTGCTATGCGATCATCCTCCCTCTCCCCCCTCCATCTATTTTACCCATCCCATTTTCACCCCTTATTCTGAATTATAGCAGACTCTGGCCCCAGCTGCTTTTTTTGTCTGTTTCCTGTGACCTAAGTAAGAATGACTAAAGTCACAATGTCCTGTTGGAATGTTCTGTAAGAAAATGTATGACAAGTCATATTAGCCCAACGGCTGGTCTATTCACAGACGTCATTTACATTACAGTGTTGAATTCTATAATTCTCTCAATAGTAGTGAGTGAATAGAACTAAGAGAATTGGAGTAAGAAAGAGGCCATTCAGAGTATGTGAAGACGTGCCTGGCGTAATGAAGGCTTTTCTGACTAGTCTATAAATATATTAGATCTTTTGAAGGGAGTGAAATGAGTTCAAATGGCAATAGAGAAGTTACATTGATTAGTGAAAGTATGCCTCATTGGCTAGCTCTTCTCTCTAGCAACCCCTCCATCTCCTCTGCCCCTCCCCCCCCAGAAAAATCCTAGGTTATGTTTGTGTTTCTTCTGAGGTCTCTGTTTTATTTACATGGAAGAGATGGTGAACACTTGGGGTTTGTGAGTCCTGATCTCTCGTACATTTTAAACCAAAAAGAGAAAGCTTGAATAGGGATTTACCCTTCACTAAATAGCTAAATCAGTATATTGTCATTTACTAATAGCTAAATAAGTATACATCAGTTTAAAGGGGAAGGTTTATTTATGGTTTTGCAGTTTTAAACTTCACTAAGACTTTTGGGACACTCTATGTATATATACACATCCATCCCTTTGCCAGATTTGTTCAAATATGGGCCACACATCCTCTCAAATCTGTTTACATAAAACCTTATTAGGGCTAGAGATTGAATTTGTGACATAAGTGGTATAATAGGGAGTTGCTGGGAAAGAAAGCTCCCTGACTCCTTGAGGCAGCTAGGTAGTTTAGTAGATAGAGCACTGTGCCTGGAGTCAAGAAAACCCGAGTTCAAATGTGACCTTAGACACTTAATAGATGTGTGACCCTGGGTTAGTCAGTTAACCTCTATTTGCCTCAGTTTCCTCAATTGTAAAATGAGTATAATAGCAGCACCTACCTATCTGGGTTATTTTGAGGACCATATGAGATATTTGTAAAGCTTGGCATATAGTAGGTGTTATGTAGGTACTCCTTTCCCCCTCCACCATTCCAATGCAGGTGGGTACCTTCTCTGCAACTTACACCCTTAGAAAATTGCCTAGAGCACTGAGACGTGAAGTGACTTTCCAGTATGTGTCAGTAGTGAGACTTGAAGTCAAGTCATCGTATCTTTGAGGCCAGCTCTCTATTATACTACATTGTCTCTCTAAAACCACATTATATGGTTTCTAAGTGTAAATTTTTGGTGTATACTCATACTTTCATTTCAAAGAGATCACATTTTAGTTGTGTATGTATTCAGGGTCTGTATTCAGGGGTAGCTTACATTCAGATTAATATACTATACTATACTACAGTCTTTACACATATGTGTATGTCCTAAAACATATTGATTCCTAATAAATATTGAGGATTTCTATCAGTTCTATCACTTGATGAATCCTTCCTGACCTTTAGTATTTATTTAGTCTTTATAAGTTCTTGTGGCCAAAAAGATGCATCACTTGGTAGACAATCCTTTGGGCCTCTGGCAGGAAGCTCCTTAATCGCCCATCAAAGGCTGATGAGCAAGCTATCATCATCTCTTCAGAAAAGGCAGGAAGAATGCTATGATTAAATGCCTTATCGAGTGAGCCCCCAACAAGGTGAACAGGTATAACCAACGGGCAATTCTACCACAGCATTATCTCGCCATAAATGACAAAAGACTAAGGAAATAATTTCCATACAAGTAGGGAGGTCAAGGGGAATTTTGCAGTGACCTACATAAATCTTTTCAGTGTGTGTGTGTCTTTCAGCTATGGCCAAGTAAATGTTTTCTACTCATAGGTTGATTTCTCTCTTAGAAGGGGAGGTTAAAAAGGAATTAGAGGAATGTCATTCTACTCTCCAGATTATCAGGAAGAATGAAGTGCCCCTTGAAAAAGGGAAGAAGAAAAAGAAGATTTAAAAAAAGAAGAGTGAAAACATTCTGTCAAGGCAGAAAGGGATCATGACTTGTGTTTGGAGGTTGGAGGACTGCAAAATGTAGTGCAGTAAAATAGAAGAAAGATCACTGAACGTTTGGAGCTACGTAATAGTTAAGTAGCTCTTCCATGGAGAGGGAAACTAGACCCTATAAGTAATGTCAGCAGCTGCTTAAGCCACAAGAAATGATGCTGTGGCTCCATAGATAACTCTAAGGAAGTGATAATCCAGTAAGAGGCTAAGGAAGAAGAGACCTCATTGCAGTTCTTGGTAACTACCTACTAAGGTAGCTATTTGTCTAGGGGACTTTACTACTAGAGGAGTCTACTGTCTTTCCAGGATATGTATCCAGGACATAGTACAGAGCCTCCTGCAACTTGTCAGATTTGATGACCTCTACCCTCATTTTTGTATTTTATGTTGGTACAATAGAGAAAGTTCTGAATTTAGAATATGAGACAGTGGGCTTAAATTCTGTCTTTACCACTCAGTGAATAAATCACATAACCTCTTTGGACTTCAGCTTTCTCATCTGTAAAATGAAATTAAACTACATGGACTCTAGTGTCTCTTTCAGCTCTAAATCTGTGATTCTGTGATAGTGACAGAAGCTAGGAAACATTGCTGGGAATTATAAAGGCTTGGCCAAGATAATGAAAACTTTAGAGGTGTCAGTATTTTTTTCACTATTGCTGATTGAAGGCACAGTATTTGAAAGATAAAAGGCTAACTTGAGAAGTGAACAGCTGCTTAAGAAGATCTTGTATAAGAATATGATTTATATTTTCAAAGCACAGCTTAAGTCACTGGAGTGAACAGCTCTTGACCAGAGATGTTGTATACCTAAAAAGGACTGGCCAAACCATTTGCCTGTAGACTTGCATATCTGATTAAAGGGGAGGAATGAAATTGCTTGTATATATGCATCAAGTAAGATGTCATGAACCGTAACAGCTGTAATAGAGCAAGAAGAAGAGTAATAGAATTACCCAAGAGGAAGAGTACAAGAAAGGATTCACTAACAAAACCCATGGTTCAGATGTCTATACACAAATATACAAAGTATGGGTGATAAGAAAGGTGAACTAGAGATTCTAGTGCAAGGCGGACAATTTGATCTCATAGTTATCATTGAGATTTAGTGGAATAGGCACCATGATTGCCATATGACTCTGGTAGAACATACCTTCTTGAAAAGAAATGGGATAAAAAAGGACTGAAAAGATACATCTTTGAGGAAATCCCAGTAACCAAAGAGGGGAAGTATGGTATTGACATAGAAGAGAAGATTAAATAATTGGTCAAAGAAGCCATATTATCATGTATGTATACTGTAGACAATCTGGACTGAAGCAAGAAATACTAGGGAATTGGAAAAAAAAGACAGCAAGCCTGGGATAGATGAAAGATAGTGATATGAAATTCCAATTATCTAGAATTCTGTTGGAGCCATATCTCTGTGGCAGAATGGGTCATAAATTCTTAGCTTACTTTTAATGATAATTTTATCTTTCAAAACGTAGAGAGACACCATTGAAAGGATCTTATATTCTGGGCTGAATCCTGACCAATGAGGAAGAACTGGTTGTTCAAGTAGAAATGATGGTAATTTATGGGAGAAGTGATTTTATCTGAATATCTTTAATAGAAGAGGAGACAAAAATCAGGCATAGCAAAATCTGACATGGACCCCAGAGATTTCAAAGAGTTCAGAGAAAGGATAGATAAGATTCCATGGTCTAAAAAGTCAACATAAGAGTAAGAGGAAGTTCTCCAGAATGAAATTTTGAAGAAAAAAAGCAAAAATTCTTCTTATGATAAAAAAATATGTATGTATATGTATGTATGTGTATATATAAGTGTATATATATATATATATATATATACAGAGAGAGAGAGAGGGATGTGGATACACAGGGAACTCATGTACCCAATTTGATTTTTTTTCAAAGATATATAGAAGGTAGAAGCAGGACCCAGTGATGCAGGATGATTATAATAGAGGCCCATACAGTCCTGTAAGCACAGGTCTAAAAATCTGGAATGAATAACAAGAACAACAAAAAGGACTTTCGTGGCTATATTGAGGAAACTGAGGAGAATTAAAGAAGGACCAGAACTGCTGCTTAGCATGGATAGGAAAATAAAGATGGATAATGAAATGGGAAAAACTAATCAACTTTTATTTTATTTTACTTTTAGCTATCAAGAGGAAAAATGTTTGGATTGGAAAGAACAAAATAAAATTGTTAATAAGGAGTTGAAACCCAAGTATACAATGAGAAAATTAGAACTTCTAATTGTCTTCAGTAAATTTAGAGTACTAAGATCAGACAGATACATTCCAGGGTACTGTGATTTCTATGCCACTATAAGTGATTGTTGAAAGATGGTGAAGAGTGGGAGAGGCGCCACTGAACCTGTGATATGTAATTGTTATTCTGATTAAAAAACAAATAAAATAAAAAGGAAATGCATGGAATCTGTAAGCTGTAGGCCAGGGTGCTTGACTTCACAGAATATAGAATATATTAAAGGGATGTTTAGTGTGCGTCAAGAAAAGCAATAGGTAACTAATAGCCAGTGTTTCTTCATCAAGGAAAGGTCTTGCTAGATTTACCTCATTTCCTTGTATTACAGGATTAGAAGGCAGTGAGGTCAGGACAGTGCTATGTTTGAAGTAAGAGGATGTGATATTTGAGGTACCAACAAACACTTCTCCATAATAAAAGATGACTTTTTCTGAAGAAAGAATAAGTTTTTTCTCACCTAAGTAATCTTTATATATGGAGATATGTGTGTGTGTGTGTATGTGTGTGTGTACACATAGAGATATATCTCTATATATACACATATGTATTCTATTTATGTGTGCATATATGTATGTGCATGCACATACATATGTATACATGATACACATATATATGTTGTGGCTCATCCAAGAAATCTCTATACTTGGATGAGAGAAGGGGGTTGGGGGAGAAGGAGAGGAGAGGATAGCTGTTCATTTTATAAAAGTATTCTTTGCACATCTTCCCATAAGAGTCCTTTCAATAGAGGGTGCCCCTAATTGACTTAAAAATAGAGTTCTATTGAAAAAAGAAAAGCAATATACACACAACTTTTCAGGAATGTATTCATTGAATAAAGAAAGATACTCCTTTCCTTGGTTTTATAACAAACATTACTACTCTCCATTCTTAACAGGGACTGACATATGTATCTTAATTAGGGCAATTCTATTTTCATCCATCCTTATCCTTTCTTCAGTAATGGAGCTGATGACTAAAAATATCGCAAGCCTTGTGTGTCTGCCATGTCTTTGAAGTTAAAGCCGTGGCATCCCTCTTTGGGTTTGATCTGCACATTGTGGGTACAATGTGATGCACAGATGCATTGTCTTTGCTAATTAACTCCATCTGTTGAGGAAGACTGAAAAAGAAATTGGATTGAGGGTGTGTGTGTATATGTATAATGTATGTATGAGACACCTTGTGAAGTAGTGAGGTGGCCTCTCCAAACTTGTTTTCTTCCTTCTTGTTGGTACTGATATAGAGTATATAGAGTACCCTTGAGCAGAGAATCATTACTTTGGTTACCTTCACAAAATGGGCATTCCACGTCCTTGAAGTTCTGTACACAGGGCAACTCCAGATTATCTGTTACAAGGGGAATGCAATCTGAAGTTTCTCTGAAAAAAGAACAGTGAAGGACTTTCTTCACCACCCCTAATTGGGAGTTGGAATCCCACATTGTAATTTTTAAATCTATGTGATCTCATATGATTTTCCCTCTATGGTAAAAAACGTCCCAGAGATTGGATTTTTCTTTGCTAAGAGTTAAAATTTACAAGAAAGGGAAATCTGTTTCATTAAAATGAACTAGAAAATAGACCCCAGTCTGTTGACTAGAAAGGGGAAAATACATACATATATACATGCAACACACACACATATATATACACACACCCTTGTGGAAAGACCCTAGATTTGCAAAATCTCAAATCTCTGGCATCAAATCCAATACTCTTCTTTAGTCTCTCCTTGGGTTTGGGCAGCATTTCTTAGAGGAATAGGTCACCAGAAAATGTGTTCCTTGCTCTTTAAATGTTTGTTCAATTAATAAGAATTAATAATTGTTCAATCTAATGGATTAATGCTGTGTTGGGAATATGAAAATAAAAATCAAATAGCCCCTGCCCTCAAGAAGCTTATGTCTGATCAAAAGACAACATGTCCATATATAAGTATATACAAAATAAATTAAGGTGGTTTGGGTTTTTTGAAGGGGATAGGGTGGGAAAAGGACTAACAACTGGGAGAGGTTAGGAGTTGATCAGTTTGTTTAGTTGATAAGATATACTAAATTAAACTTAATTTAATTAGCTAAGGCTAGGGCTATATAGAATAATTGGTTGTTGATGACTTGGCCATCGGTCTGCATTCCCAGGTTGTATTATATTTGGGGGTTATTTTCCTGTGATGTTTTTTGTTTTTCTGGTTTTTTTGTAGAGGTATAAATCATAGGCAAGTGGGAAGGGTGCTAGAAAGACCGTATTAAAAAAAAATTTGTCAACCATTAGTTGGGGGTTCTTCAGTTGTTTCTCTCTGCCTTAGTTTCCTTAAGCTTAAGTTTTCACTTGGAATACTATCAGTTTAGATCACAACTTCAATGTTGTGTTGAAACCAGAGAGAAACTTGGAGATCATCTAATCCAACTTTCTTATTTATGACTGAAGATACTGAGGCCCTGAGGACTGAAGTAACCTGCCTGAGGTCAAATGGCCATTAGGAAAGGGGCAGAGTCAAGGCTAGAGCCCAGGCTTCCTGACTCCTAGGTTATCGGTCTTGATACCAATCATATACTCAAAAGAGCTTTGACTTGCCTTGGTTGTGTTTTGCTTTTCTTTTGTTGTTGAATTTCTAAACACAGCCCTTGCTTGCTGCTATGACAGGTGAGCTAGGGATGGCATGCCAAGTCAATAGCTGTTAAATTATCTAGGCACATACTAAGTGTATGCAAATTTGTAATTTTTCATTTTCTTAAAGTGACTGGGTAGCCCAGATTGTTAAAGTGACCCTGAGGTGACTTAGGTCATTTTGTTGTCCATAAATGAGTCTATATTATGATGCATAACAAATAAAAAGATATTAGAAAGATTTATTGTGCAAGCCTTTTTCTTCCGGGTATAGTTGTAAAAGGCTAGAAATTCTTATAGTTTATTAAAAAATTTATTGATATCTTTTGGTTTTGTATGATCTTCATTTTCCAGGTATATTCCTCTGTCTTTCTCTACCCAAAAGAGCCATCCTTTATAACCAAGAATGAAGAAGAAAGGGAGATGGGAAGGGTAGAGTGGGTGGGAAGGCAGGTCAGTAAAACATAACATCTGAGTCTCATAGTATAGGCCCTGTTCTATAGTATAGGCCCTGTTCCATGTCCATAGCCACTGTTCACCCTTGCACCACAAAGAAGAGAAGAAAGTAAGTTTTCTTTCCCCCCCCTTTTTTTTGGAGGGCAGTTGGGGTTAAGTGACTTGCCCACGGTCACACGTCTAGTTTTTTTGCATTGTCTGAGGCCGGATTTGAACTCAGGTACTCCTGACTCCAGGGCCAGTGCTCTATTCACTGGGCCACCTAGCCGCCCCGTTTTCTTTCCTCTTTTGGGGGGCAATTCTTGGTAATTATGATGAGTAGTGTTCATTTTAATTCCTTTTGTTTACAATGTTCACATTTGCAAACCTACATTGTTGACTCTCTCTCTCTTTCTCTCTCTCTCTCTCTCTCTCTCTCTCTCTCTCTCTCTCTCTCTCTCGTTTTTTCTGGTCTTGCTTACATTCCTTTACATCAGTTCATAGAAGTCTTCCCATGTTCCCCTGGGCATAGTCTTGATAGTCATCATTTTCATGGAACTGTCATATTCCATTGAATAATCATATGCCACAATTTGTTTAGCTATTCCCTACTCAATTCTCCTTTGTTTAACCCAGTCTTTTAGGTGTTTCATATCCTTAGTGGAACAAAGAATGGTAAAATAGGTATAGAACCAATGAAAAGTAATGAGAGACGGTTGGTCAGGCAGTATGTGCAGTGAATGCAAAGATTTTAAAAATTTAAGGTTATTTTGTTTCTCAAAATGACCTTTCTTTTCTATCAGAAAACTTCTCCCCCATTTGATCAGGGAGGGGCTGGGGCTCTTAATATTATTTTTTGTGTGTGTCATAGACCCCCTGGGGAAATTTAGTGAAGCCTGTGGACCCCTTCTCAGAATAATGTTTTTAAATGCATAGCATGTAATATGTAGGAGTACAAAGGAAACCAATTTATATTGAAATAGAGTTTTCAAAATATTTTGTAAAAATTTCTAAATTTGATAATTTTGTGAAATCATGCTTTCTTGTCAAATGCCAGCAGCTCAGTGGGATTTCACAGCTCCCTGGTTCAGGGAAAGAGAGTCTGGATCATGAATAAATTTAGATTCCAGGTCTCCAAGTAAAATTTTGTTAAAGGGACCTCCCTCTAGCTCTGCAGCTCAGGAACAGAGCCTCACCACCTACTCTGGAGGGTTGAATACCACACCCCGTTCTTTTGTGGGCTCCCAGACTCCTCAGGGGCTATTGAGAAGTCTCTGTGATGCCTGTGGTTCTGGGCCCATGCCAGGAGGAGGAAGGTGGGTGTATAGACAACAGCATGCTGGCAGAAGCATCTTTTAACAATTTTTTCTTTGCCACTGGCTTTGGCCCCAGAGGCTTTGAGGCTTGTGACAAGATTTTTGTCTTCCCTGTAGCTTCAGTGTTGGCCACCTTGCTGGTATTTGTCACCGATATATTTCATCAATTTAACCTTATTCTTGAGTATTGGTGCCTCTTTGTTAATGCAACCTTCTCGTACTTAGAATGAAAGGCGTGTGTGTGTGTGTGTGTGTGTGTGTGTATGCGCGTCAGAAGAGCCTTAGAGATTTTATGATCTAGTCCAGCCCCTTTCTTTGATGACTGAGGAAATTGAGGCTTAGGTTAGATATCTTGTTCAAGGTCAATAGAAACTTACTGGGCAAAGCTGTGATTCACACACAGTACTCTTAATTCCAGTTTAATGTTCTTTTCATTTTTTCACACTCCCCCAGCCTTCTCTTCCATTCTCTTTTTAAAAAATTATTATTTGGCCATTTTTGTGGCTCTCCTGTGATGCTGTTAAAGCCAAGTCTACTTTTTAAAGGGCCAGAGTCTTATCTTCCCTGGGCAAAATTACCCTATTAATTTTTTTCCCTTGACCTTTTTTGATGCTCTCTTCTGACAGTATTAATCAATCAATCAATAAACATTTATCATGTGCCTACCATGTCACAGACATTGTGCTGACCACAGTTGGAAATGATGAATGAGGTAGTGACATGAACTCTTTCATCATTTGCTGGTGGTAGGTAGCCAGAGTATACCAGCCGGATGGAACGTTGCCATCTATCAGCCTAGCACTTTAAAAATTAACTAGTAATTAGGCATGTGTACCAGCAGAAACAGCATTCCTGGCCTTGCCAGGAGCTTGGCAGGGAGTGTGAAATCCACCCTCACCCTGGTGTTCTGTGGACAAGTGTCTGTGGATGATAAGTAACATCAGTTTAGAGATGCCCCTGTGTTTGGGTCTGTAGTAAGATGTCAGGGTAGGGCTGGATGTTGGGAGAATGAACACTCCCAGGAATTGATCTCTGTCTCGATGTGACAGGGACCATTGTAAAGAATGGCATTATACATTGGTGCTATAGATTCCTCCTTCCTAAGCATTCGGACTCCAGAAAAAAAGAATCCAAAACACTGACTTGCTCTGCTCAGTTTTTGGCTGGGACCAAGTCGTTCTAAGTAGGTTGCAGGCAGGTGCTTGTGGCAAGAGTGGCTCAGTGAAAATTGTGTGAACAGTGATAAATTTGTGGGCAAATCAAGTGTGTCTCCATCAAATGGAAATTCTGTGGGTGTTATTTTGCGGGTGGCTTGCAGGCACTGAATGCTCATTTCTTTGGTGTTGTATGAGTGTGTGACTCTCTCTCTCTCTCTTTTTTCTCACCATTTTTTCTTCATTTTCTTCTGCAGATCTTTGAAGAAGCAGGATGTTCATCTAGACGTGGAAAAAGTAAGTTGACTAACTTCATACCAACAGCATGTGACTTATGAATTAGAGACAGGATTTCCTACTGTGACTAAAGAAGAAAACCATTTTTTTTCCCCTTCCCTAACTGTATATGGAGGGACTTAAGTAAGAATTTAGATAAGTTCATATGGATCTTTCTGATTTTTAAAGTAAATTCTGTTTTATTAAGTTTTTTTTCTATTTTCTGCTTTTCAAGATAACACAAAGTATTGGAGTTATAAAGGTAGAGTCCTATTCCTAACTGTATTTTTTAAGGGAATTCTTGATGAGGAATGAAATAGTTCTTCAACTTAGAGGCTTAGAGAAGGGTTCCTTAATTTTTTTTAGTATCATAGGCCCTTTTGGTAGTCTGGTGAAGTCCTTATCAGAATAATATTTTTAAATGAACAAAAAAAAAAATACATAGGATTACAAAGAAAACTTCTTATATTGAAATAAAGATGTGATTTTTCTTCCCTGCCCAAGTTCATGGTCTCCCTGAAATCTACCCATATACCTTTTAGGGAATGTCAAGTTAAGAAACCCTGTCAGAGAGTCGTCTGGGGCACTGGGAAAGTTGAGTGACTTGCCCAGGCTCATATATCCAGAGTCAGGACTTGAACCTAGGTATTCTCAATGTTGAGACCAGATTGCTATTCACCACTCATGTCTCCCCCTTTTTCTGTCCCCCCTCCTTTATGTAAGAAATAATCAGTTGTTTCATGTATAACTTAGTAGTCAATTCATATAAGGACTGTATGTCCTGGTAACTAGAGAAGCAGTGAGTAGTATTCCAACACAGTCATACATCATACCTCCACTGTATGCTTACCATTAGTAAAACAAGCTATTGTGTAGAGATGAAGAGAAATAAGTCCTTTATTGGGAGGTGGCAATTACAGGAGCTTTTAGTCTTGATAGAACAAAATTTCATTAACATTCATGAGACCTTTCACCTCTGGATCTCAAAGCTCACAGATCACAGATTTTAAACTGTGAAGGAACCTCAGAGTCCAACCCTTTGATCCTACAGATGAGGAAACTGAGACCAAATGAGACTTAGGGACTTTCTCAAGGTTAACCAGGTAGTAAGTGGCAGAGCCAAGATTTGACTCAGGGTCCTCTGACTCCAAATAGTTCATAGACAATGTTCTAGGGAAGAAACTGAGCCATTTAGAAAGTAAGTGGCCTTCCCAAATACTGGCTGGTGTATTTGTCATCCCTGTGAGGTGACTTCAGACTTTGTTGCTAGAAAAGATAATAGGTAACTACAGACCTACTTTTAAACTTGAGAATTTTGAGCCTACTTTCTTTGCATCAGCAGTCTTTGTTGTCCACTTCCTTTCTCTCTCACACAAAGAACTGTATTTTTTGGGTCCCTTTATTTCAGATCCTAAGATACTAATTTTTTATTCTTTGTAGTTGATTTCTGACCTCTTCCAAAATGAAGTAGAAAGACCCTGTGCTTTGTTTTCAGTTATATCTCAAATCCCAATAGAGTGATCATGGAGGAATCTTGAAATACTAAGTATTTATTTCTTCATTTATTTTTGAGACAAGACCATTTTATTAAATTCAGTTGCTTTCATTACATATTAAATAGTGAAGAAAAATTAATCAGTAATATACTTCAGTAACTTTAATAGGAATAAAGTTGCTTTAAATAATATCTAACCACTAAATTGTGTGTAACCCTAATTTTTGCATTGATACACTATAATTTGGGAGAGGTTTGATCTTAATTTCTTATAAATCTTTCATTGGAAGTTACTTATCTCATCTCAACAAGCACATTTTAAGTCCCTGGCATATGAATGGCATGTTAATGATGCTGTACTAAAAGCTGTGGGGAAAACTAAGGCAGGAAAGGACTGCCCTCAAGATGCTTACAATCTTCAGCATAACAGCTATTCGGGATACAACCCTTGCACCCTTCCTTCTATCAAGGGAACGAATCCTCTTAGCCAAATTTCTCTGATAACTGGGGGTTGGCTATTTAAATATTAGAATATTCTCATGCTCTACAAAATACTTGTTCTAGAATGTATATCATAAAGGCTTTGGTCCAACCATCCTCATTTTAAGCATGAATCCCATATTTCATGTGTCCTTCTGGTCATTCATCTCTTCCTTTTGGAGACTTCCACCAAAAGAGAAGTTGTTTTCTCCTGAAGTAGCCCATTCTATTTTTCAGATGACTTTTAGGGAACCCATCCTACACAGAGATGAAATTTGTCTCCATATGACTTCCACCCACTAAATTCCAGTTCTTCTTTATGTCTCCAAGCAAAATAAATCTAATACATTTTTCACATGACAACTTTTCAAATGTTTGAAGTAAATAACATCTCAATTCAGTTCAACAAAACATGTGTTAAGTAGCCTGCTATGTACAGGGCACTTGGAATATGAAGACAAAATGAAAAATAGATCTTTCTCTCAAGGATTCGTTCACTATCTCTCCAGGCTAAACACCTCTAGTTTCTTTAAGCTTTTAAATTTATTTTTATTTTTATTTTGGAGGGGGGAAGGCAAGGCAATTGGGGTTAAGTGACTTGCCCAAGGTCAGACAGCTAGTTAAGTGTCAAGTGTCTGAGGCTGCATTTGAACTCAGTTCCTCCTCACTCCAGGGCCAGTGCTCCATTCACTGTGCCAACTAGCTGCCCCTTTAAACTTTTTTAATGGAAGTCTTTTTTTTTAATATGCTATGTACTTCCCTGCCATCTTATACAGAGTAAAATGAACATTAAATAAATCTTCTCTTGATGACTTAAGATCTTCATTATTATTATTAGTTAGTACAGGGTGGTATGGATATGCCTGTAGATGTAGAATCAGTCAGCAACTAATTACTGAGCTCCTTCTCTGTGCCTTTAAAGAATTGTGGTTGATATAGAAATAATGAAGACATAGTCCCTAATTTCATGAAGCTCACAGGTTAGCAAGGAGGTTATGACACATAGATAAATATACAGTAACTATCCTGTAAGAAGCAGCGTGGCATAGTGGGTAGACAGCCAGCCTCAGAGCCAAGAAAACTTGGGTTCAAGCCTGACCACTAATATATACTGGTTGTGTGACTCTGGAAAACTCACTTAACTTCTTGGTACCCAAGGCAACCCTCTATAACAATATATGTTGAAGAGAAGGCACAGAACTCAGTCTAGCATCAAACAGTTCTTAATTGTGATTCTCATATTACTTGCCTTCATAAAACTCTGTGTTCTGACCAAATGGGACTAATTCTTCCTTAAACTCAACATTCCATCTCCTGTCTCCATATATTTGCATAAGCCATTCCCTGTGACTAGAATGCACTTTCAAAATTTTCTCCACAGCCCAGAATACTTCTCTTCCTTCAGGGCTCAAGTGAGGGGCCATCTCCTCAGTGAAACCTTCCCTGATATTTCCAATCATGTGTGTTCTTCCTCCCCTCAGTTTTCCTTGTACTGTACTTATTTCTGTATATGTTGGGTTCTGGCCTCCACTGCACATACTCCCAAACACCATAATGTAATTTCTTTGAAGTGCTTTGTGTCTTTGAATTTCTAGTTCCTCCAACATTGCCTTGCACATAGCAGGTACTTAAATACTTTTGAATGGGAAATGAATTCTCAAACTGGATTTTTAGCCTCAGAAATAATGTGCTTGTTAACAACAGCATAGAGAGAGAAATGAGAGATAACATATCCAATCAATGGTCTGGTTTCTCTCCAGGATGGCATGTTGTCAAGGAGTCAAACAAATATAGAGATTTGTTGGGCAAGGAGATAAAACAGATAAATAAAAAGGAGATAAAACCGATAAATAAAAAGGAAGCAAAATATAAAGAGAGGCAGTAGAAATTTTAAAAAAAATTGTTGACAAAACATTCTAGAAATCTTGAAGGAGGAGTGTGTAGCATCTGTAACTCATTGCTTTAGAGTGGTATCATGGGTGCATTTTAAAAATGAAACCTAACCTCCTCACAGTTGGGGAGAAGATAAAAAAGTCATAGCTCATTTAGAATGTGAACTCCCCAGGGGCTGGGACTGGTTTTTGCTTTACTTGGGATCTCTATCACTTAGAACAGTGCCCTGGTACAGAGTAGGTGCTTAATAAAGGTTTCTTGACTATAAGCTTTTGTAGTATGGAAAGCTGATCGATCAAAAGCAGTTATCTTTTTTTTTTTCTTTGCTTTTTGGAGGGCAATTGGGGTTAAGTGACTTGCCCAAGGTCACATGGCTAGTAAGTGTTAAATGTCTGAGGCTGGATTTGAACTCAGGTCCTCCAGACTCCAGGGCCAGTGCTCTATTCACTGCGCCACCTAGCCACCCCCATTAATCTTGACTTATTTAAATCATGCTTTAAATTGATGAGATTTCAATGTCCACTTTGATTATAACTTCTCCAAGGGAACCAGTTAATGAATCTTTTATGTTTGACCTGAACCCTGAAGTAGAGAAGGAACTGGTAACTATCCAAAGCATCATGTAGACAATACATAAAGCAATTCAAGGGGCTAGTCCTGAGAACTTTCTCAGTATTTTGGATCATCTTAATTTTAGTGATAAATGAAAAATATTTCCAGGAATATACATAATAGCAGCAGAGTTGCCGTTCTCTATGACTGTTCTACCAACTCTTTGTTTTTGCACTGAATGTTCCTCATGCCTCCAATTCTCTCTCTTTCTCTCTTCCCCTCCACTTCTTGGAATATCTGGCTTTCTTCAGCTCATCTCAGATACCACCCGCTATAGGAGGCCTTTCCAAGCTCCCCCAGCTGCTCCTGCTTTCCCCCCTCTAAGGTTACCTTCAGTTCACTCTCCCTATATCTTGTTATATACCTTTGTATGGACATCTTGTCTTCCTCGTTAGAAAGTAAGCTCCTTGAGGGCAGGGCCTTTTTTCTTCCTTTCTGTCTGTATCTTCAGCTCTTAGCACAGTGCCTGACACATAGTAAACACTTAATGACTGTTGATTGATTCCTAATAGAATAAGAAACTAGATTCTGGCCTCAAAAACCAGTTTTATCTGTGCTTCTAAAATTTCTCGTTGTATGGATTCATTTTCCCAGAAGTCTCCCCATCAACAAAACTATCATTAAAAAAAAAAAACTGGAGAAATTAAGGAGGGGGAAAAAAATCTCACATCACATTATCTTCCTGTTTGATAGAGTAAGGGAAGTATATATTTCCAAGATTTTGTTGGCTTGTAAAAATGTAGGATGTTCACAGAAACTGCTACATTCTTCGATGTCTGTTGCTCTAAAGAGACTCCAGGGAAAAGATAAAAATATCCACAGTTCTTACTGTGGGGTTAATAAAGGCTTGTGAAAAGCATTTTATGTCCCTGAACAAATGAAGCCGAAAAATACATAGGCTCCATATGGAGGAACCATTAAGGTTGTTGCTGCCTATAGGAACCCAACATCATAAGCCTTACAGCTTGAAGGGAACTTTAAGTACCATCTAGGCCAACCTCCTCATCTTACACATGAGACAACTGAGGCCTAGAAAACAGAAATGACTTGACCAAGGTCAAAAGCTTTTTTGTCTGGGCTTATGGTTTTATTGGTCAAGAATTCTCTCTGTTGAGGAAATTTCATCCATTAATGCATCTCTGTTCTGTAGCTTATAGCCTTAGAAAGTTGCCCCAGACACTGAGAAGTTACATGATCTGACCTGGGTCACACAGTCATTATGTATCAGAGATAGAACTTGGCTCTGAGACTGGCTTTCTTTATTCCCTCTCTAAGATCAAAGGTAGTAATATAAATAAAGTGACAAATTTTGGGAAAAGTTCTTAATGATCGGAATTATTCAGAAGTGGAATGGGATACTTTGAGAGGTGGTGGGTTACCTCTCTACATGGAGGTCTTTGAGCAGAGGCTGGATGACCATTTTTTGGGTGTATTATAGTGGAGATTTATTTTGTGATAGATTGAACTAGATGATTGATGGGAACCCTTCCAGCTCTGAAATACTGTGATTTGAATCTAGGTCTTTTGACTTCAAATCTCTTCTGTCGCTAAGACAACTGAATGAAAAAGGGACAATCAAGATTTTGTGGGGATGGGGATAGACTGGAAAGGAGAGGAACAAGGGAAAATGGTGGGTTGAGTAGGGGAGGACTGGGTGCTAAGCATGTCGGTTTTTTGGTGAGCTGGTGGCTGCGGTTGGGATAGGAAGTGTTTATGTTAGCATCATTCCCCACCACCTGCAAAAGTTGCTGCTGTCCCACAACATTCCTGAGCATGGCCTGAACCAGATTAAAATATAGTTGGAAACATTTAACAAAATCAGTAAAAATACAATAAGACATAGATGATATTACATTTTAAAAGGAAGTCAATATGAGACCTGCAAGGATCCTTATGTATGGAACAGTGTCCCCCGTTTCTCTTTGATTTTTGACACCAGTCCTTTGGAATAAGAAGACAGAAGAATTTGTCAGCTCTTACCCCGATTGAGAAGATGTGGGAAAATTGGACGTGGCCACCAGTCCAGGTGGCAAAAGATATCAGCTCGTGCACTTTCTCTGATAGATTTACCTGGGGTTGCGTTTTTTCTGGCCTGTTTGATACCAGGCATTTTCATCCTGATGAATTGACTTGGTCCCTTGGTGATCTTGAACCTGCATAGACAGTCCAACTACTGTTACTGAGTGAAGGATGAAGTATTCCAGGCCCAAGTTCATACTCATTTTCCATTGTTTATCTTGCAACTCATCCATTCCAACTTGCAAAGGAAGTAGCTGCTTCTAAAGAATGTTGCTAGAATTGTTTGTAAATTTTGCTAAAGGGTAGGGAGCCAGGCCAGTCTGTAATTTTCTGGGACTTTGGACAAGGATAAATTAGGGGGGCTCACCTTGAATCGATGAAAGCAGGACAGCAGAGATGACAGCTTGTAGGAGGCAGAAATCAGGCCCCTGTCCTAGCTACTGAGGCTAGGTAGGAGGAAACACCTTTGTATTGGTGCTTCGTTTGTGTTGAGGGGAGGGAGAGGTTTAATGTTTGCAGCTGAAGAGCAAACTTTTTTTTTAAACCTTTGACTGGAAATAATTATTACTCATCATCCCTGGTAGCTTGTTAACTTCATTTCTGTTCTATATACAACCCTGGATCATGAGGCTGGGTCTTTGTTTGAACACCCTCCTCTGCCATCTAAGAAGGAAAAGGTGACCTTTGCTAATTAGAATTCCCAAGTTAATAAAAGCTAAACCTTTTTGGATTTTGTGCAGCTAGCTGTTGGGTGGCATTTGAAGAGCTGCAGATGGGCAACATTTGTGTTGTATTTTAGGTCTTTATGAAGTGTTAGAACAGGAAGGGGACCTTTGAGATAAACTAGATTGTTACTTCCCCAGTGACCCACCAGTTTGGGCAATTTTTTAGTAATTCATAAGCTTTTACTCCTGGTTCTGAACCCTTTGGACTGCGAAGACCGACTGCCTCAGAACAGAAGGTAGGGAGTAGGCAATTTGGAGGTTAGGTTAGGAAGCACTTAGTGCAGCCCCTTCGTTTCACCCTAGTCCACGGCATGGAGCCCTAACCACGGTCCCACTCTTTCAATTCATTGTGGCATTAAGGTGACCTTGAGTCCTCAAAGGCTTTGCCAGTAAAGTATAAGCCTACCAGGCTGGAAAGACTTCAATTTTGGACCTTTGACAAATGTTTTGTTTACAGAAATCCTCAAAATCTTTTCTGCTAAAGCATAGAATGGTTCTAATCTGTGTCAGTGAAATCATAGCTCATTGGAAGAAGGAAACTGAATCTCAGAGATGTTCAGGGATTTACCCAAGAGCAGAAAGATGGTTGGTAGTAAAAATAGGGTATGAGCCCAGATCCCTTCACTTCAGTCTAGTGTTCTTTGTTTACAAGGCCTCATTGTTGAGATAACTTTTTTCTTTTTTTTTCTTTTTTTTTAAATTTTATTATAGTTTGCATCATTCGTTTCCACAAGATTTTGAGTTACATATTTTCTCCCCCTCTTTCTCCCACCCACCACCCCAAAACAGCCATCCCAGTGTGTCCCCCCTCCCCCAGTCTATTCTCTCCTAT
>CM053586.1:107792731-107896944 GCA_028646515.1 Pseudochirops corinnae
CCCCCCGCCCATACTGTATGTTATTGGTTTTACAGAGCGTATGTAAATGATCCCATTTGATTTTCATGATAACTCCAACCTAATAACACACAGATCTAATGGCATAACTTCCAACATCCCTACTTAAAATCTTCCAATGATTTTTGTCATTGTCTATGGAATAAAATGTGAATTTTTTAGTTTAGTATTTTAGGCCTTTCATAAGCCAGCTTTCACCTACCTTTCCAGCCTTATTTTGTACCATTCCCCTTTATATATTCTAAATCCTACTAAACAAGTCATTCCTTAGTCTCACCCTGCCTTCTTCTATGCCCTGTGCCTTTGCATAAACTGTACCCTTTACCCTTGACCCCTTGAAATCCTTTTCATGTTTGAAGGCCCCCTTAGGTGTCTCCAAGAAGTCTCTGATCAGTCAGAAGTGATCCCTACCTCTTAACTTCCAACATCTCCTGCCATTCTGTTTGTACCTCCTTGTTTGTCATATTCTATCTCTGTATTATAATTATTCCTGTCCATGCTTTATCTCTTCTATTAAATTCAACAGCCTTTATAGTTCCATTACCTAGCATAGTGCATCATCTGAGGCCGTTTCATAATAAATGTTTGTTGACTTGCTTTATGAGTCACAGGTCTCTGAAGGTCTCATCTTCTGTTAAAAGGTCTGTCTGTAAGTCATTTATATTTTCTTAATTGAATACTGTATGTACGTAATTTCTGTGATTCAGGTTGTACAAATCTTTTCCCCAATTCTGATGTCTTGTTCTCTCCTGCCTCTTTTAGTTCCATTCAAAGAGAAGGTCATAAGTGACCGGCACTGACTCATGATTGTAGCTTTTTCTTCACCTTTCTTCCAGAGGTTCTGAAAGCTCATTTCCTGTTCCCAGCTGAGAAATGTTTTCTTTTCTGTCTTCATGTTTTGGTTCTTCATTTCATTTTTTGGAACAAACTTGAAGCCTCATCAATGGATTATCACTTGATTTGTTTCTCTACCTCCTTTCCTTTGTCCTCAAAATAAAAAAAAAAGTTTATAAGGCCAGAGTCCCTTCTAAAAGTTCGCCTGATTGGTGCCTGTCTCCACATCCCTTTTTTTGTCCTGGTAACTCTAAACTAGTCCTTCTTTCAAGCAAACTTTGGTAGAACTGAAGTCTTAACATATGATTTGAGTAACCTCTGGTGTTCATTTTTAACAAGATTTGACCTAGATTGTGTCTAGGCTTTCTGTCAAGACAAGACCTGGCTCCTAAATGAGGTTAATGCAATAAGAGTGTTCCGGGCAGTGGACATTATATGAACCAGGATCATTTCCCCGGCTTTTGTTTCGTAGACTCTTTTTTCTCATTTGTTGTTTTTTCTTATATTTGTTGTTTTTTCCTATATGTCAAATATCTGCCATATGTTGTTGCTACACTAGGCCTTTGCAAAATGCAATTGAATGAGAAAATATGTAGTTCACTGGGCGTTTGGTAGCAGGCATTTTGAACTTAGGCCAGCAGAAAATTAGAAGTGTTGTGATGATTGCCAACCTACAAGTTGAGGAAAATGCAAACTGTTCAAATTTGAAAAGTACAGAGCCAACTTTGTGGCTTGGAAACAACTAAGAGCGTTGAGATGATGGTTTGAAATAACTGTAGGACATGCTAATGTGACATGCCACGTAGGTGTATTACTTCAGATTTAAATTATTCACATGGTTCTGAGGAAATGGGAAAAAAAAATTGTGGTGAAGCAATAATTCTGTATGTCAATGGATCTCCGAGCTTATCATCCTGAGTTCTTCCTCTTAATGTGCTGAGATCTTTTCTCTAAACTAGCTAACATCATGTAGAAACCAGCAAAAACCAAATGAGTGAAGAATCTTTATTGTTCAAATTGGGATATGCAGTTAGAAAGACTATTTAGAGCTGGTCCATTAATGCATACATCCATATCTATGTATATTGTACACATAGATATGTACAAACATAGTGGTGTCCTAAGAGCCTACTGGATTAAGATTTTTGGGCTACCCTCTATACATGTGCATGAATGTGTCTCTGTGTTTATACAAATACATATGCACTTGAGTCTCTATGTGTATGTGTGTGTTGTAGCCATATGTACACATACAGACATATACATGTAGATGTATACACTTGAGTGTATACATACATATATATATATACATATATGTGTGTGTGTGTGTGTGTGTGTATACATCCATAGTCTATAACTTCTCCAACTAGAGAAAGAGTAAGTATGTTTTATCAACAGCCATCTGGACCTAAAGGTCATTGTTGTTCATCTGAGTATTGATGCCTTTTGGTGTTCTCATTTGCATTTTTGTTGTGGTTCAGTCTTTTCAATCATGTTTGACTCTGTAACCCCAATTGAGGTTTTCTTGCCAAAGATACTGGAGGGATTTACCAGTTCCTTTTCCAGCTCATTTTATAGATGGGGAAACTGAGGCAAACAGAGTGTAGTGACTTGCCCAGGGTCACACAGCTAGTAAGTGTCTGAGGAAGGAATTGAACACATAAAGATGAGTTTTCCTGGCCCCAGACCTGGCATTCTATCCACTGTGCTGCCTAAATCTCTTTCATTTACATTATTGTGATTATAGATCATTGGATCTATAAAAGGATCATTGATTTAGAGATAGAAGAGATCTCAGAGGCCGTTATCCAACCACTTCATTTTGTTGTTGTTCTGTCCTTTCAGTCATGTCTAACTCTTTGTGACCCCATTTGGGACCTTCTTGAAATAGACTGGAGTAGTTTGCCATCTTCTTCTCTACCTCATTTTACAGATGAGGAAACTGAAGCAAACAGGGTTAAGTTCTAAGGCCCAGGGTCACACAGATAGTAAAAGTCTGAGACTGGATTTGAACTGAGATCTTCCTGACTTCAGGCCCAGCTCCCTATTAACTGTACCACCTGCTGCCCAACTCCTTCATTTTGCCTATGAGGACACTGAGGCACAAGGAGGTATCTATAGCTATACTTTTATCCATCTATGCATACTTACATACATGTATATGCATGTGTGTGTGTTTATGTATGTATTATATTTATATACTTTGGAAAGAGACAGTGGATAGAAAATGAGCTGAACTCAAAAATTGAGCAAAAGGAGAAGTAAGGGCTGAATTGACTTTTGAAAATTTCATTGCTTTGTCAGTATTCTACCAGTGATATTTATTTCTCTGAGTTGTGAAAAGCCACCATCTCTATGGAAGTAAAGTTTTGGATGACCCAAAGGGCAATAACAAAGCACACAGTGGGCATGGATATGCCACAAAATATTGCCAATAAAGAATTCTGTAGGGAAAGTCTTGCAAGGGATATAACCAGAGAGATATTTAACCAGAAAAGGAATCCCATAGTAAAAGCATGGGTAAAACCAATGTTGACCAAATATGTTCTGTTGTTATCCATACAATAGCAAGAGCCCTAGAGCAGCAGTTCTCAACTTGTGGGTCGCGACCCCTTTGGGGGTCAAATGACCCTTTCACAGGGGTCATAGGGATCACATATTTCCAATGGTCTTAGGAACTGAGACACTTCTCCTCTATCCATCTCCAGGCAGGTCTGCCCACATGCGAGTATTAAAGGGTCGTGGCATTAGGAAGGTTGAGAACCACTGCCCTAGAGGAAGAAGATTATGGACAAGAGAAGGCACGACTGGGCTGTGAAATGCACTTTGGAGGGAGTATCTGCGTCAGTTAGACCAAAGTATGCCACTGACTGACAGATATAGAGATTATTTTTATTTTGTTGAGGGGAAGAAGTAGGCATATAGGTTGGCTTTTATTGACATTCATTCAACCTTTGGGGAGGAAGGTCAGAAATACTGCCTGTGATTTTTCCCAGGCCTTTGGTGCCTTTCAGAAATCTTGACAATCAGGCCCTCAGTACTCTTCAAATTGTGTTACTTTCAGTGGGAACAACCTCCTTGCATACTTAGTCTGATTTGGCTGCTCTTCTTACCTTATTTTCTTTTCTTCCACTTTTGCTTCTTCATGTAGTACATTGAGGACTGTGATGTTAGATTCCAAATTTGGAGGCTCTACTACAATTGATGAAGAAAATGATTTGTTGTACATTTGTTGTGAGACTTTTTTCAATTTTTCATCTGTTTGTTGTCTTCCTTCCAATTTAATCTTTAAATGCTCTTGATAGCATCCGACTTAATTATGTCTCTTGCCGTGATTTCTGAAAATTTGCTTTTCTCTCTACTGCTTCTCCCCATTTTATCATCTAATGCAGCTCAGAATATTCCGTCATCCTTACCTACGATTTTTTAAAAAAAATTTACTGAAGATTTTTGCTTTTATATCGTAAGTCAGTTCCTAATAATCCTCCTTTATATCATACCTCTCTCTTAAAACAAGGAAAAGCAGTTTTTAAAAATGAGGTATTGTAATGATCATGTGTGGAAAGCATGTACAATATCTTATATCCATAGTCCACAACCTCTCAAACTAGAGAAAGGACATATGTTCACTAACAGTCATCTGGAACCAAAATCGATCATTGCAATTAATCTGATATTCAGTCAGTCAGTAAGCATTTATTAAGTACCCCCTATGTGCCAGGCACTGTGCTAGGGGCTGAGAATACAGAGAAAGGCGAAAGACAAGCCTGTCCTCAAGGAGCTCACAATCTATTGGAGAAACAGCAGTTAAAGAAATATGTACAGACAAACTGTATTCGTAATAAATAAGAAATAAGGGGAGTCACTAGAACTGAGGGGGACTGGGAAAGTCTTCCTGCAGAAGGTAAGGTTTTGGCTGGGACTTGAAGCAAGCCAGAGAAGGCAGGTGGTCAGTGTTGCTGGATCAAAGAGGAGAGGAGGAGTATATGAAGGGTAAGAAGAGCAGAGAGGTGGTGGGTAGCTGAGGAGATATGACCCGCACAGGGTAGAGGTGTTATGAAAGATTCTGATTGCCAAACAAAGGATTTCATAAGGATTTAGGTGAAAAGATAATGAATTCCACTTATATTTTATGTTTGTTTTTATTTATATTATTATGGTTCCATAGAATTCTAAGATCATAGATCTGGAGCTCAAAGAAACCTCAGACACCATCAAGTTCAACCATCTCATTTTACAGAGGAGGAAATTAAGATATATGGAAGTTAGATGTCTTATCCAGCCTGGTGTCATATAGCTAATACGTGTCTGTGGGTCTTCCAGACTTCAAGGCCAGTGCCCTATTCACTACTTTCATTGCGTGTAATTCTTCTGGATCTGGTAGTTCTAATTAGGTAGGTTCATGCAAGTATTCCATTATATTCATATACCATAATTTGTTGAAGCACTCCCCAATTAATATTTACCCCCATCAGTATTTACCAAATGTTTCCCCCCTGGTTTTTTCTTCTATAAAAATATGCTTCCATGAATATTGGGGACTTTTCTTTCTATAATTTACCTCTTTGGGGTATAGACATGCTTATTAGTGGGATCACTAGGTCAAAAGGTTTAGTATCTTTTTTCATATAATTTCAGTTTTTTTCCTGACTGGCTAAACTAGTTCATAGCTCTACCAACAGTATACTATACCTATCTCCCATAAATCCTTTCATCATTGACTATGTCTATCTTTTACTATTTTTACCAAAGTGTTTGGTGTGAGGTAAAACCCCAAAGTTGTTTTAATTTGCATTTATCTTATCACTAATGACTTGGGAAAAATTTTTTTTCACATAGTTGTTTTTTTTCTTTTGCTTTTTTTTTGGGGGGGAGGGCAGAGCAATTGGGGTTGTTAAGTGACTTACTCAAGGTCACACAGCTAGTGTGTCAAGTGTCTGAGGCTGGATTTGAACTCAGGACCTCCTGACTCCAGGGGCAGTGCTCTATTCACTGCACCACCTAGCCACCCCTCATATGGTTGTTGATAGTTTGCATTTCTTCTTTTGAAAACTGTTCACATCCTTTGGTATTTATTGGAGAATGGCTCCTATTCTAGTGTATTTATATCAGTGATCAGACTTTTGTCAAAGATATTTGATGCAAAGATCTTCCCCCTACCTTAAAGCTCTTCTTATTCTGTTTTTTTCTTTATGTAAAAGTTTATAAATTTTATATAATTGAAATTACCTATTTGTCTTTTATAATTTCCTCTATCCTAGTTTTGGTTATGAATTATCCTTTAGATATTGTTGTAAAAAGTACTACCTTCTGTCCTCCTAACTTTTTTTAATGTGATCCTTTATATTTATTTTGCATATCCACTTTGAGCTTATACATGGTATGGTATAGCATATGTGTGTGTGTATACATATATATAGTGTATATATACCATATATAGTATAAGATGCTTGTTTACATCTAATTTCTCTCAAACTCCTTTACAATTTTCCTAGCAATTCTTGTTGAATAGGAAGTCTTTCCCCTGACATTTTATGTCCTGAAGGCTTCCCAGAAGGTTCTGAAAATCAATTTCTATCATAAACTGGTGTTTCTTTGTCTGTTGTATCTCTGCTTAGCAAGGAAATCCAATATTTGCCAGGTGAGATAGTTTTGAGGTTCTCTTCTATACCTCTTTGTGGACATTACTTTATATTTTAGTTAAACTTCCATAGGAAATCATGGTAGTCTATGTTGGTATCTTTTTTTTTTTCATCCATGTCTTTTTTTTTTCCAAGTCAAAACTTCCTGACTTCAGTGATTCTGTTATCTCATTGATGTGAGTACACGCTCCCTGGGTACAGATTGCAACTCATCTATGCTCTCTCATCCTCTAGGCTTCTTCTCTATGTTCACCCATAGGTCCTCCACAGAAGATCCATCTAATGTGCTTGAGGAACTTCTTTAGGTCATTTTGCATTTCCAGGATAAAAAATAGAGCACTCAAGCTGTCCCTCTCTTATCACATGTGCTTGCTTCTTTTTGAATTCTACTTTTTCTCAGAAATATCTCTTATGCCATTTCTTGAGTGTAGTTCAATATTTCTAATACTATAAATACATTTTATAATTTGTGTAAATATAATTTAATAATATTTTATAATTTATAATAATTTGCTTATATAATATAAATATAATGTTTCTAGTACTATGGCAACTTGCATGCTCCTATTGATGATGTATGTTTAAGTATTTCAGACTGGAACTGTTTTAATTGTATGTCAGTCTTATTCTCCTCTTCATTTCCTCTTTTAATTTGCTGTTGATTTTGAATTTTGCTTTAACTAGTCAAAGGCCTGATTTCATACAGACAACAGATCTCAGTGACTTCCCGGTTCAGCAACCAGTCATTTTCTGTTTCTTAAGATAGAGTCAGTTTCATTTTTTTTTTGTGAATGCTGTTCAGTGTTCACCATGTTCAATGGCTTCCAGCTTTTTTTCTGATTAAATTATTCACCATCATCATCATTGCCAGCATTTATATAGCACTTTAACACATGCAAAGTGCTTTGCAAATATTCCCATTTTGTCCTTAGAACAACCTGGGAGGTAGGTGCTATTACTATCCTCAGTTTTCAAGGTTAAGTGGCTTGCCCAAGGTTACATAGGTAATAAGTATCAGAGGCATGAGGAATAGCCATTTCAAAGGCAGGGATGGGAGGTAGATGGAACCCAACATCACCTCTATGCCATGATGAGGCATCAGAATAGAATTTTGTGGAGAGTGGTGAGCAATACTAACCTATAAATGGGAACAATCATGATGTACTCATGTATACTCAAGTATTATATGGGCAGGTCCATCTGCCTCAAATGAAAATATTTTATAGGATCATATTGCCTTTTATCCAGCAATCTTGAAGTGTTTTATTCCCTAGTTAATTCTCCACATACTGCTCTGAAATTGTCAAGAGATATTATCCCCATTTTATAGATGAGGAATTCAAGGCTGTGACTGGCTAAGTGACTTACTCCAAGTTAATGCTGGTAGGAGACCTGTTTTCCAGCTTCCTTTTTGACTGATAGCGTGCTTTTATGACTTGGGAAGTCACGTAGCCACCAAATGTCTGATGTTACAACTCTGCAGGTTAGAAATCACATTCATTTCCATATTAGACACACTCTCATTAGGAAGTCCAAATAATCCAGTGGCAGTGAGGCATTGTGGATAGAGATTTCAAATCCAGGAAGATCTGGGTTCAAGTCCTACTTTTGATGCACAGTGGTTGTGTGACCTGAGGATAAGGAGTTATTTAATCACTTAGGGCTCTAGGCCAGCAGTTCTCAACCTGTGGGTCGTGACCCCTTTGGGGGTCAAACTACCCTTTCACAGGGGTTGCCTAAGACCATCGGAAAACACATATTTCTGATGGTCTTAGGAACGGAGACACCACTCCTCTATCTGTCTCCAGGTGGGATCCGCCCACATGCAGATACGCCCACATATGAGTATTAAAGGGTCTCAGCATTAGGAAGGTTGAGAACCACTGCTCTAGGCAATGTTCTAATACTAGACGTTGTAGACAGCATATTGATCCATTGTTCCTGACATATAGTAGGTGCTTAATAATATTTATTGATTACTTTGACTGCATTGGTAGAGGAAATTTTCTGACCTAGAAGTTTGCTGTACGAATGAAAGGACAGATCCAGTTCCTATCCGAATCCCAAATAACTGAGTTATATTTGCAACCATTTAGAACAACCTCTCTTCCCTAAACACCCCACAAACCAGTATGAAACACACCGAACAGACGGAGAAAGCAAGCGAGTGGTTTGTCTATAGGTAGCACAGGAGACAGATCCAGGTATGCCAGACTCTCCTCTCTCTCTGTCACAGGGGCCCCTAATCCATCTCCTCCAGTGATGGCATCTTCAGGTTTTGCCTTCTGCACTCCGTGCTCCTATTTCCTTGCCATCTGCTGCTGCCTACCTATTACATTCCACAGCTCACCAGCCCTGGCATCCCTACCACCTGCCCCTTTTTAATAATCGACACCATTTCCCTGGAGGCACCAATACTCCATCCAACATATCTCCCTTTGGTTGTAGTAGCAGTAACAGCTAGTATTTTTAGAACACCTTATGGTTTGCAAAGTGTTTTACATACGCTATCACATTTGGTCTTTACAACAAACCTGTGAGATAGGTGCTTTTACTAACCCCATTTTTCAGATGAGAAAACTGAAGCCGTGAGAGGTGAAGAGGTGAGCGTTCAGAGTAACACCGCTAGTCAATTTCTAGACAGGATTTAAAGTCGTCTTCCCAGCTTCCCAGCTTAGTAAGTTGGCAACAAGTCTTTGAGCAATTTTTTCCCAAATAAATTTGCCTCCATGCCTGCCTGACAAAAACCACAAATCATAGATTATTAGAACTGGGAGAAACTTTATAAATCATCTGCTCCAGCCCTTTCATTTTACAGATGAGGAAACTAAAGTCAACTGACTTGGTCATCCTGGAAATAACCTAGAGCTTCTCACTGACCACTCCTGGAAAGAGTATACAGCTTGAAAAGGTTCCTCTCAAACTGAGGGCTGTTAAGTGGTTTTGAGTTTTTGCTTTACTCTAACATGTAATACCTGGTTAGATAGCATCCATCAGGCAAGATTCTCTGTAGCTAATAGCACAATCAAGGTACATACAAAGAAAGGGACTTTTTTAGATCACAGTGGACAGAATTCTCTGACAGTTCTAGCCAAGTTCTAATCAACTAATTGGTTTAACTCAACTAGTTGAAGAGCTTCCCCTGCATAAAGGACTACTTATACAGTCCAGTTCAATGAAAATTTCTTGAATGAATGAATTAATGAGTGCTTACTTTGTGCCAAACACTGTGCTAAAGACTAGGGATTTGTTTTTGTTCTGTTGTGTCTGATTCTTTATGACCCCATTTGGGGTTTTCTTGGACGAGACACTGGAGTGGTTTGCCATTTCTTTCTCTGACTCATTTTACAGATGCAGAACCAGGGTTAAGTGACTTGTCCAAGGTCACACATCTAGTAAATGTCTGAGGCTGGATTTGAACTCAGGAAAATGAGTCTTGCTGACTCCAGTCCTGGTGCTTTATCCAATGCTCCACCTAAATGCCCAAGCACACAGGATACAAATAGAAAATACAGTCCATGCTCCCAAGAAGCCTATGTTCTAAAGGGAAAGATGACACACGGGAGGTTTCTGCTTCAAGTCAGATGGAAAGTACTTAGAGTGAATGCCTCTTCTTTAATTTCATTTCCACTGACAAAATCATAGCAGTTTCTAATGTTGAACTATTTGAACATCTATTGTGATGTTGAACATCTATTTGCCTGCAAATAGATGTACTGCTTTACCTCTCTTTGGTATATGTCTTTTTCCAAACTTCCTATTTACATAGGTGCCAAGAATACTGACAAAGCCATAGTTCTGAAACCTAATGTCTCTGCAGACCACCCCTACCCACTCTTGCTTGCCATCACAAAACAAGTCAACAACTTGCCTGGTATCATTTTTTATGAGACACCTAAGAATCATAATGAGGACTGACAGGGAGCCTAGGAGTCACCTAGTCTAATTTTCCACTTGTGACATATCTTACAGTGACTTTCTATTCTCTGCTTGAACACTATCAGTGACAGGGAGCTCACCACTTCACATGGCTGCCAGTTCCATTTTCAGATAATTCTCTTTGCTAGAAAGTTCTTCCTTAAATTGACTTCCATTAATTCTTCTACCTCGTATGTCTAATCCCTCTTCCATTTGACAGCCCTTTAGCTGTTTGAAGATGTGTACCATCCATTCAAATGAGGTAATATTTGTAAAAAGTGCTTTGCATGATATCAAATGCATAATAAATGCTATATAAATTCTTATTATCTTCCTCCTCCTTTTCCTTTCCCAAATCCTAAAGTATTTTCTTTCCTGGCTGACCATGAACCTTAGTTCTTTTAACTATTCTCATGCAATGTTTTCTGAGACTCCTTGCCATTCTCTTCTTGTAAATGCTTTAAGAGGAATATTGTCCAGGCCTAGGGGAGTCATAGCTCTACTGTGGTCTGTTGTGGCCAGACCACCTCCAATATTCAGTTCAGTTATGGACACCTCATTTATGAAAGGATTTTCATAAGTCAGAGAGCATCCAAAGGAAGGAGGTCAACAGGTGGGGAGTGAGAGGATTGGAAACTATATCATGCTGGGATTAGTCAAAGAAAGTGAGATTGTCTAGCCTAGATTTGGAATGGGGATGGGGAACCCAACCACTATCTTCAAATATATGTAGGACTTTCCAGAGGAAGATGGCTTAGACTTGCTTTCCTTATCCTACAGAGTGCAGAACTAGGAACAATGGGTAGAAATTTCAAGAGAGGAAGATTTTGGTTCAATATAAAGAGAACATACATTTCCTGAATGGAAAGGACTGTCTGGAGATGTAGTGAGTTCCTCACTCCTTCATAAAAGGTCTTTACAGGAGGGCTGCATAACCACTTGTTGGGAGCATAATGAAGATTACTGTCCTGGAATAGGTTGGATTTGATGCCTTCTGTGATTCTGCTTTATAACTGATCACTACTTGTATCAATAGAAGATGTTGAATGTTGAAAATAGTTCTTCAGTTACAATTTAACAGTAATCAGGGGTGGGGAACTTATATACCCCTGGAACTTATACAGAACTCACTATGACTCTTAATGCAGTCTAAGATTACAGTGGCTGTTTTTTCGGCAGCCTTGTCACACTGATGAACCATATGAAGCTTTCAGTCAATTCCCAGGTCCTATACTTATATAGCTGATTTAAAAAAAAAAAACCCAAACCCCTAGATAGAACTATATGTTTATCCCTTTTAACTTACAGCTGATGGTTTGGAATGAGCTTCCTAATTTAAAAAAAAGTATATATAAGCTATTAAAGTATAAAATTGCACTGAGACTTTTGGGACACCCTGTGTATATGTATATATATGCATAGATACATACATGTTTGTGACTATGTGTACTACAAATTTTTTTGCTTGGTTTTTGTTTTTAAATTAATTTTAACAAATTAACAAAAACGTATTTTCATTGGACTCCATTGAAAAAGAGAGAAAAACAAAACCCTTATAACAAATATTCATAATCAAGCAAAAAAAAATTACCACATTGGTCATGTCCAAAAAATGTATGTCTTAATCTGCAACCCAAGTCCATCACCTCTCTGTGAGGAGGTAGATAGCTTCACATCAATATTTCCTTTTCATTTTAAATAATGTTTTATTTTTTCCAATTACATGTAAATTTTTTTTAATAATCATTTTTCAAAATTTTGAGTTCCTAATTTTTTTCCCTGTCACTTCCTTTTCCCTTCGCTGAGACAACAAGTAATTTAGTATAGGTTATACATGTGCAATCATGTAAAACATATTTCCATATTAGTCATGTTGTGAAAGAAAACATAGACAAAACAGTTGAAAAAATAAAGAAAGTACAAAATAGTATACTTCAATCTATATTCAGACTCCATCAATTTTTTCTCTGGAGGTGGATAGCATTTTTCATGATGCATCCTTTGGAATTGTCTTAGATCATCATATTTCTGAAAATAGCTAAGTCATCCACAGTTGTTCATTGTACAATTTTGCTGGTACTGTGCACAGTGTTCTCCTGGTTCTGCTCACTTCACTCAGCATCAGTTTTTGTAAATTTTTCCAGGTTTTTCTGAAAGCATCCTGCTCATAATGTCTTATAACACATCACAATCATATACCACAACTTGCTTAGCTATTTCCCCAATTGATAAGCATCCCTTCCGTTTCAAATTCTTTGCCACCACAAAAAAAAAAGCTGCTGTAAATATTTTTGTACAAATAGTTCCTTTTTAAAAAAATCTCTTTATGATATAGACCTAGTAGTGGTGTCACTGGGTCAAAAGGGCTGCAAAGATTTATAGCCCTTTAAGCATAATTTCAAATTGCTGTCTAGAAAGGTTGGATCAGTTCACAACTCCAGCAACAGTGCATTCGTGTCCCAGTTTTCCCATATACCTTCCAACATTCATTATTTTCCTTTTCTTCCATATTAGCCAATCTGATAGGTATGAGGTGGTATCTCTGTTTTAATTTGTGTTTCTCTAATCCATACAGATTTAGTGCATTTTTTTTCATATGACTATAGATAGCTTTGGTTTCTTCATTAGAAAACTGCCTGTTCATATCCTCTGACCATTTATTGATTGGGGAATGACTTGTTACAATTTTATAAATTTTTATAAAATTTTATAAATTTTTCTCAGTTCTCTATATATTTGAGAAATGAGGCCTTTATTGAAGACATTTGATGTAAAAAAAAATCCTCAACTTTCTGTTTTCCTTCTATCTTTATAACTGATCACTACTTGTATCAATAGAAGATGTTGAATGTTGAAAATAGTTCTTCAGTTACAATTTAACAGTAATCAGGGGTGGGGAACTTATATACCCCTGGAACTTATACAGAACTCACTATGGCTGCATCAGTTTTGTTTGTGTAATTTAAAATTTTTTAAATATAATCAAAATTATCCATTTTATATCTCCTAATGTTCTCTATCTCTTGTTTGGTAACAAAGTCTTCCTTTATTCATAGATCTGACAGATAAACTATTCCATGCTGCCCTAATTTGCTTATGGTATCATGCTTTCTATCTAAATCATGTACCCATTTTGACCTTTTCGTGGTATACAGTGTGAGATGTTAGTCCATGCCTTTTTTTTTTTTTTTTTTTGCCAAATTGCATTCCAATATCTCCAGTAGATTTTTGTCGAATAGTGTGTTTTTGTCCCAAAAGCTGGGGTCCTTGGGTTTGTTGAATACTAGATTGCGATGCTGATTTACTATTATGTATTGTGTATCTAATCTGTTCTACTGATTCACCACTCTATTTCTTAGCCAGTACCAGGTTCACATCAATATATTTTTGAACCTTGATTTTGCCATCTAAAAACCAATAAGGAGGTGCCTGTTTTATTAAATATCATAAATAGATCACTAATTCATATCTATAGAGGTATTTTTCATAGTAACCATTAATTAATGCCATAAGAGATAATAAGCCTGCAGATCACCAATAGGACATAGACCTTGGTTTGAGAAAAAGTGTAAGAGAAACATTCTTTTTTGCCCCATCTCCTTAAGCTTCTTTCTGTAAAATGGTCTTTTTCGCTTCTTGAATTCGCATAACACTTGAGAACTCTTTTATGGTACTTGTATTTTGTGCCTTGTATTCTAGCTCTGTGTGTAATTTTTCCCTACCTTGCTCATTTCTCCATCAATATGCATTCTAACATAAATACACTAGATTATAAGCTCCTCGAGGGCTTAAACTATCTCTTATTCCCCTCCTTAAGATCATAGGATTTAGAGCTGAAACATACCTAGTTTATTCGCCTCTCGCTTGAGGTCATACAAGTAGGGGAAGAGGCACTAGATTTGGAATCAGGAGAATCCTGTGTTAGAATTTTTTAGCTGAATAACTATACTGTAGTTGTATAGTTTCACAGCCTCAGTTTCTTCATATATAAAAATACGGGATGACCTATAGGGTGCAGATAAAAATAGGGAGGGAAAAGTCAAATACAATAAGGTATGCAAAGTGATTTATATGTATGAAAGCACTATGTAATTGTCCACTAGGAGTAGCCATAAGCAGAACTGGATTTGAACCCAGGCCCTGACTCCAAATTCAATGCTGCCTTTTACATTTTTTGTATTTCCCATACCATGTAGCACAGTCTAGACATATAAAAGTGCTCTATGAATGTTGATTTAATTAAGACGGGATAATTCCCCCAAAGAGGACTAAACATTTCTCAATCTAATATTATACAGTATTTGTGTACAATAAATTACTTATATACTTTCATTTAAGAATCTCAAACACAATGGTGTGTGCACAGCAAGAAAATATTTCTATTAATTATAACATGATAGATCTAAAAGCCCTTCACTTTTACATCTGTTTAGTTAAATTTAGTTAAAATTAAAGTCTTTCTGATTGTATTCTCGAGTTTTGTCTTCTAGGTGAATCAGATACCAACAAAGAATCTCAAACAAAATCAAGTGAGACAATAGTTGTAAGGCCAGCACTTGGCACATAGTGGGCACTTATTAAATGATTGTTCCCTTCCTCCTTTCAAACCACATTTCATAGCACAAGAAGGTTTAATGTAGGCTATGTTGCCGAAGTTGAGCCCTAAGTATTAAAAATTAATGAGAACTTTTTCATGCTGCAAATACAAAAATGTTTGCTGATTGATTGGTTGGTTGCAGAAGACTGAGGGCAGTGCCATTTGCAAGATGCATCAGCTGGTGCTAATCTGAATCTGTTCCCAGTGCCAAGCAACTCCAATTATTCTTTGATAAACAAACTTTTATTCATTGAGGAGCCATCACTTGCCAATGTCCCACACAATTATATAGCAGAAGGAGAACAATTAATACATTGTGGAAATATTTTAAAACAAGTTAGCAACTGATTGTGGCTAGCAGGAAGGCTATCAGACCAGAGTTGGACTTTGGCTGAAAACTGTGTTTCAAATGTGGCATACGGCACATGACTGAGCTGAAGGGACTGAAACTTTTTTGTTTAAATATAAACTATCTGGTAGTGAGTCTGACAGCAACTGTTGCCTATGACAGAGAAATTAGAAAGAAGTGTGTACATATGTGTGTGTGTGTGTGTGTGTGTGTATACACAAACACATTTAAATTTTAAGTAACCATAATGGGACAGTGGCCTGTTTTTTGAGCTCCAAACTTGATAGCAACACTGGGGTGACTTGAAAAGCTTTGAGACTGAATTGGATTATCGGAGAGATTTACTGCTCACATAGAAGATAACTTAAGAATGTTTTCCCTAGCCATTTCCATGAAATATGTAGTTTTTTTCACAAGATTGACAACCACAGGCATTCGCATCCCATGACAAATTACCATCATAATTTAATTTCGTCCGGGTGACCTCTGAATACTAACAGTAAAGGTCTTCTAGGAATCAGAGAAGTGTTTCGGACTTCAATGACAGCAGAAGAGCGCTTTTTGGACCTATTATGGTGACAGAAGAGAGTAGCATTTTGTTGTTTAGCTTTGCTTTCATTATCCTTCCCTCTTACTCTGAATGTAAATCTTCCAATCAGAGTGTTTAATTTTTTTATCTCTGAAGGTCTCCGTTTTGTGTTGTGGGAGCCAGGTAAGATTTTGATTAAAGAAGCTATTTTAGCTTATTTTTGTTTTTCTTTTAGAGTTAACTTTTTGTATGTAGCCACAGATCATGGAAGATCTGGATTGTTGTAATTTATTTGCAGTGAAATAGAATCAGTTGCCACCATTTATTTAACGGGATTGCTAGGACTAGCATGAAGACATCCCAACTCCCAAATGTACTAGATGATTTGAACTACTCAAAAGGCTGTTTTATTCATACAAGGGAAGCAGCGATAGATGGATGGGTAGATAGATAGATAGATAGATAGATAGATAGATAGATAGATAGATAGATGAGCGGATGGGCAGATGGGCAGATGGGTGGATGGGTGGATGGGTGGATGGATAAATGGATGGATAGATGGATGAATAGATGGATGAATAGATGGAAAGATAGATAAATAGATAGACAGATAGACAGACAGACACAGATAGATAGATACATAGACAGACAGACAGAAAGACAGATCATTTATTAGTGTTTACTAATGTTCTAGGTTCTATCTGAAATGTTGGGAATACAAATACAAACAAAAGATAGTTCCTACCTACGTGGAGCTTACATTCTAATAAGGGAAGAATAGCATGTATAGAAGAACTAGAAGTGGGGAAGGAGTGAACCAATGCCAGGGCAAAGCATAAGACAAGGAGGACGTGTCAGAGATTGAATGTGGGCTTGAGCGAGGTCACATAGGGCTGAGATATTTCTTAAAGTGGCTCTTCTAGGGAGGGGAAGGGAACAAGCATTTTATAAGTGCCTACTACGGGCCAGGCACTGTGCTAAGTGTTTTTTTGCAAATATGATCTCATTTGGTCTTGTTAGTTAAATGCTGTTATTATAGCTCATTTTACAGATGAGGAACCTTAAGCAAAAAGGGAGTAAGTGACTTACTGAGGATCACATCGCTAGCGAGTATCTGAGGCTTGATCTGAGCTAAGGTCTTCCTCATTCCTGGCCTAGCACCCCGTGCACTCGAGTGCCGTCTAGGAGACAAAGGCCTGGGGGAAAAGATTTCTCCACATAGATGTGCAACGTGAAGAAAATTAACAAATAAATATGAAATTATAGATTTAGAGCTGGAAGAGACTTCATTGGGCTTATTTTATGGATGAGTAAACTGAGGTCCTGAGAGGGTTAAGTAATTTGGCCACACAACTAGCAAGTGTCTGAGGTAAGAGTGGTACTGGGCTCTTCCTGAGTCTAAGTCCAGCGCTCTATCCGTTACACCAGTAGGATGACCTCAAAAGTAATATTTAATGCGACTTTCTCTAAGTAAGATACCCTTAAGATAAGGGTTAGGAATCTTCCTAGAGTTTACCCAGCCCCAGTGGCTGGAAGTCATAACAGTCAGGAAGTTATAAGTTCAAATATGGCCACAGATACTGTGTGAACCATGGCAAGTCTCTTAACGTCTATCTGCCTCAGTTTCCTCATCTGTAAAATGAGAATAATAATTGTACCTCCTAGGTTGTTTATCATTAAGATAAAATGATATAATAATAAGTGATTTTCAAACCTTTAAGTGCTATATAAATGCTAACTATCTTTATCTTTATTGTTAAAAGAGAAGCCTACTTTTATTTTATTTTATTTTTTGCTTTTTGGAGGAGGGAGGGCAAGGCAATTGGGGTTAAGTGACTTGCCCAAGGTCACATGGCTAGTAAGTGTAAAGTGTCTGAGGCTGAATTTGAACTCAGGTCCTCCTGACTCCAGAGCCTGTGTTCTACTCACTGTACCACCTAGCCACCCCAAGAAGCCTACTTTTAATCAGTGAAATCGATTAAAAAGCATTTTTTGCCTTTGTTTTTCTCCACCTCCTTCTCTTTGCCTCTGTCTCTCTCACTTTTTCTCTGTCTCTCTCTGTCTCTGTCTCTCTGTCTGTTTTTCTCTCTGTGACTGTCTGTCTCTCTGTTCTCATTTACATAGTTGTATATGTGTTATCTTCCTCACTAGAACATGAACTCCTTGAGAACAAGAAGTCTGTGCCTTTCTTTGTATCCCAGAATTTATCCCAACTCCTGCCACTCAGTAAGCATTTAATAAATATGAATATTTGTTGACTTGTTCCTTGATAAAACCAAACTAGGAAGCTTTAAAAAAAAAAGTCAGTTTGGTTAAACATTGAAAAGAACTACCAATTTTTTTGTTTGTTTTGTTTTGATTTTTTTCTATACTTGAAATTTCATTGGTATAGGGAACTATAGTCTCAAATGGAGTTGACAGGGAACCTTTGGGGTTTATTTAATGGGGTGGGGTTGGGATGATTTGATCAAACCTGTTCTTTAGGAAGATTAATTTGACAGCTGAGTGGAGAATGCATTTGGACTAGGTAGAGGTGTGAGTCAGGGAGACCAACCAGATAACTATTACAATAGTCCAGGCAGATAGGGATAAGGTAAGAGGAGAAAAGGGGACATGAGAGATGTGAAGGAAGTATGTTCACTCCCTCCACCTGTGCAGAGTGTAGTTTATAGTGTTAGACTAGAGCCTCACCTGGAACACAGACAGGTGCCACAGAGACTTGCTCAGGATCACAAGCAAAATATGTCAGAGATAGGACTTGAACCAAGGGTATTTCTGACTCCAAGGCCAACCCTCTGTCCACCATTCCATTGCATCCTTTTTTCTAACTATGTCAACAGCAACAAAGTCAAACAGTCCCTTAAAAATATACTTTAATATTTACTCCTCCCCCATTTGTGTTCAAATATATCATTCGAACTGAACTTCTGAATAGGGTGACATGTTTTGCTCACAAGAAATCAGTGGATAACTTGCTATTAAGAAGGAGAACCTTGATGGTGACTAACTTCATAATTCACCAGACGTGAGAATGTGCTGGCTTTCAGTTAGGCTGAACCTGAGATGCCTCCAAATGGTTATCTGGAAAAAGAGACATAGATTCTATAGCTTTGCCTCTTCCAGATTTCACCCTCAAGAAAACTACCAAAGAGGATTAAAATGAAACCTCAGATAGCAAATAAAAATTTTATCATTTATATATCACTGATACTTCAAGAATCCATAATTTTATCACCATGGATCATGTTTCTGCCAATCCAAATAATAACCCTTTTAACTCTTAGTAGATCACTCAATCACAAGCATATATTAAACATCTACTGTGTGATAGGCACTGGACCAGGTCCTCTGTATACAAAGACAAATTAATGTGGATACAAAGACAAATTAAGCCCTACCCTCAAAGAGCTTATATTCTAACAGGAGAAAAAAACATGCACATAAATGGGTATCTACTAAATTGGTGTAAAGAAGCCTTAGTGAGGAAGACACGGACTGACAACTTGGAGGAATTAACAAAGGCCTCATACTGAAGCTTGGACTTGATGTGAGCCTTATTGGAGGAAACCAGTAGATGGTTTGAGTTGTTTGGGACCTTCACGATTGATTACACAGGGGGCAGCTTTCTAGTAATAAGACTCTGAATTAGATCTAAGAGCTAGATCTTAGGCAACAGATATAGAGTCTATATCAATGTCCATCCTTGGTGCCTTTCCAGCTTTATTGAACCTACTAGAGTCTGGTCTCTGCTGCACAGCATTTAGGACCTGGCAAAAGAAATCTCCCTGCCACAAGGAGGCATTAGAGGAGGGCTCTAGTGGAGGAATTCAACAAACATTAAGGCAGGAGTTCTTAACCTTTTTGTGTGTGTGTCTTGGACCCCTTGAGCAGTCTGGTGAAGCTTGTGGACCCCTTCTCAGAATAACCTTTTTAAAGGCATAAAATAGAACATGTAGTATTACAAAGGAAGTCAATTATGTTGAAATACAGTTGTCAAAGTACTTAAAAAAACCTCTCACAGATCCAAGATTAAGAACCCTCATATTAAATGGTCATTACTTGCCAGCCTCTGTGCTAAGCCAAAAAGTTAAACAATCTCTGGCCCAAAAACACAGTATCTTAGTAAAAATTAAAACTCTGAAAGGAATTTAATTTCTTTGCTTACCACATCATCATTAACTGTCTCCAGATGGAGTGATGAGTTGGCATGATTGATCAGCCCCAGTGCATAATGAGCTAAAATGAAATGGTCGGTAATGTGAACCATTTCTGTCTTTTGGGGAGAGAAATATCAATGTCCCACACTTGTCATCAAAAGTCTTTTTTTTTCCCCAGGATTTTATTTTAGTCTCAAATGCCAGAAAACAAATAGAGAACAGAAAGAAAGAAACAAAAAACATATCATAAACTTAAATATTGGAACTTAAATACAAAATTAGAAATGAAAGCATGTCATGTGCATATCAGAATTTAAGAGAGGATTCAAAATATGTGACAATAAATTTTCATTTCAAGAAAGCCTATATGATAAGTAATACTCATTGTGAAATCAAAAATCTTTAACTCCAATCTAAGGAAAAATTCTTTTGGACTACTGAAACATAGATCTATAGCCAAAGCATTCTTCGTTTCATGGATTTAGAGGTAGAAGGAACCTTGAAGGTCATCCAGTTCAATTCCTTCGTTTTTTCAGAGCAAAACAGGCCCAGGAAGATTAAATGAATTGCCCAGAATCACATAGCTAGTAAGTGTCTTAGTTGAACCTGAACCCAGTTCTTCCTGACTCCAACTCAGCACTCTCCACTAGACATCACTGCCTCCAGTCCACTTTGCCCATTCCTCAAGGTGTGAAATGTAATTATCTAAAATTCAACAATCTTTCTCTGGAAAAAGAAATCTATAAATAAACTCTCTGTTAATGTAAATTCTCTCATGAAGGAGGACCTACAAATAGAGTTTTGTGTTATGGCTGTGAAAATACTTAAACTATCTTAGCATGTGCTTGATAAACACTCAGTGTTCTCTCCCCTGCCCCCCAAAAGGAAAATAAAGTCGGAAAGCAGTGTGCCCAATGAAATTAATTATTTAAGGTCAGTTCTATCATGACTAGAGGTCAGTCATCACTCCAGCTAAGTGTTTGTCCTTCCTTTAAGGATAGACTTGGTGAGATGTATGATAGATGAGTGCCCTATGACAGCCTGCTAGGACAGTGAGGCCTACTTCTCATTTGGGGCACCTCAAGATTTCTCCAGTTATTTCAGTGGATTCTAGAAAAATTCTTCAACTGAACTTCTTTAATTCACTTTAATTCAGGAAGCAAAACAGGTGATATTAGTACATCTGTTTCACAAAACCAACCAGTGATAGGAAGACCTGAGTGCTTTGCTTTCATGGACAATTTCATCACGTGTTTTGCAGTGGTATGTGTCTTGGTCACAATTTACTTTTTGCTGTTCTTTTTAGTCATTTTGTGCTGAACGTTCCAATAAAGGATGATGCTACATAGAATAGCCAACACATCAGTCATTCTCTTTCCCCTGGTCACGTAGACTTTTCTAGGTCCAGCAAGACCTGAGAGTAAGGAGAAGTAGATATCTCCCTCTCAGTAGTGTTTGTTTAATGCCAACTGAAGCAAGTCTCAACCCCCACCCTCCCCCTCCGCTTACCCTCTTCCCCGAGGGGCAAAGCTTTCGACTCCATCGAGACATAGCACTTGAAATCAGAATGACCTGCTTAATGGCCCCCGGAGTCATTGTTGACCCACTTTCGGTAGCCAGAAACTCAGGTTGGTGCTGCACTGTTTCTTCTTGTGAATTGGAGAAGGTCAAGAAGAGAGGAAGGTAGAAAGTGCTACAGTAAGCTTAAGTTGGATTTTTAGTTTCTTCCCAATGTACAATTTGACAACTGGCACCAAAACAATCCTGTGTATGATACTAGGTATCTTGGGCACCAGCATGATTTTTAAAATCTGTAGGATATGTTTAAGTAATCCTAAGACTCTTAGGAAGGGTACAGGGGCACAGATTTAGCAAGCACCTAACCAGTCCCTAAAAACCAGGAGCCTCAGAGACTGAAGGTATCTCTAAAAGTCTAGAACTAGGACTCAGGCTGGAGTTCATTTCTGGTTAATTAGTCCAGTTAACACTGTTAATTCAGCAATGGATTTTACAGAAATTAGAAAAGACAAAAGTTCATGGATTTTGAGGAGAAAGGTATCTTAGAGGTCATTCATTCCAACCCCTAATTTTTCATATTAGAATTCAGTGGACCAGAGAGGTTTAAATGATTTCCCAAGCTCTCACAGATGGGAAGGAGCAGAGCCAAGAGGAGAAGCCTACTTCGCTAAAGATTTGGCACTCAGCTTTCTGAGTGGTGCTTTCTCATGTCCACAGAGGTTAGTAGCTATTGATGAAAATATAGCTAAAACTAGAACAAGTGAGAGTCTCATTTTTTCTATTAATATTAATGCTACCTATGTATCCCCTACATTACTAAGGGAATAAATGTCATTTATGTTCCATGAGAGAAGGGAACTCTAATTCCAAGATTTTGGGGGGGATTAAAAAATTTAAGCTATCCTCTTGCCCCGGAAGGGCCAGCATCTTGGGTGAACCAGATGTTTTCTAAAATCTTACATCTGGATAGTATGAAAAGAGCTCTTGGAAGTATGGCCCAAGAACTGCTGGTTATTTATGTCACTTTGTGCTGTAGTAGAGAAATTTGGCACCCTTTGATTTAGGACAAAAGCAGAACTAAAGAGCAATGGGAAATAAATGGGATTTGGTATACCTCCATTGCCAAATAGTAAAGCAGCCAGTGAGTGGTCTCTATAATGTGCAACCTGGAGATCAAGAATGGCTTTTGATGACAGGAATAGTGTCGGATAGTATCAGGTTTGTATTTTTGGTAGCTCTGTATTTGTGCAGCTCCCCTGAGAAATCAATCAATGTTGGAGGAGTGGTGTTAAAGAGCAAATGGTTTCTCTGGTTTCTCCAGATACTATTTCTCCAGTTTCTGTCCACAACCCTTTTTGATATTTCTAGGTATGTCCTGAAATATCTCTTGGTTTTGAAATGTGCAAGGGCAAAATTTTCTTTTCAGGTTCATGACACTTTTATTTGGAGCTTGTGTCCTAAGCCGTAGATCTGAGAAGGAGACATTGCTACTTCAGAGTTATTCCTGGTTGAATACAGACTACAGCCATCAACATCCCCTACAACAATCTGAGTGTGTGGGAAACTATGTTGGAGGGGAAAGGGTCATTTATCAGAAAGAGAACATTTTTCTTACTTGCTTTTCATGTGGTCTGTTCCATTCACAGTATGATAGATATTTTGTAATGTTTAATGGAGAACTCCATAGTGTTAAACACTGTAGTAAAAATGACATGTTTTCTGCAAGAAATAGGCATTTGAAAGTTCAGTTTAATTCAGAATTCATACTATTCCTGCAGTGTATAATAAATACACTGTGCTAGGTTCTGGGTAGATAAACCCAAAAAGGAAACAGACCCTGCCCTCAAGGAGCATACCTTACAATAATCATTATTTAAAGGCTATATATGTATAATGGGAAGACATAGCATGTTCAACAGATAAGTAAATATAAGATAGTCTAAGGAGGGAGACAGCACTAAGTAGCAGTATTGAGTAAGCTTTCCCATGGGAGTTAGGATCTGGGTTGAGCTTGGATGGGAAGTTTAAGGCATCTCAAAGATGAATATGAGGAAGAAGCACATTCTAGGCATGGAGACATGGTCTGGGCAAAAGCACCAAGGTGCTTTTGAGAGAAGAAATAAATGCAGAGACTGAAGACTATCAAGTGAGTCAATTAAGCTAGAACATAAAGTGCATGAAAGGTGGGTAATGTGAAATAAGCTTAGGAATGTGGATTGTAGACAGACTGCGCAGGGCTTTAAATGCCAAGTTAACGATTTTATAATCTATTCTAATAACAGTAGGGAGTGATTAAAGATTTTAGAGCAGAGGAGTTGACATAGTTAGACCTATGCTTTAGAAAAGATTATTTTGGCATCTGTGTGGAGGATGGATTAGAGAAGAAAGAGTCTAGAAGCAGAGAGTCCAGTTAAGAGGCTTCTCAGATTATCATCAGGTTTCTTTGTGTTCTTTGCAGCAAGGATTAAATCATACTTGTCATCTCTCTCTCTCTCTCTGTTTCTCTCTCTCTTCTTGTTTCCCTTAACATAATACCAGCCAAAATTATATATAGTATGCCCCGTTCGAATTTGCTGTGCTGTTCTCTATATTTTCCCCACCTTAGTTGGACCATTGGCATTCCAGAATCTGTTATTTCTTCCCTTTACCAGATGCCTAACAAGTGTTAGACATAGAATTATCATAGAACTTATGTGCTCTTCAGTTGTGTATGCAGTGCCTATTGATTAGGTACTCGATTTTTTGTTGAATGAATGGTTACTGATGAATTATTTTATTGCTGACTCTCTTCAATGACAGATTGGAGAGGTAATGTAGTGAAGAGTGCTGGATTTGGGATCAGAGAACTTGGATCCTAGATACTCACTAGCCATGTGACCTTGGGCAAGTCACTTAATCTGTGGCCCCCAGTTTCTTTATCTGTAAAATGGGTAGGTTCCATCTGATAAGATATTACAATCTCTTCTGTTCTAAATCTGGGAGCCCCTGGCTTGATCTTCATGCACAACTTTGCCAGTTGCTAGCCATCTGAACTTACGGGCAAAGTGCTTAACCTCTGGCCTCGAATTCCTTCATCTGAGTGAATTGAATGAGGTGGTTTCCAAGATCCTTCATCTAAAATCTTCTGATTCTCTTCCTTCAGCTGTCAACTGAAAATGTTCTCTAAGGCACAAAATATAGGAATACATTCAAGAAATTGTTTAAACTACTGTTCCAAAGCAATATACCTCCAGAATAATAAACCCTTAGTCATATTACCATTAAATGTTGTTTTTTTTTCAAACATTATCAGAAGCCTCATTCTCAGACTTTAGACAAAACACTTAAACATTAAAAACAAAAAGCCTTAGTACTACTTTTCTTAATTTGTTGACTGATATGATGCTTTTTGAGGTACCAAATAAATGATGCCATCTGAAAGGCCGTCTGATTTGAAAAGAACTGAAAATCCACCAAAAACCAGCATTATGACTTAAGAAGGAAGGAAGGAATCATCTTGTTGGTTGTGCTGATGGAGAGAAAAGGAGGGATATTCTGTTGTGTCCAGGTTGCTCGAAGAGTTTTGAATTTTCCAAAGAGTTGGAAACTGAAGAAACCCATGCCTGTCAGGAAAGCAAAAACAAAATAAAAATTTGCTGCTCAATTTCTTTCTTCTCACTCTTATGGTATCAGAAAGAACTCATGTGAGATTCTAGTCTTCATTTGTTCTTTTACTCCCTAGCTTCCAGTCCAAGAATTCTATATTTCCTTAAGTTGTTAGCATTTTACCCAAGTTAAACATCCATTGGGTGTTCTGTGTTCATATTATTAGCCAACTCTACTTGCTTCTGCCTTTTCAAGTCAAGTCAACAAGCATTTATTAAGTACCTACCGTGTGTCAGGTAGAGGCAGCTAGGTGGCACAGTGGATAGAAGGCCAGGTCTAGAGTTAGGAGGAACTGAGTTCAAATTTGGCCTTAGGCATTTACTAGCTTTGTGACCCTGGTCAAGATGCTTAACCCTGTTTGTCTCAGTTGCTTATCTGTAAAATGAGCTGGAGAAGGAAATGGCAAACCACTCCAGTGTCCTTACCAAGAAAGTCCTAAATGGGGTTATGAAGAGTTGGACATGACTGGAAAACAACTGAACAACAACAAAGTGTCAGCTACTTTGCTAAATACTTGGGGATATACAAAGGCAAAAATAGTCTCAGCTATCAAGGAGCTCATGGTTTAATAGAGAAGACAACATTCAAACATTAATGTAGAAACAAAAAAATATGCAGGATAAATTGGATATAACCACAAAAGGAAGGTGCTAGCAGGTGACTTAGCAGTCAGAGACTTTATACTACTTCCATTCTCCAATACCAACTAACATAGTACCTTACATATTAGATACTTAAATGTTTTTAAAATGTATTTGTTGATAGGTTGTCGTTCCACTGGCATTCAGTGGCATTTGTGCCAAGTTATTGTGGGAGAAGCATTAAGTAGAGCATTGAAACTGGCATCTGTGAGATACATACAGTTTGATTCAGGACATATGTTAAGTATTTGTTAATGAGAGATGTTTGCTAAAGTCCTCCACTGGTTCTTCATGGTGCCATGGAGGGAACTGAGTTCTCAAGTCTTGGCAGGTGGGGAAATCTTTGGATAAATAAACTCTTTATTCTGTCTGTCATCAGAGGACCAGCTGAACTATACTTTAGGAAGTTCATGACTAGTTTGGCCACAATGGGATGAATTTCTTCAGCTTCAGTAAGTCATGGAGACCATCTACTAAAGCTCTATACTTTAGCAGATGGTCCCTATACCTCTTGATTCCCCCAGTTGTTAATGCCACCTCTTAGTGACAATGTAAAGGTTACATGTATAGATCCTATATTTACTTACCCTATAACTACTTATGTTGTTGTCCCCTTGTGGAATGTAAGTGGAATGTAAGAGCTAGGATTGTCACACTTTTGTGTTTGTATCCCTAATACTTGGTACATGGTCAACAATAAAGACTTTTTGATTAATAGGCGAACTACAATTTGTGTTACTGGAGGGAAGACTACATAAATGAAATTACAGATCCTTGAAATATTGGCAAGGAATTAATGAGGAGAGAGCATAGGTGAATTATTTAAAAGAAAAAAAAGGAATAGCTAATCCAAATGACTTTTTATTTGGCTTTGGAATATCATCAGTTTCTCATTCATTCCTATTTTTTATAAACCTGGTTCTGTTCTTACTTAATACAGCCTAAATGTGGACAGCCAAAGACCCTGGTGACTGAGGAATGTTAAAGGAAAGGCTATACAGGTAATCAGATAATGCACTCATGGAAAGTTGAAAATTGGTGATGTTGAGAAATTTGAGTCGACCTTAATATTCCAGTGTTTTCCCAACTCCAGATTCCCCCCCATATCAAGCAGGTTTTCACCTCTGCCCTTAGAGTATCCTTAGAGACCCTCTGGAGGTACATCCTACTTCATAGGCTCTTCATTCATGCTTTCTTTACTGCAGTCTCCAATAAAAGTAGAGAAGACACCTGAAGATGAGAGTTGAAGCCTTTTAACAAGCTATTTTGTTCTCAGTAACCAGACAGCATCACTGGTCTCCATAGTTCTTTGATTGTATACCTCTATCAGTAAAAAGAGTTTTGAGCACACCTCCCCCAATATATACATATATATATATATAAATGTGTATATTTACTCATATATACATTATGTATATTGCTACTATACTAATAATTATGTGCATTATAAAATTGAAGCAAAAATAGTAGTTTTAGAAGGATAAGATACATTTAAAATAATATTTGATCCTAAAGTCAGAGGGAGCCACTGTGGTTTATTGAGAAGGGGAATTACATGGTCCGACCTATACTTTAAGAAAAGTACTTTGGCCTTGTGAAGAATGTTTTGGAGAAGGGAGAAACTTGAGTCAGGGAAATTGAGTAGGGAAGCATTGTAATAGTGCATCCAGTAAGAAGTGAGGTGATGAGAACCCATACTATGGTGGTGGCTTTGTGACCAGAGGGAAGGAATCATATACTAGTGATATTGTAGAGGTAGAAATAAAAAGATTTGACTCCTTAATGGATATCAGGAGTGAGGAAGAGTGAAGAATTCCAGATGATTCCTCACCCGGGTGACTAGAAGGATGTGATATGCTCAGTAGAAATAAGGAACTATAGAAGAGGGGTTGTGGTTTATCCTTCATTCTCAAAGACAAGATATCAGGAAGGTGATGCCATGACTTGCAAGTGAATTGGATTTAAGTGAGGGAGGGCTGTGCAAAGTTACCAACCTCACTTTATCCTCCAGGGGTCCAGTGGCCAGATATAGATCAGGACAACTGGAAATGGCCCAGCAGAAGAGGGGTAGATTCTGGGGAAAAGATAGTGTAGTGAACTCTGTGATGCAGATTGAAACACCATACTAGCTCATCCTATGAAACTTACTGCCACACCAACAGTGAAAAAAGGGGGCAAGTTAAGATCTTCTTGGTGATTATCCCTGTAACTCAAACCATACTCTAAGAGGTTGCTACAACCATGAAGTGATTTGGTGGGGCAAGAAGTGAAAAATTTTGCCAGTGACACTTTTGTAATTCTTGTTCTGGGTGCCCTGATAGAAATTAGAGAAGAGCTTCCCTAAAGGGACAGTGCCTGGTTCAGAAGAGAGGATTTGGGAGCCCTGTTGAAGACAAACCCCATGATTAGCTATTGCAGGGAGGATGGGATTCAATCCAACCTCTCAACATCTGATTCATTAAACATATACCCCTTGGGGTCAGGCTAATGCCTCCATTTTGGAGATCACTGGCTTAGGGCACCCCACTATATTTTAGAATTTATGCAATGTTGCAAAAGCAGCAAATTCTAGAAATGGGTTGGTGTTTAGTCCTTGCTATACCCCACGATTGGGACCTGCATTTTTATCAGTACCTGAAACTGCTCCTTCTCCAATTTTACTTCCTGTCCATGTGCCAGGAGAGGCAGGTTAAACATGTGAGACACTGCTTTATAAAATCATAGGGTCATAAGTCTAGAAGAGACCTTAGAGACCTTTTCCCCCATTTGATAAAGAAACTGAGGCCAGTAAGTAAAGTGAAATGACTGCCAAGGTAACAAAACAAGTAGTAAGAGTTAGAGCTGGGATTTGAACTCAGGTCTTATGACTACAAAGTCACTGCTATTTCTGCAGTACCATATTGCCTCCATATTGTTTTTCTATGGTCATTAGGGGATGATATATAGAGTCATTGCTGCCAATTTTAAAAGTAATTTAAAACACAGTCCCGTATCCTACACATTACTACTGTGGTATGAGAAAGTAAGAAAAACAGTCTTCGTTTTGTCTCAAATTTCTTTATTACAGAAATTTCTTGACCTTCTTGCCCCTTTTCTACAGGGTGGCCCCAAAATCTTACTGAAATTTTAAGCTTCAATTGCTTAATCTCCTTGAGTTTTATTTTTAGAAAAACGACATTATAGAGTATGACTAAATTGAAACCAGTAAATTAAATCCAAAAGACAGATACCCTTTGGAGATGTGTTGAATTTTTAGGAAATATTTAGGAAATATTTTTCATATTTGGTTATGTGAAATTTCAGGTCTTCAGAATTTTAGAACATTCACTGCCAGTCAGCTGAATGTTTTTCAGAACAGAATAAATGCACATAATACATTAAGACTTTATCTCCACCTCTGCACTTCTTCTAATGGATGTCAATAATCCTCTGTTTGTCTCCTGAAGAGAGATATTTAGTAGAGAAATGCAGTAATGAAGAACGTTGGGGTGATAGGTCAGAAAATACATTTTTAGCCTTAATTAAGAAATCCATAACAGCACTTTATATTGCTGCAAAATAATCCATTCACTGGTTATTCTGCTGCATCATCCTCAGAACTTAATTTCTTATTCCAGGTGGGTGTATATTTTTGGAAGCCACTAAATAGTATTAAAATCCCCTGAAAAAATACAAAAAATAATATGACAGACAGTAGCACTGTAATAATGATTCCAATTTTATAGTATGATAAACCTAATCATTTTGTTAAAAAACATTCTTTCATCATATTCATTTTTAACTTGACAAGTTTCATTTTTCTCATCACTGTATACATTCATTTTTCTTCACACTTGAACTGCAGTGTAGATCACGGCTCAACAAACTCCAGGCTTCATGGTACTAGCAGTTTCTTTGTGCGCTTTAATATTTGGGGCTCCCTCTTAAAACTACAGTCAAGCTCTTGGTTATTTCCACTCCTTTCACCTTGTACATTGGACAGCACCTCTTAGTCTGAACAGTATTAGAGATTTGCCTAGTTGTACTTCAGGCTTTCTTCTGTCACCACACCTACACCAACACCTGTAGCTGCTCCTTCTCCCGTTTCACTTCTTGTCCCCACTCCAGGAAAGGAAGGTAAACATGTGAGAGATTGACAACTACTACATTCTGAAGGCTTTCACATTCTGCCTGTCTCTCCCTTTCATTCATCTCTCCTTGAAAACTAAAAATATTCATCTGACTTCTAAATTGAAGGACTGACTTCTATATCTAAAGCAAATTTGTCAAACTCTGGTATAGGACATAAGGGGGTATATCATCTGAATTGTTTACATTTATTTCCCCCTCTCCCTTCATTCATATTCATTCTCATTCTCTCTCTTTCTGTGTCTATTTGTCTCTGTCTCTTTCTCTTTGTGTCTCTGTCTCTCTCTTTCTCTGTCTCTCTCTCTCTGTCTCTCTCTCTCTCTCTCTCTCTTTCTTTCTGTGTCTCTGTCTCTGTCTGTCTCTCTCTCCCTCTTTCCCCTATCCTTCTTTTACCCTCCACTCCCCCTCCACGCCCCATGAAATCTGATGCTTAATTTGTGGCTATCCTGGGGAAGTGTTTCATTAGTTGAAAGAAAATTGGAAAGCATTTTACATTGCTTATTACAAATCATTTATTGGAGCTCCACTAAGTAAAGGGGATTTATCTTCCCATTGGTGTGCAGGTAACTCCTATTAACACTAATTGAGGTGTTAAAATCAAAGGACATGTGAAACCCATAATACAGAATGCATTTGATCTGAGAACCTCCCACTTCACAAAGAATGACTCATACCCATGGAGCATCAACAAGCACTTTACATACAATTTTTTATGACTCTTTTAAAAAATTAGAAAATTACTGAGCGTTTCATAGTACACTCATATTACATCCTGCCTAGTAACTCTTAAAGGTTGCCACCTGGCCAGTGTTAACCCAAACAGGTTGGAAATTATAGGGTCTAACCACCACTGAGACAAATTTTAAGATCAGAGGCTTCATCTGGGACTGCCATTCTTGCTGATTTTCCTACTATATGACTGTTGTTTCTGGTTTGTTTTTTTTCTCCTCCTGGCTCATGGTGATAACAGTGATGGCAGTTACTGGAAAGAATACACTGGACCTAGAGTCAGGAGAGAACTGGGTTCAAATCCAGACTCTTATAATTACAAATTGTGTGATTCCCTCTAGGCAGGTCTCATGACCTCTCAGTTTTTCCATCTGTGAAGGGGAAATAAGACTTACACTCAAGTGCTTTATATGCCTCACATATTATACTGTTTAAACGTGAGTTATTATTAGAGGCTAGATAGTGAAGGATTAAAAGCTTGGTGGGTGGGAGAGGTACATTAAATGTAGCAAAGGGGCTTCCACTTATCTCTTTGTATTTCTGTCCTGGATATTTTGGGACTGGCTTGGTGTGACGACGACACACTCAATTGCTACTATGTTGAGAGGGTTGTGGGCTGGCAAATATAATTTACTTATTTGTAAGACTGTGTGTTCATTTGAATGCTACCCTCAGATCTGTGAAAGAGCCTTGAAGGGGCAGCTAGTTGGTGCAGTGAATAGAGCACCGGCCCTGGAGTCAGGAGGACCTGAGTTCAAATTCGGCTTCAGAGACTTAACACTTACTAGCCGTGTGACCTTGGGCAAGTCATTTAACCCCAATTGCCCTGCATTCCCCTCTTCACCCCAAAAAAGAGCCTTGAACCTTTCTGAAAATGCTGGAATAAATTTCTGGTAATTGGAATACACCCTACCCCTTCAATTTAAACACATTGTTAGTTAAAACTGAGCTTTATATCTGTTGGTTACTACTAAAATATTTTAGATCATTTTTCTGCAATAAATATTTATTCTGTCACTTGACCATGGACCTCAAATAGCTAACAGGATATATCTCTGCAAAAAATTCTCTATTTTTAGATCTGAGTAGTTAATTTCCCCCCCCTTTCCAAGCCTTATTATCTTTTACTTGTCTTTTATCTTCAAGAGTACACTAATCTTTATGAGAGTTTTGGGTGTTTGGAAAATAAATTCAACTTGGGGTAGACACAGGGAAAATTTTCACATTTATTTGTAAGTTGGAAAGGGCCAGACTGCTATATTTAAAGTAATCAGTATCATTTTATTGCCTTTTGATCAATTTTTGGAACATTTAAAATGCATAAAACATGAGAGTACTTGCTTCTTGTTTAATTCTGGACAGAGCATTTTAAATTGCCTTTCCCACAGAGGGAGGTATTTTTCTAGATTTCTATAATGTTGTATTTATTCATTGATCACAGAGAGAGTGTTTTTCCCATGGTGACAGTCTGAGAGAGCCCATCTAGTTTTGTCCTTGGAAAATGACTGAATCTTTCAGTGATCTCTTCTGAGAACTGTAGGTTCCATTTGTAAAAATGAGCTGGCATCCATTTCTGTAAGTGTTAGCCTAGATATTCTGAGTGGGCAGAATATAGAATATTCCCCTTCGTGACTGAACCGCCTTTTCAGCCGTTCTTTCGGAATAAGCACGCAGTTCCCAAGGGAAGGAGGCAAATCCTGGCTATTATTAATATGTAGCATCCATCTGGCATTGTAGAGAAACAGATACAAAAAAGCAAAATGATTTCCATTTATTCTTCACTACAGCTCTGTGAAGTAGGTCGGGACTTTTCTTGTTTTACAAATGAGGCAAAGGAAGCATGTAGAGGTGAATTGAGACTTACCTAGGGTCAAAGATCAAAGCCAGCAATTCTGGATTACATAATAAAAACTTCTTTCTCATATAATCCCAAACATATCAAAATTCACTATCCAAAAGACATTTAAATTGCTAGTGTTGTCAGAATACCCATCTTATAGACTATTTTCTATCAGATTTTTACTGTGTATGGTTCAATTTCAAGAGACATAATTTCCAGCTCAGAATCCTATGAGCCTATGAAGCTTCTAGCTAGAGCTGAATAATAATATAGGCTTTTTCATAGTTAATTCTCTCTAAAGGTCCTATTCTGATACCTTGTCCTGGCATAGAGATAACTCTGGATTCTTGAAAGTGGATTCTACCAGACTGGAAAGACTAAGGTGTATTCTGGGTGACAAACTTGATGTGCTATCCAAGAACCAATTTCTTGAAACACAGAGAATGTGTTTACAGAGTATTTATAGAGAATCACTCACCAGAATGTTGGTAAAGTCTATTTACAGAAAACTCATTGACTGGATACAACAGAGGTAAAAAAAAGCAAACAAGAAAAACCAATACCAACTTAAAAACCAAAAATTAAAATTCTATTATTCATTTTGAGGGCCATTATACAAGCTATAGTCTGGTCTGTCTAGACAAAGTGTCAACTCTGGAGAAGGAGGAATGGATAAAAGTTAAGGACATGCACTCCGATGATCACTATTTTTAATAGAAGTTTGACCAGTGACAAGACACTAGCCACAACAAAGAGCCCAGAAACCACCTTAGCCACCAAAACGCTTGATTTCCTTGCCAAGGTGAAAGATGTAGCCACAAAGTATAGTACCTGCTAATAGTACAAGCTCATTTGGGAGATTTTTGTGGAGTAGGGTAACACACAATATGAACAGTATCTATTCACAAAACATCGAAGATTAATTGGGAAAACAAACCTTAATGAGACACAGCTAAACTAGATTATCCCAAGCACATTCATAGTTTAAACTAGAAGACAACAAATAGGTATTAAATGGGTCAGCTCTATTGCCATTCCCCACCTCATTCCTAGTGACGAACTGTCCCCATAATTACAGATCAGCACCTTCTCTGTGCCTTAGAGGAGAGTTGCCTGGGACCTTGAGAGGTTTAGTGGATTGCACAGAATCAGACAGTCAGTGTGTCAGATGTAGGATTTGAACCCATATCCTCCTGACACCATAGCCAGACCATTATCCATTCTACTTCATGCTGCCTGCTGCCTCTATTTCTCTATTACTAGATTCCAGTCAGAAACAGTAGAGGAAACACCACAACCTTACCACCTAATGTACTTTGAGAGGAAGTACTCTGGGTATATAAGATCAAGTCAGGAAGAACAACTCCAAATATATAGGAAAAATCTATTCCTGGGCAACTGTAAAATTAAAAAAAATACCCAGGGGTTGCTTTTTCAAGCTGTCTCAAAGCAGAGAAGATTCCAAAGGAAAGGAACAGATCACAAATTGTGCTTTTATCCTCTCCCCCCACAAAAGTAACTGAGAAGCTATGAGCCCCTACTCTCCAAATATACTGTCTGTATTTTCTCTGTGCTTTAAGTTTTTTCATAAGAAGGATCTTTGTACTTATTGAGGCTATTCTTAATATAATAATGACAATAACAATAAATAGCTAATACTTGCACAGCGCTTTAAGGTTTACAGACTGTGTTACATATATTATCTCATTTAATCCTTGCAACAATTCTCTCAAGTAGATGCTGTAGTTGTCCCCATTTTGAAGACCAGGAAACAGAAAAAGATGTTAGGTGACTTGCTCACAGTCACAGGGTTGTAAGTGCCAGAGGCAGGATTCAAACTCTGGTCTTCCTGACTCCAAGCCTTGCATGCTATCAACTGTGCTACATAGATGTATGAGAATTGAGTACAAGTACCATCATTTCCCATACCAGTTTGAGACCAACTTAGAGGCAATCTTGTCCAACCCACATGATTCCTTTTTGTTTGCATTCGTATGCATCCTCGCCTTTGCTTGAACACTTTTAGTGTTAGGGAACTCAGTATCTTACTAAGCTGGCCATTTTATTTCATTTATTTATTTTTAATTTGACCATTTTATTTTTGAACAGTTCTAATTGTTAGTTCTAATAGAACAGTTCTAATTCCCTATATTGAGGAGAATGGTAGAAATGGAAAACACTGGACTGGGAATGTGAGGATTCCTTTCTCAATCATTTTCTAGCTATGGAATTATTGGCAGATCCCTGCCCATCTCAGGGCTTCAGTTTCCTCACCTATAAAAGGAGGAAATTGTGCTCAGTGATCTCTAAGGTTTTTTCAAGCTCTAACTAGGGGTGGGGAACCTCTATCCTCGAGGTCACATGTGGCTCTCTAAGTTCTCAAGTGTGGCCCTTTGACTGAACCAAAGATTGCTTCTAACCTGTATTGAAGTACTTGGCACAAGTCTGAGCAGTCTTCTCTGCTTTTCCACTAGAGGGAGACATACACATCCAGGTGGTAAAAGCTTGACTGAAGGGACATTCTGACTATACCACTATACACTTTAGGCCAAAGAGTGTGGCTGGGATTAAAGGCAAAAGCCTTGGGTAAAAGAGTTCTTGTGGAAGCAGAGATCAGCTTCAAAAGTGTGGAACTCACCAGCTACTCCAATGGATAAAATAAAAGGGAGAAGAGCCCCACTCCCCCCAAAAGGAAGACAAAAACATTATATTTATCTCAATTATGGAAGATAGATAGTTTTATCTGTCGAAGAAAGGTAATTATTGGAGACAAAGGAAAAGGATTAGGTTGTATAAAATGTTTAAATCTATACAGCAAAAAAAAAAAACCAAAGTGAAAATAAAAATAGCAACTGATAGAAAAATAATTTAGTAAATAATTCTGATAACAGTTAATAAGAGCAATAGTTAATCACCAGTGGATTTAATGAGCCCAAGGATTTGAACAACTTATGAAAAAAACAAATATAAAAATTGTTCAAATCCTGCCTCAGATACTTACTAGCTGTGTGACCCTGGGCAAGCCACTTAACCCTGTTTGCCTCAGTTTCCTCATCCGTAAAATGAGCTGGAGAAGGAAATGGCAAACCACTCCAGTGTCTTTGCCAGGGAAACCCCAAATGGGGTCACAGTGAGTCAGATGTGACAGAAACAACTGAACAACAAAAATTAGAACGCGAGTTTCTTGAGGGCAAGACTGACTTGTTTGAACAAATTGTCGTATATGAATATAATGTATATAAATTTTTTGTTTCACGATAGATATGAGGAACTCAGAGAAATATGGAAAGACTAGCAGGCAGAAGCTGGAAAGCAATATATACCATGAATACATATATATGTATGTATGTATGTAATATAAATGAAAAGAACATTAAAATGAATCTGAATGCTGTAATTATGAACAATCTTGGTCTTGGAGACGAGATCAGGAAATGCTTCTCCATCCTTTCATTAGAGAGGTGGGGATGTATGGCTGCAGACTGTTGCATATACTCTTAGATGTGGTCACTATGTTGGTTAGCCCTGAAACATTTTCCCAGGATTGGTGTAATCATCTTTTTTTTTCTTTGGTCTGAACTTATGATTGTATCAGTATGGAAATTTTCTATATGGAAGCTCTTTCAATTTAGATAGTCCAGCAATTCATCTGTAATCTGTGGTCTTGAAGAGTTATCAAAGGCACTGAGCAGTTAAGTGACCACCTAGTATGCATCAGAGACAGGAGTTGAAACCCAGTTTTCCTTAATCCAAAGCTGATCTTCTATCCACCAAGCCATATAAAGGATCTGATAGTATAAAACATACTGAGAAATCCAAAGTCCAATATGGTTTGTGAAATTCAAAGTATTTATTTCTGGGGTGGGGATGTAGTAGGGAGTAGAAGAGTGGGCTACACTTGGAGTCACAAAGATCTTGGTTCAAATCCTATCTGATGAGTTGGGTGACCATGGGCCAGTCACTTCACTTCACTGGACTTCTGTTTCCTCCTCAGTCATGTGGGTGTAGTAATAACCATAGCTCTTACATAACAGGGTTATTGGTCTCAAATGAGTTCATTTGAAAAGCATTTTGTAAACTTGATAATTTATATATTGTTATATAGTTTTTAATCATAGAAAAGTGAAGTCATTGGTAGTGAGCACATATCTATTAACATCCTATTTTTCATATAGGCTGTTTATTTGTTAGACTGCTGGCCATTAGTTAAGAGTCCAGCCTATGGCTGTCAGCGAATACTTGAGTTTATCTTCCCTTTTTATAAAATTAGGGCAGTTAGGTGGCACAAGAGATAGAGTGCCAGCCCTGGAGTGAGGAAGACTCATCTTCCTGAGTTCAAATCTGATCTCACACACTTACTAGCTGTGTGACCCTGGACAAGTCACTCGACCTTGTTTGCCTCAGTTTTTTCATCTGTCAAGTGAGCTGAAGAAGAAAATGGCAAGCAATTCTTAATATCTTTGCCAAGAAAACCCCAAATGGGGTCACCAAGAGTTAGACATGACTGAAACAACAGAACAAAATATGAAATTAGGGGTTTTCTCTCTGAGCGTAGGACTTGCTGCTTAGCCTCTCATTGCCACTCTTCTGAGGTACCATATAATGCTATATGCATTTCATGTTAGACCAAGAATTCTTAACTTTTTATGTGTCATAGATCTCTCTGGCAGTCTAATGAAGCCTATGGACTCCTTCTCAGAATGATGTTTTTAAATACATGAAATAAAATACGTAGCATTACAAAGGAAGTCAGTTATATTGAAATATAGTTATCAAGATACTTTTTAAATGAGTTTACAGGCTCCCAGTTTAGGTATTCCTATGGTAAATGTGCCATGATTTGACCTATGAGATGTATGAGATGTAATTCTATGTCACTGATACCAGAATCTGTCTCTCTCTTTCTCTCTCTCTCTCTCTCTCTCTCTCTCTCTCTCTCTGTCTCTGTCTCTCTCTCTCTGTCTCTTTCTCTCTCTGTCTTTTTTTCTCTCTCTCTCCCCTTCTCCTTTCCCTCCCTCCCTTTCCTCTTTCCTTCTTAAAACAGTTTCATTATCCAACTGATTTCTCTCTGTCAATGACAGCAATATTCTTCTAGTCATTTATGCTTTAAAAGTTTAGAATTCTCACTTGGTTCTTTACTCTGTTTCTTTATATCCTATCAGTCACTAAATTGTATCTCCATTTTTTCCCTCAAAATATCTCTCACTGAAATGCACATCAGAACAACCCTAAAGTACCACCTCACACCTGTCAGATTGGTTGACATTTATAGAAGAGGAAAATGACAAATCTTGGAGGGGATATGGAAAAATAGAGACACTAACGTCCCCACCGTTGTTAGAGTTGTGAATTGATCCACCTATTTGGGAGAACGATTTGGAACTATGCCCAAAGGGATATAAAACTGTATACCCTGTGATGAGGCAATACCACTACTAGGTCTGTATCCCAAAAGGATCAGAGAAAAAGGAAAAGGACATATTTGTGCAAAAATATTTATAGTAACTTGTTTTTTATGGTAGTAAAGAATTGGAAATTGAGGGGATATCCATAAATCAGGGAATAGCTAAACAAGTTGTGATAGAATGCTGTTGAGCTATAAGAAATGAGGAGCAGGAAGGTTTCAGAAAAACCTAAGATTTATATAAAGTGATACAAATTTAAGTCAGCAGAACCAGATAAACATTGTATATAGTAAAAACAATATAGTAACAATGATTAAGTGTGAACAACTTAGTTAGCTATTCCATTCAGTATTTCTAAGATAATTCCAAAGGACTCATGATGAAAAATGTTCTCCACTTCTACAAAGAGAATTGATGAACTGTGAGTGCCAATTGAAGCATATTGTTTTTTCATTTTCTTCATTTTTCTTGCTTTTTTTTAAAACATGGCTAATATAGAAATATGTTTTTGCATGACTTCACAAGTATAATGAGCAACGTATTGCTTGCCTTCTCAATGGGTGGGGAGGGGCTGGAGGGAGGGAGAGAATTTGCAAAGCAAAATTTTTAAAAATGAAAGTTAAAATTGAAAGAAAAAAAAGATGCTCTGTATTCTTCTGTCATCACCCCAGACCGGACCCCAATCACTTCAGCCTAAAATTACTGGGACAGATTCCTAACTGCTGTCAGTGATTTGTCTCTTTTCACAAATCTCTTCTGTCCATTACTACCAGATGTGTCTTCCTTTAAAAACGGTACTGTCATCAGATCCTCCCCTTCTCCTACCTCTTCAAACCTGAATGCCTCTGCCTGCATTTCAGTCCAGGGAGGAATAAATTGGACACATAATACTTAGCTAACGCTATTTTCCAAGCCACCCTTCCACCATAACTCATACCCTTAGGTTTTTGTTGTACTAGTCACTACATTGCTGCACAAGGATAAGATGTTGATTGCTACCTCTTCCTTCACTCATTTCCTTTTCCTGGAATGCCCACTCCTTAGGTCTACCCAGATCCTGATTCCCCTGCCCTCACTTATCTTCCTCTTCTGAAATTCTCTAGTACTATTAGTCTGTACCATGTAATTTAGCATTTAATTATATGTTGTCTTATTTTGTTCACTCTTGTTCCTTGTGTTTTAGCATCATTTACCCATTTTGATGGTAAGTTCAAGGACTGGAAACTTAATTGGAGAGACAACAGAGTAAAATGGAAAGATTGCTGGACCAAAGTCCAAGAACCAGGATTCAAATTCTACTCTGCTACTTTTAAACTGTGTGACCTTGGGAAGGTCTTTATCTGTCTTATTTTCCTCCTGTAAAATGAGAGGGCTCAACTGCTGTTCTCCAAGCTTCCTTAAGCTTCTAAAATCATATTAGCTTATATTTCTTCTCTGTTTTTCATTGCACATAGCCCAGTGCTGAGAACCTAATAAAAGCTAAGCAAATTCTTATTGATTATGTGAAAGCAGAACTTTTGTAAACAGAGTTATTTTGAATGCATTAGAGGAGCTGGTTTTTATACCATTAGAGAATCCCTTTATGAAGAGAATAACGAGCCCCCCGATTTATTTCTTTTGTAAATTCAGGGTTTCATGTCTATTTCTTGTATATGTGCCTTTATGTATGAGAGGTAGTCCCATATACAAATGGACTGTGAGCTTTAGTAGAGGTGATCATGGAAGTTACAAAGGGTCCCCTTACAGAGAGCTGTAGTCAGCTGCAACTTTGCTGTATTCTCTCCCAACTGGAGCTAATTGCACATAGGAAATGTGGCTCTTGGCCACAGTGGCTGCCAATATTAGGAGCTGAGAATAAAGTCATTATCTCTCCTCCATACCCTTCAAATGTTTTCTCTTGACTTGTTGGGGTCACTGCTTCCTGATCTACAGTGAGCTTCCTTCCCCCAACTCTTCCAGTTTCACCAATAACAGGCTCAAGGGGGAAAAATTAACTTGTCTTTTTTGCCATCTGCTCTCCCTGTGTTCTCTCCTGTGATCAGTGATTTCTTTTTCTTGGACAGGCTTCTTCCCTTACATTAGTCCCTTTGCTCATTCATTTTCTGTCCATTCCCTTCTCCTTATGCCTCCTTTCCCATCACCTCATTTCTCTATTCCTTTCCACCCTCCTTCTACAAAAGAAAAACAACAGTCTTGTTTTGAGTCTGCCAAACACTTTGGAAGAAAGTCAAAGGAATTAGAACACCTTCAGGGGCAACAGTCAGAAGTGAGTTTCACAAAAGGATTTGGTAGTTGGTTGTAGCAGGGCCTACATGATGCCCTCCTGATGAGAGGAAGAGGCTGCTGTTCTTGGGAATCCTGGGTTTTCAGGGCCTTTATCCTGGTGACTAGGCCTTGTTTTTTTTGTTGTTGTTGTTGTTGTTGTTTTTTATGTATTAACCTCCTGCCAGGCCCAACTTTTTCATTTTTCAAACAGTTGGCTTTAGACTTGGAGAAAATTTACTGAGGGTGGAAAGATGCTGGACCATAGTTTAACTGAATTTTCCTTTTTCAAATGAAATGGCTTATCCTGTCCTTTCCTTCTGGCTGCATAAATTACAGCAGCAATACACTGCAAAGGGAAAGAAAATCCTTCTCCTGCCCTCCTCCCTAATCTTTACTTATAACTAAATCCAGCAGAGCTCCACAGGATGTAGACATGAAAGTGACCTCAGAGATCACCTAATCCTTAGAGATCACCCCCACCCACCACTTTATAGATGGAGAGAACATAACATAATACAGAGGTTATGTAACTTGCCCAAGGTCACACAGTAGCTGAATCAGATTCCAAATGTGGTCCTCTAATTGCAGATCTGTTGTTTTTTGTTTTTTCTCAAAACCCAGCTATCCCACTTGAGTGACCTCAGTGCCCCTGCAAGTTTGTTCTAGCCAGATCTTCAGCCTGCAGAAATTAGACTTGTTTGGACTCATGGCTTTAGAAACTTTAATATTTGGTTATGGATATGGTGACTTATTTTGTTTCTTTGCCTTTAAATAACTGAAGCTAATCTCGATATCAAGTGAGTCCCTTAATCTCCTTATTTGCATGTCACAGGTTGCCTTCCCTATTGGATTCTGGATTTCAGCAATTAGCCTCCCATTGTCTTTTCAGGAAATGGCATCTGTGTGACTTCCGGTGTGGGCAACTGGTGACCTCTATGGTTAAAATAACTTGGAATGCTTTTTTAGCACTTCCTCTGGGTTGGTCATATAGACTGGATGACTTCGAAAGTTTTTTGGAATGTAAAAAAGTGAGCAACTATTATCAGTGTCCTAGGTCACTAATAGAGGGAGCACAGATGAGCACGGTGGGTGGGATGAATGCTTCTGGGTCAAAATTAAAGCACTAAACTCTTGCTTTTCAGTTCTTTGTCACCAGGAGCATTTTGTGGAACCCCTGTGCTTCGGTTACCCATTTCTATTCTGGATATTTCTTGAAGATTTAAATAAAAGAAATAGTCCAATGGAAAATACATTTTGCAGACAAATGTTAAAAATTGTTTTTGCACATAATTGGGGGAAAAATAAAATATTAAATTGAAAAATACACACACAGAGATCTTTCTGGCTTAGACACTAGCTCTGTGACCCTGGGCAAGTCAATTAACTGCTGTAAGCCTCAGTTTACTGATCTGTAAAAGGGGGTTAATGATAGCATCCACTTCCCAAGGTTGTTGAGGACCAAATGAAATATTTGCAAAGTGTTTCGCAAACCCCAGATAACTATATAAATGCTATCATGGTGGTGGTGGTGGTTGTTCTGGCTCCAAGGCCAGTTCTCCATTGGTTAGGACCAACTATTTGTCTATCTTACACTAGAAATGCTTAATCCAAATAATTCCAGTTCATCTAAATGATGAACATGGATTGTTTATGCCAGGCTGTCTATCTATCTTGGACTAGAAATTCAAGTAATTCCAATTTATATAAATGTCGAACACTTAACCAAAGAGGTGGAAGTTGCCATTAAGTCAAGAGAAAACAGAACTTGTGGCTACGTACTAGGAAACAAAAAGACCATCAGCTTTGTCTGGTTTTGTGAACACGTGATAGATACTGACTTCTGATGATTTCTGCATGAGAATATATTGTATCAGAAAGACATTCTAGTACTGAAGCTTGGACTTAATGAATAGAGAGCTAGCCTTAGAATCAGGAAGACCTGGGTTCAGGTCTGACCTCTGAAACATACTGGCAGTGGACAAGTCATTTAACTGCCCAGCGGCCATGCCCCATACAACTCTCTAGAACTATGAATTATAGAACAGTTATTGATCTGCATTACCCCACATAAGTAAAATCACAGGTTGTTGCCAACTCTCCGTGACCCCATGAACCATACTGTCCATGGGGTTTTCTTGGTAACAATACTGGAGTGCTTTATCATTTCCTTCTCCAACTAATTTTATAGATGAGGAAACTGAAGCAAACAGGGTTAAGTGACTTGCTTAGGGTCATACAGCTAATAAGTGTCTGGAGTCAAATTTGAACTCAGATTTTCCTGACTCCAAGCCCAGCACTCTATGCTTTAAACCGCCTATTTTGTTCAGTCATTACAGAAGTGTTCAACTCTTTATAATTCTGTCTGAGGTTTTCTTGGCAAAGATACTAGAGTGGTTTGCCATTTCCTTCTCCAGCTCATTTTATAGATAAAGAAATCGAGGCAAACAGAGTTAAATGATTTGCCCAGGGTCACACAGCTAGTAAGTGTCTGGGGTCAGATTTGAGCTCAGTTCTTCCAGAGTCCAATCCCAGTGCTCTATTCACTGAGCAACCCAGCGATCTCCAAAAAAAAAAAAAAAAAAAAAAAATCACAGCCCCTAAATAATAAGTTTTCAGTAGGTGCTTAATAAATGTGTATGGAATTGAAAAATAATTAAATTTAAATAGTGAAATGGATATAAAATATACTCAATCTTAAACAGCATGTTTTAGGGTCAGTCTTTGTTTTTCCATATTGCTATGTCCTTATTCTTAATTATCTTCTAAAACTACTGACTGTAGGCAGGGTTATTTCCCTGTTTATAATAAGTATCACTTGACATGATGTCAAATTGGCTGCCAAGGGTGAATTTCTGCTTATGTGAATGGATACAAGTCCCTTTCAAGTTATGTTTTCATGTTGAGACTCCCTCGTGCACACAGAAATTATCAGTATGTCTCTCTACTTGGAAAAGGGATCATTCTGTTGGTTTTCTGTTCATTCTGGCCAAAGACTAAGAGGAACCCTCAATCTGAGCCTTTTTTGACCAATAAATAATGTGCATTTTTCTATTCTTTTTTATGTGCCAGAACAAGAAATAAAAATCCTGAGGTCACTCTTACTCTAGCAAAACCAGACTGCTGTCTGCCCAGAACACATGCCCTGTGCTCTCTTCTCCCAGTACTTTTGTACGGACTGCTTCCTATACCTGAAATGTTCTCTTTCCCCTCTCTTTGCCTGTGAGCCTACTCATCCTGTAAAGCCCTACTCAGATTCTATGAAGACTCCCTCCATCTCCTTACTGTTGTAACCCCCACCACACACATGTAAAATTTTGGGACCTTCTGGCAGCCTTTATCCTTTATTATTTTATACCGTAGCTATTAGTGCCACATAGTTTATTTCTCTATTAGACTATAATAAGCTCCATGAGGACAAGAGGGCCTCATGATATAATGCAGAGGCATCAGACTCTCTGCCTGCAAAACTCCCAAATGAGATCTTAACTAGATCAAAATGTAATTGGGAAATGTTTGACAAAATAAACAAAAATACAATATAATATCGATAATGTTAATTTGTGGTATTCATAGGGATTCATTTCTTTAATGATATAATGGAAAAATAATCTAGATTCAAATGCAATGGACCTCTATGAAGACTTCCCCTATCCCCTTTCAGTTATGACCCCCTCCCTTCCCAACCTTGGACAAAATTTACATGAGGTCCAAGGTTGGGGATCTTGTCTTTGTTCCTCACACAAGGTGTACCTTCTCTCATCTCTATGTCTTTGTGTGGTTCATTTTGCATGCCTGGAATATACCCCCCACTAACTTTTCCTAAAAGGATTCTTCTCTGCCTTCTAGACATGGTAAACCTAAAGGCTTGGTAAACTTAAAAGGCTTAATCCTTTTATTAATGGGATTTGTTCTATGAAGTTTGGATTCCGTCAAAGGGTCATACTTGAGGACCTAGAGGGCCACAAGTGGCCTCAAGGCTGCAAGTTCCCCATCCCTAGACTTTAAGCAATGATTCTTCTCTGAAACCTCTCCAGATCAAGTCCATGGGTAATGCTTTCCCTCCCAAACTACCTTGTGTTCACCTACCATTTTATTGAGCATTTATTCCATATATGTTTCTATATGTACATGCTATCTTCCCAGAATCAAATGTAAGTTTGTTGAGGGTAAGAATTGGTTCACTGATTGCATTTGTATCTCCAGCACCCAACACCCAACACAGTGTATGGCACATAGTAAGCATTTAATAAATGCTTATTGATTGATCAGAGGAGATGCAAAGTTTAGATAATGTCAATTGCTTACACTTCGGTCCTTCTTTAATGTTCACAAAGTACTTTACATACACCTCTCATTTGATCGTCACAACAACCCTGAAAGTTTTTTTCAGATAAGGAAAACAAAGCTCAAAAGAGTTTTAAATGAATTCCCTAGCATCACACAGTATACTTTGCACGTAACAGGTGCTCAGCAAAGTTTTATTAATTAGATTGAATCTACGGTGACATGAGAAGAGCTCTATGCGGTGGAAACTTACTATATTTTCCTATGTAGTCAGTTCCCCACAGTAGTGATAAGTGGAAAATTTGATCACATTGAATTGTTTCTGGTAATGGTGATGGTTGTTTCACTGATCCATCCACTTCCTCACCTGGCTTCCTTTGTGACTAAGAATACAAATTATGAGACACAGCAAGCTGAGATTAGAGATTATCCTAGCCCATGCCAGTGCCCATGATCTAGAGTTTTCTGACAGTTAAAAAAATAAAAGATCAGACAGGCCAGTCATGTTTCATTAGAGGTGTTATAGTTGGACATATTTTGGGGTATTCCTAGGTAGCTACTGAAATTATCTTCCAACTTGGAAATTCTCTGATTCCTGGTTACTTCTCACCTTCAAATCTTAGAATCTCTGCCTCCCTTCCAGGCTTAGTTCAGTTTCTTCCTCTTCTAGGAGGATTCAGTTAAAAGTCTTCACAGAGGTCCATTACATTTGAACCTAGATTATTTTTCCATTATACCATTAAAGAAATGGATCTCTATGAATATCACAAATTAACATTATCTATGTTATATCATATTTTTATTTATCCTGATATCCCAGCTGTTAGTTCTTTCCCTCACTCCCTAAAATAGTTTGTTTTTACTTAAATATGTTTTGTATTTATCTGTCTGCTCATATGTATCAAGCACAGGAGAATATAAGCTCACTGAGGGTAGTGATTATTTTATTTTTGTCTTTCCATCTCCAGCACGGTGCACATAGTAAGCATTCACCAAATGCATATAGAATTGAATCAAGTGTTTATCAAATGCCCATTTTTCTATAGATGACATTGTGGGAAATATCATAGAAATAGAAAACATGGTCCCTGCTTTTAAATAGCGTATATTCTGAATAGTATGCTGAGATTATCTCTTTGTATTCCAAAGACAACACAGACATACCTAAGATTAATAAGGCAATAAGTGAACCAAGATCTTGGAGAAAGACTTATTATTCTTGGTGTTTATCTTGTGTTTTTGTTTTTTGTTTTTCCTATGTGGTCAACTACTAGAGAAATGCAAAAAAAACATGCAGTTAAACCATTGTCAACTCAATTTCCAGCTTTATTCCTTTATTGTACAAATTTTTCAGGTCCATAAATTTTCATTTCCTTGTGCACCATGACTACGGCCTAATGATCGTTAATCAATTAGCATATGTGTCTGAAATATCAGTGAAAGACATTCCTAATAGACATTGTATAGGTTTGATAAGGCTGCTGGGGAAGGAGATTGTTATAGATTCTTCGGGTAAGGCAATATGAGTCAGATTATTGCAGCTTAATGATGCCTTTCTCACTCTCTATGTGGTATTGTGTTTTCAGAACCAGTCCTACAGCTGTGGTAGAAGAAATGTGGTGTATATAAAATTTGTGATAGCTGGGAGAAATTCTGGTAAGTGTTGCTGCATTTATTCCTAATAGCTTTTGTTAGATGATGGGGGCCCATAAAAGATGGTTGCTTCCTTGTTCCTTGTCTCTTTAAAATCTGTGTTAAGCTGAGAGAAGGCAAAATTTTATGATGATGAAATGTAGCTCTGCTTCTGTGTTTCCTGTTAGTGACTGCAGTTTTTGTTGCCGTTGCTGTTTCTAAGGAATATGGTGTTTCCTAGGTATAATGAGGATCGCCTTCAGGGCCAAAGGCAAAGGATATGGTTGACAGCTTAATTTACTTAGTTTCTTGCATTTTCTCTGCTGTTACTGTACAATCAAGGTAATGAGCCTCTTTGCTGAGAGAATAAGAAAGAGAGACAGAGACAGAGATAAAAGAGGATAGAATACAGAGCAGAGCAATCTTGAGATTCTGTGTGTCTGAATATTATTCCAAATTCATCTGTTTAAGCAGAGGAAGAAGAAGGCTAATTGCATTTGGGGCATGGAGAATTAGAGGGAAACAGAATGGCTGATAGCCATTTAACAGACCAGTATTAAAAGACCACTGAGATAAAGTGCCTCCCGTTTGACAAAAATCAATGATCATTTATTGAGGTCCCTACTCTGTGACAGGTAGGGAATACAAGTACAAAAGTGAGACAATCCCTGCCCCTGAAGAGCTTACCGCATGGTATATTAGTAGAAAGAGCTCTGGCTCTAGAGTCTAGAGACCTGGGTTTAAATCCTCACACTCATGCTTACTCCCTGAGCAATCCCTTATTCTCTCCAGGAACTCTCAGTCTCAGTTTCTTCATCTGTAAAATGGGGAGGTTGGAGGCAGTAACCCTCTGAGAGGTCCCTCCCAGCTCTAAATTTATAATCCTGAGACTAGACAGGGCCTACCTCTAAAACCTGAAAAAAATTTTGATGTTTTCTCATCTGTAAAATGAGGGGGTAGACAAGATGATCTTTGCAGGGAGCTCCCTTCTGGCTCTAAATTTATGGCTGGGGTAGCTAGGTGGCACAGTGAATAGAGCACCAGCCCTGGAGTCAGGAGGACCTGAGTTCAAATTCTACCTCAGAAACATAACACTTATTAGCTGTGTGACCTTGGGCAAGTCACTTAACCCCAACTGTCCTACTTTCCCCCCCTCCAAAAGGAAGGAAGGAAGGAAGGAAGGAAAGAAGGAAGGAGGGAAGGAAGAAATTTATGGCCATATGACCCATGTATGACATTATAGAAAACAGGTTGAGGCTCCATCCAACAGATTGGACAAACTCTAAAAGCCAAGCCTCCATAAGAGCATGAGCTTTGTGGGAGGATAGTCAAAAAAGGATTGGTTCTATCCAGGGTGATTTATCATTAGGTCCCTAGTACAATTAAGATCATGGAATCATAGATTTAGAGCTGGAAGAGACTTTTTAAGCCATCAAATCCACTGCCACCCCCCATTTTACATATCAGGAAACTGAGGTAGGAAAAGCACCTAGCTTGTAAAGTCTGAGGTGGGATTTAAACCTCTTCCTGAATCCCAGGCCCAGCACTCTGTCCATCAGTCCATACTGCTTGGTCCAAAAATGATCATAATTTTCATTCCTTACTATACTCTAAACTAGCCAGTGTGGATCTTACACTACTAATCTTATTTGCCAAGGAACTGGTCTGGTTCTTGTGAGTAGATATATATAACTCACTGCTTCTTCTTTCCATTTACTCTGCCACTGAGTGAAATCACCTTGTTCTGGGTTTTGTTTAAGTTTGTAAATTGATAGAACTTAATTTAGAAACAAATAAGATAAGTGTGTTTTAAAGGGAGAAGGGAAGAAAGTAGATTGAACTCTCAGCTTCATACCTGACAGAGAGACTTCCTGTGTGGGAAAAACTGTAGACAGAAAAAAAAGAGAGAGAGAGAGAGAAATGCAGGAAATGAGTAGGGTAGGTTTACATGACCAAGGCATTATTTTCTTGGAGGTGATACTTTCATTTTCAGCCTTTTTCACATATGTGGTACCTTCTCTTTTGAAAGCTAAATAATGTGCTGAAATTTCTTAGGCATGCACTACAGGGGAGTTTGAAAGCCACTTAGTACCAGAACTTTGATCTGTGTGTAGGGAATCATAGGAGAGATACAACAATGTGTTAAAGGTGCAGACTGTGTGCTTGGAGTTAATAGCTTTATTTCAAAGCCTGCCACTCTCATTTCATTGAATTTTGTCTTCTTTTTTACATATAGACTTTTTATTGATATCTTTTGTTTTTATATAACCTACATTTCCCAATACATCCCTTCTTCTCAGAGCCATTCTTTATAATAAAGAATTTTTTAAAAGAAGAAAAAAAAGTTGACAAAACTAACCAACATATCAGAGAAGTATTACATTAAATTCAGTGTTCCGTATCCATAGTCCCCCACCTCAGCAAAGAAGCAGGGGGAGGTGCTTTCTGATATGTCTTCTGTGGAACCCTCCATGGAGTTTCTATGCATTCCGTTTTGATTGTCATTTCATAGAATCTTAGAAAAGGAAGAGACCTCAGAAGTCATCTATTTCAAACTCTACACAGTATAGAAATTCCCTCTGTGTCATCCCTGAGAGATGGTTATTCTCCATCTGGTTGAATACTTCTAGTTACAGGGTGCTCCCTACTCTGTAAGGTAACCCTATCCCATTGTTGGACAATTCTATTTTGAAAGCTCTATAACTCTATAAGGCTTGTGTGAATTTGTCTAGAGCAAGACTTCTTAAACTTTTTCCATTTTCTACCCCTTTTCGAGTTTTGGCCGTTTTTGTTGACCTTTCATGGTGTGATGGCATACACAGCGTAAAGTGTGCATGTTGTGTGTTCGTAACCAAGGCTACAGTGAAGTTGCATGATGCAACACAAGCACTCCTGGAAACACCTAGGATTCATCACACATTTGACTTTTAATTAATTTTTGGTCATTGCATGTTCAGATTCCTTTTACTGTTGCCAAATTTTTCAGAACCCGAAGTTTAAGAAGCACAAGTCTAGAGCAGTAATTCTCAGTGTAGTCTGTGGACCCCAGGGGTCCCCAAGATCCTTTTAGGGGAAAAGGACTCAACAAAACAATTTCCATCATAATACTAAGATATCATTTCTTCTTTTTATTTCTTTCATGCATGTACAGTGGGAGTTTCTCAAAGGCCATATGACTTGTGCATTAAAGATATATCTGTAAACATGAAGACTGAGTTTATATATCATATGCAGAATTGCACTTTTGCATTACAAATGGATAAATCTACAGAAATGCCCAGACTGGTATTTTCATTGTGTTGTATTCATCTACTATCCATACCAACTAATCATCAAAGACCTTCTTTTATGTCTATGCCTTGGCGATTAATCTGAATGGTGCTTCGAAATATTCAAAGTGTTGAATAACTTTTTGAACTTCATGAACTGTTGATATTTGTGCTATTGGTGAAAAAGCAATGGTGGGGAAAACTGCTGGTGCCTTAGCAGGAATTGAGGTGATGGCAACAACTGTACCAATTATTGTATTCTCCATTGTCACAGACTTGCAGTGAAGGAAAAGAAAAAAACAATTCCCTTGATGCCAAGGACATCAATAATGCCCTTGATAAAGCAACAAAAATTAACTTATTAAATCTCGACTCTTGAGTATACTTCTTTTTTAATATTCGGAGTGATAAGATGAGAAGTATACATTAAACACTTCTGTTTACTTAAGTACCATGATCGTCCCAAGGAAAATCACTCACACAATTTAGTTGTAACCTGAACTAGACTTTTTTTTTTCTCTTGGAACATTTTTACTTGAAGAAACAACAGATAAACTATGATTATTCAGACTTGAGTATTTGGCAGACATTTTTTTTTAAATGAATGAAGTGAGCCTATCACTTCAAGGTAAAAGACTGACAGATTTGTTGCCATGAAAAATTTTGAGCTTTCTTGCAAAAATTAGAATTTTGGAAAGCTTTTATCTTCCACTATAAGCTTGACAACTTCCCATGACTTAAAGAGTTTACTGATGAGATCAGTGGTGATATTAATGAATGTGATTTTTTTTATGACATTTGGAAGATCTTCATAAGTCAGTGAACCAATATTTTCCAGATGACCCCTGCATTATCTTATAAAATCATGCATCAGCAAAAGATCCCCAATGGATTTTTATTATAACAGAGTACAAAAGTTCATTGATATGGTTTCAGATTGCACATTGCAACTAACCTTTAAGGAACTAGTTGAATTTTGGTATAATAACAAAGAAGAATATCCACGATTATCTGAAAAGTCTATTAAAATACTCCTCCCTTTTGTCCAACTATATATCTGTATGGCACTTCATTTTCTTAATATATTTCAACCAACACAACCACGACAGAGTCAATGCAGAATCAGAAATTAGCTCAGTTTTAGCCATGTTAAGTTTAAGATGACTACGGTACATCTGTTCTTCTTTATATTAAGCCAAAATCTGCTTCCCTGTAGAGATCTTTAATCTGAAGCAACATCAGCATCGTTTTTCCACATAATATCAAACAATTTTTTAGAGCTGGAAGGTCCAACTTTCTTAATTTATAGATGAGGAAATCAAAACCAAGAGAAATTAAATCATTTGTCCAAGGTTATATAGTAGAACCTAGAATAGAATCCAGATATCTAAACACTCAGTCCATAGAAGCTATCTTCAGAGACTTTAGATCTGTCATTTCCTTCCAGACTCCTCATCTCTGGGTTAAACATTCCCAACCCTTTCAGCTGTTCCTCATATGCCCTTTTTTTCCAATCCCTGAATTACCCTGGTCTCTCTTTTCTTGGAAATTTTCTATGTTATTAGTATTCTTCTAAAATGCAGTGCCCTTAAGTCAACTCTGAAATCTAGAGATGGCCTGACCAGTGCAGAATGCTATGAGATTCTTAATTTTCCCTGAGAGGCTGCCTAGAATAGTAAGTAGAGAGCTGGCCCCGGAGTCAGGAAGACAAGCGTTCAAGCATATTGGGTGAGCTGTAGACAAGTCACAGAACTCATTGTCCCAGGCATTTTTGATCCGCATTGCCAGAGGTAGTATTCCTCACTAGGAAACTAAGAGTTCCCTACTACAGTGAAATCATGGTCTGATCACACAAAAATTACATTCTATAATCTGGCTACTGTCTTATTCAGTGTTTTAATGTACACATACTACTCTCTTCTTTCTTCTTTTCCTCCTCCTCTTTCTCCTTTTTCTTTTCTTTCTCCTCCTCCTTCTTCTTGTCCTTCTCCAATTGGATTAGGAAGGATTTCTTAAGAAGAGCTTCATTAAAGGTGTGGAGATATTAGTACTCCCAGAGCCATCAGTACTAACTTTTATACCACTCTTTAGCATGTCCTTTCTATATCATCACCACAAAGGTTCTAAGATCCATGTTCAAATTCAGATAATTTATTGAGTCATAGGAAGTTTTCAGCCCTTAAGCCTTGTGATTTCATAGAAAATCCTAGGGTTTTTTACATGGTTTTAATGAAATGTAGATATTTGTAAAGGGTGCATAATTAAAGTAGTTGTAATATATTTTGGAAATTCAAAAATATTATCACTTTAATGATATATGTTATACATGTTAATATATAATTATGTTAATATGTAATTAGAAAACATGTCTAATTAGATTGATCTATGTTAATGTAATTAGAAAATAGTTTGGTTTTTGGAGACCCCTCTGAATGAAAGATTCATCCCCTTGCCTCCTACCCTAACATGAGTGGCATAGGATCTATAGCTGAAAGGGTACCTTAGTGATTACATAGTTTGACTCCTTTATTTCCACAGATAAAGATACTGAGTCCTATAGAGGTAAAGTGACTTACCCAGGTTTATACATCTAGTAACTGTCAATGGCAAGATTTGAACTTAGGTAGTGAGACTCCAGATTCAGACCTAAACAGCTAAGTCCTCTGCGGCGTCTAAATACTTAGCCGTCAACTGAGACCGAAAAGTGAGGTCTCACAGAGCCCACGTGTTCCCATTATTAACCCAAGTGTTGTTAGACTCACACTTTAAAAATTCAACTGCTGCTTTCTTTAAATATGTTTGTCATTAGATAACTTCCTAAACTGAATGGTATTTCGGTTAGGGCTAGCCCTTACATGCGTAAAGCCCAGTGTTTCTGGCGTTATGAATGTGAGCACAGGGAAGAGGAGATCTCATTACAGATGAAGTATGGGCTAGGTATTTTGGTACTTGAAGATGTTTATTTTCATCAGTTTGTAAGGGATATTGCAATCTGGCTTAAAGAGAGGCAGCAGTCAGGCCTTTGTAGTCTAACGTGGCTGTGTTTGCTGAAGTTCAGCCTTTGAAGACAGTACATGTTAGGTTGTGATATAGGGCAACCTACCACCAAGAACAATTTACTTAATTATGGGCTTTATTTTGGGAAGGTAACTATTCCTTTTTGTGAGGATATTTTGGGATTTACAAACCCAGCATCTAGTCCAGTATTATCTCCCTAGTAAAGGATGTGGTGTATGTATCTGTGGACATAAATATCCTTCACCAAATATTCTGCTATGATATTACTTCAGCTCATCTACCCTTCATTTTTCTTTTTCTGGTAATTGCTCTCTTTCCTCTGGCATGAATGTTATGGAAATACATTCAGGAAGTCAGGAGGAGAGAAAGGAGTAAAGGGGGAAGATTTCATTTCGGATGACCAAGACAAGAGATATTTAGACCTTAGATTAAATTCGTCTGCTCATCTTAAGAATGAATACCAAAGAAGGTATCTGAACTGAATAAGATCAAGGTCTTCTGGCAGATATTTTTAGTATGCTATGTTTATAGAAAAATGGGTATCAAATAAGAGCCTCCATTTTCTAAGCTCCAGGAAAAGTCAGTCCAAAAAAGGTTCGAGTGCTGAGCTTACAGTCAGGAAAGCCTGAGTCCAGATCTAGCGCCAGACCCTTAAAAACTGTGCGGCTATAGGCAAGTCACTTACATCCCTCTCAGTCTCAGTTTCTCCATCTGTAAAATGAGGAGATTGGATTCAGTGGCCCTCTGAGGTTCCTTTTAGCTCTAAATTTATGATCCTTGGCTTAGACAAAGCCTATTTCAAGGACCAGTGCAGGGGGAAAAAACGGATAAGCAAGTTCCTAAGAAAGTAACTTTTTGAAAATAAAGGCCTATTTAATAATAGTATTATTTCAATACTGTTCTGTAGGTCTTCCAAGTTCTTTCAACACAACAGCCCTGGGAGGTAGACCAGACTGATATTACCAAATGCATTTTATGAGAAGGAGAGGTGTGGATAGAATACAGAGCCTGGAGTCAGGAATGTCTAGGTTTGTTTAACAATTAGCTTTCCAAGATTTAAAAAAAAAAAACATTCATGGTATACCTTTAAACTTAATCTGCAGTATTGACATTTTTTCCATCACATTTTTTCGTCTAAGTAACCAACAAACCCTGATTTGTAGCCTTTGTCTATTTCCAAGGTGTAAAGGCTAGCATTCCAAATTGAATGATCAGTCTTGCTATCTCCAGAGCTTGCGTAGCACAATGCATGACACACAGTAGGTGTTTAATAAATATAAATATAAATAAAAATGTTTATTGATTAACACACTCTGATACTAACTGTGTAACCATAGGCAAGTCATTTGACTTTGCTGAGTCGGACAGTTCTCCAAAGTCTCTTCCAACATAACATCTATGATTTCTATGTAAAGTTTTTTGTTTGTTTGTTTGTTGTTTTTTTGGCAGCAGTGGGGGTAAGTGACTTGCCCAAGGTCACCCAGCTAAGTGTCTGCGATCGAATTTGAATTCAGGTATTCCTGACTCCATGGCTGGCACTTTTATCTATTATGCCAACTAGCTGCCCCTCCATGTGAAATTATAGACTGATTTCAATCTGCATTGGTGGAGAAAAGTCCCACATGGGGGCCACCCACACTGTTAAAATCACAGGTTTTGATATATTAACTTATGTAGAGAAGAAACACTGAAGATGAGAGAGGTTAGGGACAAGGTTAAGCATGACTAGTACTAGAATTCCTCTCATAATTCAGTTCCCTTTTCAGTGCTATTTCTATTAGATCTCACTGCCTTTTTAAAACAACAATGTGTTTTGCCCAGAAGAAGGTGGGGAGGGTTCAAGTATGGGCATCACTCACTGTTTCTTTTGGGTTGTGAATTTTGTTCCTGAAGGCATCTGATCCCTCTCAGTCACTTTTTAATCAATCTCACATGGAGATAAGGTATATTTTTCATTATCAGATAGATTTGTCTGGATCTTAACTCAGAGTTTTTGATAATAAACTAATAGCATCTTCTTTTGTTGCAGATAAAAATCTATGCATTGGCCATCTGCAGTAACAGTCTAAAACTAAACAACTGCCTATTACTGCCTATGGCATAATTTTCGTCTGTAACAACTTTCATGGGCCCAAATTATATACATATTAAGGGAGAATAACCTTTTGGATTGGGGCCAGTACATTCATTGCCATGTGGGTGAGCTAAATTTTCTGGGAGGGTCATTGTGCTTTTTTTTTCTTCTGAGAATGTGTGTGTGTGTGTGTGTGTGTGTGTGTGTGTGTATGTATGTAATTAAATATATACTAGTGGCTGACATTTATATAGTGATTTTAACATTTATAAAATACTTTGCATGCATTATCTCATTTGAGCTTTACAACAGTTCTATGAGGTATGCCCTAAAGGGGTCTATTTTACAGAAGTAGAAACTAGGACCCTAAGGAGTGAAGTGACTAACTTATGGTCACATAGCTAGTAATTAATTATCTTTCATAGGATTTCAACTCTGATTTTTCCTGATTCCTAACTCTAGTAGTCTTACCCACTGTACAAGGCAGCCTTCATTAAATTAAAACTTACTTAATTAAATGCATGTAAAAAAAAAACAAAAGCTTTTGGATTGCATTGCCACATTTTTTGTGAAACAGAAATCAAACCACTTTTCTGAGTAGATCCTTTTTTAAAGTGGGGGGCAGAGGGGTAGTGGGGAGTGGGGTAGGAAGGGAGATTTAAAGATTGAGTTTTCCTATGTTGCCCTATGTTGCTGGAGTACAGGAGTTTACTCGTAGGCCAAGACCCACTCTAATCACTATAAGAATTTTGACCTGTGCGTTTTCTGACCTTAGGCAAGTTTGCCCTTCATTAGACTACTTAGTGTCTACTTGGGTTCCAGGGGCTCACCACATTAATGCCAAATTTTGTTCAGAAAGTTCAGACACCAGATGAACTTAGCCCATTGTAGCTCAGAACTCCTTAGCTCAAGAAGTTCACCAGCCTCAGCCATTCCAGTACCTGGCGTTACAGGCATAGTCATGCCTAGCTATTGAATGAATTTTGCTATACTTAGCCATGCCAAACACATTGTGGAATGTTCAGTAAATAATGATAATGCCCAACTTGGACAAATTTAGATTAAATTGTAAAACAGAACTGTGATGAGTAAGTTTTCAGACATGTTTTAATAGCCTAAGATGAGAAGTAGAAATAAAATTTAAGTTCTAGCATATGATTTTCCATTATTTTAGCTTGTTACTCTTCATAAAGATCTCATAATAAACAAAGTAAGTAAGTAACATAAAGAAAATTACTATTCTAAGTTTGGACAACAGATTCGAGAATGGACAAAAAGTAGCCAGCACAGGCCCAAGACTTGCCTAAGCCTATAGCTTAGACTATTGAGAAATTTGCAGGCTGTCTTTTATTCCCGTTGAATCTAAGAAATTTGCCAATTCAAGGACAGCTTGGTTGCATAAATTTGCTGTTGCCTCATTTGCCCCTTGATAATTGAGCCTGTCTTTAATAATTATAACTAGTCGCAAAAATTTCTCATTTTAAAATGGTTTTAAATTTTCTTCTCAGTCTTCCAGTTTTGAAATGTTAGTGATATCCTCTTAGCAAGTTAGCCATATGTCCATGTTCCACCAGTACGTGCAGTTTTATATAAATTTCTGAGAATCCATTCATTCATTCAGCAAATCTCTACTGAATAGGAGACTGTGTCTTCACTACAAGTGTATCCCATTTTAAGGAGGCCTGATCCATTAATCCAAATGTACAAAATAGATAAGTTTGGCCAGAGCAGGAGATTATTTGCATTACCAAAAGATTCCTTATTTGACAAAAACATTCACTACAAGGTTTCTTTCAGATAAGAACAAGAAAGGGATAAGTCTGTGGGCTAGGAAGGATGGGTGTTAACATATGAAAGAGAGAGCACCAAATTATTCAATTCCTATTTTCCTTCTGTTTTCTCTGTGAATGGAAAATGATTGAAACCCCAAATTAGTGAAGAGTTAGTTGAGAGAGCATTTGGCTGCTCTTTAAAAAAAAGAAACAGAAAAAAAAGAAAAAACCCACCATTCCCAACCTTTCAAATGCCTTTGCTGAATTATTTACTAGAAGTAGTTTTTAAGGAATTGTGGGGGAAATTAGATACATGAAGGCTGGAAATGGGCGAATGTTATCCTAATTTTCTTTCTTTTTTAAAAAAATCAGTCGACAAGCATTTATTAAGCACTTACTACAAGTTTACAGAATGCAGTTGTGTAGGTGTGGTTTTTTATTTTAATTTTAAATTCTATCATTAACATTTAGCCTAAAACTGTCTTGGCTGTCACATCTTAAAAAATATTCAACCCCAGTTCCTTTCCTTTACTTTATCCTTGTCTGGGATGGAAGCTAGACAAAGACATTCAAACTTCTAGGCTGGTTGGTCCAGTTTTCACAAAGGGAGAAAAAGTGAATTCTGGAAATGACCCTTGTAAGCTTAAACCACTCCCATATCGAGCTGTCCATGTCTCTCTCCTCACTGCTAGTCCCTTATCATCTACTACCAATTTCACCTTTCCAACTAGATTTCCTATAGGCATCTCAAACTTATCATGTCTAGAATAGAAATTCATTTTCTTTCCTCCCATTCTATAGTTCCCCATTTCTGTCAAAAGCAATACCATTCTTCTAGGCACAATTTTGCAGTCATCCTTGACTCTTAACCTTTACTCATGCCATATATCCATCCCATCAATTGCCAAATCTTGTCCACTCTGCCTCCACAACCTCTCTGGCCTCCTTCCCCTTCTTTCTTTCCATTCACACCATCACCAGTCTAATTGAAATCCTCCTCACATCTGATTTGTGTTGTTGGCAGTGACCTCCTACTTCGTCTCCCTGCCTAAGCTCTCTCCTTCTCTCCATTCTACCATCCACATAGCATTCCAAGTACATTTTGAATTAATGGAAAGAAGAATTTTCTTTTTGAAAATGAAATTAGCTTGCCCATGAGAGGTGATTTCATTGGAAAAATAAAGATCAGTTAACCACTTGCCTGGGATGTTGCAAAGATGGGTTGTAATAGATTACCTTCTACCCCTAAGAAAATAAAAATTTTATGATTGTAATGTGCCCTAGTATAGTAAATTTTGAATAAGACTTGATAAAATCGCATGTAAGCTTTAAAAACAAATCTACATATGTAAGCTTTATAAACAAACCTACATATAAAGTACGGTACACCTGTATTTATGGAGGCAACAGAAGTAACTGGGATGTTTTTGTAAAGTCTTGACCAGGAATGCTTTTTTAAAATTTTTATCATGGAATATAGATTTCCTTTTAAAAGACAATCTTACATTTTCAAAGTTTGACTCAGAGGTACTACAGAAAGTTTTGTTTTCATAAACTAAAAATTAAAATGGAGAAAGTACTTTTCAGATATACTTGAGAATTATAGACTTTTTTCTATTTTTAAAAAAAATTTTGGATCCCTTTAAACAACAATAATAATAGCTAATATTTATATGGCACTTTAATATTCACAAAGGTCTTTACGAACATGGCATTTGAACTTCACAACAACTCTGGGAAGTAGGTGCTATTATTATCCCCATTGACCAGGAGGGAAACTGAGGCAAACAGAGGTAAGTGTCTGTGAGTGGATTTGAACTCAGAGTTTCCTGACTCTGGGTCCAGTACTCCATCCACTGACTCACCTAGCTGCCCATTTAGTTCTGAAATTGTAAAACTAGTATTAATGGGCATGTTCAGCCCTGTAATGTTTCTCATACTTAACATCCCTTTCCGTGGTATTGCCTATAGAAAATGAATTTATACTTGCTAGTGTATTTTAAAGAACATCTGATCTCTAAGGCCCCTCCAGATTGTAACCAAGAGGGCGTTACTGTATGTTAGTGTAGAAATGATGGGAACTTTTCCAGGAAGTAGCTACTCCCTCCTGGAGTCTGTGCTAAAGGAAGGGAAAACTGGGCATACTCAGGCACGCACTCTAGAATTTTAAAGAGCCGATATGAAGAGATTGAGACAAAGGATGTGTGGGATCCTGTAGAACAGAAATTCTGCAGGGGAAATAAGCTAAGGGAGGGGTGGGCTATGTTCAGAAGGTGACAGGGAGGGGAAAAAACCATGATGAATGCAAAAGCGTGGTACAGTCCTGTTAAGAATAGTGTTAGAGGGTTAGAGTTCAGAGTGCACTGAGGCTATGGAGGACAAGAATGGTTTAATTAACTATGGTGAGGGAAAGAGGAAGAGCAAATTAGGGATAGGATCATTGCTCCTTGTGGACACTAACAGAGAGAAGGGAAAGCTGTTTAATTTCTAGTTTGTTCTGTTTCCTCTGCAAAGGAGAATGATCTTTGGAAAAGGACAGAACAAAAATGGGTGCTAGGGAACTGATCCCTGAAATATGTAAGGAAATAGTAAGGGAGCACTTTTTAACCCTTGAAAAACTGAGTCACTTGACTTAGATGGATTACATCCTTCAGCTACTTAAAGAACATGTGCCTATTATTATCGAGTGGGTTGTTGTCTGGTTAACATGGAAATGTCTTAACTTTCTGGACCCTGATGTAATAAGTTATCCAATTTAACTGGTTTTGTCTAATTTTCAATTTAAAAATGACCAAACCTTCAGAGCTAATTTCATCTCTAATATGTCTTCCATTTTCTGCTTAAGTTTCTAACCTATGTAAAGGTAATTATTTTCCTCATCCTTCAGACATTTTTGCCCCAGCCTATGTTAATACATCCCAGTATTTTCACTCTGCATTAGTAAGGCTATCTCATTTAAGCGGCATTCAACTGAATTGGTTTTCCAACATTTTAGATATAGTGGCATCCTCTCCCAGAACTTGACCCACTAATATTCTCTTCACTATGCTTCCACAGCACTGCCCAATGGCAGAGAACATTATATTTAAAAATCAGCATCAGTGTTAAGACACATCCTGCATTTGTCAGGATTCATGGCATTTAATTTATCCCCTGCCAAAAATTTTGGAAAACTATGTGTTCAGCCCACCCTCACGAAGAGGACGACATACATTTCAAAATACATCCCGATTAAATTTCTGTTTCATTTTGACTTCTCCTTCCATGGGAATTGTTACAGTAGTCACAGTGGCCATGCTGTTGTATCAGGTAGTCACCAAAACAAATATAAAAACAGACTACAAGAATGGGCTAGACATGCTGGATGGTGGTGGTGGTTGTTGTTGGTGGTGGTGTTTTTTAAATACTTAGAAAGGTTTACTGGGCGGGGGTAGAGGTATGTTCAGAAGTGAAGGTGCTATAAAAACAAGAAATGTTTTTTAAGAGAGACAGGAAAGAGTAAGAAGACAGATAATCTAAAAAAAGATTGATCCTTTTTAAAAATTAAATTTAATGGGGGAAGGCGCATTTTAGCACTGGATAATCTCCAAATTCTCTTCATGCCCTAATATTCCATGTTCTAAGGGTCCTTTCAGCTCTCACATTCTTGCTGTATGTTCTAAGCACAGTCCCTGTTAGAGTATTATCCATGCCATAGCCACTTTTAGCTCTGATATTGTATCCAGAAAAGCTAACATGGTCTTGGACTGCATCAAGAGGTGTGTCGTCGTTGTTCAGTCATTTCAGTCCTGTCCAACTCTCCATGACCCCATTTGGGGTTTTCTGGGCAAAGATACTGAGGTAGTTTGCCATTTCCTTCTCCAGCTCATTTTACAGATGAGGACACGGGGGCAAACAGCCCAGAGTCACACAGCTAGTAAATATCCGAGGCTGTATTTGAACTTACGAAGATGAGTCCTTCCAGATTCGAAGGCCAATGTTCTATCCACTGCATCACCTACCTGCCCTCTGAGAAGTATAGCTTTCAGGAATCGGCGGGTCATTGCTCTGCTGTACTCTGCACTAGACAGACCACATCTGGAATGTGATGTTCAATTTTAGTCAGTTAGTAAGCATTTATTAGGTGTCTTTGCTAGTCACAGGTGTTAAGCACTGGGGAAAGGCAAAAGACAGTCCCTGTCCTCAAGCTAGAATTCTCTAGAAGCTAGAGAATGCCCACCAAAGGGCAGCCAGAATAGCAAAGGGCATCGAGTTCATGGTTTATGGGGATCTATTGAAGAAACTGGGGGTGATTAGCCTTCGGGGGAAAAAAGACTCCATGGGATTGACTGTGAAAGATAATGGAGAGAACAAAAAGAAATAGATAAAAGTGGAAAAAAGGCAAGTTTAGTCTTAATATAAAAAATAAAATGAGAGCTACCCCAAAGTAGGATGCACTGTGTCTGTAGCGATGAATTCCCTTTTTCTTGGCCATCTTCAGGCATGAGCTAGGATTACCACTTGTCAGGTTCAGGGTAATGGGGATTCTTATTCAGCTACAGACTGGACCCAAGCTCCCTTCCAACTCCAAGGCTGTTCCATTTCACAGGTACTCTTAATCATGGCATACACAGCAAGCAAAGTGGCGCAGTGCATCTGTCCCCTTAAAGGTTAACAATATTATTTGGACAGAGGCTTCCTGTGTCCTTGGCTGACCCTGATCAGCACTATCAGTTTAAGGACCAGTCAGATAAGTGAGTATCCACTAGGTGCTAATTTCCAAAGGCTTTGAAGGTTTTCTTGGCTCACATTGGCAGGCTGAAGTGGATAGGTATATATAACAGTTGCTTGGTGTTGTGTGAAATTTTGTTCTGATACCAATCAACAGAGAAGTCAGGACAATGACCATATGTAGCAACCTGAAACATACAGTTGTTAGAGCAACAAAATGCCTAAAATTAAGATTATATTAAATTACAGTTACCCCTTCCATATCACAGGAGTAGGGGTGTGGCATCTCCACCATCTGGAAAATCTACATAAAATTTTTTAACTATCTTCCTACCAGAGAAGAAATCTGAATTTTCTCTTTTTTTTTTTTAATAGGGTGTTTGTAGTACCTTATTGTAAAATTTGGGTTGACATTATACAATACTATGCATTTATTTTATGCATTTCTGAGTTTCTAAGCTCTTTCTGTGTCATCTGCTGGTCTTTGCACGTCTTCTGAAGGTTCTGCAAACTTCCCCCCCAATTCCCATTTAATTTCTTATGGTGATCTGCAATATATTGAAACTTCAATGGGGAAAGTCATGATGTAGAAGAGATAACTGTGCTGTGCACAGACTGAAGTGACCCTGATCCTAAGTGTAACATGGTACCCAGAAAGAGTACAGGAGACACGAGTTGAATCATGCTAGGTGGCACAGTGGATAGAGTGCTAGGCCTGGAGTCAGGAAGACCGATCTTCACGAGTTCAAATACAGCCTCAGACACTTACTAGTTGTGAGACCCTGGACAAGTCCTTAGCCCTGTTTGCCTTAGTTTCCTCATGTATAAAATGAGCTGGAGAAGGAAATGGCAAAGCACTCCAGCATATTTGCTAAGAAAACCCTAAATGGAGTCACAAAGAGTTGGACTCTACTGAAATGACTTAACAGCAACAAAAAAGGACATTTACCAGAGGTATAACCGTGAACAAGTCTTGCCATTATAATTTAGAACGAAAAAGGATCTTGGAGACATTCTAATCAGATCCTCTCATTTTATAGAAAGGGGAACAAGACCCATCCAGGTCAAGCTAAGATGTCCATGGTCACTTGGATACCAGAATTAGAGTTCAAGTTGAGTGACCCCATAATCAGGGTTGTTTTTACTGCACTGTGATGCTTCCTCATTTTACAGGTAAAGAAACTGAAGCACAAAAACCTTCAGTAGTTTGCCCCGCGTCACACAGGGAGTAAATTTTGAAGCCAGAATTTAAAGGAAGGATTCGATTCCATATCCGTTGCTCATGAGCCTCAGTTTCTCCATCTGTGAGACCTTACCTCACAGGTTTGTTGTAAGACTCAAATGATATGTCTCTAAAGTGCATTGCAGCCCTAAAGCTTATGTATGAAGGCTGTATATAGACATTATAAGTGGTAAGAGACATCCAGGGCCTTGCTGGCAAATGTTTAACAAACTGGTTCTTGGGGGGAGAAGATTATGTATGACATAATTTTTAGTTTAATCTGCACCATTAACATTTTCTTCATCAGTTTCTTTAGTCTAAACCAGTGGTTCTCAACCTTCCTAATGCTGCGACCCTTTAATAGTCATGTGTGGGTGGGTCTGCATGTGGGCAGACCCACCTGGAGACAGATAGAGGAGGTTCTTAAGACCATCGGAAATATGTGTTTTCCAATGGTCTTAGGCAACCCCTGTGACCCTTGTGAAAGGGTCATTCGACCCCAAAGGGGTCACAACTCACAGGTTGAGAACCACTGGTCTAGACAACCAATGAAACAATAAATAAAAGCCTGATTTGTAGCATTTTCTGACTTCTGAGGTATAAATGCTTACCCCAAAATTTTAACAGTCAACACTGGACCCATAAGAGCTGGGTCTAGCACACCCCTGGAGATGTCAAGTAAAATTAATGGCAACTATACTGCTTAATGAATTTTTCCACAAATACTTTGCATTCCCTTCTTGCATTCCAGTCTTATATCACTGGTTGCCTCAGATATTTAAAAAGATAGCTCTTCAGGGCCTTTCTCAGATAGCAGAGTTCACTTTCCTGAACAAACATGGTGGCTGTTCCTTTTGAGAGATGGTATGGTTGTTCTGTTTATTGTCTTTAACCTCACTTAGCACCTGCCTCCCTGTGTGCATCACCTCACAACTCTGGCTCCCACCCAGCTAACACCACCCACACTCACCAACCCACCCACCCACCTTCTGTGAAGAGGCAGATCCTGTATTTTTAGCACCAGAAACCATGGCCGTGCTGAGTAACCTGCTTTCCTGGAATACTAGTGCGAATCATTAGTTAACCTAGTGGGTTTTTATTAAATTAACATCATTAGATGTTGAAAAACCCCACTATAAAATGCATGCAAGTGCTGTTTTAGTCTGGTGCTTATAGGAGAAAGGAAAAGAAGATATTATTCATTTCTGTGCTATTCACTGATGCTTTTTTTAAAAAATCTCAAGCTTCTCTTCCTATCTGATAGGCTCAAAGACAACTGTTTACATTTGATTTGCAGATCTGAAGTGAAGAGCACATATTTTCCTTGGCTTATCCAAATGTTAGAATTAAAAAAAAATTTTCCATGCATCCTTTAAGAGTGACTAGGGTTTAGTAGTTTTACCCATATTGTAATGAATATTCTTTTGTGTGTGTTTTAACCGTGTTAACCATTTATTGTAGCCTTTGTAATCTGTTCATATAAAATCTCACTCTTGAGAAATATGGGGAAAGATAAGCAATAAATAGTTATTCAGGAATAGTTAGTTCAGGAAAAACAGTTCTGTGTAGATGGAATGTTAAGTTGCTTCTTTTTTATTATTTATATTTATATATAACACATTTAAAATACATTTAATGAGAGGTAGAGTAGAAGGCAGTTGGGTGGGATAGTGGATAGAGTGCTGGGCCTGGAGTTAGGAAGACTCATCTTCCTGAGTTCAAATCTCCTTACACTAGCTGTATGACCCTGGTCAAGTCACTTATCCGTGTTTGCCTCACTTTCTTCATCTGTAAAAGGATCTGAAGAAGGAAATGGCAAACCACTCCTGTATCTTTGCCAAGAAAACTCCAAATGGGGTCACAAAGAGTCAGACACGACTGAAAAATGATTGAACAACAACATTAGCCTTTATGAAGCAATGCCTTTTTAGTTCTTCAGAAAGTTCCCAGTCCTCAGTTGTTAGGACTATTAGTTGAGAAGAAAGAACAGTACTGACCTATTTAATTTTTAACCAGGTTGTTCTTTTGATTGAAGTTCAAGGGTGGGGAAAAAGATTAATAATAATATAATATAATTGTATAATTATGTTATATATTAATATTATAATATAATACTATTATATTATAATTGTATAATAAAATGTAATATAACATATATAACAATAATAACTAATAAAATAATAATTAACATTTACATAGCACCTACTGTGTGCCAGGCACTTTCCTATAATGACTTCATTTGATTCTAACGACAGCCCTGAGAGCTAAGTGCTGTTATAATAACTAGCGTGTATATAACCATTTGTTTGCAAAAAGTGACTTTCACCTGTCATCTCATTGATCCTCACAACCACTCTGTTATAAGATATAACTAAAGAACTACTTATATCCTCACAGAATGTCAGAACTAGAGTAGGGACCGACTCTTGGCGCAGTGTCTCAAACATAGTGGGCACTTAATAAGTGTTTATCGACTGACTCAAAGATCACCTGGTCTAACCCTCCTCATTTTTAAGCATTTTTTTTAACATTCCCCTGGTCTTACCTGCATGTTGCTGCCCGGCTGATCAAGCCTTTAAATTGCTTTAGAAAAAAATGTCAAGCCAGCTTTTTTTGCTTCCTTCCCCCCCCCCCGTGAAGCATCTCTATCCCGATTGTGCCATTTTTCCCTAGTTAGCTGTAATTCTAGGGAGAGGCTTGGTTTGGATGTAACCACTGGATCAGCACTTTTTCCTACTGTCCTGGTAGCTGGTGGGGCCAAAAGGCAGGGCCATGTACATTTACATAGCTCATTGGATGCCTCCAGTTTTCTCCACATCAGCTTCAGTGACTTTGCTTTCCCTTGAGAATAACTAAAAAACCATTTCTTTCTCTCTCCTTTTTTAAGCTTTAAATGCATTTTATTGGCATGTTTTGTTTTTTTAATATCACCTACATGTGCTTCGCTTCAGATCTGCAAATCAAATGTAAACAGTTGTCTTTGAGCCTATCAGATAGGAAGAGAAACTCAAGATTTTTAATATCACCTAATATCCTTGTATCTCTTCCCCCTCCCAGAGTACCATCTCTTATATCCAAGAATGTTTTTTTTAAAGAAGGATAAAGAAGAGGGGAAAGAAATTCAGCAAAACTAGTCAATACATCAAAAAAATTCTTATATACTTAGTATTCTGCATAGCAGATCTTCCCACTCCCTTTAAAATGGAGTGGGAGTGGGGGAGGGGTTCTTCTAATTTCTTTTCTTTGGGGCCAAGCATATTCTTTGTAATTTCTCAATATTCTTTTTCAATTATTTGGTAATTGTTATAAAAGACTATGTTCAAGTTTGAGGGTTTTTGTTATTATTAAATCCTTCTTCAAAAACCTCCTATTTATTGTAGCCTCTCTGTCACCTGCTAGCTAGTTACAGTAATTCAGGACCTTAGTACAATAATTTAAACACTGTAAATTTTTACATTCTTATTTTTTATTCTCTTGTGTTTAAAGTAATAATGCTTAGGTTCCTCTGTCACTCGTATTCCTTCTTAATCAACTTGCCCCTCTATCGAGCATTATCCAGAGTGAGAAGTAAACCTTTAACTATTTAAATAAAGACCACCTCCCTTCACAACAGACTGCCTTCCCCACCAAAATTTCTATGTGACAAAAATTCTTAACCAATGGCTACTGTTCAACATCATTACAGAACAAGGGGAGAACTTGGCATGTCTTTGTGGACCTGAAAGTAGAACCGAGGTCTCCTGGCTCCAATATGCTTTCTACTCTATCACCTGCTTCCCCAGTATTTCTGCTAAGTAATCAGACATTGTGGTTGGCCAAGGCCAAACTGGCTAAGTTACCTGGGTTTTGCTTCTAAGTGTGGTGTTGAATAGAAATATTTTGTTTTCCTCTCCAGCCACTAAAGTGAACATGGGAAGGGCAGGGAGAGGGAGGAGGGCAGCAGGGGGTCAGAGGAAGGAAATGGAGGAGATGGGGAATGAAATACAAAAGAACAGTGTAGTGTAGTGCCCAGAGAAGCTTAAGGATTCTAAAATGGAACACAGAGCTAGAAATGTTGACTCCTAAACCTATGCTCAATCCCTAATAAGAACTTAATTATTCAGTTACTTGTAGTTGCAGGAACTCGGTGTTTCCCAGCTAACATTGATCTTTCACATTTCCTTCTGCAGCTCATTTTACAGATGAAGAAACTGAGGCAAACACAGTTAAGTGACTTGCCCAGGGTAACACAGCTAGTAAGTGTCCGAGGTCAGATTTGAACTCAGGAAAATGAGTCTTCCTGACTCCAGGCTTGGAAGTCTATCCACTGAGCCACCTAGCTGACACTGTTTATCCTTCCTATACTTGAAAAACTTAAGGTGTGTGTTGATGGAGAGGAATCAATATTGGCAGACTTTTGAAATTTTCAAAATAATTTATTTTAAATTAACTTAGCCACCGTTTTAAATTAATTAATTAAATTAGCTGAGGTCAACCTACTTTAAGCCCCTCCCCATTCTAATCCATCCTCCGTTCAGTCACCAAAGTGATTTTTCTTAAAGAGTAGGTCTGATCATGTCACCTCTCCCCCAATAAACTCCAGTGGTTCCTTATTGCCTCCAGGATCAAGTACAAAATCCTCTGTTTGGTATTCAGAACCCTCTATAATGTAGCCCCCTTCTCTCTTTCCAGTCTTCCTATACCTTATTCCCTACCACAAGTCTGATGTCAGATTCAATTCCATGTCTCTCCTGACTGTAAGTCCAGCAGCACTGTAATCCAACTTTGTTTCTCCCCAAGTACCTAGCGCAAGACTCAAGAGACACTTAAGTGTTTGTGAAAGGAAGAACTGATTTGATTTGAATTGAATTGACCCAAATTAAAGTCTGTATTATTTGAATGTTTATCTTTCCACGAGAATTGAATCTAAGAACTACTGTACCCAGGGTGTCATTTTATTTGGGGAGAGGAGGAGTTAGCACAAAGGATAATTTGCCTCAGTCAGATACAGAGAATAGTGTGCTCCCCAAAAAGTTTGGCCTGTGCCCATATGGAGAGGCTAATGGTCCCAGATTCTCCCAACCCCCTAGTAGATATGTCTGTATGTGTAGTGGGAGAAGTCATGGCCTAGGAGATGGAGCACCATAGCAATGGCATGCAAAGGGTAGTGGTCCAAGACTATATGAAAAGAGCAGGGGTATAGTATGCAAGGATTGTTGAAGGGAGGAAGACATATGCTCGCTCCCATGTCCATGTACTGGAGCCAAACTCTAGTTGCCTCCATCTTGGTTGCAGCCCTACTTCTCATCTTCTAACTTAAAAACAGATCTAATTCTCCGAAAGTTGGCACTCCTGGATTTAGAGTCCAGTGATACCTCTTCTACAAAATGAAGTTACATTACTTTGTAATTATCTTACAGAGTCATCTGGAAAAACAAAAGAGAAAATATGTTAAGTTTCATTTTTGTAGTACGTTGTTCTTTTTTTTTTTCTTCCTTAGGACTGTTTCAGCAAATGAATAGCAAAGGTTGGTGAAGATTTACTTTCAAGATAGGTTGCCTTGTCAATATAAAGACCTTTACCCTAGATGTGAAAATGCCTCCTATGTCTTTCCATCTTCTGTCATGAGCATAGAAGACTTTTTTACAACACACTAGCCATGCCTCAGGGATGACATTTAGAGAACAGCATGTTATACCATGTGAATATAGACCCGTCAGACTACCACACTGAAAACCACTGGAAAAAGACTCTGAGATAGACTCTGCCCCCCACAGCAATACTATCTCCAACCTTACTGTGGAGAGCTCCAGCAGGAGCTCAGGTACACGTACACATGTGAAAAAAAGAAATTAGTGAAATAGGATCAGAGATATGTGAAGAGGAAGATGATTTTCCATTTTTTTTCCCTCTTGGATTTATTTAAAATTTTGTATTAATAGTTTTCCTTTAAAATTCAAAATTGGGTTTTTTTCTTTTCATTTACAGTTACCTTTAATTTACAAACTGGAATAATGACTTTCTCCAGCTTTTTCTGTGGTCATCCTTGAAAGGATATAATGTAGAATGTACTGGAGTCCTCCACCCAGGCAAAAGTTTAAACAATGAATAGATGATATGGGAAACTAGAATAATTATGTTCTTCTGGGAACATTCCTAATTTATCCACTCTTAATGGGGAGTCATTCATTTTGTTCTGATATCATATCTTCTGACATCATATCTTCATCTGGTGGTAAGACCTGTCTTTAGTAGCAAGAGGTCCAGGCCATACAAGAGCTTAAGTTTCTTCGCATAGTTAATAATCTAGAAATCTTGTGGTTTTTAACTTTCTACCAAGGAGTTGTTGTTGTTTTTTTAAACAAATGTCCCTTGACCCCTCCATTGCCAGCTTATCTGTTACTGTTCCTGTTTTGGTGACAACCTTGGTATTTTCAGTACTTGAAGGACCATTCATCTCTTCAGTCAATACTTGAAGTATTGAACTCGTTACTTTCTCAGATTTTTTTTTACTCTTTGGACTTTTCACATTTAATTTTAGCATAAACTCTTATTTAAACATAAGACATTAGATCATGGAATCATAGATTTAGAGCCATCTAGTACAACCCCCTCATTTTATCGAGGAAGAAGCTGAAAATTGAAGAGTTAAGTGACTTGCCTAAGGTCACCCACAACAATCAAGAGGCAGAATATGATCCACTTCTTCCCCTCACAATTCTAAAGATACTTAATACAAATTCCAATTGTTGTGTGATTGATTCAACAAGTTTTTCCTCTTTCAACATAGTTGATTATGATGCAGGATCAATACAAATAAATAACCAAGTATTTATTGTGCATCCACTAAGAACCAAGCACAATGTCAGATAATGAGAAGTAACAGGAGGAGGAGAAACGTATAATAATATTATGTATGAGCTGTTTTTTCTGATGTTGAATAATAATAATAGCTAATATAAGTGTAGTGTCTGGGGTGGCTAGTTGATGCATTGGATAGAGTGTCAGGCCTGGAGTCAGGAACACTCATCTTTTTGAATTAAAACTAGCCTCAGGCACGTAATAGATATGTGACCCTGGACAAGTCATTGTGTGTGTACATACATACATACATATATACATATATGTGCGTATACAGATAGATAGATATGAACATGGGCACTACTAAATATCTTCCTTTTCCAGAAATCTGTCTCTTCCCTTCCTGTAATAGTGTCCAAAGTCCTTCACACTGAAGTCACTTCTGATTCCCGAAAGCCCCCATTAAATGTAAAAGTAATAGCTGAAAGTCATTTTGTAGCATTAACAAAGAGGATCATTTAGCTCATTGAGCAAGAATTTAATTTTTAAAAAATTAACTAATAGCCTAGACTAGTGGGGAAAAAACATTGAACTGGGAATTAGGAGACCTGAGTTCAGCAGTGTATTGGTAAACATTTAACAACCATCTCCTCCTCCCTCCCCAAAAAATAATCAGTACAGACTTTTAAGTTCAACCTGCATTATTAACATTTTTCCGTTAGCAAAACAATAAATAAAGCCCTTTGCTAGATATCAGATGTGTAAAAATGCTCACCCTGAACATTTAACCTTGGCTGTCAGAGTTGGCTCCAGTATACGCTTGCCTGAGTTCTGGCTTTGGCTCTTCCCTTAGCTATAGGTGTGACCTTGGGAAAGGCCCTCGCCTTTATGCTTCTCCCATAAAACGAGTTGTATTTGGTGATTTCAAATTTTATGTGACTATGAAAAAGATGAAGAAGATCCTAAGGGAATTAGACATGGGGATAAGCTAGAGAAAGAAGTGGGATTAAAAGATCATGAGCGTGAGATGGTACAACATAGTGCCGTGGGGAAGCCAGAAGGCACAAGATATCTCATGCCAGGAGGCTGGAGGGGCCAGGAAAGGGGGTGAGGGAGTTGCCCAAAACAAGTCTCCTTCACAATTCAAGCTTTAACCAGTTATGACCCTGGGAAACTTACTACCACAAGATGAACGATATCCTCTGATACTGAAAGAATTGTCGGATGTGACTGCTGAGGCCCTGTCAGGAATATCTGAAAGATGATTGAGAGAGAAGGTGGGAGTGGGGAGGGTGTGGAGAGAAGGGAAGGGAAAGAAGCACCACAGGCTTAGGGAGCAGCGAATGTTGTCCAAATTTTCAAAAAAGAGAAGATAATTTATAAACTATAGGTCAATGAGCTGGACTTTTTAAAAAATTATTTATTTTATTCTGAACTTAAGAAATAAAATGAGTATTTCCATAACATGGTAGAATGGGGGGGAGGGAGATAATTGTATGTGAAATTGAAAATCTATTATGTACAACTTGTTATTCCTTTTAAATACATGATAAACTTGTCATGTAACTTTTCCCCCTTTTTTTTTCACTTCTGCAGCGCCCACTACCACCCTAGAAGTGGCTACCATTAGACATAAATGTGTGTATCTGTTTACATATATGTGTGTGTATATGTGTGTACATATGTGTATGTGTATGTAAAACCCTTCTATATATCTATTTTTTTTAGTTCTTTCTCTGGATGCAAATACCATCTTCCTTCATATGTCCTTAGTAGTTAACTTGGGTATTTATAATAGTGAAAACTACTTAGTCACTCAAAGTTCTTCTTAAAACAATATTGTTTTTACTGTATACAATGTTCACTTGAAAAAAAAAACCTAATGAGCTTGACTTTGAATGGTTTATGAACATCTAGAAAGGAGGGGATGACCACACCAATCCAGTAAGCTTCATCTGAAGCAGACCATGGCAGTCTGTCCTTATTTCCTTTTTTGACCAAGCTGGTAAATCAAGGGAATGCTGAAGATATGATTTACCTGAATTTTAACCAACATTTTGATAAGTCTTTGGTGTTCTTCTTGTAGAAAAGATGGCGAGATTTGTGTTAAATGGTGGACCATCGTGGAACTGGTTAACTAGTCAGACCTACAGAGTAGATTCATGGTTCAATATCATCTTGGCAAGAAGAGTACAGTAAAGAGCTGCCCACAGATTTATTTGGCTTGTTTTGTTTTTTACATGTGTGTGTGTGTGTGTGTGTGTGTGTGTGTTATTGATTCATAAAAAAGCATAGTTGGCCTGTTTATCAAATTTGCAGTTGATACAGAGCTAGGAAGGAGAGCCAAACAACTAAATGACAAGACTGGGATCCAGAAATATCTTGATTTGATAGACCGTTGGGCTGAATCTAATAAGATGAAATCTAATAAATGTACATATAACACTGAACTCAGGTTCAAGAATTGACTTCACAAGTGCAAGATTGGGAGGCAAGGTTAGAGAGCAGTTTATCTGAAAAAAAAATGCAGGCTTCAATCTGAATATGAGGGAAGGGAATAAACATTTATATAGCATCTACCATGTCCTAAGCACTGTTTACAAATATTATCTCATTTGATTCTCAACCTTGCAAGATGAGGAAGCTGAACAGAGGTTAAGTGACTTGCCCAGGGTCATACAGCTAATAAGTATTTGAGGCTGGATTTGAGCTCTGCTCATCCTGACTCCAGGCCCAGCACTGTATACACTGAGACATCTAACTGCCTCAAATACGAGTCAACAGTATGCTGCAATTTAGGTAAGACATTGAGAAAAGTAGAGAGTGCAAGGGCAACCAGGATATAGAAAAGCTTTGAATCCAGACCCAGGGGGAACATGCTTTGTGCAAGTGTTTGAAGGACTGGTATGTGGACAAGAGTTTAAACTTGTTCTGATTGGTGTCAGAGGATAAAACCAGCTTTGTCAGAAGATGCAAAGAAGCAAATTTGGGCAAACTGATGCTGGCAAATCTTCCTAAAACTTAGAACTCTCTATATATGCGAAGTGAACTGCCTTGGAAGGTAGTGATTTCTACCTCACTAGAGGTCTGCAAGCAGAATCTGGATGACCATCTGTTAACTCCCTTCCATCTACTTTGTATTTGTCTTGTATGTACCCAATTATTTGTATGTGGTCTCCCCGATTAGAACATAAGCTCCTCGAAGTCAGGGACTGCTTTTTTGTTGCTTTATATGCACAGGCATAGCGCCAGACAGTGTAACCGTTAAATAAATGGTTGTTGATTGAATGATATGTTATAGCACAATGAATGTTTCAGCCATTCCTAAGAGGCACCTGGAACTTTTCCTGCCCCTGGTGAGGGCAAGAGGAGAGGGAGTCATGAAGCCAGGTACTTGGGTTGGCTTGACTGTGAGGGCTCCTCTTCAAATAAGAAACTTGCAGAATTGTTTATGGGGGACACATTGCTGCAGCCTTCATTCAATGTGTGATCAGTTATTTCTTTATAGAATTCTTCAACCAGAGCCTTTTATTAGCTCCCTGTGAATAACTAACATCTAATCTGTTGTTGGATTCACAGTTTAGTTTTTGTTGCAAATTGTATCCCATAGTTTTTATTATGATGATCTTCATTATTATTTGACTTTTGCAGATGTCAAGACATTTACATGACATAATACGGTTTCTTTTTCCACATCGAGTAAGAGCCCAGTAGCCATTGCCTTCTTAACTGTAAGCAGAGGGGGGTAGCAGTGTATAAGAAGAGTTTTCTAAGTTCTTCTTACAAGCAGTGATGGTTTTCCCTCTCTTTCAGTGTGTGGTTTGTATAACAGCTTATTTTTTTTTCCCCAGGCTGTCTTTTGCCCTCAGTTCCAGCACTAAATGAGGTGCGGAGATACTTGAGCCAGGAAGACCCACCAGAAGTCTAGTGCAATAATCTAGACTTAGGGGTGATGAGGGCCTGTACCAGAATGGTGCCAGTGTCAGAGGAAAGAAGGGGGCATATTCTGAGAGATGTTGCAGAGGAGAAGTCTACAGGCCTTGACAGTAGATTGGCTATATAGCTGGCGGCAAGTGAGAGAGGTAGTGAGGAGTCATTGAAAGTCAGAGTTGACAGGAGGTCATCTAATTTAATAAGGATGCTAGTCTGAGGGGCTGGAAGGATGGTGGTACCTTTGACAATAACCGGAAAGTTTGGGGTGGGGAGGAGAGGGTTTAGGGGGAAAGTGGAAATCACTGTGAAGCCACGGAAAGGTTTTGGTCAGAGGAGTTACGTGAAAAATTTGGTTTCAGTTAGATTAATCTGGTAGTTGTATACATGTTGTCAGCTTCTGGCTTTCCACTTTGTAGATTATGTATATAGGCTAGAGTTGACTCCTCTCCTCAAGGCCAATGTGGATCTCCTTCCATTACTCATAATCCTTCTGCCCATATACCTTAGCAAGCACTTTCCTTGAGGATTTGAGACCAGTTCTTCCTGCATCAGGGGTATCCCTTCCTAGCTCAGCAGTCTACACACTGCCTACCTACCACCACGAAGAGATGTTCCTTTTTGCAGAAAAGGATAGATCTGGCAGGAAAAAATCTAGTCATCGAATGTCAGAGTTGGCAGGAGGTCCTACAGTAACAAAGTCAAAAACTACAAATACTACCTGCTTTCAAGGAGATTATATTCTAACTGAGGGCTGTAGCATGCATATAGAAAATAAATGCAAGTCATTTAAGGAGAGGGGAAAAAAACACTAATGGGGAGTGGAGGGAATGGAGTTTCAAGAAAGATTTTCTGGCAGAAGTAGGAGGAGCATGGCTGAGCCCTGAAGGAAACAAAGAATTCTAAGAAGGCAAACTTGAGGAGGGTGTATGTTCCAAAGTTGGGAGTTGGAGCAGGAGAGCACCACAGCCTGTGCAAAGGTATGGAGGTGGGAGATGGCATTCTGAATTTTAGGAAAAGTAATTAGATTTCAGATAGAACATTTAGTACATGAAGGGAAATGATATGAAAAAGTCTGGAAAGAGGCTGGAGCCAGACTGTGAAGGGCTTTAAATACCAAGCCCAAGGAAGCAACGAAGATTCATTCATTCCTGAGATGAAAAGGTTATTTTGGCAATTTTGTGGAAGATACATTGGCAAAAGGAGAGATTGGAAGCAAAAAAACACTTAGGAGCCCATTGCAGTAGTTCAAGAAAACTATGATGAGATATGAACTGGGGGGAGAGGGCTGCCATATAAATAGAGAGAAGGAGATTGGTGCAAGAGACGTCTAGATATAGAATTAACAAGACTTAGGTAGGGATTAGAAACAGATAGGAAGAGGATGAAGAGTCAAAGAGGATTCCAAAAGTTGCCTGAGTGACCAGAAGGATAGTGGTACCCACAGCAGGGTACTCTCCTTTAGATAACGGACAGAATCAGTTCAACCACTTCACAACAGCCTTTCCAAAATTTGAAGATCATATTCCCCATAGCCCTCCTCCTCTAAATCTTCTTTTCCTCAGGCTCAGCATCCCCAGACTGTCAGATGGCATCAGCGTGGAGCCCTTCACTTTCACCACCATAGTTACCCTCTTCTGGGCACTCTCCAATTATCAATACCCTTCCTAAAATGTGGTGCTCAGGACAGAACATAATGTTCTGGATAGAGGCTGACCAGAACACAGAGTACAGTGGGTCTATTCCCTTATTCCTGAAATTTTTGTCTGTCTTAATATATGTAGCCTTAGATGACTTTAGCTTTCTTGGCTGGCTACAGGCAGGTGGTGCAGTGTTTAGAGCCCTAGGTCTGGAGTCAGGAAAATCTGACTTTGAATTCAGCCTCAGCACTAACTAGCTGTGTGACCACTGGGTAAGGCAACTGCATCTTTGTCTGCTTCAGTTTCCTCAACTATAAAATGAGACTAATAATAGCACCTACCTCCAAGGATTATTGGAGGATCCAATGAGGTAGTATTTGTACAGCACTTAGCACAGCCTGTCTTGTGGTAGGCACTTAATAAATTCATCCTTCCCTCCCTCCCTTCTTCCTTCTTTTTTCTTTCCTTCCTTCCTTCTTCTTTCCTTCCTTCCCTTCCTTCTTTCCTTTCTTCCTTCCTTCCTTTTCTTCCTTCCTTCCTTCCTTCCTTCCTTCCTTCCTTCCTTCCTTCCATTACACTAAAGATTCAGATTGACCTACTCCCCTTATTTTGCTTGTGACAAAACTGAGATTTCTTTCAAACTCTCAGCTACAAAGCAACTGAGCTGGAATGTAAGCCATCACATATTTTCCTGGCATTCTTCACCTTTGTTATTGGAATGGGAGAAGCAAGCCCCTCTTTTAAAAAGTACTATGTAAATCTAAAGCATTTTTATTATCACTAATTAAGTTTCTGAGATTTTAAAAAAGTGAACCCTAAATTGAAAATTCACAAGGATATAACCTTGTCTAATTAGACTAAAGTAAATGAGAATTCTTATCTTCTTTATTGCCATCATCATCAGAAACATTAATCACCTACAAGATGAAAAACTGTGCTTAGCATGCTAATCCCTGTTAAGGATGTTTAAATATGAGCAAAGAATGAGGGTAGTACCTGAGGATTTGGGCCACACTGATGGAGGTAAAGAAAAGCGAGTGCGTTTTAAGGGAGTAGTGGAGATTCAAGGCAGATAGAAACTGTCAGTTAACTTTCTTGCACTCTTCAAAAGTTAACTATTAACACATGCTTATTTATAATAAGAACTATCTCATATTGGGGGCAGGGGAAATGAAAAAACAAACTTTTGTTTCCTTTTTTTAAAAATAGTATTTCATTTTTTCTAATTACATGTAAAGAAAGTTTTCAACATTTACTTTTATAAGATTTTGAGTTCAAACTTTTTTCTCCATCCCCTCCCACCTCCCCAAGACAGCAAGCAATCTAATATAAGTTATATATGTACAATCATTTTAAACATGTTTACATTGGTCATGTTGTGAAAGAAAAATCAGATAAACTTTTGTTTCTTTAGACAAGGTTCTTAACCTGAGATCCGTGAACTTGTTATAGATAGATAGGTAACTACAGCTATAGATATAATATATATATAAATATATATACATATATACACATACATGTGTGCAGTGTATATACAAATATATTGCTGCGAAGGAAAACAAGTATATTGAAATTGAATTTCAATTAATTATATTAAAATATAAATATATTGAAATATATAACAAATATACAATATTAAATATTATTGATATAATTGTAATATATTTTATAGTAAATATACATTTATATTACACTATATTTTGTGTATTATATTTCAGTATAATTATTTTATAGAAATAAAGTTATGTTAAGTTTCAAAATAATTCCTTTGTAGTTTTATACATTTTTAAAATGTTATTCTGAGAAGAGGTTCATAGGCTTCACCAGACAGTTAAAGGGGTCCAGGATGCACATAAAAATTAAGAACCTCTGCTCTTAGATGAACATCCAAATACAGTTTGATTTCTCTAGAGCAGTGGCTCTCAACCTTCCTAATGCCAACCCTTTAATACTTGTATGTGGGCGTATCTGCATGTGGGTGGACCTGCCTGGAGACAGATAGAGGAGTGGTGTCTTGGTTCCTAAGACCATCAGAAATATGTGTTTTCCTATGGTCTTAGGTGACTCCTGTGACCCCTGTGAAAGGGTCATTTGACCCCCAAAGGGGGTTGAAAACCACTGTTCTAGGGGAAGCAATGCGGTATGGTGGAAAGATTTCTGCATTTTGGAGTCAAATCCAAATTTGAACCTTGATTCAAGGCTCAGCTCTGCTACTTTTACTACCTTTGTGACCTTTGGCAAGTCATGTTACCTCCCAGGGCCTTAGTTTCCTCATCTGTAATATGTCGCATTGGATTTGGTAACTTCCAAGGTTTCTCCTAGCTCTAAGCCTAGAATCTTCTGTGCCCTTTTCTCTTGTTACTACTGGCCCTGCACCTGATTATTTTTTTTCTCATGAAACCTCCGTCCTTCCTGCTTGTGAATACCATGTCTGTTTTTGTTTTGTTGGTTTTTTTGGTCAATACATGCTAAATTTTAAATCAGCAGTGTGGGGGACAGCAAATATCCATTTTATTTTTCTTTTGTGGTATATACCTTTACAGAGATCCAGAGCTTCATCATTTTCTTCTGTCTTTCCACTCAGAACTGATTCATTACAAGTTAAAGGTAAACCCACGTACTATGCAGCATAAACATTTTATTCAGTAAAACCTGAATATTTGCAAATAAAATAATGTATGTAGGAGAGTTCACTCAGTTGTACCAGAGCTGACAAATCACACGTGCACACACACACATACACACACACACACACACACACACATACAACACCCTCTCAAATCTTTATATCATATAGCTTGATTTACCTCTTTTTCATGTTGTAAGGATTATATTTCTTTATGGGTATAAATATGACCAGAAGGAGATATGAAATGCAAGAAAAAATGAACTTTGGATTCTCTGGAGGCACCTCCTTTTGTTCCCATCCTGTTCTCCCTATGATCAGCCTATAATTAACATGGTTCTGCTGCTCTTGGAATTCAGATTACTTTGTCTTCGCTCTCGTAATAGCAAGCACCCTAGCACACCCAGGATGGCCTGCTAGCACAGGTTCTTTGATCTGCTTTTCTAAAGGAAAGACAGCTTTAAAGAGGTTAACAATCTTCTTTAATTAACAGACATAAGTACAGATAAGTAGAAAGAAGTGAGCATCCAAGAAAGAATCCAACAGACAGGGCTCCAGCTGTCTGAACAAAGTGATACAACTATCTATATACACCACTGAACCAGGAGAGCACCACTATCTGTGTAGTCGGGAGGGAAGAAGTACCGGGGGGAGAGAAGAGGGGAGAGGGGGAGGGAAGATGCTCTTAACAAATGGCTACTCAGAGTCTGTTCCAGGAAATCAAAAGGTCCTTCTCATGAGCAAGCCCCCAAAGCAAAATGACAACCTTTCAAAATATATAACAAAGACTTGGCTCCTGATTGGCTCAGAGCCAGAAGGCACAAAAAACCTACTTGACTCAGCATACCTGTGAATCATCAGGGTTCAAAAAAGATTAATCCTGCAAATGTTTACAGTTTAGCCAGAGCCTAGGAAACTGAACTCCAAAAAGAAAACAACAAAAATCCTACCTTAAGGCAACTAGGTGGTGCAGTAAGTAGAGCACCTGCCCTGGAGTCAGGAGGACTTGAGTTCAAATATGGCCTCAGACACTTAACATGTCCTCGCTGTGTGACCTTGAGCAAGTCACTTAACCCCAACTGCCCTGCCTTCCTCTCTCCAAAAGGGCAAAAAAATATCCCACTTTTCTTGTGTTTATGGCTCTTAATGTAACTTTGTCTCTGCTTTCTCAGATGTGCTGGATTCAAAACATTCATCTTCAGATTTTTACACCAGCTCCATCAACTAGGGGCTAGATCAGGAAACTTTCCAAGGGGAAGTCTCAGACCAAATCAGAAGGCCCACATTTGAGTCCTAGTTTTCCCCGTTTGTTTACTCACAGGATCTTAAACCGAGACACTTAAATCTCTTTTTCGCCTTGATTTCCTCTTCTGTCATGTGGGGTAATATACTTACTCTTCTCTTGTAGGGTAGCTGGAGATAAAGTTTGTGGAAGTGCTTGGAATCTCAGAGGGTTGCGTTATCACACTGCTGTGATTTGTAATAGTTTGTAGGGATTTTGTTGTTGTTGTTGTTCCTTTTTAAGTTATCTTCTCTGTTCAACAGAGCAGAGTACTTTCCTCCCCAACCTTCTGTCTGGGACCAAGAAACTTGAAAGTAAGCCTCCACACTGGGAAATATAACAGAGTCTCTCCTGAAGTTCATTTGCTTGTGGAACTTCAGTTTGACTGTTCCTCTTTGCCCTATAGAGAAATGGGATTGTAGAGCCAGAAGGAACCGTAGGAATCACCTGGGCTGGCCTAGATTTACCTCTTCATTTACTCCCTGTGGTCAGTTAGTCATAAATTCCTGTGAATACTACCTCCAAATTATCTCATATCTAGGCCTATCCTGAGATTGTAGATGTAGTGTTGGAAAGTCAACTTGAAAGCACCTAGTTCAACACCCTCATTTATTGATTTATAGAGTAACCTTATCTATCTATAGATCTATCTATCTATCTATCTATCTGTCTATATTCATATGTATACATATATCTATATTTTATATATGTAATATATAGGTACTTGTAGATAATTTTCCTAAGATCACCCTTCAAAATAGGGTCAAAGCCCTGGTTAAGAGAGCACTACAGTGGAAAGAATTCTAGGTTTGGAATAACCTGGGTTCAAATCCTTTCTCTTCCACTTGATCCTTTTTGTTCATTCTTCAAGGACCAAGGAAATGCCACCTCTTCTATGAAGCCCTGAGCAGCTGGTTGGCGTGCTAGATAGAGTGCTGGGCTTAGAATCGGAAAGACTCATCTTCCTGAGTTCAGTTCTGGCCTCAAAACACGTATTAGCTGTGTGACCCTGGACAAGTCACTTAATCCTATCTGCCTCAGTTTCATCATCTGTAAAAGGAGCTGGAGAAGCAAATGGCAAACCATACTCCAGTATCTTAAAACCCCAAGTGAGTGTATTTTGTATCTCTCAGAAGCAGTGAGATCTAATAAATTGAGAACCAGTTGCCTCTGACATAGATTGACCGTGTGATTCTGGGCAAATAATTCAAGCTTTCAGTGTTCTGGGTAACTGTCGCAATACATACATACATACATACATACATACATACATACATATATATATACACACACACACACACACACACACACACACACTCTTCAGAGAAGTACCAATCTCATTGGTAGAGGGAGTTTCCTCACCTGAGAGCTCCCTATACCAGTGCAATTACACATCTCATAACTATCCCTACCCGCAGTGGCATCTAATTTGTATCACAATTATTTGTTTGTATTTTATCTTTCCTAGACTTAGAAGCTTAAGTTTCATGAGGTCAAGGACTGTTACTTTTTTAAAAATCCTTCATAGTGCCTGGCCAGCTCTTTGCCCATAGTAGAAGCTCAATAAATATTTGTTAAATGGTTGAACAAATGGGGAAACTGAGGCCCAGAAAAAGTAATTTACCTGCCTAAGGTCATGGGACCATGGATTTTGAGGTAGAAGTGACCACCCCCTTGTTTTTTGTTGTTGTTTAGTCATTTTTGTTGTGTCCAAGTCTTTGTGACCCCATTTGGGTTTTTAAGATACTAAAAGTCATTTGCCATTTCCTTCTCCAGCCCATTTTACAGATGAAAAAACTGAAGCAAGCAGGGTTAAGCGATTTACCCAGGGTCAGGTCTTCCTCACTCCAGTAGAACCTAAAGTTCTATCCACTGTACCGCCTACGTCAAGACAATGGCAAGAACACAGAAATCCTAACTCCCCAACTGAGAGCATGAAACAGTGGGAAAGAGCTCTGGATTTATTTGGTGTAGAAAGACCTGTATTCAAATCCTGTGCCCCTCCTTCCATTAGTACTTGTGTGATGTTGGGGACATCACTTTATTTCTCTTACTTTCTGTGGCTTCAGTTGTAAAATGATGTGTTTTGGGCTCAGGGACCTCCAAAGGTCCCTTCCAGGCCTAGATCTATGACCACATTTCTTGCTGTAATCTGTTTTTTGTGTTTCACAGAAGGGGCAGTAATAAAGTATCCATTCTAGTAGAAGGAACGAAAATCTCTAGGCTTAAATGCTGTGTGAGTAATTGCTTGGTTTTCAGAGTATGAGCTTCCTTGGAGGAGGAAGACAGTATGGAGACAGTTTTTAGTCTCCAACACCACCAAACTTTGAAAGATGAAGATGAGACTGCATCTGGCCTGCCTGCAAATTACAGTATCTGATGCACCAATGGTTCCCATCTTTCTGAAATCTGTCACAGATGTCTTGTTTCTGCTCTGCACCAAAGCTGTCTGGCACTGGGAGGCTGAGAGGGTGGGGTGGGATGGAAGGGGTAAGGTGTTGGGAAAACGTGATTTCTTTCAAAAATACAAATTCAACTCTCCAAGATGAAAGGGTTAGGCTACTTTAGAGAAAGTTACTCTGGCTTTCTCTAGCTACAATGCAAAATAAGAGTTACATTGTTAAGACCTAAGCTAAGGCTAATTTGCCTCATTTGAATCTGAAAGAGAGCCCACATCCTTCCTGTTGCCCTGTAAAGAATCTGAAAAGGAGAAAACAGATGTATTAATATGTATCGTGCTCCCCAGACTCCCTTAACTCAATGGCTCCACCTGGCCCCTCTGCAAACATTCTCTCATTCTCTCTCTCTCTCTCTCTCTCTCTTTCTCATTCTCTCTCTCATTCTCTTTCTCTCATTCTCTCTCTCTCTCTCTCTCATTCTCTCTCTCTCTCATTCTCTCTCTCTCTCTAATGTCTCTCTCTGTCACACACACACACACACACACACACATACAGCTGAACTGGAGAAAGACAAAAGATCCAAAATGCTTAGCAAAGAGTGTCCGAGGTTATTCTCTTAAACTTGCTTCTCATAGTGGATTTCTTCTTTTTCATCTTCTTTCTCTTTTCTTCTTGGTCAAATATGGTTCAGCAGATAGCAGCAGGGGGGTGTGAGTAGGGGGCGGGGTGGGAAGTACAAGTTCATTTTTTCCATTCTCCAGTAAAACTTATCTTGAACAACAGACTGATACTAAGGCTAATTTGTGACTTGCTTATTTAACAGGCAACTTACCCCTGCTCCCCCTACCCCAAACTCCAGAATGAAGCCTTCTCTTCTCACCTTTGGTGACTCAGTGCTCTTTCTCTTCAAAATCAGGCTTCTGAATCTGTGGAACAGCTGAGATCCACAACCGTTTCCTTCAGTGGTTTGAACCAGATTTCCAATTGGCCTTGCATAGTAAGGAGATGGTGGGAGTTTTGTCTCCATGATTTGAGAGCCTTTCCCTCCCTCCTGTAGTTCCTTTCCCCCACCCTCACCTCACCCCAACCCAGCCCTATTTTGGGGATCTACAAAGATTCATTTCCCTCATCAGTACTTTTTGTTGTTGTTGTCTAGTAACAATGCAGAGGTCAGACTTGAGTCTACCCCTTCACTAGAGGCCTTGGCCTGATTCTTTTACTCTTTTGGGCATAGATTGCATTGATTATAGTTATTGAAATCCACAATTTAAATGATTTCAGGCTTAACAAAAGAAGGTGAACATGCAAAATATGGCCACCAGTCACCAGACTGGCAATCAGGCTGAAGCTTGATAGCTTGAAGTGTTAAAAAAAAAAAATATGAGAAAAAATATCTGTGATGTGAGGACTGCAGAGAGAGGAATTTCTGAGTTTCCAAGGTTTTTCTAAGGTCTTCTGAAAGTCTCCAGACATAGGTTAGATTTGCATCTTAAGAAATCAGTATTGGTCTCATCTTCCACAAATGACCTCTCATCATTCCTCATCCTTGGACTCTGTGATTTGATCTTTGATCATACTTTATGGCATTGCTGTTTAAGAAATGTTGGTGGACTCTAGATGCAAAAACAAACACTAAATTATAGAGCATCCTGTGCTGAAATGTTAACCTGTCACCTGTTTCCTTTCTTACCTATGTTTTTTCACCCTTTAAAAACATAGGTGAACTTTCCAAATGCTCTAAGCTTTATATAATTTGCCTGGCAGACCAGAATACTTTCAACAAATAATTATCCATGAAAAGAAAAAGAAAAAAAAAACAGGACTGGAACAAAAAAAATAATTGCTTCATTCTAATTTTTTGGGGTATTTTAGAATCTTTTTGTCCTGTCATTTATTAAGTTCCTGATGTGTTTATTAAGGGATATTCATTTTTCCCTGCTGAATTATGATGGTGCCATAAAAAAAAATCCACATATTTTGCTGTAGAAACCTAATGGTCTCACAGTTTCTATTAGGGAACTTAGATTTGTCCGTTGTAAGTATATGCGCATATCTTTGTAATTCAGGAGGTCTGATCTCATTGGTGTAATACTCCTTCCATCAGGGAAGATTGCAATTCATCCATGCCCATTGATCTCCTTGTCTTAAGTTTCACTCCACTCCAAATTATCCTGTACACAACTACTGAAGTGATTTTCCTAAAGCTCAGGGCTTGCTATAACGCTCTCCTAATCAATAAACTTCAATAGCTTGCTGTTGCCTTTAGGGTCAAATATAAGCTCTTCTGTTTACTTTTAAAGCCATGCACAATCTGGCCCCAACGTACCTTTGAAACCTTGTTATACATTACTTCACATGCTCTGAGGTCTAGGCAGATTCCTCTCCTTTGCTATACCTCACACGTAACAGTCCGTTTTCAGTCTTAGCCACTTGACATTATCTGTGCTCCTTGTCTAGAATATATTTCCTCCATACTTCTGCCTCTGGGAATCCCTCTTTTTTTTTTTTTTAATTCAAATGTAAACCACCTTGGGGCAGTGAGGTGGCACAGTAGATAGAAGCTGGGACCTGGAGTCAGGAAGACCTGAGTTCAAATCTAGCTTCAGATACCTACTAGCTGTGTGACCCTGGGCAAGTTGCTTACCCCTGATTGCCTCCAAAAAAAACAAAAACAAAAGTAAACCTTATATGTGACATCTTTCCTGACCCCTCCCACCCAATCACCCACACTGCTGGTACCTTCCTCCTAAACCATTTTGTATTAATATTGTATATACTTATATAATATATTATAATATATAATAATAAATACTATATGACAATCCATACAATAATAATATAATCATAAATGTAATAATTCTATAATGATATAATTTATATTTTATAATAATTAATATTCATGTTGGTGTAATTTACTTAATAAATTAATACAATATATAATACTATATACTTATAGAAGAAGCAGCCGTGTGTCACAGTGAAATGAACACTGGCTCTGGAATCAGGAAGACCTGAGTTCAAATCCAGCTGTAGACATCTACTAGCTGTGAGACCCTGAGCAAGTCACTTAACCTCTGTCTACCTCAGTTCCAACGTCTGTAAAATGGGGATAAAATAGTAGCACCGACTTCCCAAGATCAAATAAGATAGTATTTGTATCACACTTTGTCCGCCTTAAAGTGCCATGTAAATGCTAGCTGTTGCTGTCAGCTAGCATTCTGCATGTCCTCTCCGCTCCCCAAAAGAGTATAAACTCCTAGAGAACAGGTGCAGCGTCGTTTTTCTCTGTGTGTCCCCTAGCACAAAGCACCCGACACAAAGTCTACACTTATTAAATGGTGATGGATTCATTCCTGTCTATGATTTCCTATAAATACAATACAAAGGGGGCGGCCAGGTGGTACAGTGAATAGAGCACCAGCCCTGGAGTCAGAAGGACCTGAGTTCAAATTTGGTCTTACACTTAACACTTATTAGATGTGTGACCTTGGGCAAGTCACTTAACCCCAATTGCCTGGCCTTCCACCCTCCAAAAAGCAAAAAACAAAATAAAACAAAACCACAATATAGAGCAGTGGTTCTCAATCTGTAGATCGTGACCCCTTTGGGGGTTGAACGACCCTGTCACGGGGTTCACAGGGGTCGCCTAAGACCATCGCAAAACACATATTTCCGATGGTCTTAGGAACCGAGACACAGCTCTTCTATCTGTCTCCAGGAAGGTCCACCCACATGCAGATATGCCCACATAGAAGTATTAAAGGGTCACGGCATTAGGAAGGTTGAGAACCACTGATACAGAGGATCTCCCATGAAGTAGATGGAGGCTCTTCCTCTGGTTTTTTGAGGGATTTGTGCACATCAGTGCGGCCATTGGGTTATCCATCTTTTATCCGTCACTCTCACAATCTAGCTCTTTCACTTTCTTTTCCAGTCAGTCATCTCCTTGATATATCTGACATATTTTGATATTTTTCCATTCCCCATGAGTTACTTTAGAAGGCAATGTAGCATGATATATTAGTGAATTTAGAGTTTGTAAGAGCTTCATTCAAATCCTTCCTCTGAGGGTAAGAAGCTTACTCTCTTGATTCTCAGTTTCCTCATCTGTAAAATGGGTGAATGATGTGTACAGTTTTTAACTAACTGGGTAGTGGTGAAGATCACATGTTACTGTATGTGTAAAGCATTTTGCAAAGTCCTATGTCAGCGTCAGCTACTATTATTATTCTTATCCTTGGTAGTGTCTTAAAATTGAGTTAATACCTTCTCTATCTAATTCCTTTTTGTTCCAAAAGATTTAAGTTGTATTACCTGGGTATTTCATCAGTTTTGTTTTTTTTTTTAATTTCAGAGAGACTTAAACACAACAACACACATAGAGCAAAAGACACAGTATGTCACCCTACATTCAGAGCTATAGATTATAAATATTCATAGCAATTATCTTACATTTTTTTTTTCCTTTTTGAAGGGCAGTTGGGGTTAAGTGACTTGCCCCAAGGTCACACAGCTAGTAAGTATTAAGTGTCTGAGGCTGAATTTGAACTCAGGTCCTCTTGACTCCAGGGCCAGTGCTCTATTCACTGTACCACCTAGCCGCCCTCAGTCTTACATTTTCTTAAACCACAAATTACTTAGAAAGCTGTATGACATGTTGGACAGAGTGATGAGCTAAGAGGTAGGAAGGCCTTGTTTTAATTCCTCCCTCTGTGACCAGTGTCAGGTTGCTTTATTTCTCTCAGTGTCACTTTCTTCCTTTGTAAAATATACCTGTAACTCTTCCCTTAGAGGGTAATTGCAAGATAGATTAGGTAGTAATAGCTTAGGTGGCATAGCAGATGAGAACATTAGATTTGGAATCAGGAAGACCTCAGTTCAAGTCCTTGGGTATGTCGCTTAACTTGTTTTTCTCAGTTTCCTCATCTGTGAAATGGGGGCACTAAGAGCACCTAGGGTTGTCCAGAGATTCCAGTATAACATACGTCGGGTACTTTGTAAACCCTGAAGTGCTATGTCAATACTAGTCATTATTCTGAGATAACAAACTTTAAAATTCCATGTAAGTTTCAGCTGTTGTTATCGTTACTAGTCGTCACAATGCAGCCTGCACAGAACTGTGGTCTAACAGAAAGCTCTGGACCTAGAGTCAGAAGCCCTGAAATAGAGCTCATTTTTTTTGCATTTTCCAGCCGTGTGACTTTGGATAAGTCATTTAATCCCTCAGAGTGTGTTTCTGTGTCTGTAAAATGGCTATAATAACCCCGATGCCACCTGCCTCAGAGGGTCTCATGAGGAACAAAGGAAGTGATGGGTGTAAAACCACAAAGCAGGACAGAAACGCCAGCTGCCATTATCATTTTAGTGCTTGAAAGAGCTGTGATTTCTTTGGTAGGGGGTCTCCCCCTCACCACTCCCCAGTGGTGTGCAGTCTTGGAGGATGGCTGGAGTTAAAATGTGATGACCCTGCGTCTAGTCTGGGGGTGAGCCTTTCAGAATTCAGTTGGCCCGCTCTCAGAGAAGCCTCTGCAGCTCGGTAGTGCGCGCCAGAGTCCTGCGCCCTTCTGTGACGGCCTTCCAGAACCCAGGCACCTCCACACCACGCACCAGCACGAGGCATCAGAAGCGTTAGCGTTTTATTCTCCTCGGAAGCCTAGATCTAGAGTCTGAAGAGTAAGTACTTAGAGGCCAAGCAAGTCCAGGCCTTTTATTTCAGAGATGACAAAACTCAGGCCCAAGAACAATGATTCTGATGATAGTAATGATAAAAAGGATAATAATAGCTAACATTTATATAGGGCTTGCCAGGCACTGTGCTGAGCACTTTCCAATTATCTCATTGGATCTTCACAACAACCCTGAGGGGCAGGTGCTATTAATATCCCCATTTCACAGATGAGGAAACTGAGGCAAATAGGTTAAGCGACTTGCCCAGGGACACACAGGTAGTGGCTGTCAGAGGCAGGATTTGAGTCCAGAGCCTCTAATTCCAAAGCCAGTGAGTGCTCTTTCCACTGTGCATTGCTACTTTATTCTGTTATATAATCGTCACATCTTACATATTTTATTCGTAGCCACTTTCATTCCCTTACTGAGTACATGTGTATCGTCTTATGAATTTAATCTGTGCTAAAATTTCATTCTCTTTGGTTGAATAGCTCTGACTATAAACTCTGAAGCATAAAACCTCAAGATAAGATCTCTGTAACTTTTTAGCATGCCAACACAGTCCTTTCTTACACGTGTGTGCGTGCGCGTGTGCGCACACACACACACACACACACACACACACATACCAGTTTTCTGATCTGTGGCATAACCTTAGAAGTCATCTAGCCCAGGGGTTTTTAACCTCTTTTCTATCATGGATCCCCTTTGACAGTCTGGTGGAACCTGTAAGCCCCTTCTCAGAATTATGCTTTTAAATGCATAAAATTTATTATAAAGAAAACCAATTATATTGAAATGCAGTTATGAAAAAATGTCCAGAGCCCCCAAGTTAAGAACTCCATCAAATCCAACTGCTTTATTTGCAAATAAGGAAACTGAGTCCCAAAGAGTTGAAGTGATTTGCCCAAAGTCAGATAATTGGGTGGTGGCATCTACGTGGCTCAGTGGATAGAGAGCTGGGCCTGGAGTCAGGAAGACCTGAGATCAAATATGGCCGTAGACATTCACTAGCTGAGTAACCCTAGGTAAGCCACTTAACCTCCATTTGCCTTGATCCACTAGAGAAGGAAATGGCAAACCACTCCAATATGTTTGCCAAGAAAACCCATACTGGGTCACAAAGCGTCAAACACAACTGAACAACATTAGGGAGCAGATTTGAACCCAAGCCCTTTGTCACCAGTGGTCTACACTATGGCTGCTTTTCCTAGCAAGCTCACCTGTTATCAGCAGCACTCATTAATAAATATAAATCTTTTGCAAAATTATACTCTTGGACAGAGAGTCCAAGCCCTGACTCAGAACTGCAGTGTGTGATCCATTAGGTTTCTTGCCTTCCTATCATTCCATAGAATTCTGCATTTCCTGAATGTCAGAAGTTCACTTGCCAGCTGCAGCTGTTTCCTGTGGATAGTGTTCCAAATGGTTCTTATTTATGAGATGTCCTCTACTGTAAGTGCTATCCCTATTAATATGAGTTCCACCGTCTGTAGCCCAGGTTGTTCTAATTAGCCTTCTTCTAAGAAATAATTACATTGCACTTTTGATACAGCACTCAACAACATCTCCTGTTTTGACCTGATCGAAATGTGTAACTTTAAAATAAGCAAATAGGAAAATCAAAAAAAGTCATTTTGTTTTCTGTTTGTTTATGAGCCCTGTCTTCCCCCAGGCCCCATGGGCAATAGTAGCCCAAGGAATAGCAATGATGTGATGTAAAAGTTAAGATGTCATTTACTAAGAAGCTGCTCCAGAAAAACAGGGCAGCCAAAGAGCACCTTGGGTGCGTTGTTTCAAAAAAAGTGAAAACCCCCAAGGAAAGCAAAATGCCTGCCAGATTTTTTTAAAGCACATCGTCCAACAGGCTTGGAATCAAATCAGGCCTTTCACAGAGCAGGGAGCTTTATTTTCAGTGTGTGTCTTCAAAGGCTGTAACAATGGAACCATTTGAACCAGAATGAGTGGTCCAACCAAAAGAGGAGGCAGTCGGTGGTGATGAAGAGAATTGTTGATTCAGATATCCTAGGGCAGTCATGAAAACCTACATGCCCTTCATTTCCAGGATAAACAGAGGCTACGCCAAAAAAAGGAAGAATCAGGTTTTTTGAAAGCCTCTACTATTTTCTTCTTTATGATTTTTTTTTCGCTACAAATCAAAAAGCATCTCTCAAAAATAATCAAATGAAAAAAACAAGGAATAAAATAAAATCTAAAATAATGGTTTCATTTAAACGATTTAGAGTTTGATAAGAGGGATTTTTATGTAAACTTTTAAAAACAACAATAATAATAATTCCTTATTTCCTGTGACTCCTTCTGATAATATCTTTGTCCTCTATGTACCTGAAAAATGGCGTTGCTATCATTTTTAGTCAGTCTATGTTTGTCCTGATTCTGGGCTTTGTCATTAGTTTGTGTAAATTTCTTTCCTTATTGCTTTGCATTCATATTGATCATTTTGTGACACAATAATATTCTGTTACATAGATATCAGTCGCCAAACATTTATGAAGCACCTGGGATGTGTCAAAAACGTGATAAAAACAATCATAATAGTACATACATTATTTGTAATCTATATTTGATCCCTCCTAAACAGGCCTGTGATTAGCCCCCTTTTACAGATGAGGAAACTAAGGCCTAGAGGGGTCAGATGAGTGTCTGACCCAGGATCTGATCTTGGCTACTCCAGACTGACTCTAAGTCCACAGCAACGACTTAACTGCCAGAAGACACTAGGGATATGTATATTAAATGAAACAATCCTTATCTTCAAGGAACTTTAAGTTATAATAGGAAGACAAGAAGAACATTCAATCAATCAATCTATCAATAGACATTTATTAAAGACTTCTATGGGCCAGGCATGTGCCAAGTGTTGGGGGCACAAAAAAAGGCAAAAGACATATGTAAGTATGAAAAAAAAAAAAGAGAATAGACACAAAGTAGTTAAATACAAAGTAATTTGGGGGAGAGAGGATACTAGCAGTTGAGGGGAATCAGGAAGGACTTTACATGGAAGATGGTTCATTTAACCATCCCCCAATGGTTGGGCATAGAAGCTGTTTTATTTGCTATACTTTCTATTTTTTCTAACATGCCCACAGGTTTTGGCCACAAAATTCCTAAATGTTTCACTTAAAATTACAGGGGATTGAAAAGAAGACAGTAAGACAAGGATGTTTGGGCTTCAAATATTTTTCATAATCACCTATGTTGAATGTTGCATTTGGATTCAGAAGCCATTGGTTAGAATCCTGGCTCTCCCACTTACTCCATATGTGATCCTGGGAAAATGACTTAATTTTTCTGAGTCTCAATTTCATCCTCTGTAAAATGATGGAATTGGACCAGATGACCTCTCTGGTTCCTTCCAGCTATAAATCGGTCAACCTATTTAGGAGCTACGTGGTACAGTGAATAGAGCACCAGGCTTGGAGTCAGGAAGACTCATCTTCCTGAGTTCAAACCTGGTCTCAAATACTGACTAGCTGTGTGACCCTGGGCAAGTCACTTAACCCTGTTTGCCTCCATTTCCTCATCTGTAAAATGAGCTGGAGGAGGAAATAGCAAACCACTCCAGTATCTTTGCCAAGAAAATCCTAAATGGGGTTATGAAGATTCAGACATGACTGAAATGACCAAACAACATCCAGGATCTAGAGAGAATTTTACCATTTTCCAAATTTTTCCCTTTCCCTCTTCTTTGTTGTTCCAGTAAACCTGCTGGCAATCTATGCCCTACCCTGCCAGGTTTACTACCAAAAATCGCTTTTGTAATGTTAGAAACAAATGTGATTTGAAGTAGTTTTTGAGCTGCTTAAGGCAAATTATTGTTAAAGTGGGGTGCTAATGTGGGACTTGGGCACCAGCCAAGTATCCTTGAAAAGTCAAACGACTGGTCAATGTGAATCAATCGACAACTATACAAATACAAAAAGAGGACAGCCCTTGTTCTCAAGGAGCTTACACTCTTCTAGGGAAATACAGTGTTCTCACAGATAAGGAAATAAAGAGTATTTTCAAAGTAAGTACACTGCGGCATGGAGGGAGCCGCTACCAGCTAACACAGGATCATGGGAGATCTTTTGAAAAAAGTGGCTAGACTGGAAGAGAACTGGGGCATCAGCTGGATGTGAGACAACAAAGCCTAGGTGGGAGCACAGAGTGAATGAAAGAGTTTATTTATTTTTAGCAGAAAAGAACGTTTTATTAACATACAGACCTACCTTTAATCTTTAAATAACAATAAATAATAGCATTTATAGATAGCTTTAAGGTTTGCAAAGAATACACATAGATACAATACATACATACACACATACACACATACATACACACACATACACACACATGCATACACACATACACACATATATACATACACATACATACTAACATTTATAGAGTGCTAAATATGTACCAGGCATTGTGCTAAACACATTCCAGTCATTATCTCATCTGATCCTTTGTTGTCCCCATTTAGCAGATGAGGAAACTGAGACAAACAAGGAGTAAGTGACTTGCCCAGGATCACACAACTAAGTGTCCGAGTCTGTAGTTGAACTCAGGTCTTCTTGACCTCAGGCCTGGCCCTCTGTCCACTGCATTACCTAGCTGCCTCAATATAATATATGATATGATATATATGATACACAATTCAATATGAATTTATAACAAGTAACCATATTAATAACATCAATGTGTTCGATGGCTTTTATACAAAGTTTTCAAAATAGGGTGTTTTCTTTTGTAATATCCTTATATAATGTTCTTTTATAAAGTCCCTACCAACCCCTCCTCCACCACTGAAAAAATTTAAAAATAAAGAAAGACTTACATAAGTCTGGCAACACACATTCCAACATTGACCATGTCTAAAAATGTATATTCTTGTGTTTTAATGCATGATTCATCTTCATCCTTTTGGACTCAAGGTTTATCATAGCATTTTTTGATCAGAATCCTAAAGCGTTTTGAAGTTGCTTTTCTCTATAGTGTCATCATTGAGAAGATTGCTCTAGCTCTGCTTCCTTTGCTCTGCCCCATGGTTTATAGGGATCTTCCCTGTGCTAGGGTTAGTATCGTTGTGAGAATCAAATGAAATGATATTGTAAAGGGCTTTCCGTAGTGCCTGGTAAATGTTAGTTATTATTGCTCTTAACTTTTTTTGTTCTGACAACTGTATTTTAATATGACTGGTTTCCTTTGTAATCCTATAAATTTTATTTTATGCATTTAAAAACATTCTGGGAAGGAGTCCATAGGTATCAGCAGACTTCCAGAGGGATCCATGACATATGCAAGGATAAGAACCCCTTATTCTGTGTACAAATCAAGTTCTTTCTGAGGCTCATGTCTCCACTTCCCATGTAACAAAACAAAACTGTCCCTCCCTAATTTGGACCAAACTACAATGGTACAAGTGTCAGTTCTGTGAACCTTGACCTCCTGGTGTGCTTCTCAGGCTCTGTAACTGGTGAATTGATCTGGCCTTTGAATTCAATCGGCCTCTGAATCATTACCTTCTCTTGTCTGTTTACCCAGTACCATGTCTCTTGTGGAATGAAAAACTTGCTATTTAGAGGGAAAGCAATTAGATGTACTCCTTATAGGCCTCTTTCAGATCTCTGTGAACATATTCTGATTTTTCTGGAAGTCTACCCTACCCCCTTTAGAGCTGGTAGCATCTGATATTTCCTTTTAGTAAATAAGTCAGCAAACTTTATTAAGTGCCTACCATGTGACCAGGCAGTGTGTTAGGTGCTAGGGCTATAAAGACCAAAATGCATCAGGAACACCGATGTTCACATCTAGCCTCACACTAATTACACAAGTCACCAAATCTCTCTATGCCTTGCTTTCTTCATCTGTAAAAATAAGGAGGTTGAATTAGACAGTCTCTAAGGTCCCTTCTAAATTTATGAACCTATGATTCCCTCTTATGAGCTGTTTTCTTTCTATTCTACTTCTCAATACACACTTCAGAAAGACAATTGTGAATAAGGGGATTCCTCCCCACTATAACTTAACCTATGGAGGACACATCCATCTTGTATTGGAGGAGGATGCACTTAGGATAGAGCCCCAGATCCAGGGAGGACATTGTGTTTCACGGAATTAAAAATTAGACATTGTTTTTATAGTCACATTTACTTCTTCATTTTGTCTCCAGTCTTGGCATTTCATTGTGTTCGTCTCCTACTATTGTATAAAGACAAACCCTACCAATATAAGTGAATTTAGCCAAGCCTATTCTTAGATCCCTCCTTATGGAATGAGTTAAGCTGGTTTAATAGTAAGAACTTACATTTCTATAGTGTTTTAAAGTTATACAACCTGTTTAACTTACCTCCTGGAGTGCCTACTTTTAACAGTATATAAGATCCTAGAAAGTTCTGTGAAAAGCAAATTTTTGTAATTTACACAAAAGGGAGGGCTTCTTATTTAATCATGTCCTGGCGTGAATCCTTTAGTAAGTCAACATATGTTTCCTAAGTTCAGATTTTTGTACAGAATATTTTCTGACAGCAAAGCACCCCTGTAAAACTTTCCTAGATTTGACCCACCATTTCAATTGTCTGATTTAATTGTTCTTTGTTGAGTACCTGCTATGTGCTCAAGAGGCAATGGGGCATAGTAGAGTGCTAGGCTTAGAATTAGGAAGCCCCCAAGTTTCAAATCTCACCCCTGACTCTTACTACTTATGTCCCCATGGGCTAGTCACCATTTTTCTGTGCCTTAAGCAGCTCCCTAGGACTTATCTGTGAAGTCAGAAGGGATTTAGTGGTCTTTCTTGGTGGAGGGATTTCCCACACTGGGAGCTCCCCACAAAGATAAGCTCACTACTTCTTCGTGTACTCAGGTACTATTTGTTTAGTGCTGGCCTGTTTCACTATCTCTCTACAAAGTCTTTGTAGAGAAAATGAAAACATAGTGATGATTCAGCATAGATCTGAAATGTAGCCAGGCTATATTGTCTCAGAATCGTAAAACATCTAAGTTGAATTTAACCTGTGCTTGAACAAAGATCTTCTCTCCATCTTCTCCTTGTGGTTACTTCTGCTTGGAAATGCCCAGTCCATCCAGTCCATTTTGGGAAATCTCTAATTATATAAACACCTTGTCTTATAGATCTGTGTTCTGAGGTTGTTTTGTTTTGTTTTTAATTGCTAATAGTATTGGTTTACAATCTTGAACAGACTTTAAAGACCTAGTTTAGCCTTCATCATTTTACAAACGAAGAATTTGAAACCAAGAGGTCAAATGTTCAAGGTCACCTGATTAATGAGTAAAATTGACATTTATATAGTATACTAAGGTTAGCAAAACATTATATGTCCATTAGCCTATTTGGGCCTCACAATAACCCTGGCATCACTATCCTATTTTACAGATGAGGAAACTCATATTGAGGGAAGTCAGTAAATCTTGGAAGCAGAATTTGAACCACAGTCTACCAGAGTTTAAGCCCAGAAATCTCTTCTCACTGCCTGTTACACCAGTCTAATTCATTTTCTACTAGTGTATTGCATAGGGTACAGAAAAAAAGCTGCAAGTTGAATGTGAACACCTTGGCTCATTAACTGGTTGACCACTAGAATGAATTGGGGGCTACCACAACACATGAGACAGAGTTTTAAAATATCCTCCCTCTTTTAAAAATTTTTTTCACATCCCCATTTTACTCTCGCAGTTGCTTCATGAATTAAGCAAGGCAAATATTTTTATCTCTGTTGAGAGATGAAGAAATCAAGACACAAAAAAGTCACAAAATTAACTCCACTGATCCACAGTTCAGTTACTTTTCAGACCAGAAGATTGTTTATGAAGATCATACTTTATGTTATCTGATTCTGTGATTTTATTAGTGTGGGAGGACACTCAGTATGGAAACTGCCTCCATTGATCAAATTAGCAATTTGTAACATATCATCTTTTGAGGAACCTTAAATATTTTACCCAGTATCACACTGTGTGTGTATGTATGTGTCTGTGTATGTGTGTGAGAGAGAGAGAGGAGGGGGAAGGAGGGAGAAAGGGGAGGGCAGTTGGGGGGGTGGGAGAGAGAGAAGGAGAGAGAGAGAGCCTGAATCAGGGTCTTCCTGACTCCTAAATGGGCCCCTTATCCCCTAGGACATACTGCCTCTGAAAGAGCAAATAGTTGTTAGGAAAGTATTCTTTGTCCCTTATAAAAAACAAAATCTATCCTTGACAGTGTCCTCCCCAAAGATCAGGACAATTTTGATGTCTGTGGAGAAGCTGTCTACTCTTAAGTACTGAGTTCTATTTCACCAAAACCTCTTCGTTCTCATGGGCAATGAAAATCAAGGATGTGACTTCTTGTATAGCAGAAGAGACCCATAGAACTGCATCAATATATTGGAACCTTCTGGAATAAGCAGTAGTCCACTGAATCCACTAAGATGGAATTAGAGCCTCCTTTCCCTTAAATCCTTGCCAGCCCACAGGTGTGGGCATTATGCAAATGGGAGCTCTCTGCACACAAATGTGGCAGCTATTTTTGTTAAGCCAGTGTAATATTTAAAAGCAAACATTTAACGGGAGGATAACGGCTGCTGAACCTGTATTTGCAGCTGCAGCTGATCTATCCTCTGGGGAAGCAAAGATGGAGCTTTTCCAACTATTCATAAAGGGTGAGCGTGGAGGGGGCAGAGAACTTACTCCAGCATAACAGTGCACAATAAAATCTTGTTTCTCTCACCACCTTCTCTTGCTCAGAAGTTAAGCTACAAAGGGATTTTTCTGCCTTCAAAATCTAGGTTGATTTCTCCATGAGGGTCATTCTAGCTACCTCATTTCTTTGATGAGCTGGATCACATGTGTTTGGGGGGAATGAGAGAAAAATGGTCTTTTTAAAACCATGAACAATTAAGGTCCTGTCTGTTCTCCGGGTCCTACTGGTTCCCTCAACAAAAGAGACATTTGTCATTCTAAACCCTAAAGGTACGACTATTATTCTTAAAGCAGAGCTGCCATTAGAATTAAATTTTAATAGACATCAGACGCCAGTCTCCATAGGATTCTCTTTTCTCTTTTCTTTTCCTTTCCCCTTTGTCTCCTCTTGTTCTTTCAGACCCTCCCTCTACTAGTTTTTCTAGCCTAATCATAAGACAACTGCAGGGTATGCTTTGACCTTTCTCTCCCTCTCTTTATTTTCCTATTTGGCCCACTTCCTCAACAATAAGGACAGGAATTTCCGCAGTCTCTTGGGATTCTCCGGAATGAGATCTGACCTGCAGCACATGCAGAATATGAAATCTGTAGAAATAGAAAATGTTTTAATGATGACAGTGCCATCTATACAATTTGCTATAAATAAGAGAGGAAAATACCAGTTTTAAGAAACCAACAAAAGCTGGGGTGAGGGGAAATCACTCCATTTTCAATTATTTACTAGGGAAAAAAATAAACACTCATAACTGAAATTACAATATAGAATTGCTACTTCTACTGCCTGAGGGCAGGTTCCTGGAAATGCTTGGTTTCTGGTTAAAGAAAGAAAAGTATATAATGTGTGTGTGTGTGTATACACATATATAGATGCACACACACTCACACATACACCCCCTCCCCCCCCCCACACACACACACGGCCCTAGCTTCTCTTTAAAGAGAAACACACATACACACCCTTGATGCACTATGTGCTGCTTGGGATCAGGAAAGGAGCTGCTAGAAGAGGAGGGGCCAGATGCCCTTGACACAGGGTGTGATGAAGGACCAGTCCACATAGATGGTCACAATGCAGCCTCTTCTTTCAGACTGCAGCCAGCAGGCATCCCAGGGAGGAAACTGCCTCCGTTTACTTATTTGTTGATTGACCGATTTATTGATTTCATATTTATGCAGCAGCTACAAGGATCAGGCTTGACACATGATAGGAGGTCCATGGAATGAAGTGAGAAGAAAGGAGACAGATGTAGAGGGAAAATTACTTGGTTTTTTGTTACCAGAATTTACCTGATCAAATTTAACCCTCATCTTTGATTTAGACAGTTAAGCCAAAGCAGGTACGGTGAATGATAGGTAGTAAGCATAATAACTGATATTTTATATAGTACTTTCAAGTTTGCAAAGCTCTTCATGACTTTGAGGCTCACAGTAACCCTGTGAGGGAGGAATATTACAGATATTGTTATACTGTTTTTGCAAAGAAGGAAATTAAAGCCTGGACAAATTTAGTGACTTGCTCGCCCCTGGTCATAAAATAAATGTTGGAGGCAGAATTTAAACCCATGGCTTCCTGATGCTCTGCCATGATGGTGAGTGAAATAGATGCCCTTTCAGGTGACAGTGTCTTCCTCATACATGTTGTCAGAGATTAATTTCGAGGATAAAACTTACCTATTTGTGACAGATGAAATGCCAACATGTTTATTCATTTTGCTCCCTTCCTTTGCATTCTAAATTAGAAATAAAATGACTTCCTGTAAAAAATGTCATGAGACAACTTATAGATACAGAGATGCATTGGTCATCTTTATTAGAAACAAAAATCAGGACATATGAATTATTGACATAACATTTCCTTTTTCAAATTAAGAACATACTTTCTTTTCTTAAAGGCAGGTAAGTGGCACAGTGGTTGAGTGCTGGGCTTAGAGGCAGAAGGACACATCTTCTTGAGTTCAAATCTGGCCTCAGACACTTATTAGCTGTGTGACCCTGGACAAGTCACTTAATCTTGTTTGCCTCAGTTTCCTCATCTGCAAAATGAGCTGGAGAAGGAAATGGCAAACCACTCCAGTATCTTTGCCAAAAAAACCCCAAATGGGGTCACAAAGAGTCACACATGAATGAAAGTGATTCAACAACAATAAAATTCTTTTCTTGAAGTTAGGACTATCCATGAAAACTTAAGAAATGTATTCATCATATCCACATGATACTTAGAGATGACTTGTCTCTTAGTTAAAAACTCTAGACCAGTGGTTCTCAACCTGTGGGTCGCGATCCCTTTGGGGGCCAAACAACCCTTTCACAGGGGTCACAGGGGTCGCCTAAGACCATCAGAAAACACATATTTCCGATGGTCTTGGGAACCGAGGCACCGCTACTCTATCTAACTGCAGGCGAGTCTGCCCACATGCAGATACACTCACATATGAGTATTAAAGGGTCACAGCATTAGGAAGGTTGAGAACCACTGCTCTAGACCTTACTTTCTGTGGTTTGTGGTCATTTCCTGTACTTCTTCTCTCACAGATGCTTGCATGGATGCCTAGGAATTATCTGCTTCCTGTGATATCAGTATCACAAGCTGCTGAATTGATTTCAGTAATAAGTCCTATTTTCATGCCCAGTGTAGTAACATTGGTCAGCATACTTTAGCTTGGCTTGAAGTTTACCATCCTATTGGCATTTCTTAGTCTACTGAATGTTAAATGACATTGCATTTCTACATTGAATGCAGTTGATAACAGTTTTCCACTCTGATCTGTTAATGAATTTTCTTTTTAATTTCCAAGAAATTTAAATCTGGGGATATGTGTTTAGTCCTTTAGAGATTTTTTTTTAAATCACTCTTATTTTTAAAAGAATAACTATGAGAGGCAGCGTGGTACTATGACAGCTGCTTGCCTAGACTAGGGGATTTTAACTTGGGGTCCACAGATAGATTTCTGGGAATACATGAACTTGGGAAGAAATGACACCTTTGTCTCAATATAATTGATTTTCTTTTTGAGTCTATATGTATTTTGTTTTATGTGTTTAAAAAAAACATTCTGAGAAGAGATCCATAGGCTTCATCAGATTGCGAAAGTGGTCCAGGACTCAAAATAAGATTAAGAACTCCTGACCTATAGCATCATTGATATTTATAGAGTCCCAAAAATCTTAGTACAGTTTTAAGCTTAAAACTTTAATAAAAGTTTGAAAAAAAGTTTAGTAGCTCTAAACTATACTAAGATTTTTGGGACACTGTTTATGGTGCTGTAGGTTTTACAAAATGTTTTACTTACATAATATCATTTGATCTTTACAATAGCCTCTTTTGGGTAGGCACTACAGCCATTATTATCCCTATTTGACAAATGAGGAAATTAAGGCAGGATTGGAAACAAAATTGAAATTTATTTTGTCTTGACCTAATCCAGTGTTCTTTTCTTTTCCTTTGTCACACACACACACACACACACACACACACACACCAGTTTTAATGTTTCTTTAAGCAACAAACTTTACACTGCATAGATATCAAAAATAATAGCCTGTCTCTGAGTTTGTGTCTTCCTTGGCTTATTCCTGTTCTGGAATCCTGGCTATTTCCTATTAATTTAGCCATATAGTAACATTTTATATCCAATTTCCATCTTCTTTTCTAAGCTATTCAAAATATAGAGCTGTCTAATTAAAGAGACAAATCATGACCCGCAGTAGAATTTTAGATCCATACTTTTCACTTTAAAATTTCTTGGTAGAAATTTGTCCCGACCATCTTAAGTCTATATGATCGCACACCCCTTATTATTCCTTGTTTTCAAAATACACTCTGTTCATATTTGGTCTAAATAATGTCTCATAGGACATCAGTGATTTCTTGCTATGAGTGGCTGTGAAATCTGCCCCGCCCCCTCATCCCCTGATGAGTTTAACACTTTATGATGTCTTTATACCCTTTCTGGCAGCTCTGGCAGGTTTTATAATGGGCCTGCCTGCCCAAAATGGACATTTACTTCTGGACCATTACCATGCTGCTCAGAACTGCCACATTCTCTTTTTCACTGTGCTAGGAAACCTGATAGGCCCAGAGGTTGAAGTTGGTGAACTGGTGGATTCAGTTTTATTAAAATGAATGGAGAGAAAAAAGAAACTCTAGAAGAGAGAGCTCTTGTCAGGTGGCTGGAAAGGTTTTCCAAATCCATCATTTAGGGATCTTTTCAGAGAACAGCTGTTTAACCCCGGGGAAATGATCTAAGTCATTTTTTGCCACTGAAATCAAGCAGTTTAAATTATATTCCAGAGGATGGTTTAAATAAGAATCCTCTACCACCATCCCCTTCACTTAACTCTGTTCTTCATCCTTAACTTCATCCTCAGAGGTTAGAGACATTTTAGACTTCTTTCAGTAGAGTAATTGAGGACTTACGAAGAGACATCCCTGTGCCCTTTAAAATTTCCCTTCCTTTGACTAAACCAGCTATACTTTCAACTCAGTTGACCTATGTAACATTTACTTGTATAAGTTGAATTGACCTGAACTCAGCCACTGTTTGATGTCTGACCATAAAATCAGAGGTCAATGGGAACTTTGAGGACTTTGAAAATAAAACCCATTCATGAGAAATGTCCTATGAACATCTTCAGGGCTGACCACTCTATACAGCCTAAAGGCTAAAAAGTACAACAAATATATTAGCCTATCAGTTGGGGGGGTTTTAAATTTAATTTAAATTTTCTTGTTAAATTTTAAGTTCCTTGAGATACACAGGCACTGTGGTTGGGAGATCCATCCTGCCTTACTGAGAAGTGACATAGGAGAGAATAGACTGGGGGAGGGGGGACACACTGGGATGGCTGTTTTGGGGAGGTGGGTGGGGGAAAGAGGGGGAGAAAATATATAACTCAAAATCTTGTGGAAATGAATGATGCAAACTATAATAAAATTTAAAAAAAAATAAAATAAAATAAATTTTAAGTTCCAAACTATCTCCCTCAGTCCCTCCCTACCCTGTACTAGGGAAGATTGCTATTTCTCTCTCTCTCTCTCTCTCTCTCTCTCTCTCTCTCTCTCTCTCTCTCTCTCACATACACATATAGGGGTAGCCCTATATATCTATAGATATGTGTAATACATAGGGGTGTATGTGTGTGTGTATATAATGGGAGAGATACACATGTACACACACGTGTGTATGTGTGTGTGTATGTGTGTATGTAAAACTATACTATGTATACTCCTGTTTATCAGTTCTTTCTCTGGAGGTAGATGGCATCTTCCTTCATAGGTCCTTTGTAGTTGATTTGAGCACTTAGAATAACTTAGTTGTTCACAGTTATTCTTCAAACTGTATTGTTTTTACTGTATACAATTTTCTTTTGATTATGACCCTATCAGTTGTAATTGTTTCTGTTCTTTAATATCTAAGCAAAATTCCAGTGTCCAGCCTGATTCTCTCCTGGCTCTGATTTAAACTAGGCACAGGATAGATAAAGCTATTCTGGCCTTACCTTCAGATGAATCTGACATGGTTATCTGCCATCCCCAACAGTAAACAAGATTTCAAAGCTCCATTAGCCTACAAAAGACTGCTAGCATAGCCAAACCAGTGCTTATGACAGCACTATTATGGTGAACTGCCCACTGTCCTGTGGGGAAGAACATAAATGGAGTGACTGATTACATTTTGGAGCCACAGGAGGGATCCGTGTTGTCAAGAATATACCACTTGTGGCTGTCCCTTGACCTGTCTAAAAACAATAGTTTGTTTCTAATGCATGATTTTTTGGATTGTTCCTGTTGTGGTTGGCACCCTGTTCCCTCATGGGGCCCAGTCAACTACCCCTGGTCTTAAAAACTTTATATATTGGTCAAAATCTCCTCTCCAAACCATAGCTCATGGGCTTTGCCCTGCTTCTGCATGTGTTTGTTGTTACTAGCCAGAAACATTTAGCAACAAAGGCATTTTATAACACAGCAACGTATGGCACAGTGGATAGAGTACCAGGCCTGGGGTCTTTCTGAGTTCAAATTCTGCCTCAGACACTTACTAGCTGTGTGACCCTGGGAAAGTCACTTAACCTGTTTGCCTCAGTGTCCTCATCTGTAAAGTGAACTAGAGAAGGAAATGGCAAACCACTCTAATATCTTTGACAAGAAAACCCTATATGGGGTCACAAAGAATCAGACAAAACTGAAAACAACTGAACAACAACAAATATTATAAAATGATGACAGAACATTTTCTCTATAACATTTAGCTCATTCTCTCACAAATATTTAATCCTTAGGAAAAGTGGCTCTGTGTAGAACCTGCATGGGCATATATGCACGGGCAGACGCTTATAGAAAGCATTGTGGTCCAGGCATCTGAACAAAAGGTATCCCAGCAGAAAACACATGCATACTAGGAGGAAAATCTCATTCTCCTGATGTTGCAATGCTGCAGTTGTTTTCTGTTAATGTCAGACCCCCATTGGGCCTCAGCTACAGTTGACAACAGCGATGCTATCTTTTGAGCTACCTGCTATTCTGTCCTCCACTTGGTGGAGATAATGTGATTAGTAAGCCTCTTCCTTCAAAGGGGAGCCACGGCTCTCCTCAGTCAGCCTTCTCAGCCAATGGTTATTACTTGTAGCCAGAAGAGAGAGAATGTTCAGCAGAGAGAGAAGTGCCGAGGTGATACCTCTCATCCCACTGTGCAAAGCTAAACATTTTTACGTGCTTCAAAGGAAAGAAAAAAAATCAAACCAGGGGCTTTAGACAAGATTAATAGAGGTATATCAAGTTGAGAGATGGATGGAGGAATACAAAGTAACCACAATGAAGGTATGTGAAGTAGAATCACTGAGGTTCAGCAGCCATTAGGGAGATGGACTTATTGGGATGTTCTGAGAAAGAAGTAAAATATTAGCAGATAATTCACTATAGCAAATAGTATAAGTACTTCCAGCATTCTGCCTGAAGCAATGTTTCCTGCGAGCCTGCTTGTTCCCATGCTCCATCAGGATGGTAATATCTAATCTGCTCATAGCTCTTTACAGTAATAGTAAGCTTCTAGAAAAGAAGTAGTGATTCAATAATCACTTCATTCCCAAACCCTTCTCAATTGTCACAAAACTTATTATATTATAAACTATTTTGTAGGATTCTTTTCATTTTATTTTTTAAATGTTACTTAGAGCTTGAAAGGTCCTAGTTGATTATAGGAAGTAATGCTTTCAGACTGAAAGTGTTTATAGTTTAGGGAACATCAGCCAGTCAATAAGCATTTATTAAGCCCTTATTATGTGCCAGGCACTGTACTAAACTCTGAGGAAACAAAGGGAAAAATGGGCCCTACTCTCAGGGGGCTCGAATTCTAATGAAGTGACAACATGTCAACAACTTAGTACCTACCAAGAAGATGAAAGATAATGGGGGGACAGGGGCGTGATGCAGGTAAGTGGCACAGTGGATAGAGTGCTGGCCCTGGAGTCTTTCTCGTCTTCCTGGGCTCAAACCTGACCTCAGACACTAGCTGTGTGATCCTGGGCAAGTCACTTCACCCTGTTTGCCTCAGTTTTCTCGTCTGTCAAATAAGCTAGAGAAGGAAATGACTAACCACTCCATTCTCTTTGCCACAAAAACCCCAAATGGGATCACAGAAAGTCAGGCATGATTTTAAAATGACTGAACAAACAACAATATCAGAGGGGGTGACAGTAGCAACTAAGGAAGGGGGGAGGACTGAGAAAGCCCTATGCAGAAGATGGGGTTTTAGCTAAGTCCTGAAAGAAGTCAGGGAACCTACAAGGCAGAGGTGAAGAGGGTGAGAATTTCAGGAATATGGGGGACGGCCAAAGCAAGAACACAGAGATGGAAAACTGTATGTGGGGAATAGAAAGTAGGCCAGTGTGGCTGTATCATACAGCGCATTGAGGGGGTCCAGAGTAAGAAGACCACAAAGATAGAAAGGGCCAAGGCTGTAAAGAATTCAAATGCCAAACAGAAAATGTTATGTTGTCTCCTGGAAATAACACAGAATTTTTTGAGTAGGAGAATGACAGGGCCAGACCTATACTTTTTGGGAAGATTACTTTGACAGGTGAGTAGAGGGTGGATTGGCACAGGGAAAAACTTTAAGGAGAGACAGATTAGATGGCAGCTGATGGGCTGATTCTGCGGGTGATTTGGGACTAGGTGGGAAATTCTCCATGCTTATAGTCTTAGCTAAATGATTAATTTTTTTAAAAGCCTAAATCATAAAAATGGCGAAGGATAAAAGGGTACAGAGAGATGCATTAGAACAAAACATATCTACTTGTTCTTTTTCATTTATAATTGAGTACAGAAGCCTAGACAATGAAAATGTTCTTCAAATTAAAATTATATAAAGCCATTCATAGAAACAGCTCTCTCCCCCTCCCATGTTTCTTCATTAATTTAAAATTTTCCACAATCCATATCCTGATTTTATTCATTATCCTTTTGAAAGCCCTCTGCGTGTCCTGTATATGCCTGAGCTCAAGTTAGGGTGACCTTACCAGGCAGATCTGCTCCAGGGATTGAAAGAGCAATAATGAATCTGAGAGAATCTCTCAAGTGTAGTGTCCTTTCCATTCACTGATAAAGCTTCACTGTAAAATGGCCCTCCGCATAATGGCCATTATGGGGATGTGTCTATTCTACCAAGGACTTAACATTACTCTTAGCGAACGAGCCAGAAATGCTTCTCCATGAATTTACCATAACCATACCCTACATACTTTATTCATCTTACTTTTCAAACTTTGAACTTAATTGCTACTGAAATTGGTCAGCTGGCTCGCTGACCTCATCCATGTGGGTATTTGCTACAGTGATACACCACAACCCACCAATGCCTTTTCATTCTGTTCCCAAATCCTCTGAAAAGTCTGCCTTGGGAACTTTACCAGTGATGTGTTGGAGCTGGCTTATAGCCAGTTGTTAATAAAAATCAGAGCTTAATATATTGTTTTGTTGATTGTCTAGACTTAATAAA
>CM053586.1:107897444-107968744 GCA_028646515.1 Pseudochirops corinnae
AATTAATATATAAAATAGTTTAGATAAAATTATCATTTTTGTTATATTGGTCCTACCTACCCATGAACAATTAATATCCCTCCATTTATTTAAATCTGAATTTATTTGTATAAAAAGGTGGTTTTTAAAAATCATTTTGTTTATATAGTTCCTCTTTGTTTTATCCAATTTATTTCCAGGTATTCTATACTGTCTAGAGTTATTTTAAATGGGGTATCTCTTATTATCTCTTCTTGTAGAGTTTTGTTTGTGATATTTATATGGATTTACTTTATATCCTGCATAAAGCAGGTTGTTATAGGTCTAGACCTGAAAGGGGCCTCAGAAGCTATCTAATCCAGTCCCCTCATTTTACAAATGATGAGATCGGGGCCCAGGGAGATTACATGATTTTCCCAAAGTGACATAGGTAGCAAGTATCACTGATGGTCTGACAGATGTCACAGTAGTAGAAAGAGTAGAGAATTGGGAAGGAAAAAATGATAACAGCAACCTCTCCATTTATGTTGTTGTTTACATTTTTTCAGAACTGGCTAGGTTTGGATGAGTGGGCAGGGGCATAAATAATGATAATTAATCTACAGAAGAATCCGTGTCATTTCTCCCTCCCCAACACTCTCGCCCCACCTCCCGTTGTGATCTTTTTTCAAACCAAGCTTGTTTGCTTTTGCTAAGGTCAGTGAGGCATTGAGCTCTGGCTTAGCAGGGGAGAAAGAAACCCCCAATCGAGTAGCAGGCAATACCATAGCTGTATTAGATAAGTCGTGTGGCTTCTTTCAAACCCACTTGAGTAATGTTACCTTTATTTTCCCCAAGTATAACCTCTTCCTCCTGTTTCCTGACCCCGTAAATATTTTGTCTGCCCCTAGAATAGATTATGTCGATCCCCAACCCCTCATACGATGAAACTATACTAAGCCATTTGTCATCCTCAGCTATGGGTACATTGTTGGTACAGAATATCAATACAGAACTGAGGTAAAGAAGGAAATGAGCCAGAACTTTTGGTACATGACGGATGTTTAAAAACATATACAAACAGTAGCCATACAGTAATAGGTTCTCTGAACTCTGTGTGTTTTAGTTGGAAAATAGAAGTGTGTATAGAAATATACGAAGCAGGCATTCATCCCTGTACTACGTGTGTTCCATTTGTTTGCTTCTGATGGGAAGGTGTGGGAAGATACAAAGCAGGGCTCATGATTGATGTTGACTGAGGTCAGCAGGACAAAAGTAGAACTGAGCCAAAGAGACAAAAGGAGAGAACTATTATGTGAATAAAGAGACTGAATAGGAGAGCTGGACAGAAAGGTGGGGGCAGTTTCACACAGCAGAGAAGAGCAAGAATTTCATTTTACTTCATTTAGAGGTGTTTCTTATCTTTATACCAATTTAGGTCTATTCCATCTCCCGTTAAAATGTAAGCTTCTTGAGGACAAAGACCATTTTTATTTTTTCCTTGGGTTCCCCAGGGCTTATTTCAAGGCTAAACACATAGCAAGCACTTAAGAAATGCTTATTGATTGAATGATTGATATTCTGTCATCATCAGAAAAATTTTAATTACACTTAGCATCATGTTTTACCATTCTTTTTACATTGATAAAGGGTTCTGAAGTGCGGCAAGATATGCTTCCAAAATATTTGCCACTAAGAAATTCTTTTCCATGAACAAAAGACTATTTAAACATACTGAAATTGGATTGTAAAACCAATTTCTCTAATGAGATAACAGGTATAAAACAAACCTGAACTCCTATATAAACTAGTCCTGATAATGATGATAAATTACAGAGAAACAGCCCTACCCCACTGGGAGCTTACAGCCTAATTTGTGCAACACTGATATGGACAGAAAGAAAACATCACTGTCTTTCTACTCTGTGACCCTAGGCAAGTCACTTAACCCTGTTTGCCTCAGTTTTTCAAATGTAAAATGAGCTGGAGAAGGAAATGGCACACTACTATGGTATCTTTGCCAAGAATACTCCAGATGGTGTCACAAAGAGTTAGACATCACTGAAATGACTGAACAATAAACTCTCTCTCTGTCTCTCTCTCTCTGTCTCTCTGTCTCTCTCTGTGTGTCTCTCTGTTTCTATCTCTCTGTCTCTGTCTCTCTCTGTGTCTCTGTCTCTCTTTGTCTCTGTGTGTGTGTCTCTCTCTGTCTCTCTCTGTGTCTCTGTCTCTGTCTCTCTCTCTGTCTCTGTGTGTGTGTGTGTCTCTCTCTGTCTCTCTCTGTCTCTCTCTCTCTTCCTCTCCCTCTCCCTTTCTCCCCTTTCCCCTCCCCTCCCCCCATCTGTTATTTCATTGGTATAGTGAACTTCTGGTTTCCTTCTACTGATAAAAGTTAAGTGACTGCTTTGCAGTTTATGGTCTCCGAGAGCTGCCTAGTGCACTGATAGTTTAACTCCCTCAGGATCACAGCCAGTATGTCAGAGACAAGATTTTAACAAAGATCTTTCTGACTCCTAGGCTGGCTCTCTAGCCACTACACCACACTGCCCCTCTCATATGTTGACTTAAAGAACTTTTTTCTCCCTCTTTTTAATTCTTTGTTATAAAGAATTGCTCTCTGGGGGGCAGCTAGGTGGCACAGTGAATAGAGCACTGGCCCTGGAGTCAGGAGGACCTGAGTTCAAATCTGAACTCAGACAATTGACACAAAAACTAGCCATGTGACTTTGGGCAAGTCACTTAACCCCAATCGCCCTCCAAAAAGCAAAAAACAAAAAACAAAAAAAAAGAATTGCTCTCTGAGAGGAGAGGTACTTTGGGAAATGTAAGTGATCTAAAAACTATTATAACCACAAGTTAATTAGTACCTTTTGGCAACATCTCAGTATTTACCATAAACTCTTCCCAGATTATAAACCCATTTGGGCCTCTTATATTGTTTAGAGTCAAAGCTAAAACAACACAGGCACAGTCACTTTAAATGCTTTATATAAAGATGATCCCTAATCCTGCATGAATTGAATTTACCAAAAGATTTTATATGTCATTTGGGGAAAAATATAAAATCTTATTTAAAAAAAAGAATTTATCAACAGAATCAAGAAGGATACTATCTGGAGGGATCCAAAAGGTATATTTACATCTTAGATAGCTTTGTTGGTTCACACAAAACAATAAATATTGGTCAACCTTGATTCCCTAGGCTAATGTTGGAAAAAAGACAGTGGGGTAGAAACTCTCAAATATTAGAAATAGACAGACGTAAGCCAGTAGTAGATGCAACTGAAAAGCTTCTTTATAAAACTAATATAAAGCCTGACGTGGTCTGAACAAGAAGTAGCAGAATGAAGAGGAAAGAGTGAAAAAAAAAAAAAGACCATCATGGAAACATCAGCAACTTTGATCTGAATTTTTTGTGTCCTCAAACAACAAATCTCCAAGGTCACCCTGATTGCTGTCAGATTTTATTTGCTCATCTCCCTAATTCCTCCTCTGGGAGTGCTGAAACAAAGAAGGAAAAGGCTACAGAAGCTTTGGAGCCATAGTATTGGGAGTACCCAGTGCCCAGGATAAATCTGGTTTATAAATCCAGAGGCTGAGCATAAACCTTCCCTAGTCAAGAAAGTGAAAACTGTCAGCCTAGAAAAGGGAAGTTTTGGGATAAACCACTCTTAAAAAGAAAAAAAGAAGATAAATCAATTTGAATCTCACTTTGCTCTACAATTTCTTCAAATCTGAGTTATATAAAATGGCAGAAACCTTTGGGAGGATTATTTTTTTTTAACTTGAATTAATGAATGAAAAAAAATTCTTCCTATATGTTAAACATTGTGCTAATCACTTGATAAGCAGTTTTAAAATCAGACATAATCCCTGCCTTCAAGGTCCTAATATTCTAATAGGAGACCTTGACATATATAGGGTGGCCAAAAGGAGCTGTATTTTGGTTTGGAAAGTGGAGATTGGCACAATATTTCTGATAGGTAGTGTCAGGACTGAGCTGATTACGGGTCCAGGACTAAAAAGCAAGGAGGTGGGAGTGGGGCAGGGAGAAGACATGGAGGGTTGAGAGTTCTGGAGCTGAAAGGGTTAAATCTTCCAGGGTAGAGGCTCTGGTCTGAGTGGCTATTCAAGTGGTGAAAAAAGAACCAGGGAGTAAAATGAAGCTTGGCTAGAACCAGCCTTGGTGATTGGAAGTTTTAGCATCTAGTTTAGATGGGAGATATTTTAATCATATGTTAACAATTCAATCTTTTTTTTTTTTTTTTTTTTTTTACTATTAGGTAAACCAAACCAAAGGTGGAGAGGAGAAGCCTTATTTTAACCCAGATGGTGGTAGAGAAGGCATTGTTAGGGTGGAACAAAGTCATTTATTATTTTGTTGTTGTTGTTGCTTTTTGGAGGGGGTAAAGTAGGGCAGTTGGGGTTAAATAACTTGCCCAAGGTCACAGGGCTAGTTTTGTGCTAAGTGTCTGAGGCTGAATTTGAACTCAGGTCATCCTGACTCCAGGGCTGGTGCTCTATTCACTGTGCCACCTAGCCACCCCAACAAGCATTTATTAATCTCTTGCTATCTGCCAGGCAAAATACAACTCTGGAAGGGGAAAGGCAAAAACAACAGTCCATGCTCTCAAGGATCTCATATCCTCATAGGGAAATAATGTGCAAATAATTAGGCATATACATGAGATGCTATATAGTGAGCAGAAGGAAGGTAAACTCAAAAAGGAAGGCACTAGCAGCCATGATTTGAACTCAGGTCCTTTGGCTATACTTCATTACTCTTTCCACTATACCATATTATTTTAGTTTTGAACCGTATTTAGAAAATACGAATCTTGAAAGAGAAGCAAGATACCCTAGGTACTGTTGGAGGGAAAGGGACGAGAACAGTAAAGTTTGAAAGCCTTGAAATAATGAAGGTGGAAAGAATGTGTGATGTGCACATGGGGCCATTTTTTTTCCCCACTACACTGACGATAAGCATGTTGAATCAGCCTTTATCGGAACGAGTTATGGCAGAGCAGGTGTTGTAGTTCATTTCTGAGTGTGTATCATTTAAGGGGCTCTGTCACTCGCAAAATCCACTTGGATTGCTTTGAACCAGAACGGGGGACACAGGGCAAACCAGACCCAGGTCTCTGTCACCTGGAAGTTTATAAGGTAAGCAATTGGCTAGTGGATTATATGAGCTCTCAAGGTAATGCCACATCTTGTTTAGTCCTTTAGCAAAGCTGAAGCTTGGATCCAGGCCTTAATATTGTTGGTGAATTACATGTTAGCAGTGGGGTATTTACCTAGAATTCAACAGGTCAGGATTCTGGCTTTGCTCCACTGCTAATATGCTGTAACATTCGACAAGCCTGCTAGTGTCTCTGAGCCTTGGTTTCTTCACCTGTTGAACAAGAGGTTTGTGGGTAGTGCAATGAGAAGACCACAAGTTTCAAATCAGCAGAAAACCTAGTCTGAATTCTAGTGAATTCTTTGGCCTTTCCTCTGATTGTTTCCAGCCAATCCCTTGTTTGTATTAGTCACCCTTTCCAATTGAGGGGGTTGGAGGCCCGGTGCCTCCTGGTGGTCTGGAAAATCCCCCTAAAATTTTTTGACCCTCCTTTTGTACCAGAGAAGAAGTCTGAATTATTATGATATGAAAAGATAAAATATGTTGATATTATACGATACTATATACATATTTTAGCATTTCTGAGTTCTTCTAGACTGTCAGCCTCTTGAAAGCAGGGGCTGTTTACCTTTCTCAGCACTTAGAAGCTGAGAGTACCTGGCATAGAGTAGACACTTAATAGGTGTTTATCGATGGTATTGGGCAAGTCTCTTAAACTCTGCGGAGATCAATTTTCTCTTCTGTACAATTGTTTTCCCTCACGTCCAACTCTTCATGACCCCATTTGGGGTTTTCTTGGCAATGATACTGCAGTAGTTTGCCATTTCCTTCTCCAACTCATTTTACAGATGAGGAAACTGGGGCATACAGGGTTAAATGACTTACCCAAGGTCACACAGCTAGTGTCTGAGGCCAGATTTAGGAGTTCTTAATCTGGACTCCCCAGATTCCTAAGGAGTCATTGGAGCAATTTCAGGGGGACTCCCGAAGAGTCCATAGATAGTTCCCTGTGAACCAGTATGAGGAAACAGTTACAACTTTATTTTCACTAACCTCTGACTAGAATTTAGCATTTCTTTTTAGTTATTTAAAAATATAATTCTAAGAATAGGTCCATTTGTTTTCAATTGTGTCTGACTTTTCATGACCCCTTTTTGAGGTTTTCTTGGCAAAGACACTGAAGTGATTTGCCATTTCCTTCTCCAACTCATTTTACAGATGAGGAAATGGAGGCAAACAGGGTTATGTGACTTGCCCAGGGTCACACAGCTGGTAAGTACCTGAGGCCAGCTTTGAACACAGGTCTTTCTGGCTCCAGGCCCAGCATGCTATTTTAACTGTACAGAATAGGTCCATAGGCTTCACCAGTCCATCCATTAGTAATCATTTATTAAGCACCTACTGTGTGCTAAGTATAGAGATTGCCAAACGGGGTCATTATTCAACAAAAAGCTGAAGAACTCCTGGTCACTAGATGTTGTCTAAGCTCCTTCCACCTCTGGATCTATGTTCCTGAAATATTATGCTAAAATTCAATTTAGTCGGCAAAAAATGCATTGGTAGCCTTCCATGTTTCAGATACTGAGTCGGTTACTGAAAATACAAAGACAAAAATGAAATAGACCCTGGCTTCAAGGTACTTATCTTCTACTGAATAATCTCCAAAGTCTCTTTTAGCTCTAATATTCCAAGATTTTAAGAGTCTTAATTATTGATCCATGATAATCATGGACACGTTATAGTTACTGTCCCATAGGGTTTTTTGTTCAGAATTTTTTAAAAGAAAATATTCCTATCTTTTGTGTTTACATCACATTCATTTTTTTTTTTAGCATTTCTTCTTCCCCTTACTCCAATGAGTCATTTCTTGTAATAAACAAACAAAAATAAAGAGGGGGAAAAGCAGTCTAGCAAAACTAGCCAGTATATCAACTGAATGACAGTTTCACATCTATGGTCCCCCATTCTGACAAGAAGAAAAAGAAGTCTATTTTCTCATCTCTTTTTCCAATACAAGCTCAAATCTTTCACTTCCCTGTGGTCTTGCCATCGTCAACTTTGCTTTAGCTCCATTTGCTTCGTAGCTGTAGGCTACAGAAACCCCCAAACTAGCAAACTTTTTATCCAGGAGTCCAAGGAAGTTCTAGGTCCGTAGTAGATTGATGGCCATCATTAGTCTGAGGAGTTAGCCAGTGTTCACAGAGTTTAATGCAAGTAGAAACATCCACTGAAAGGTGAATATACTTCTCATCCTGGATTGTATCTTTCCTGACTGACTTGGTAAATTAAATTGTATTCTATCAAAACAGGAGTAATTATTTAATGTTAGTACTTTTCTGGGTGGGGTAAAGGGAAGAGTAGCTAGAGGCTGGGGTACAAGGCATCCCTGGAGCAGACTGCTATGCAGGTAGGATGGTCTGACCTGGATGTAACCATCTATATTTTTTTTGGAGGGGGGAAGGCAGGGCAATTGGGCTTAAGTGACTTACCCAAGGTCACACAGCTAGTAAGTGTTAAGTGTCTAAGGCTGGATTTGAACTCAGGTCCTCCTGATTCCAGGGCTGGTGCTCTATTCACAGCACCACCTAACTGCCTCTGAAACCATCTATATTAATACAGGTTCTGGTGGTGAAAGCCCAGAAGCCAGGTAAGAATTGTATGAGGCCAGTAGTCGTTTATGAGCATGTAGCTATCAAGAGGCATGTCCAGAGAAATACAGGGCAGAAGTACCAGAATGTCAATATTCAAAGGACAAAACAGGCAAACCTGATCAGAGTCTCAGGAAGTAGATATCCTAGTAAGCAGAGTGAATACAAATGATGTACTTTACATTTGCACTTGTTTAGCACAAAGACCACTCCTCACACATTTTTTCGCCTTAGCTTTTGAGGTTAACCCTAACTCTCAATATTCATCATGAGCTCTGGTTGTAGACAGTTCTCTGCTGCTAGTATTTCCCATGTTGGAAACAGCTGAGCTTGTGCACTGATAGATCCCTTTTTGACTTACATTTGTCCTTATTTTTATTTTTTAAATTTTATTTATTTTATTATTAATAAAATTATTATGAACAAAACAAGCATTTCCATAACAGAATAAATTTTTTAAAAGATGATTACACCTAAAACTGCAAATCTGTTATGTACAATTTGCTATTCCTTTTAAATATATGACAAAGTTATCATGTAACTTGCTTTTCTCCCCCTTCACACTAGAGATGGCTACTTTAAGATACAAATATATATATGTATGTAAAATCATTCGGTATCCACTTCTGTTTATCAGTTCTTCTGCATTTTTGCACTTCATAGGTCCTTTACCCTTATCTTTAACATTAACCAAATTTCTTAGACATTAATCTACCAAATATTAATATAACATGCAAACTTAAAAGTGAAAGATTACCTCTGCTTTTTAGAATATTCCCCAGCTTCCTCCAAAACTCAGCTAAAGTACTACCTCCTACATCTGGCCTTTCTTGATTCCACTAATTGCTAACACACACACACACACACACACACACACACACCAACTCAAATACCAGTTAGCTTTGTATATATTTTATGTATTTATCTACATGCTGTCTTCCCCATAGAATATAAGCTCCTTGAGGGCAGAGACTTTCATTTTTGTGTTGGAAGCTTTAGTAGAATGTCTGGCAAATAGCACGTATTCAATAAATGTTAATTGATTGATAGTGGTTGTTTAAAGACAAGAAACACTCATTTCCTCCTGGAAAAAAAAAAGGACATGGCAGATACATTTGCGTATACAGATACATTTTTTACATTCTAATTCATTTCTTTTTATTCTTGATCAGTCAGTCTTCTGACTGACTTAAAATCCTGGGCCCTTTCTCCTCATACATGGCTAAATGGAGATCGTTGGCATGTAAAAGTAGACTTTCTTTAACTTAGATTTTCCATGGTAGTAAAAGAGGGGAGAGTAAAAGAGTGTTAATTGCATGAAAACATGAATTTTATGGAATCCCGACGATGAAAATGACTAACACATACCGGATTCGGATTCCTCTCTTACGCCTTACACCACCTCCCAGGTGGTCATTCAGCCTTTGCTAGAAATGAAGTGGTAGTTGTTGCTGTTGAGTTGTTTCAGTCATGTCCTACTCTTTGTGACCCCATTTGAGGTTTTCTTGGCAAAGATACTACAGTGGTTTTGCCCTTTCCTTCTCCATCTCATTTTATGGATGAGGCAGTTGAGGCAAACAGGGATAAGTCACTTACCCAAGATCACATAGCTAGTAAGTATCTGAGGTCAAATTTGAACTTGAGTCTTCCTGACTTTAGACCTGGTTCTCTATCCAGTGCCCCACCTAGCTTTGAGTGAGGAGACAACCATTCATTCCTGAGGCATTCCATTCCATTTTTTGGCTAACCTCTTTTAAAAAAATTTTTTTTTTAATAGTCAAATCTAAACCTAGGTCTCTTCTGCTTTTATCCATTACTTCTGAAGCCAAACAGAACAAGCCTAACCCGTCTTCCACATAACAGCTTTTCAAATAATTAAACCACAGTTGTCATGTTGCCCCTGAGTTTTCTCCAGTCTCACTATCCCCAGGTCCTTTGACCAGTACCATGATCTTGAAGCCGTTCCTCTTCCTGGTTACTCTCCTCTGAATGCTTTTCAGAGTATTGTGTGTTTTCTAAAGTACAGCAACCAGGACGAAACATAAATGTTTTATGTAATTTGTAGTATTTACCTAAACATTTGTGGTTCTATGCAAAAAAATTACTATTCCTTCAGAAGTAATTTAAATTAATTTTAAAGCACCCAGTGATTTTAAAAAATTAATCCATTGCCTGAATAATCGATGCTCTTTCTAGGTATCATATTGTATGGTTTCTATTTAGTTCTAAAGAAATAAACATCAATCTGAATCTCTTCAAAGACCTATCACTTTTTATATTCTATTGGGGGAAAAGTATCATGGAAATGTCCTCCTCTCCCTTCTTCTCCTTTCCTTTCATGTCCCTCTGCCTACCCAGGCACATTATATCAGTGAAAACTCCAGGCCAGTAGAGTTGTGGATTGCAACTAAGAGGAATAAATGAAAGATTTTTTAAGGCAGCACGTCAGCCTAATGGTCAAGGACCCTGGATTGGTTAGCCCTTCCCTTCTGGCCATGTCGTTTGTTCCATGAGCCTTACTTGAGGTTGTTGCTTTGGTCGAGGCTACCGTGCTATGCATGGACAACCCTAAATATACGGATTGCTTATTTATTTGTATTCTCTGCAAAAGAACTACAGGGCAGCTTTGAAATCCAACCCCTTACAAGGGATGAAAAAGTTGTCACCTCTGGTGGCAGTGCTTCTTTTGTGACTTGGGTACCAACTCTCAATATCAAACCAGTTCCATGGCTCCTTCTCCACCACTCCCCCTACACACACACACCCCTCCCCAAAAAATAAAATAAGCTTATATTCCTAAAGTGCAAATGGCTAAATTTTCAGGGCAGTGGGTTGTGATAGCCTTTGACTTCAGAAACCAGTAAATAAAGAGAGAAAACAAAGAAACTGGCCCATAAAAGTAATTCTCTAGATTCAATGCAAAAAGAGGGAACTATGGAAAAAGAGAAAAATAAGTCCTTCCCCTTCTGTCCCCTTCCCTCAAATTCCACTCTATTTCTTTAAAGAATGTCAGTGTTTTTGACTGGAACTGGCACACGGAGGAGAGCCCAATAGAATTCACTGTCTGTGAAAGGATGAGGCCACAACATTTACAGAGTCATCTGGCAAGGAAATTCAATAGAAGCTCAGCAGAGTTGCCTTTGTTTGACTTGGTGGACTGGGCTCCTCAGCTTTCATTTGATACATTGGGCTGGGGGATGGGAGGGGGGGGTGTTGATTACGCCTGCTCTAACAGCCGCTTTGTGCGAATGCATTTCCTTGTGGCTTTGCCAGGTGACCTCTGACCCACCCCACCCCCACTCCTGCACCAGGCCAGTTCCCCCAACAACAACTGCTCCTTAAACAAGCCAGGCCAGTGAAGTCAGTCTCTGCTACTGTTGTCCAGATAAGACACTGACTTTCCTGTTTTCTATTTTCGGGCAATAACCAGAGTCCACATTTTTGGGTTTTTTGTCATTTTTTTAACCTTGTTTTTTACAGCCGGATGACAAAGGGAGTGGAAAGATACTCTGATGACCATGGACATGGAAGAGGCATATTTTTGCAGAACTGTCAGTGTTGGGATGATGGGGGTGAGGAGGAACCAAACTTATAGGCCACATAGGCTCTCATCATATTTGAAATGAAAAGATACATAATCATGGCATTAAGCTAAATTTTCATCAACAGGCTCAAGAATTCCTGAACAGCAGGAAAGGATGAAGGGTGGGAAAAGAGAAGAACCAGATGAGGAAAAACTCTCCCTTTCCTTTGCTATTGTGCCAGGATAAGGTGGCTTTGACCCCGCCCCCAGGAAGCACTGACATAAGAATAAATATATACTCTTGGTCCTCTTTTCCTCCCTCTCCTGACTATTAAACACGAGAGCATCTTTCTCAAAATGCCTCCAGTGCCTATCTGTGGGACTGCCTGGCAGGTAGGAGGAACTACCTTATGGTGATGCTGTTTCTTGGCTATTTCAGTAACTAGCTCTTCTTGGAAAAGATCCAAAGCACATCTTCCTTATACTAAATTCCCCAGCATTGTTAGTGAAGGGCCAGGGTAGTATCTCTGGATATCTAGTGCTCAGGGCCATCAAACTCTTGAGAACCTGCTAAAACTGTCTGCCTCAAGTCTCCCCTGTATGTCTGGACTCCATCACCTTCCAAACAGTGCTCCACATTGATTGTGTGTTCTTTTGCTTTTCCTGGGCTTTCATTTAAATTTTCTACAACTATTCATCTAATGTGAATTCACCACACACTTCCTGATTGACTCCCATGCTGCCCACCTCTTCCCCACCCTCTTCTGCAAACTGAAAGGTCTGCTCCCAGATGTTGTGAAAACTGAGTCATAAAGAGTCACATGGCCCCCTTAACACTCTTTCTCCCCTGATCCTCACCTTGCAGAAAGGCTGCCAGTAAGAACAGCCCCTAGTTTTCCTGATCTACAAACCACTCCATTTATAAATTGGTATCTCACCTCATATATGAATGTATCAGCTCATATATATTCTAAAAGCTGTAACCTAACACACAGGGAGCCTGTCTGAGCTGGGAAAGGAAGAAGAGAGGAGAGGATTTGGTATCTGGATCTGAACAAAGCCTTTGGAATGCCATATAGCATGTTAGTACACATCAGGTCAAGTTCAGGTTAGAACACAATATCTTTATTTTCATCTTCATCTAGATATTCACTTTCAAACCCTGAACTCTACCTACACAGATAAGGAAATAAAATTAAAACAAAGATTTTTAGTTTGGGTGGGAGGTGAGAAGGCCTGGGTGAGTCAAGAAAGGACTCTTGAAAAAGGCAGCTCTTGAATTGAGATTTGAAGGTAGCTAAAAATGTTGAGGGGTAGAGATAAGGTGGGAGAGTTTTCCAAGCACAAGGGACAGCCTGTGCAAAAGTATGGAGGAGGGAAGAAAGAAAATGCAAATAGGAAATGGGCTGAAGCAGAAATCTCTTAAGCAACCTTTGAGTGTCATTCTGTTCCTTTGCTGTCTACTCTGGACCAAGACCCATCCTCTTCACTTTTAAGAAGATCCTGGCAGATACATAGATAGGTGGTCAAATGAGTTTATTTCTGCTTTTCTTATGCTTTGAGGTCTTTCATTGCTTTTAAATAAACTCAATTCCTCAATTTTTATGTGTGTCAAAAGTATTCTTTATTGGTCCATAGGTTGATGACAGCCTAGAAAAGGGCCCTTTCACTTCCAAGGCCATGGTGGTGGCAAATCTCCTTTAGTGGAGCTTTTAGCTCCTACTCTATGTTCCTAAGGCATGTGACTGTTCCAGGGAAGAATATATTGTCTCAGACACTTACTAGCTCTGTGACCCTGGGCAAGTCACTTCACCCTGTTTGCCTTAGTTTCCTCATCTGGGAAATGAGTTGGAGAAGGAAATGGCAGACTACGGCAGGATCTTTGCCAAAAAAAACCCAAATGGGATCACAAAGAATTGGATACAATTGAAATGACTGAATAACAATCAAGAATCACTAATATGACCAATTCATGAAGGACATGGGTTCCTAAAAAAGTCATTTAGGAATCCTTTTCTTTTTAATGCACTAAGAGAACTCCCTTCCTAAGAATTCCTTGGGAAATCATTTTGTAATCATGGGTCAAAAAAAGGGCTCTTGCTTTGCCAGGTTCATAATATTAAATACAGAATTTCCTACAGAGCTCTGGGTCACCCTTTCTAAAAGTCAGGTCCGAAAGGATTAATGTGACTGTTAGTGTCATCAAAACGTTCATTCACTTTGTCAAGCCAAAACAAGGGAGAGGGTGACTCACCCCACATGGGATGGTCCTGACACCTAGACAGAGTGAACTGTCACTGGCTGTGGGGTGTCAGTGATGTGGCTCAGCCATGGGGCCATGGTCTCATTCAGTCACACTTCTGAAGCTGTTCCCACAGACACAGGGATCCTCCCACACAAGCTTCTACCCCAACCCCTCCCTTGCCACTTCTCAACCCCACCCACCTAGTTAGCTATCCACATAAACATATCCAGTGATTAGAAGTCACAGGATAATAGATTTTTAGGGTTGGAACCAACCCCAATGGCCATCTAGCCCCCAACAAATGTGTGAAAAAGATTCCATGGTGCCATAGACTCACAATGGTCTTCCAGCCTTTGAAGTAGACCTCTAGGGAGAGGGAACCCACTACATCCACTTTTGAATAGCTTCAGCCACTAGGAAGTGTTTAGTTAATTAATTATTTAATATATTAAATAATTAGTTAATTAATATAAAGCCTAAATTCTCCCCTTTACATCCACTATTCCATGGTCTGTCCTGGGCAGAACTTCCACATGACAATCTTTTACATATTTGAAGTTACTACTAGATCTTCTCTTCTCCAAACTAAAGGTCTTGACTTTCTTCAGCTGATTCACATATGATATGAAATTTGAGGCCATTCATAATTCTGGTTGCTGTTGTGAGTCTGAAATTGGCAGCCTGGAATTCAAATGAACTCTGCCTCAAGTGTTTACTACTTGTGTGACCTTGGGCAAGGAACCCACCCAATCTTCATAGGCCTCAATTTCCCCATCATTGAAAATGAAGGGGTCAAACTAAATGGCCGTATTAAGTTCATACTTATGTTATAGTGGCAGGATTCTGAAGTACAAGGTTCAAAGCCTAGTAATTTCGGGGTGATGGCACAGGATATCTGTGCTTTCTGATATCTTTTTTTTTCAATATATAATATTTTTTCATTTTTTCCCAAATTATATATTATAACGATTCTTTAACCTTTGTTTTTTTTTTGTTTTGAGTTCTAAATTCTGTCCCTCTCTTCCTCCCCTCTGAGAAACATGAATTCTCTTCCCTTCATTGGGCATCTGATTTGAGATTACTTAGCCATAGCACCAATTAAATGACCTGTGAGATATTCCATATTGAAGAAATGAAGCCAAGAGTATTTGCATCTTAAATGTGCCAACCTATAACCCTTGCCCTCTCTACCTCTTAGTAGTATGGAGAGACCTATCAATTTCAAGCAGATTGAAAGGATTGATGCTGGTCAAAATTCGTGTGTGTGTGTGTGTATGTGTGTGTGTGTGTGTGTGTGTGTGTGTGTGTGTGTGTGAGAGAGAGAGAGAGAGAGAGAGAGAGAGAGAGAGAGAGAGAGAGAGAGAGAGAGTTGGCAGGACAGGGAGAGCACAGGAGGCAGGTCCTGTTAATAGAATCAAGTATAGGGGAACTCTCGGTATGGAATCTTTCTCCACTGCTGCAGATGGCAACTCAGCTGTAACTTGCAATCTTAGAGACAACCAAATCCAACAGCCAAATTGGTCTATTTGTTGTCCTTCACACAGGACGCTCTGTCTCCTTTCTGTGTACCTTTACACAGTCTCCCGTTCCTGGGATTACTTCATAAGGATCTCTAAGCTTCCTTCAAAGCTCAGTTCAGATGCCATCTTCTACATGGGACCTTTCCTAATCCATTTTCTGTACATCACCCCCCACCCCACTTGCACTCCCATCAGTTGTTCATGCCTCTCCCTGAAATTATCTTGTCTTTTACTTAATATTTTTTATCAGTTGAAAGACATCAGTGGATAGTGGGTAAGAGTGCTGACCTGGGAGACCTATGTTCAAATCCTGCTTCTAACACATACTGGTGTATGGCCCTGAGTAAGTCAACTTCTCAGTACTCTAGTAGGCAACGTTATTCACTAAAGTTGCAAAATAAGATGCCGATATGCAGTAGTAAAGACAGTTTCCTCACCCAGAAATTTCTTTTTGTTTGTTAGTGAAATTCTAGATCTAGTCCCTGCCCCTCTGGTTTGTTCTACTTAGATATCTCCAGTGGTTCAGTGGATAAGAGCACTGGATCTGGGGTCAGGAAGATTCATCTTCCTGAGTTCAAATCCAACTCAGACATTTATTAGCTGTGTGACCCTGGACAAGTCACTTACCCCTGTTTGCCTCAGTTTCCTCATCTGTAAAATGAGAATCAGACTCAACTGAAACAAATGAACAGTAACAACAGATGTGTCCACATTGTTTCCCCTCAGAGATTGTAAACTCTTTGAGACTAGGAACTGTTGCAATTTTTTGTTCCTCTATATTAGCAATACCTTATAGAATTCTTAGCATATAACAGCCATGTTACATGTAGCCATAGCATATGGTAGCCTAGTATAGAATCAGCCAAGTGGGCTGGTTATCTGGAAGTACAATAAGAGATTAAGGGGCTTGCCCAAAGTCAGGCAACTACTAAGTATCAAAAGCAGAACTTGAACCCAGGCCTTTCTGATCCCCTAGGTTGGTCCTTTCTCCACCAATCCAATTTGCATTAGACAGAACAACTGGTCTTTCCCACCAGACTAGCTTCCATTTTTTTCAGCATTGGCTCTCTGAGGAGTGGCCCAGTTGCATCCTGCAGTCTGGCATTTGTCCATAACTCCTCACCCAAAGCAGCTCTGGGTAACCCCTTCTCTATCTAAAAAATAAGGCAGTGTCCGACATGGCCCCTGGCGAGGAAATAGAAATTTTATTTTTGTTCTCGTTGTTACTACATGCTACCACCAGGAAATTAGGCAGGGAGGGAAGAGAGATGTTGTAGATGAGAACCCAACCAACTCTAGGGGAAGCTTTTCCCTTGATGCCATGAGCCCCCTAAGGCAGTTTTGTGGAATTCTGTGTTAAAGTACAGATGTGAGCCCTTCCAGCCAGGAACCAAACAGCCTCTGGGACCTCAGCTAGGAATCTCCCGGATGTGGCTTCACATGCTGAAGCATCACTCTGCTAAAGGGCCTGGGACGATGACCCTCGTAGACTTTCTGTTCTCACTTCTCACTCACACAGTGACAAGTGGGAAGGAAATCCTGCAAACGTGGGGATTTAAGGATTCTAGAAAAATAAGGAACTTCAATATTGTCTTCTTCTCTTCCTTTCTTTCCCTTCCTTCATACCTAGACATGAGGGTGATATCTTTTTCCTAAAAGTGTAAGCTAAAAATTCTCTTCAGACTTTCAGGAGATTGAACCTGGCCTCTAAAAATATGTTTTTTCTCAACATAAAATATGGTTCCTCCAAACCTCAAAATTATTTTTGTGCTTATTTCAAGATTTACTTGGTTCAGGAGACTTCAGCTATCAGTGGAAAGTGCTCTGGACTTAGAGTCAGACGATATGAGTTCAAATTCCTGCTCTGCCAAAGACCCCTGTAACTTGGACAGTCATATTTTTTCTCTTTGCTATAATGGAAAATGAGAGGGTTTGACTTTATGATTTCCAAGGAAATTTTTAGCTCTAAATCCATGATCCTAAGAGGCAGCTAGATGGCATAGCAGATAGATCATTAAATTAGCAGTCAGTATGACCTGAGTTCAAATTCAGCCTCAGGTACTTACTAGCTTCATGACCCTGGGCAAGTCACTTAACCTCTGTGCCTCCTTTCCTCATCCATAAAATGGGAATGATAACAACATCTAACTCTGAGGATTATTGTGAGGATCAAATGAGATAACTCCTAAAGCACTTTATACATCTTTAAAGCACTGTAGAAATGCTTCTTGTTATTATGATTATCTTACCCAGTAAGTAGCCAAGTAAATTCTAATGTTTTATTGTTCAGCCAGTAATGACTATTAATATAAAAAGATGCATTAAGAAATACAGCCTAAAAATTTTCTAATTCAGCCTTTTATTCTTCCCACTATGCTTAAAAATATCATTTGGGCATCATTTAGTTATCTTCCTCATCACTTCTATAGCTTGGTTTTAATTGCTACATTCATTCTGATTAGTAGAGATCAGATGAAAAGGAAGTGATAGTACTGGGAAAGAGGCCATGGATGGAGTGTGTGCCACCATGTGTCATGTGGTGCTCCAAGCTCTGATTCTTTCATACTTAGCCTCCCTGGCTGTATCCATCAGCACTTCGTTAACTGGAGCCCTGGGTTAGGAACAAGTATTTTCTCTGTGGACTTTGGTAGCAGAGCCACTCAGCTAACACAGCTGAAAAGAAAGCTGTCCATCTGGGCCTTCATCCTATTCTTCTTCCTCTGGTTTCCCCTCCTGCCTTTGTTTTCTAAGGGCATTTGTCATATTCTTTTTTGGAAAACTTCCATCTGTAAAATGAGAGGCTTAGAGTAAATGATTTCCAAGTCACCTTCTGGCCCCAGATCCTACACCAACACCAACCTTCTGCTACTAGGCCCTTTTTTAAAAAAAAACACATAGTCATCCCACAGGATTAAAACATTTCCAGAGATGCTTGTAATGCCACAAATCTCAGAGAACTATTGCTCCCCCCCCACCCTTCTCTGAAGTGACTGATGTATGTGGAATGGCTGTGGGTATGTGTGTGCTTAATCAGGGGTGCCCAGCTGGCACAAGAGGATTCTACTGCATGCTTTCAGGGAGGGAGGGGAAAAGAAATAGAAATTTTGAAGCATATTTAATTTAGATTAAAGCCACACTCTTCATTTTATGCTGCTGCATGCTGCTCTATAATTCACTTGAGAAAGATGCCCCCCTTGGGCTACAGGATAGATCTCAGGAGATCCCACAGAACTGAAAGTGACGTGAAACACATCATTTTGGACTTGTTCAATAAAGGATGGTAGAAACATGGCTTAAAGCCTGCAGGAGAGTTAGAAGAAGTGGGAGGAAAAAGGATCAAATGAGAAAGAAGTGAGAGAGCTGCCTAGCAGAATTCATGAGTGTGTATGTATGTTCAGTCATGTCCAACTCTTTATGACTCTATTTGGGGTTTTCTTGACAAAGATACTGGAATGATTTGCCATTTCCTCCTGCCATTCCTTTTACAGATAAGGAAACTGAGGCAAAGAAGGTGAAGTGATTTGCAGAAGGTCACACAGGTAGTAAGTATCTAAGGCTAGATTTGAACTCACAAAGATTAGTCTTCCTTACTTCAGGTCTGGTACCCCCTAGCTTTCCAGAATTCATGAATACATGTGTGTTGTCTAACTGACTGAGCTGCTTCTGAGCCCATTTTTCTAAATATGGTGTAACAGCTTTCAGAGGCAGGGGGTCACAGAGTTAAACACATTTACCCTTCCTCACCTCTGCCTCCTGGCTTCCCTCAAGTCCCAGCTAAAATCCCACCTTCTCCAGGCAGCCTTTCCTGATCTCCCTTCATGCTAATGCCTTAAAAGATTCCCTCTGTTGGTTATTTCCAATTTATCCTGTACATATTCTTATAAAGCTGTTTGCATTTTGTTTTCCCCCACTAGACTGGGCTTCTTGAATTGTGTCTTACCTTTCTTTCTATCCCCAGTACACAGTGTCCGACATAGGCCTATAGTAAGCACTTAATAAATTTTATTGATTGACTAAGTGATGGCTTGGGGTTGACATACATCAAAAACTCTGTTAGGTATCAATGAGTCCCTCCCCTAAGGCAGCACAGTGGTATATATAAAGAGGAGCCCACCGCAATGCAGGCATAGGCTGAACCATATAACTGAATGCTATGCAGGCATTTTCCCCTTGACTCATCTGCTCAGAAATTTGCAGTGTGGCAAGGAGCCCAATCAAGTCAGGCTCAGCTCATTTGGCTTCTTCTGACTTTTATGTCAGGAACTGATTAGCCCTGCTGCCCCAGGTGGGAGGAAAGAAAGCACAAGGCTTTACACAAATATTTTCACTGTAATTAACTTTTCAATGACTTGTGGATGTACTTGTGGATTTATTTCAGTTTCTTTTCATTTTAAAATCCTTTTTCAATGATGTGGAAGGGATGAGAAAAGTCTATAGAGAAACATTTGCTCCCCAATTTAAAATTCATAACGCAAGGATGCTAGTCTTGATTTGAAAGAAAAATCTGTTTTCCCTTCAATTATATAAATCCGGACCCTTTTAAACTATTGTATAAAATCAGACTCTAAACTCCACAGTTAAATTATAAACTTCTAGGGGAATAAGGGCTGTCATTCCCATGCACCCCCCTTTTAAAAAAAATCCTCAGTACCTAGCAGGGTAGGACACCCAGATGGTTAATAAAGACCTTACGAATTGAATTGGCATATTGGGATATATCCATAAAGATTGTAACTTAGGTTCCCCAACCACTGCTATACAGAAAGTTCTTGGGGCAGCTAGGTGGCACAGTGAATAGAGCACTGGCCCCGAAGTCAGGAGAACCTGAGTTCAAATATGGCCTCAGATACTTAACACTTACTAGCCGTATGACCTTGGGCAAGTCACTTAACCCCAATTACCCTGCCTTCCCCCCTCCAAAAAGGGGAAAAAAAGAAAGAAAGGTCTTATTTTTCAGTCCTGTCTGATTCTTTGTGACCTCATTTGGGATTTTCTTGGCAAAAATACTGGAGTGGTTTGCCATTTCCTTCTCCAACTTATTTTACAGCTGAAGAAACTGAGTCAAACAGGGTTAAGTGACTTGTCCAAGGTCACACAGCTACTAAGTGTCTGAGGACAGCTTTTAACTCAGATCTTCCTGACTTCAGGCCCAGCACTCTGTCCAGTGTCAACCATCTAGCTGCCTGACATCATACTGAAACTGCTTTCTCACAAGTCCCCAGTGGTTTCCTCAAGACCAGATCCAATGTTTTTGCCTCAGTCCATCTTTCCTGACTTCCCTCGTTGCTTTTGACCCCTTCCATTATTTCCCCCCTTGAAATTCTTTCTGACTGTCCATGATACCATCCTGGTTTTCTTTCTAGCTGTCTAATCACTTTTCTGATCCTTTCATTGCCTCTGAATCTTCCTCCCACATTCTAAGTGTGAGCATCCCCTAAAGTTCTGTCCTTTTTCCTCTTCTTTTTTCTGTTTGTACTTTCTTCCTTGGCAATCAGACCCACTCCCATAGCTTCAGCTATGACCTCTATACAAATAAATTCTAAATCTTTATCTCCAGTCCCACATTTCCAGCTGCCTGCTGGAATCTTCACTTGGATGAGTCTCCTGCATTTCGAACTAAACATATCTAAAACTAAACTTTATATCCTCTCCCCTCCACCCCCAACACCTCCTAGATCCCTATTTCTGTTAAAGGCACTACCATTCTCTCATTCATTCCGGCTCAAAATTCCAGAATCATCTTTGGTTCTTATTCTTTGTACCTTCCTCCATCCAAGTCTCCAAGGTCTGAAAACTCTGTCTTTGCCGTTTTTCTCAACATTGTGGCACAGTAGAAAGATTGCTGGCTCTAGACAGCATCAGAGGACCTGAGTTCAAACTCCACCATCCTCTCTGTGTGACCTTGGGCTAGTCACTTAACTTCAGTTTCCTCACCTTTAAAAATGAGGGCGTTGCAATAGATGGCCTCTGAGGTGCCCTCCAATTCTGTGATCCCTTTTCATAATCCCAGCTGATATCACTTTAGCAATGATGATAGTATCTTTATACTCACACAGTTGAAAAGCATAAAGAATACAAACTTCTAATGTGCTTGTTGTTTATTGACTGTAAGGAAGCATTTTTTTGATAGAGCAAATTAGTCAGTCAGTAAGCATTTATTAAATGTCTGCTATGTGGTAAGCAGATGCTAGAAACTGAGAAACAAAGACAAAAATAAAAGTTTCTGCCCCCCAGCAGTTTAAATTCTATTTGGGGGCAAGTACCCTTTAAAGTATGTACAAAATAATGCAACATATAGACAAGGTGATTGGTGGGGGAAAGGCAGAGAGATACTAATAGTGGGAAGGGAGGGAGAGGGGCAGTGGGGATTGGGAAGCCCCTTTATGTAGGACGTGGTTGGTATTTGAGCTGAGCCTTCAAAGGATTCTTAGAAGCAGGGGTGAGGAAGGGGACATTCCAGACCTAGGAACAGCCTGTACGGTGGCAGAGAGATAGATGGGTGATGGAGTGCTATGTGTAAGGAGCAAACAAGCAAGGCTCCCACTTTGGCTAGATCACCTAGATCTAGAGGAGAAATATAGAACAGAGTTCAGAAAAGAAAGTTGGAGCTAGGTTGTGAAGTCCTTTAAATGCCCCCAACAAGGAATTCTTGTTTGATATTAGAGGAAACAAATTGCATTCTGGGAAGATGGAGGAGTAGGTCAGAAATGTCTAGGCTATCCATATTTCCTCCTCAAAGACGCAGCAAACTAATGAAGTTTATTGAACTAGGTGAAAGTTATGGTCAGAAATGTGCTTTTGCAGCATCTGTGTGGAAAACCAGATGGTGGAACAGAGAGACTTCAGGCAAGAAGACTAATTAGGGGATGACAAGCTGAACTAGGGGTGGTCCCTGAGTGAATGGAGAGAAGGGGATGGATATGAGAAATGTTGTGGAGGCAGAATTGGCCCTATGGGAGGAAGAAGAGTGAGGAGTCAAGGATGACCCCAAGGGTATGAACCTGAGTGACTGGAAGGGTGGTGGTGCCCTCAGCAGCAGTATAGAAGGTGATTTGGAGGAAAAAAGAATGAGTCCTGTTTTAGACATATTGAGATATCTATTGGGACAGCCAATTAGAAGCATCTAATAAGCAACTGATAATATGAGACTAGTGCTTGGGAAATATACTAGAACCAGATATATAAATCTGGAAGTCTGGGTAGAGATGATAATTTAACCCATAGAAGCTGATGAGGTCACAAAAAGAAATCACAGAGAAGAGAGTCTAGGACAAAACTTGAGAGACATACTCTTAGGTAGGAGGTAAGATAGGGCTTATGATCCAGAAATGGAGGCTGAGAAGAAATATGCAGATGGGTAAGAGGAGAACCAAGCAGTGTCATGAAATAAAACCATAAAGGAAAGACTGTCTTAGGGGAAAAGATGATCAGCAGTGCCAAAACACAATTGTATTACAACAAGGTATTGTCTGTGTTTTTGTCACAATAATAAAAGAGAAACAATATATTATAGTGGAAAGAGTGGTAGATGTGGAATCAGAAGACCCAAGTTCAAATTCCACTTGCTGCCTATGTGTCTTTGTCACAACCTTTCACAGCATCGGTTAGTGCTCATCTGTAAAGTGAAGGGTCTGGATTGATAACCTTTAAGGTCCCTTCCGGTCCTAAATCTGGGCTCCTATTATCTTGTGAAGATTCCCCAAAAGATGTCCAGTATAGTTCATATCCTTCAATCCCTACAGAGCAGGGAGGCAGAGGCTGTTTGGTTGCTTAAGCGTGGGAGTTCTGAGCTGCAGTGGGCCAAGCAGATCTGGTGTCCACACAAAGTTTGTTGTCACTATGGTAATTACCCAGGAGTGGGGATACATGAGATTTTGTAAAGATGGTTGAACCTGTACAAGTTGAAAATAAGGCATGTTAAAACTTCTGTGCCAAGCAGTAGAGAAATTGGGCCAGAGAGTGGCTGCTACACTTCCCATTTGTGAGATAGGGAGACCAAATCTGTGAGGGAAGAAAGGAAGGAAGGAAGGGAGGGAGGAAGAGAGGGAAAGAGACACAAGAGAGAGAATCTCTTTTATGACCCTCTGATTATTAATATCAAGTGAAGCATAAACCAGGGAAATGCTTGTTTGTCACTTCCAAATATAAGGCCTACCACAGAGTCCAAGTTGCAAAGGGAATTAACTGGTGCGGTCTTCCAAAGGCTTCTATTTGCTGATGCCATTGTGATGATTGCCTCAAGCCCAGAAACATTACAGAACCTCCTAATTGGGGACCTATAATCATTCAAATGGAGTCAGCTAGGTGACACAGTGAATAGAGAGTGCTGGACATGAAGTCAGGAAGCCTCATCTTCAAATGAGTTCAAATCTAGCCTCAGATACTTACTAGCTGTGTAATCTTGGGAAAGTCACTTGACCCTGTTTGCCTCAGTTTTCTCCTGTGTCCCCTCCCCCTACCTTCCCACTATTAGTGTCTCTCTGCCTTTCTCCCACCAATCACCTTGTCTGTACGTTATGAGTTGAAGAAGGAAATGGCAAACCACTCCCCTAACTTGGTCAAGAAATCCCTAAATGGGGGTGACTAGGTGGTACAGTGAATAGAGCACCGGCCTTGGAGTCAGGAGAACCTGAGTTCAAATTTGGCCTCAGACACTTGACACACACACAAAAAAAACTAGCTGTGTGACCTTGGGCAAGTCACTTAGTCCCAAATGCCCTACTTTCCCTCCTCCAAAAAGAAAAAAAAAGAAATACCTAGATGAGGTTACAAAAAGAGTCAGACACAATGGAACAACAATCATTCAAAAGAGTTTCACCTAACTTCATTCAAGAAAAAACAAGCAGATAGAGAATGACTGTTGTCCAAACTACTATAACCAGTTAGATAGACAGACTATAGATCTCATCTGTCAGTACCATCAGTTCTATCTCTGTGGAACAGCCACTCTTAAGTAGACGATGAATTAGGCCTGGAACTGAACAGGAGGAACAGAGGAGGCTGTATTGCCTTTGGGAAATTGCATAGTCTCTTCAGTAATGCCAAACTTCTTGAAACTAAGGCCCAATTTTTTTTTCATACCAGCGTTCTTCTAGTGATTTATTATTATAGATCATGGAATAGCAGTCTCCAAAATAATTGTGGCTGAGATAAAGATTGGGAAATCTTTATTATGTATTTAGGACAGTGAAGAAGGGCATGTTGGCCATGAGTAGGCTATACCACAATAACACAATGTAACACAAGAACACAAGGAACTATGCAGGAGAAGTGGCAGAAAGAATGTCCTTAGACTAACTTGTGACCAGACAAAAACTATGGGGCAGTTACAGAGCAAGAGAGAAGCAACATGGATGGACAACCCACATATGAACTAGGGGTGGTCCCTGAGTGAATGGAGAGAAGAAGATAGATATGAGAAATGTTGTGGATGCAACAGCAGGGCCACCAGCATAAGTCACCAGGGTGGACAAGCCTGGATGGTCAAACTCTGCCTCATTGGAAGCACTATTCACATTGATGAGATCCTGTACCCACCAGAGTATTATAAATAATGAAGAAGGAGGTGGTTAGGTGGCACAGTGATTAGCACACCGGCCCTGGAGTCAGGAGGACCTGAGTTCAAATCTAGCCTCAGACACTTAACACTTACTAGCCATGTGACCTTGGGTAAGTTACTTAAGCCAATTGCCCTGCCTTCCCCCCCCCCCCAAAAAAAGAATAAATAAATAAATAATGAAGGTTTTGGCAGGGGTGGGGATCAGGCTAAAGAAAGTTTTGCTTTTTTTTTTTTCTTCTAGAGGGCAGAGTTAAGATAAGGATAGTTCTCTTTTTTCTTTTATTTATCAGAATCACCAAGCTTTCAGAAGAAAGCCACAATGATGTCATTAGTCCTTACAGTTTGATTTAAATAAGCAAAATCAAATATAAAAATCCCCTCTAACTTGCTTACCCATTCCTCTCATCAGTTCTTGGTGACTTCATGCCAAAGAGGGAAACATTTTCAGTTGCATGATAATTGCATGTATATAAGGAAGCTGGCCATACATCTGGGAATTTTAAACTTTATTTTGTTCCGTGGAAATGGAATAATTAATTCTGTGACTTGAATGTTAGATAGAGCCTCTATGAAGTATCCATGAAAGAGTAAAGCCAAGAGCCACATAGAAGGAGGCATGGATAGGTCACACTCTTTACTAGTAAAGGGAATTCTCACATCCAGGAGATAGAAAATCCATTGAAAGATTTATTTTAAGAAATCATAGGATTTATAGCTAGAAGAGCTTTAAAAAGTCTAGCCTTCTCATTTTAAAGGTGATAGAGCTGAGGTCCAAAGAGAGTCCCCTGCCATAGGGGTATAAGCATCAGAGCTAGGATTTGAATTCAGATCGTTTGACTCCAAAACCAATGCTCTTTCCACTATACCATGAAAAATTCACTCCTGGTATTTTCTAAGTGAGATGAATTACAGAAAAAGCTACCTGGATTAAGGAATACTTCTGAGTGGATCCCTTTATAAAAAAAGGATTATCCTTTTATTAATTTTTTTGAAAAGTAGATTCTGCCATAGAAAAATTAAGCAAAGAATGAGCAAAATGATTATTAATTTTTGAGGTAACATTAGATACAGCAGGTCATGCCTGGGAGAAATTTTATATTTCCTAATGGAAACTCATTAAATTCTTTTACCATTAAGTTAGAGAGCATGTTGGACACAGAGTGCTGTATGTTAATCTCAAGTGATTTGCATGTAAATTTGTTCCGGCTTTGGTGATCTCAGCCTGAGCTTTAGGTGGCTCCTTTCCAGACATTCCCAATCTCCAGAGCTGACATTCGAGTCCATATGTATTTATTGAGACACGTTTCATGAGAAAGTTTCAGGACACTACAATTCTGCTTTCTAAACTTGTACTTGTGGAGAGGTTGTACTTAAAAACAGGGCTCCTGAAAGTCAACATAGTCAAAGCATTTCCTCCTGAGTTTTACCCACATTGACTTGCAAGACATTCTAGAGAAACAGACTTCTTAGTTCTCATTCTTCCTTGCCTTGAGTTACTTCCAACACCCTTCCAGTTCACTCTCCAGTGAGTTCATGTAATTCTTCATCATGTAATTGGGTTTTTTGCCTATTTAGTTTCTTTGAACCAGGAGGGACTATTTTTCAGATCCTGGCTGGAAAAGACAAAGCAAGTTGTGCCAACTACCATGATTTCCATAATATTGCATCTAAGAAATGCCAAGGTTGGAGCTGACTTGGCTGTCCAGACTTCACATTTATAAATCTGTCAGGGCATACACAGATGGTGGCCACTCCACCACTGATAAAAACTGTGGAAATAGTGGTTTTGGAGCTTTGTGCTGATTGAGAGCCAGAGGCAAGAGGAACACCACTCCCCTCCCCTACAAAAGACTTATACTAAATCAATAAAATCTTTGTGTTGTAATGAGTCAAAACATAGTAACTAAAAAACTCCTCATTTATATCAGGAATTCCAAGAGCTGTTTGTATACTAGCAATGCTAGTTAATAGTGGATAGTTAACTGTTAATTTTAAAATACCATAATATTTCCTCAAAAAAACTAATTCTAATTTATATACACAAATGTGTATGAATACTTACATAAAATTATATATAATTATTTCAGTTTGAATCATAGAGATATACAAAATATGTTCGTTAGGTCTCAACCTGTGATTTAATTGTATAAAGAAGTCCCAGTGTGGAAATTTCCTCCACAACTTCTGTAACTTCAGAGTCTTAGAGAGTTAGTTGTACGTGTGTAAATTTTATATAGGGGCAGCTAGGTGGCACAATGGATTGAGTACCACATTTAGAGTGAGGAAGAGTCATCTTCCTTAGTTCAAATCTGGCCTCAGACACTTACTGTGTGACCCTGGGCAAGTCATTTAACCCTGTTCACCTCAGTTTCCTCATCTGTCAAATGAGCTGAAGAAAGAAATGGAAAACCATTCCAGTATCTTTGCCAAGAAAACTCCAAATGGGGTCAAAAAGAGCTGGACATGACCAAACAACAAATATTTGATGTATAAATGTGTGTGTGAAAAACACATGGGTTCAGGTTCTTCCTTTGATGGTTACTAACTGTGTGATCATGAATAAATTATTTAACCTGTCAGTGATACTGGCCTCTGAGCTGAGTTTTGAACAAAGCTCAGGATTCTCAAGGCAGGTGAAGAAGGAGTGCGTTCTAGGCATGGAGGACAGTGAAACAGCAATCAGTGTCACTGCTCCAAAAAAGTTGAGTCACTGGCCCAGACAAGCTAGCTACAAAAGGACAGCTTTCTTTTTTAAATGGAATCATCTTCTTTTCTAGCCTTCACAACAAAACAATGAAAAGCAAGTTTTGTCTGTGGGGAGAAAATACACAGAAGTCTAGTAAAGAAGTGATTCCAATTAATTCCAAAGTATGGTTAGAAAGTGTTGGAGGCAGGGAAGATAAAGGTTAATGGAGATTTGAAAATGTAATTGGTGTATTTAAATGATAACTTTGTTGCTGTCAGCTGTCATGACATTCTGCAAACATTTTATGATAATAGGACCTTCTAGTTTCTGCCATTTGGGGTTTTTTTGTGTTTCTGTTTTCCATCCAGGAACTATTTCTTAGCTTTGATATTTATCATCATCTTGTTTCAGTAACTGACTGAAGTTAGTCATGCCACCCAGAAATGTTAAATAGCACTTTTCCGGTTCCTTTTCTTAGGTTTTATAGACTGTTGATGAAAGGTGTGGTACCAGTTGATTTATATTTTTGATTTACTGAATGGGCTTCATACTAGTTTGGGGATAAGTAAAGGCAGACAGTTGAATATGAGGCTTGTCCTTGGCTTGTTTTAGCCTGACTCTAGCCCATCTCTCTCAGACAAGGATTGTATTCCTAGATTATAAAATGCTTGGAGCAGTTTAGAAAGAAAGCTGTTGTGTAGTGAAGATTATAATACATGACAGTACTATTGCCTCCTGAGTGTATATCAAACCAAGGGTGAGCATCAGTTGAACCAGAGTATGGGACAGTTATTGCCAATTAGTGACAGCATTTTTATTCGTCAGACAAGTGTTCGTGACTGATGTGTTCAAGACACTGTCCTAGGTCTTGGAGACACAAAACTAGATAGGAAATTGAGCCTTCTTCCAAGAAGCTCACTCTTTAATAGGGGAATAAGATTTGTACTCAAATAATCATGATATTATTGGGAATAGGATAAGAGCAAAGGAGAGATCCAGGCAAGGTACTATGATAAATTTGAAGAAGGAGAAAGTGTATTTGATAGGTGGAGGTGAGGGTGGAGTCTTAATGAAGGAGACTCCTGAGGTGGATCTTGATTTGAAGGAAGAAGTTCAGCAAGTAGAAATGAGCTGGGACGGGAGGGAGCCACATGTTGCATTCTCTGTATGAGGGGATGGTGTGAGAAATATTATGAACATGGGGGAAGGCAGGATGAGAAGGAAAAAGCTCAGTTTAGGTGTGTAGACTCCATGAAAGGAAGTGATATAAAAAAAAAAAGCTGAAAAGGTAAATTGGAACCAGACTGTAAAAGTCCAAGGATAACATAATTAAGGGTTTTTACTGCCTCTAGAGGATGATAGTTTCATTCCTCCCTTCACTAGAAAAGGTCTTTAAGTGGAAGCTGACAACTTATTGAGATACACACACACACACACACACACACACACACACACACACACACACACACACGAACACACATATACTGTGTGGTATAGTGGATAGAGTTGCAGGCCTCGAGTCAGGAAGATTCATATTCCTCAATTCAAATCTGGCCTCAGATACTTCCTAACTGTGTGACCCTGAGCAAGTCACTTAACCCTGTTTGCCTCAGTTTCCTCATCTATAAAATGAACTAGAGAAGGAAATGGCAAACCACTCTAATATCTTTGCCAAGAAAACCCCAAAGGGGATCAACAAAGAGTCAGACACAACTGAAAAATGACTGAACAACTATATAGATAGATAATCTATATGTACATATAGATGTATATTTATATGCATATATAAAATAAATGGCTGCATATACATGTATATATATATATACACACACACACATACATACACACACATATAAATGGATAATATTTCATCAGAAATGTTGTATCTGTTCAGATACAGTTTGGACTAGATGACCTGTGAGGTTCCTTCCAGCTCTTGAGATTTTGCAGTGATGATAATTTTTATATAGTGATTTGAAGTTTACAAAACATGTTATATCCATCCCCTCATTAGAGCCTCAGAACAACCCTGAGGCAAATACTATAGGTATTAGCATTCCCATTTTACAGATGAGGAAACTGAGACTCAGAAAGTTTGAATGGCTTTTCTGTTATCACACAGCTAGTAAGTATCAGAAATAGGATTTAAAACCAGGTCTGCTTGACTCGAAGCCCAGAAAACCTGTCAACTATCTCTTCGGTACTGCCACTTCATTCAGAAGGGCAATGGTGTTGAAATAGATGAGTGATGCAATCTGAAAAATGCCCATAGGTAGCCATTTGAAGGATAAATTAAAGAAGGGTAAACTGATGGCAAGAAGACCAGTTAGGAAGCTGTTATTAATAGGCTAGGTAAGAAGAAATAAGGGCCTGAGCCGGAGCTATTTGCAATGGGGGAGGAGGATTTTTGCTCATGTCCCTCGCTAAACTAAAACTGTCCAAGAGAATGCTTATAGCAATCTTGTGAATGCCAGCCATCTGTTGAGTCATGAACTGAGCAAGTTCATACAAATATGGTGACCACTGATATTAACACACCCCCTGCTCTGCCTTCTTTGTCTCTGTAGGAATTTAGAGAATGGGCTGTGTCCAATGTAAGGATAAAGAAGCAACAAAACTGACCGAGGAGAGGGACGGCAGCTTAAACCAGAGCTCTGGCTACCGCTATGGGACAGACCCCACTCCCCAGCACTACCCGAGTTTCGGTGTGACGTCCATCCCCAACTACAACAACTTCCATGCAGCGGGCGGCCAAGGGCTAACTGTCTTTGGGGGCGTCAATTCTTCTTCTCATACCGGGACCTTGCGTACAAGAGGAGGAACAGGTAGGCCCCTGGTGCTGGGTGTTTGCTTTTAAGTTTTGTGCAGTTTAATATGTGAGTCCCAAAGACTTCCTCTTCATTGAGAATCACTCTACCCCGGAGTTGAAAACACCGGAGAAAATTCATTCTTCCACTTTTAAGATTTGAGGACTGTAAGAGGAAATGGGGCTCAGAGTTTCATTTGAAGTGCAAGTCAAAATATCAGAGATGAGAAAGGAAAAAAACATCTCTGGCCCTCTACCCCCAAATGAGCATTATCTCAAAAATTCCTTCTGTGAGACCATATGGGCCATATCAAACAACCCTGCCAATGTCAACTTCAGAGTTTTCCCTCGAACTTCTCTTTTGTTTCCTTCTCAATCCTCAGTCTAAGGGTTATAGGCTAATTAAATCTTTGCCATTCCCCTCATCCCCTAGTTTCTCTCTCTATGATTTCTCCATTCATTCCTTTTGGCTATTCTCTTACCCATCTGTGATTCTTGACATGCATGTGTATACTTAAGGCAGGAATTCTCAACCTAGAGTCCATGAACTTAGGCTGGTTTTTTTTGTTTTGATAACTATATTTCAGCAGAATTGCTTTCCTTTGCAATCCTATGTATTATATGCATTTATTCTTTTTGCAATCTTATATATTATATGCATTTAAAAATAGCTTTGCATGCCCTGCTAAGTCAATTATCATGTTCTCAGATCATCATTTTCCTGCCTTACATTCATATTTCACTGTCATAGCTCATGCTTTGTCCAGTGTTGGTTCTTTGCCAAGATGCCAGAATATTTTTTCATTTGTTTTTATAAATGTTTGTTTTCTAAAGCTTTTCACACTGGTTGATGTTTTATCTGATTTTACTTGTCCTGTCCTGTTGTTTGTTAGAAAAACTTTGAAGAATATGAAATCTTCTCCATCCATCAATCAAGTATTTATTGAGTACCAGTTGTTTGCTCAACAAGCATTGTACTAGGTACAGATAAGCCTGATTTCAGCCCCTCATCGTTCACATTCTTTATCCAACTCATATTTAAATAAGAACGTCTTCTTTACTTATCTAGGAAATAGGAGATTCCTTAGGGTCAGTAAGAATCTTTGTCCCTTCTCATTGTATGTACACGCCATGCTTAATTAATGTAGTGCACAAAGGGAGTATATCTTGAAAGGCAAAATTGGACACAACTACTGAACTAGGTGGACTGGATTCACTTACTGAACTATAACCACCCAGCTCTCTGACCACCTGCTTTGCAGGGGAAAAGCAATGCTTACCTCAAAATGATCATTTGGCTTCATGATGAATGTAGCTTTTCCTTAAAAACATGAATTCTAGAGACAGGTTCCCAGGCTCTTCATCCCAGCATCTTCAATGAAGCATGCAGGAAGAAAAAAGGGCAGGGTCTATAGGGACAGCCTGTCTCCTTCGTGTGCAGGAATGAATAAATCAATCAATTGGTTTACAGATATTTAAGGCAGGGCTTCTCAACCTGGGGCCCATGAACTTAGGGTTTTTTTTTTTTTAATGTTTTGATAACTATATTTAGTAGAATTTGTTTCCTTTGCAATTCTATGCATTATGTGAGTTTAAAAACATTATCCTGAGGAGTTTGTATGTTTCACCAGACTTCCAAAGAGGTCTATAACACACAAAAAGGTGAAGAAGCATTGTTTTAAGGTGCTTTTATACAGCACCAAGTGGGAAAAAAGACTGAAATTGTGCCTGGCAAAAAAAAAAAAAAGGCAGAATAATCTCCCATGTTCTCCAGCAATTTGTGACACTTACTTTTGTCAATTCATACCCTGTTTGTATAGACACCCTCTTGGATAACTCATTCACACATAGAGTATGAATTCTTGTAACTGAATAATAGGCAAGTAATTGAAATTATATTCATATATTTTTCTTGAATGCAGGAAAACCTGTTGTCACCAGCTGTAATCTAAGAATAAGATACTGTCTTAATCCCATCACAACATGAAATCCAAAAATAAACTGATAAGTAACATGGATGAGTTTTGCTGCCTTGTACTATCAATGATCTTTCGTTTTATATCTAGATATTAAGAATAACAGGCAGTATGGTGCACTGGATAGAACTAAGCCAACCCTAGATTCTGACCACTGTCTTACCTATGATATATGCTTAGCTATATGTCCCTGGGTAGGTCACTTACTCAGTGTCCCAAGTAATCCTCCAGATCTATTGATCATAGGAGACTTGTAAAGCTGCATGGGTAGAGGGTATTTCCTCACCAGGAATTCTCTATATTAATGAAATTGCAGGTCTAGTCCAAGTGTGTACAGCTGTATATACACACATATATTTATATGTAGACTGTGTATATGCATGTATATGCATTTGTATATATATGTACATGTGTGCATGTATACATATATACCCCACCTCCCCAGGGTGATTACAAGGTTCACAAGGGCAAGGATAGAGTTTATACTTCTATAGCACATTGCCTTGCATGTAGTATTCTATAAATATATATTAATTGATTGATTTTACAGAAGAGGGAAAGAGAAATTTAGTCATGGACCCTAAAATGCCATCCATGACACAAAATAAGACTTTCTTAATATAAATGTAATGACCTATTTGTATGTTCCTTGAGATGAAGACGGTGAATGATCTAGGTACCCAAGAGGCCCATTTTTCAGCAACATACCACATAGCCTCTTTTCTAACCATTCAGAGAAGCCTGAAGAAAAGAAAATGATTGCCAAATGAGTCTCCTTTTGTATGGTCAGACTGCATACCTGATGAATACCAGTTTTCCTGCAGGAAGTCCCTCTTTGGACAGAACTGAAAGATGCAGTACCACGTGCTCTCCTAACATTTTGAAAGGTCTCATTGGCACATCTGTTGCCTTGAAACTACCTCAGCTGCAAAGTCCCCTATTGAATAAAAGAGAAGGACCCATTCCATGAGTTTTTCTTGCCATCACAGGCCCTTTGAAGTATGGGGAAATTTAATTGAGAAGCCATAGCAAAGAGAATTAGAAGATTGACCCAACAGGAAAGAGTAGACACTCTTTTCTGTTCTGAGCAAAGCGTGTGTGTGTGTGTGTGTGTGTGTGTGTGTGTGTGTGTGTATACACATACACACATGGAGTGTATACGTATATTTGGAGACAATCAAAGTTAAGTGACATGCCCGGGGTCACACAGCTGGTAAGTGTCTGAGGCCAGATATGAACTCAGGTCCCCTGACTCCAGGGCCTGTACTCTATCCACTGTACCACCTGGCTGCTCCACAAAGAATGTATTCTGAAGCAAAAAAGACCTCTCTTTTGGCAACAGTACACTAGTTATGGACAAATTAGTGAGTAAGCACAAAGTCTTTTTTGGTGAAATGCACCATGTACATAAATGCACCTCCTTAAATGAAACGGACCCTTTCACCAGCAACAGAGACACCTGTTTTCAACGGAGGGAGCATTGAACACCCATCCTGAAATGGGTTATAGGAGTGACTCTAGATTATATCAGTCAATCAGTCAGTCAGCCTATTTACTTTGTGCCTATATGTCAGGCACTCTCCTAGGTGTTAGAGATACGAAGACAAAAATGAAATAGTATCTGCCTTCAGGCAGCTTCCATTCAATTAAAAGGTACCCTAATAAGATCTAGTATCAGAGTAAATATTACAATAACCAAGAGTATGAAGGTCAATTTTACCTAGCCCTTCAACAAAACAAGTTATTGTTGCAAACAAATCATTAAATCAGTGAGTACTTAGTAAGTGTTCATTTCCATATGCATAGCACTGAGGATATAAACACAAAGGATAAACCATATACCTACTGTCAAGTCTGGTCTCAGACTTATGCTGGTTGTATAGCCCAGGGAAGTCATTTAATATTTGAGTGTTCTCTGCCCCCTCCCCAGGGTACTCTCTAAGACTCCAAGTTCACTTTGGTAAAGGGTGTTCTCCATTAGGAACAACCTACACCAATAAAGTAACAAAGCTTATGCAAAAAAAAAAAGTTATCTCATGTATTCATTCAGAGATGACATATGCAAATCAAATTTGTGTTTCCTTAAACAAAGCTTTGTGACCTAAATTAAGCCCAGTAGAGAAAACAGACAAATAAATATATACAAATGCTAGTACATACTTGTCGCCCCTTTTAAACTGTGAACAACTGGGGGGCATGGACTGTCTTTTGTCTTTCTTTACATCCCCAACCTGGCATATAGTAGGCATTTAATAAATGCTTATTGAACCAATAATTAACATTATTGCTGTGATATTGTATCATGGCTTTGTGATGTGATGAAGCAATATTTAACCACGTCACCAATGCCAACAGCATCAGGGAGAAGTGAACTTTCTGATTTCATAATTTTTTTGGTGGCAGAGAGAAAGAAGCAGGACTAAATATCTTTGAATTAGTACCTTCTTCTATAATCTCTTCTTTTGGTTTGTTTTCTTTTCCCAGGTGTAACCCTTTTTGTGGCCCTTTATGACTATGAAGCACGAACAGAAGATGACCTGAGTTTTCATAAAGGAGAAAAATTTCAAATACTTAACAGCTCGTAAGTTTGGGACGTACCCTTGAGGAATGCGCGTGCCTTTGACTTTGGGGAGGAGATTTTTGTGCTATCAATTCTTAGCTTTTCCAGATGTGAGGAAGGCAATAGAAGCACTCAGCCAATTAAGCAAGCCAGAGCAATATAAATTTTGGAAAACAAACACAATTGGTGACCCTGTGCAGCATCCCATGAAACTACACCTCCAGAGAGTTTTTGAAGTACACCACAATAACAAGCATCCTCCCCCATCCATCCATAATTTCAAAAGCCTGGCACATGATTTGGCTGCCTACACTAGGCACTGCCTAGAGAATTACCCCCCTCCCCACATTTTAGACGTTCCACTCTCTAAGCCCTCACTCAGAGCAGGCAACAAATTCCTTCTGTTTTCAAAACTCCTAAGCATTCCAATTAGTGAGATTTGCAGGGGCGTTTCCAAATAATGTAATTTTGTGAGTGACTGAAACCTTTGTGAGATGGAAAAAGAAGAGGTTTCACCCACTCCAGTGTGTGACTGAGATGTATGCATTTTAAATGTGGTCATTAGGAGCCCTTGTGAAGCAGGAGGGGAGGTTTTAAAGGAACAGACAGTACAAACTTGATGCCATGTTTGCATTTTATAAATGCTGCATTCTATACAAGGCTTAGTATAAACTGGTATCGATTAACATGCTCTTATCATGAAATTTCTTCTTTTAAAGGATAAAGGAAATAATGATCACATCCCTGCCTTAGGTTCCAAATATTACCTAGAGCAGATGAAATCTGACTGAATCAGTATGTAGATAAGAGCCCTCTGGCGAAATCCAAGCTCCCTAGAGAACAGTGGGGGCATATGTATGGTAAGGAAAGCCTTTCCCGAAAGTTTGGTTTTTCCTTACTAGCACCATCACTAGTAAGTGGAAAAGAACCTAGGCAGAAGGTTCTTTCATAGATGCCCACTCTGATGTGCTGGTATTCCTGCTCTGGTTAGTGGCCTTGCCTGCATTATTCCAGCAGAGACCAGGCCCCTACTGTATAATCCCAAACTTCATGCAGTGAGAAAGCTGGGTTCTGCCTCGAATGGTACTCTCTGCAACCCCACAGGGTAGAAGATCATGGGGATAGAAACAGAAAGGAGGGACTGGAGAGGACAAGCATTTTATACAAATGTTATCTCATTTGATATGCACAACAACTGGAGGAGGTAGCTGCTATTATTATCTCTGTTTAATAGTTGAGGAAACTGAGACAAATGGAGGTTAAGTGACTTACCCAGGATCACACAGCTGGTAAGTATCTGAGTTTGGATTTGAACTCAGGCCTTCCTGACTATAGGACCAGCATTCCATCCCTGGGGCCACCCAACTGTAGAGTTTGCACTATTTACATCCCTTGCCTCTGGAAGAAAAAAAAGGGAAAAATCATTGACAGTGAACAGCCACGGGGCACTAACAATTCCATCTTTCTAGTGAGCTGAAAGCCCAAGTCTTCTGACAGTGAACTCAGGATCTACGGAAGTCGATGGAAACGTGCCACCTCTAGGATGAGAAAACTTGCTTCTTTAGACAAATAACTCACTTTTAGATCCCTAAAGTCTCGTCTACTTAACCACAGGAGTTCATTAACATCCATGAATCAAAATTCATTACTAAGTGTGGGGGAAGAGACTAGTGGGAGAGGGAGAGGTTTAGAATGCTGTAGTCACATTATTTAAGTTTCGGCTTTCAATATAGCATTTGTGAGAAATTATTCTAGACACTCACATTTGGGTGATACTGGGGAAAAGGATTAACTCTGGAATCAGAAGATCTGGGTTCAGATCTCCCCTCTGATGTGTCTATGTGACCTTAATCTACCTGGGCTTCCTTTTTCTTCTCCAGAAAATGAGGGGGACCCTTTCAACTCTAGATCTGTGAGCCTTTGAGGTTTACAGAACCCCTTCCTCACAGCCCCTGGAGGCAACTGTGGCATAGTGGAAAGAGCATTGGACTTTGAGTTAAGAGAGACCCAGGTTCATATCCTGCCTCTAACACACATTAGTTAATTAAGTGTAAACCTGAGCAAGTCACTTGGCTTCTTTGACTCTCAGTTTTCTAATCTGTGAAATGAGTATAATAATTATACTGACCATCCAAGGTTGTTGTGAAGATCAAGTAACGTGTAACATTGAAGTGCTGTGTGAACCCTTAAGTGCTATAAATTCCAACTACTACTTTAGCATGCCATCTGTTCATGTTATAGATGAAGAAACAGGAATGGAGGGGTTGAGTGCTTTGCTCATGGTTAGAAATGGTGCTAATAAATGTCAGAGGCAGGATTTGGAGCTTGGATTGGAATCCATGTCTCGTGACTCTGGGTTCATGTCTCCTACCTTTTTTATCAGACAGCTTCTTGGTTACTAACAAGCAAGTGCTTACTTTACGCCAGACCCTATACTAGAGACTGGGTATACAAAGTCAAAAAAAAAATCCCCTACTCTCAGTCAGCATAGAAAAAAACAATATGTATGCATGTATGAACAAGGTAAGCACTTACACAGATGGATGGATGGATGGATGGATGGATGGATGGATGGATGGATGGATGTGTATACTTGTTATTCATTCGTTTCATTTTTGTCCAACTCTTCATGACCCCAGTTAGGGTTTTCTTGGCAGAGGTACTGGAGGGGTTTGCCATTTCCTTCTCCAGTTCATTGGACACATGAGGAAGCTGAGGCAAACAGGGTGAAGTGACCTGCCCAGAGTCACAGGCCTAGTAAGTGTCTGAGGCTAGATTTGAACTCACAAAGATGAGTCTTCCTGACTCTAGGGCTGGTGCTCTATCCACTGTGCCAACCATCTGCCTGTATGTATATATGCGCGCGCATACACACCCACACACACACACACATCCATACATGTGCTGTTTCCTCCTATAGAATGTATGCTGACTGACGGCAGGGAATGTTTCTTTGTTGTCTTTCTGTGTTTATATGTATGTATGTACATATCTATACATACATATCGGCATGTACATATGTAATTATATGTATACAATTATGTAAGCATATACATTATATATTGTGTATGCACCATACATGTGTATGTATACACACATATATACACACACATACAGGCAGTATTTGTGTGTGTATATAATATGTAACATAGTATAATATAATATATGTACACACAATTTTTTCAAAATACATACAAAATAAACATATAAATATAAGAAAATTATGGTGGGAAAAAGGTACTAGAAGCTGAGGGGAAATGAAGAAAAACCTCAAGTACAAGATGATGTTTGACATGAGCTTTGAAATAAAACTAGTATTCTAAGAAGAAACAGTGAGGAAGGAGTATGTTCTAGGCATGGGAGAAAGCCTATACAAAGTGAAAAAAGACTGGATGTTGTCTGAGGAACAACAAGAAGGGCAGTTTTGCTGGATTGTAGAGAGCCTGAAGAGGACTAATGTCTAAGAAAGCTAAAAAGTTGGAACTAGGTTGTGAAGACCTTTAAATGCCAGACAGAGACCCTAGAAATAATTAGAAGCCTATTGGAGTTTATTGAGTAGTGTAGTTAGTTACTTTTGGTTGGATCTGTGCTTTAGGAAATTTACTCTTGACAACAGAGAATGGATTGGAGAAGAGACAGAGTCAAGGCTCTACTACAGATAAGAAGTGACAAGCACCTGAACTAGGGTTTTGGCCATGTGCATAGAAGGGCCCAGATGCAAAAGATTCCAGGGAAGTAAGAACAGTAAGACTGCTCATCTGGTTGGATATCTGAGGTGAATGAGCATGAGGAGCCCAGGATCACACTAAAGTTGCAAATCTGGGTAAGTGGAAGGATGGTGATGACCTCGGTAGCAATGGGGAACTTTGGAAGGATGGTAGGTTTGGGAGAAAGATCATATGTTCTGTTTTAGACATGTTGAATTTGAGATGTCTATGGGACATCCAGTTAAAAATGTCTACTAGCTAACTCATGATGTAGGACTGGAGTTCAAGAGATATATTAGAAGCCCATATATAAATTCAGGATGATATTTAAATCCATGGGAGCTGATGAAAGAATGTAAAGAGAAAAGGGCCTAGTACAGAGCCTCAGGGAACACCCAGACTTAGGGGTGGAATATAGATAATGACCCAAAAGAAGTGGTCAGATAGGTAGGAGAGAAGAGTCAAGAGAGAGCAGAGAGAAGAGAATATCTAGGAGAAGATGGTCAAGCATGTAGGTCAAATATTGTAGAGAACTCAAGAAAGAAGGATGAAATCTGGTGAGAATAGGCCTCCAGATTTGGCAGTTAAAGATCATTAGTAACTGTGAAGAGAAGTTTCACTTGTAGGAAACCATCTTCCAAAGAGTTGAGAAGTGAGAAGAGAGGAAGTAGACACAATGAGTATTAATCATTTTTTTTTGTAAAGTTTGGCTGTGAAAATGAAGAAAGGAGAGTAACTTGAGAGGTTGTAGCGCCAAGCAAGAACTGATTTTTTTTTTAAAGATAAGGGAAACCTAGGGATGTTTGTAGGCAACAGGGAGGAAACTAGTACAAAGGGAGAAATAGAACATTAGAGAGAGAAGAGGGATGATTCTGGGAGCAATCTGGGAGATCCCAGCAGAAGCTGAGATCATAGCATATAAGTAGAGGGGACAACCTTAGTAGGGAGATGGGCTACCTCTACGTCGGAGAGGAGCAATAAGAGAATGGGGAATGATTTAAAGGGGTCTTGTCATATAGAGAAGGGGAAGTTCTCTTTGAATGGCCTTAATTTTCACAGTGAAGTATGAAGCTGTGAGGGTAAAAGGAAAGGTTTATATGGGAGACCTAAGGAGAGAAAAGAAAATCTAGAATAGCCACTGTGGGAAGTGTAACTAATGGAAGGTATCAAACACATTTATATAGAGGAGGGAGATAATGGCTAGCTCAGTTCCAAACTACTCAGATTAACAGTAGCATTATATCGCTCTTCCCAGCCCCCTCCCAACTCTCTTTGTCTCTTCATTCTTCTCTCTCTCTTTTTCTCTACATATGTGTATTTGTGTGTATACATACATACATACATACATACATATGTGTTTGTAGTCTTGTAGTCTTCATTCCATTCTTTAATGACCTGTGTTGCCTGTTAATGCTGAATTCTGAAATAGGCTCAGTCCTTCCCTTCTTTCCTCTGATGTTTCCACTTCTCCTATTTAGAACTACAGGACATTAAAGTGATAAGGGACCTGGTCCAACCCCCTCAGTTTACAGATGATGAACCAGAGACTCAGGGAGGGAAATGTCTTGTCCCAAGAAATATAGCTAGTTAGTGGCAGAGATAGGATGAGGATGGAGGCTTTCTAATTTATTGTCTAATTCTCCTAACACTGTGCCATGCCACCTCCCCTAATTTGTTTTGAGATGGTTTAGAGCTTTTAAAACAGTTTGAAAAAAACTTTATAAAATGAAAACTGAGGCATCCTGGGAGATCTTGACAACCTCTTTGTAGCTATGAAATTATTAGTGATAGCAAATGGATAGAAATATGCAAATAACCTGAGTTCAAATCTGGCCTCAGACACAACACAAAAAGCTAGCCATGTGACCTTGGGCAAGTCACAACCACAATTGCCCTCCAAAAAGCAGAAAAAAAAAAAACAAACCCAGATAGTTGGACATAAATCTTTTACCAAATGTCCAGTCCTTTTCCAAGGATTGATTCATTTCTTTCCCCTCCCATTAGCTGATCTGGTCCCTCTAACTTTTTCTTTCCATATCATAAATGAAAATTAAAGAGAAGCATTCAGGGAAGATCAAATCTATCTTCACCCACATCTTTTAATTGACCTACATTTAATTTCATGTTGGCCACTGTACTCTAAACTCAACTTTTTTCTACAAAAAGTAGATATGATAAAGTTTCTCAAATGTGTGTGTGTACATACATACACACACACACACACACACATACACACACACACATTTATTGTCTGTAGAGCTCTCCCTCTTTATTGTGTGACTTAAATGCTCCAATTCCAAGGTTATATCCAAAAATAAATAAACAAGGTTTTTGCCACAAATGGGGCAGTCAGATATATGCACAGGGGAGAGGAAAAACCATGAAGCAATAAAACAGTAGAAGAACAGATGGCATCTGTTTCTTTCTTTTACCCACTCCCCCCTGGCCCTTCCCCCTGCCCCTGGCTCTTGTCAGCTGGAAGGATCCAGTTCTTACAGGGCAGCTGCCACACCTCCTGGTGTGTGTCCTCCCACTCCTTGACTGATTGAAAGGCAGGAGCTGGAGGCCATGGGGCCCCTCCCGTTTAGAAAAACAAACCCCAGTGCCATCAGATTCATTGAGTTTCCCAGAATCTCAGAGACCGTCTAGGCCAACTGATTCTTGATCAGAAATGTCCTCTGGGCATCCCCTAATAAGTGCTCATGGACCCACTCCCTCCTGAAGCAGCTCTAATTTTTTCACCACATCCAGCTATTTCAGTCTCATCACAAATGAGTGTGACACCACTACTATGCTGCAGGTAGAATGTAAACCTACCTGAAGGTAGGGATTTCCACTTCTCTCTTTATCTCCAGTACATACATAGTCTGCCTATGGCTTGGACATAACAAGCGCTTAATGAATGTTTATGAAATGAAATGGGAACAGAGTATCTCATAGATTCCTGGGATCCATGATTCCAAGTACCAGATTTTCTCTCAGTACAAATTTCTATCAACTGATACATAAGCATCAGTTAAAGTTGACTACTTTTTATAAAATAGTCCTGCTTTCTCCTTCAGCCCCACTCCCCATCATTTTTACCATTTGTGAAAAAATAATGTACCATGTGTGTTCCACAACTCTTTGCAAAAAAAAAAAATTTTATTACCTGGGAAGAACAGGTAGATAATCATAGATAACTACTTGTTAGGTCAAATCATTTTAGCTGCTTTTCAGCTTGAAGAGTCCATGGAAATACATACTGGCTTAAAGTATTTGAACATTTGGTAAAATTGTACTGATGTGTTGTCCAAAGGATGGCATGAGTCAAGTTGCCATATGTATGATGGATAATAGCCAAGGGGGTTTTTTTGTTTGTTTTTTAATTGAATTCCAACATTTATAATAAAAATGTGTCTTGGCTGCATTCCACGAACTTGAATACAGCCCTAGATGACTTAAGTTGGCAAGTATTCCCTGGCTACATCAGATCACCAGGTGCCCCATGATCCCTCGAATCACAAGTCCTTTTTGCTTGAAACTTGGGAGACAGGATGTAAGGCCAAGTTTTCTTGATGTTCTTTGGCTTCAGGATGGGAGGGAAGAGTCATAATACAACATAAGGGCAAGACTTTAAAGGAGACTGTGGTGAATTACAAATACCATGAACATCATTCAATCTGGATTAATGAATTAATGTAGAATATTTTACAAGAAGTATAACTTTATTCTTTTAAGAATGTGTTCAAAAATTTCACAATTATAATTTTCTATGATCTGATTTTCTATTAATTTTTTATTTCTTGCTAAATCCTGGAAATAATAGAAGGAAAATTACGAAACAGGTCCTGCCCCTTAAGGCTTTTGAATCTCCCCTGGGGTTGGAGTTAGACAGGATGATCAGTCATGTATACATAGAAGTATAAAATAAGGTAGGGAGTGATTGTGGGAAAAAGAAGTCCAGGCAAAGAACTCTAGGAATCTTTGAGGAAGGAGAGGATATAGGAAAGGAAATGTTGCCTAGCAGAGGTCTTAGGTTAGGAGACAGAGACCTATGATTTCATTAGTTTAGGACAGATGTATCAAACGTGTGGCTGGCAGGCCCGTAGTGTCTGACCCAGATTAAGATGCAATGGGGAAATATTTAACAAAATAAGTAAAAATACAGTTAATCATTGATAATGTTAATATGTGGTTTTCTAAGCCAATAGGGGCCTGCAGGAATCCTTATATATGGCTTAGTGACCTCTTTTATATTTGAGTTTGACACCAGTGGTACAGGGAACTCCCTTTACCAGTACAAGCCAGCATTTGCTCTATAACTTTATGGTCACAGGGAGTTTCTTAGAACACCAAGCAATCAAATGGCATGCCCGGAGTCACATAGCCAGTATGTGTCAGAAGCAAGACTTAGACCAAGTCTGCTAGAAGATATCTTACTTTACTCAATACTTAAGAACTGTTTAATATTTATATTAATTGTTATTGTCAGAATAGGTGTTTCTTAAATAGATAAATGTATTTACTTTGTGATCCTGTTTATACTATTAATTTGCACTGCTGTTTTTTATTTAAAAATATGCTTCACCTTAACTCCTGTATATTACAAAACCCTCTTTACTATACTTCTAAGCAGTACTAATAAATTGTACATCCTGGATCATTAATTGTCATTGTACATCGTAGATAATTAATGTTTGTGGAATTTTTTTTTATACATTCTTAAAGGAAGGAAGCTATATTTCTTGTAAAAATATTCTACAATCCAGCCTTTTCATTAATTCAGATTGAATGTACAGTACTTTAAAAAACTATAGGATCATAGATTTAGAATTGGAAGGGACCATCTAGTCCAGTGGTATCAAACTCAAATACATCCCTGCTTGGGGCGTATTGACTTAGAGAACTAAAATTTAAATTATATTGTATTTTTATTTATTTCGTTAAACATTTCCCATTTACACTTTAATCTGGCTCGGAGCAAGAGGGCCGTGAGTTTGATACCACTGATCTAGTCCAATCCCATCAATATACAGATGAGGAAAAGGCAAGTAACTTACCCAGGATCTTCCAGGTAGAAGAGCCAGATTTCAGCCTCAGAGTCCAAATCTAGCACCCTTTCTTCTGTAACAAGTTGTCCCCTGTCATTTGCAAAGCATATCTATATGTCACTGCATTTGATACAAACAAATTAAATAAGTACTATAGGAGTTTTCCCCATTTTACAGATGGAGAAACAAGGCATAGAGAGGCTAAAAGATTTCCTTGACCATGGCCACTCAGCTAATAAGTGCTCGAGATGGGATTTGAACCCTGGGTTTCTTTCTTTCCTCTCTGCTCATTGTGTGTCCAAACTAACTGTAGATCATTTTAGTCAAAACCTAGCAGTCTGGCTCTAAGAAAATTTTAGGCTTTGTTGAAATGACTAATTAGGGGTCTGAATGGGAATTCTTTTACCCATACCATTTCAAGTGAATGGAAAAAAACTAGATCAGATAGATCCCTATCAGCAAATGTACCAGAAAGTACTTGTACAGCATCTAGCAAAGTTGACTTTATTGTCTACCCTAAAGTTGATGCATACTTTAAAAATTTTAAATAAACTGGAATTCACTCGATAAACATTGTCTTATCTTCAAAACGAATCTCTTGTTGGAAGCATTTATTTTCCCCCCACCATTTTGGAACATTTCCCAGGTGTGCCTGCTAATATTTTCATGATGAAATGTCTCCATCTAGTGGTGCTTCTGGGCAGTAAAGAACTGTCTCTAATGGAAGATTGTTGGACCATGTTGTATTGGAAGTCATTTCCCTAAGCACAGGAATTTAAAAATGTGAAACACAGCACTTAAAAAGGATGAAAACTGAAAACTTTCTTGGTGTGTGCTGGTGTATCTCTGTTCATTCTGTCTCACTGTCCTGCTTCCTTAAGCATGGGAACAGAAGACTGACTAAGCTCTTAGAAGACTGAATTTTGTGAAATCTAAACTTGTAACAATAACCAGACGTTCAAAGAGTGTTTGAAAGTTTGCAAAATGCTTTCCATATATTATCTCATTTGAGCCTCACACCATCCTTTTAAGGGCACAGTAAGTTCTACAGATATTGTTAACACTGTATACAATGAGAAATCTGAGGCTTAGATTAAGGGGAAAGAGAAGGGAATGTGCATTTATTAAGCACCTTGTGTATATCAGGCACTGTGCTGAGCACTTTATAGATATCTCATTCAGTCCTCACAACACCACAAAGCTGGTGCTGTTATCCCCACTTAGTACATGAGGAGCCTGAGGCAGACAGAGATTAAGTGAGTTGTCCAGCATCACAGAACTAGTCAATGTCTGGAGCCATATTTGAACTCATATCTTCCTGACTGCAGACCCAGTGCTCTGTCTTGCCCATAGTCACACATCTAAGGAGGTGTCAGAAACAAGATTTAAACCCAAGTCTTCCCTAAGACAAGCTTAACCTTCTCTCTGCTACAGTACATTGTCCTTGTGGAAGCAGCTGTGATTACAGTAATCTGTTTCTATATTTTTAATGCTGTGAAAGAAGAGCCTCCTTTGGTACAATTTCAGAATTACTTGAGAAACTCATGTAAAATTAGTTTTCATGCAGCCATAGAATCCCTTTGCCAGCATCATATTTCTTATAGGTTGTTTTGTTTTGCCAGTTGAAAGCTCCATTAAGCATTTTCTCACAGCTGCATCTGTGGCATAAGTTGGCTTGGTGCCTTCTACTAAACTGAGTTTGCTCTGGTTTTCGATTCAGTCCTACCTGGGGCTGTTGTTGCTTGGTGAAGTCCCTGAGTAGTGTTCTAATCCTCTGGCCTCTATGGAGTGGTACTGTGGGAGCCAGTCTGCTCTTTAATACTGGGGGCTGGACCTTCTCTAACTAATTAAGTCAGACTGAGGAAAACCTTTAACAGGGCCAAAAGCCAACACATTTTCTTCCCTGGCTGAGTGCTTTGAAACTGAGCCTAGCTGGAGAGTGAAAAAAGACCTGGGATTTCTTCTTGTTGCCTCCAACAACCAAAAAAGGAAGCAGGCAGAGAGAAAGAGACAGAGAAACAGCAAGACAGAGAGACAGAAACAGAGAAGACAGAAGGGAGAGATATAGAGATAGACACAGAAACAGACATGGAGAGGGAGGAGAGAGACAGTGAGACCAAGAGAGAAAGACAGAGACAGAGACAGAGAGAGAGAGAGCGCATGCCTATGTCCCTGGTTGAGCTACTATTTTCAGCACTAGTAAACCAAAGTCAAACTGCTAACTCTTCAGGGCTAGGGATTACATCTGGTACTACTTTTTTATCTCTCACACTCCCCCCCAGCCCAGTTCCCTGTCTGCAGTGGACACTCTCCAGACGTTATTGTGGAGACCCCCAGCTACCTCTGCTAAGAACTCCCATCTACACAAGCTCTCTTGAGTTTCAAAAAGCTCCATTTTCACAACAGCCTTACACATTTGGCAGTGCAAATTCTCCATTTTACCGATGGAGAAAGTGAGATTGTGAGAGGCTGAATGATTCTCTTGTGTCTCCTACACAACCAGGAAATGTTTGAGCCAGAATTCAGACCCAGGTCTCCTCACTCCTTTACCCTTTCCACTTTGCCACATGACAGGATGGATGTCCAGTGAAGACAGAGGGCTAGGAGGAAGGCCAATGCCTCTGAACGACTGCTGTAGCCTGCTTTTTGATCTCTCTACCTCAAATCTCTTCCTGCTCCAGTCTGTCCACTGTGGTTGTTTTGTCATTGTTACATCTCTTTAGTCATGTCCAACTCACCATGACCCCATTTGGGGTTTTCTTGGCAGAGACACTGGAGTGGTCTGTCATTGCCTTCTCTGGCGCATTTTACAAGATGAGGCAAACAGGATTAGGTGACTTGCCCAGAGTCATACAGCTAGTAAGTATATGGGGCCATTTTTTGAACTCAGATCCTCCCGACTCCAGATCTGGTGGTCTATCCACTGTGCTACCTAGCTGCTCAGCCTTTCTTCTACTCGGCTATCAAATTGATTTTCCTTAATACTCGTGCTTTCCCTCCGAGATTATCCTCAATTTATCCTGTCTGCGTCTTATATGTACATAATTGTTTGCATACTGTCTCCCCACCCCCCATCCCCTTTAAAATGTGGGTTCCCGAGTGCAGAAAATATCTTTTGTCTTTCTTTGTGTCTCCAGTGCGTCATAGGTGCTTCATAAATGTTGACTGACTCCTATATTATGTTCCTTGGTGAACTATAAGACCATAAGTATTCAAGGGAAATTTGATTTTTTATTTTATTAAATGATAGAGAGGAAGGTGGGGAGACAGAAACGTGCCAACAGCCATTCAGATTTAACTTCTGCCTTTCACATCCTTCAGTAAGTCACATAGATAGTAACTCCACATGCCTACAGGAACAGCTCCACTAAACAAACGCTTGTGAATACAAATGAGTGGGGCTGGGGTTGAAAAAATCCTTTGGTGAATTTTTCATCTCTCCCTCTCCCTCTCTCTCTCTCTCTCTCTCTCTCTCTCTCTCTCTCACTCTTTCTCTCTCTCTCTCTCTCTCTCTCTCTCTCTCTCTGTCTCCCTCCTTCTCTCTCTCTCCCCCTCCCTTCCTCCCTCCCTCTCTCTCTGTCTCCCTCCCTTCCTCTCTCTCTGTCTCCCTCCCTCCCTCTCTCTCCACACACACACACACACACACACACACACAAGCTGTTTTGCAAACTTGCCATAGACCCATCTTCAAATCAGGAAGGATTACTCACTGCCTATGGCACAGAGGGATCTCTGCCTGTAAGTACCACCCTCTTCTCCTCCCCTTCCCTGCCCCCTTGTGGCAGTCCTTGACTTGAAGGGATTTGACTTCTAACATTGCACATTGCCCACATAGTCCCAAAAGCAGGCAGCATGTGGATTAAGGTACATATTACTCAACTAATTTTCAGAAAATGGATGCCAGCCAACCTCAGATGCAGCAAAAATCCAGTAGATTTTTTACATGCCTGTGCTTGTTCATGGGGAATTTCCAGTGGAAAGAAAGCAAAAGGCAGATAAGTGAACATTTCTGAATCAGGTTGCTCAAAATGCATTAAGTACTATACCTAAATTTTTCCTTTAAAGCAAAAGTTTCTTTATGTGGGAACTGGGAACTTTAAAAAATAAATTTGATAGCTGTATTTCAGTATAATTGTTTCCTTCCGTAATCCTATGCATTTTTTCTTCATGCATTTAGAAGCATTATTCTGAGAAGAGGGCCAGAGACTTTCACCAGTGTTAAAAGAAGGCCATGACACAAAAGGTTAAAAAACCCTGGCCTTAAAGTCTCCTCAAAGATGCACATAAAAATGTCTCCCAGCAATAATGTTCCTTCATCTTCTGATGTGTTGTAGTAAAAACAATACCGGAAATAAGAATAAGATAACAAGGGTATACAGTGGGGTGTTAAATATACTGTATTAATATACCATAGCATATTGCTAATACTGTAGCACATTAATGTGATTGTTTATGAAATTGCCCTGCTTAATTTGAGTATACTTAGAAAAAGTTGTATATTGTAAAGAATATAGGTTCACCATTTTAGTTTGTTAAATATGGCATCTGTAGGGATTTCTAGAAGAAAGCTGGGCATCAGGAGCATACCTCACTATTATAACATTGTTTCTCTGGGGAAATCTGATCTGAATTCTATGTCATTTAAACTTAGAGCATCTTTTGCGGAATACCGTGAGCATAAGGAATGGCTTCTCACTTGATTCATGGTACATCTTATGTGTGGTGAAGTTTATTCTCTTGTTTTCCATGGGCTCGCTTGATTTCTCTTTGCCTAGCAATGTAACTCCATAAACTACAATAACCAAGATCTCCACAGAGGTTTCAGTTCAATTTTTCCTTCCCAGGAGATTTACCTGCATGTTTTTGTGGAGATCTAGGCAGTCCCTTAAGATATTTAGTGATGTTTCCCAGAAGCATCTTGGGGTCTCTGTTCTACTCTGTCCTGTCCCACAATACAAGTGCCCAAACCTCAGAGTTCTGTACCTTCCATGGAAGCACACCCAACCCTACCTTGTGGCCCGACAACCTAAATCTGACGTATGAGAATACAAATCTATATTCAGTTTATAGTTCATTGACCCTTCCTCCCTAATTATCTCATTCTATTTAACTACCTTGTGTTTATTGTGTATATGCTTATATATAGACAAAGGATCATGCCTCTCCCAGTGGAATGTAAGCTCCTTGAGAACAGGGATTGTTTTGTTTTTTGTCTTTGAATCTGTAGTGCCTCACACACTATACCAGGTACATAACTGGTACTTATTAAGTCATTGATTAGTAGAGCTTTCGTCAGTGTCAACAGAATTAGGGCAACATATGACTGAAGCTTCTGCCCTTCATTACAAGAGATGTTGGAATTTGAGGAAGGGGAAGGGGAAGACATTTTTTAAGCACCTTCCATCTGCCTAGAACTGTGTTAAGTACTGTACAAATGTCTCATTTGAGCCAAAGCAGTAAAGAGAAGTTATGCTGTAAAGTGAGTACTAGAGTGTTGGATTCTATGAGCTCTGAGTTTCTTGAAGGTAGGCATAGATGGGCACCTAAGTTATCTTTGAATCTCCAGCACCTATCAGGGTGCCACATGTAGCAGGTTCTTAATAAATGGTTGTTTATCAGTTTGTATTTCCCACAGTTAAGTATACTGCACGTATAAACTCTTAATGTCTATTGATTGAATGAATAATTAGGAAATGCCTTCAAATGCTTTAAATATATGAGTTTAAATTGTATTAAAGAATGATTTATTAACTTCTCTCTCTTTTTTTTAATTGTCTTACAGTGAAGGAGACTGGTGGGAAGCCCGTTCCCTGACAACAGGAGAGACTGGTTACATTCCCAGCAATTATGTGGCTCCAGTTGACTCTATCCAGGCAGAAGAGTATGTCTGTTCTTAATTTGTTTAATTTTATTTTAACTATTCATTTCAAAGAATTGCTAGCACAGTGCTAAGGTAGAGACCAGAGATTTGTGTTAGTCCTTAGCCTTAGCTTCACTGTTTGTTAAGTAGCAGCAGTGATGCTGCTCTGCTCTAAGACTCTACCAGTAGTAATATATCTAGGGGATACATTAATATCCTAGTGCCAAGAAAATCAGGAACAGTGAACTACTCTTGCAACTCCCTCTGTCTGCTAGAGTGCTAATAATGATTCCATGGGCATCTCTAGTTGTAAGAGCTAGTGAGTTATGGACGGGAAGACTGTTTTAAAGGGTTTTTATCTGGTAGCCTTTGGACTCATCTCAATCTTTGCTGATTTCAGTCTGCGGCAAGGAAAAGCATTGATCTACCAAACATGGAAACTTGGTTCTATCACCTGGCATTGGGGGTGATTACCCAACCAGAATAACAGTAATATAGTCCCAGTGGAAGGAAGCCAGTCTCCATACTTTGATATCAGTACTATTCACCATGAATAAAGGTTCATGTCGATGGTCTGGCTAAATCCCCAATTGGATCATTCTCCTGCCTTTAATTCTCCTTATATTTTTCACTAAGGAGATCTATTTTGGTTCCTGCTTTTAAATGTTCAGTGACCCTGAGCTCTATTTCCCTTGTGACTAAATTTTATCACCAATGAATGAAAAAATTTATATTTAAGTTTCCAGGCAGATTTGTAAGCCACTTTGCAATCCTACAGGATAAAAGATGCCTCTGAAATGTCATATTACAGTTTTTAACTTCAAAGCTACAGTCTACAAATAAGGCTATGCTCTGAGATGGGGTTTTCCTCAAGACTTTTGGCTTTTAAAAAAGGGGGGAAAAACCCCAAACGTTGGCTAACCTGGTAATAAAAGTAGTATTAGCAAGTGGACTTGGGATATGAAATTAACTATAGTTGAAGAAAACATTAGAATCCAGCATTGACAGGCTTTTCTGAGTTCTTTCACTTCTTCTGCTGGGTTTTTTTTTAAATTAATTAATTTATTTACTTTTAGTTTACAGCATTCAGTTCCACAATTTTTTTGCTCTGTTATAGCTTACTTATACTATAAATGTAAACCAAGAAAACCGTGGTTCTCAGACAATTGACCCAACAGTCTTCTAAACCCTTTTGCATTACTTTGAACTAGAAATGTAGTTTTCAGTACTTTGCTGACTCAGTCATTGGAAGAGTTAAGATATAAAAAAGTGATCTCTTTTCTTTCTCTTCTCTTTGGTAAAATGTTTTCATCCTTAGGAAAATTTGACAATTGGCAGAATGCAGGTATAATGAATTGGAATTTGTTAATGAAGAATTAGAATTATACCACTAGAATGAAGTGATATAAACTATATTAACAAAAGTTAATCATGACAAGAAAAGGCAAATGAGTCCCATATGGAAAAATAGCTAGATGGTCTGAGTGGTATTTAGTATTCAGGAGATATTAAAAGGTCTTTAGTATATTGGTTAGATCATTCAAGGATTTATGAGCAACCATATACAAGAGGCTCACAGGATGAAAAGGTATGGGGGATTTTCAGTTTACATTAGGGGAAGGAATAACCTGTTTCATTGAAATGTTGATATCAGATATATCCAAAATTCAAAATATCAAATATGGAAACCAAGTTTTATCATATTTAAATATTTTTAAAATTCTTAGTCAAGGTAGACTATTAAATTCTCTAGGATTCTTCCTTTCATTTTTCTAGCACCTGGTGCAATACTCAGAACCTAATAAATTAATGTAACCCCTGCCCCAAAGCATACCTCTTTCCTTACATAAACTTTGACTAACTGAATTGTGATAAGATTTGATAGTACAGGGGGAAAAAATATCTAAAACTATATAACAAACGTCACTGAGTTATGGATATTAATCCCTTTAAAATATAATTCTAAAATATAATATTTTTATTCAAAAGGGATATTAAAAAATCTTTACTACTTGATTAAAAAAAAATAAGCCTGCAGAAAGTGCAAACACAAATAAAAGATTAAGTGCCAGAGATCATAGGATCATAGATTGAGAGCTGGAGGGAACCTCAGAGGCCATTTGATGCATTTTATTGATGAGGAAACCAAGCCTTGAGGTCACACAGGCAGTAAGCATCAGAAGCAAGATTTGAGTTAAGACCTTCTGACCTCAGAAACAGTACAGCTTCATTTTTACAAGGTATAGGATCTCTGCCTTGCTATAGGCAAATAGGATTTTTTTTTTTTTTTGGTTGAGGCAGTTAAGGTTTAAGTGACTTGCTCAAGGTCACACAGCTAGTAAGTATCAAGTATCTGAGGTCACATTTGAACTCTAGTCCTTCTGACTCTAGTCAGACATAGAGCTGGTGCTCTATCCACTGCACCACCTAGCTAACCTCCCCCTTTTTTTGCACTTTTCTTATTCATTTATTTTAAGCATAAATATTAAAACTTGAATATGCAATAAGAAAAGAAAAAGAAACATTATAAACTTAAATATTAGGACTTACATACAAAATAAAAACAAAACATTGTCATGTGCACAACAGAACATAAGAAAGGATTCAAAATATTTAGCAATAAATTTCCATTTCGAGAAAGCCTATATAATAAATACTACACACTGTGTTCAGAGCTGTCCATCTTTCCTTTGTTTCCTTATAAGTTTTCTTTTATTTTTCGCTGTGCACTTTTTACTTTGTTCTTTCCCCCCCTTCTTCCACCTCCAAGAATGCTACAATTAAGTGGACAATGATATCTGTGTGTGTATACAGGTATATATTTATATACACAGCAATATACATACATACATACATAAATACATAATACATCTATTTATGCATATACTTACATATGCTTAGATATCTATAATCATATAAACATATACATTGATATGAATGTATGTAGGACCATACTACATTTGTTTGTCCTGTTTCTCTGAGAGTGGAAAACCTCTTCCTTGATAAGTTCAGGTCTTTCCATAATTTTCTAATTCCACCAACTCATCGTTTCCTACCCCACAGCAATATCCCAGCCTTATGCTGTCTAGTTATTTTAAATAGTCTAAAACAATATTGATTGTTTTTTTGGCTGATGTGTAGTGTAGTCTCCCTGGCAGATAGGAATTTAACAAAAACTACTTCCCTGCCACCTTTAGAGGGGAGGAACATTTTACTACCATTCAAATTTGCTGATTTTTAAAGAATGACTTGATGCAACAGGTTGCGTAGAGTCATGTGTCTTAAGCAACTCCCTAGGCCTTAGCAGTGTCATAAATGGAATTTACTTCAGGGGTCTCTCCCTACTGGGAGATCTCCTGAAGAATTTCATAGATTCTGCAATTTACATTGATTAAAAATCCTGGGAAAGAACTATAAAACCACTGTGGAAAATTAAAGCTAACAGTGAAGCTGAGTAGGGGGCAGGGGAGAGACGAGGAATAACTGAAACAGAACAGGCATGATTATCAAATAAACAAAGACTTGAATGACACCAAAAACACCAGGAGAGACCCACTAGAAGGGAATTTATATTCAGAGACTCATCAACTTTCATCCACTAACATCCCAAGTCAAGAAGGTTTATTCTGATTCTGATGTGTAAATGAGTGATTAAACATTTTCTTTGTTCCTACTTACCTTTCCTAAAAGGTGGTACTTTGGAAAACTTGGCCGCAAAGATGCAGAAAGACAGCTCTTGTCCTTTGGAAATCCACGAGGTACCTTTCTCATCCGAGAGAGTGAAACCACCAAAGGTATGACGACTAGGAGTAGTTGCTTTATCATTATTCAGTTTCTTCAGGTTAGTCTAGAGAAGAGAAAGAGGTTTAAAAAAAAGTTTACTTTTTATTATATAAGAATGAAAAAACAAATACTGTCACAAAAAGGTCAGTTCTGTTTTATTTGTCTTTGGACTCCGTAATTATAGTGGAGTAAGTGACAAGGTTTAAAATCAAAGGCATTCGCCTTTGGGCAAACCACTTACCAAGGTCAGAGATATTAGAATGTTGCTCCTTGAGGGAAAGGATTCTTTTTTATTTTTATCATCTTTAGGTCTTTGCATAGTACCAGGCTTATATTAAGCATTTAATAAATGGTTATTAATTGATCATTATATAGCTTTATCAATCCAAAGAATATAGAATCAGGATTTTTAGGCCATGTTAGATTTTGCCTCCTTTCAAAAACTCTTGGTTTAAAAAAAAAAAAATCATACAGTTCTGTTGACCTCCTACTGGTTATGTGCTTCTTCTCCTCCTTTCCTTTTATTAATTCACCACTCATTAGTAGCCTTAAAAAAAGGTGGGCAAGGGAAGGTGGGTGAGTGTTTATCTCTCTGGTCAATCAAGTTAACTGTTGGTTATAGGTTCTTGAAAATGTTTGGCATGAGGGAGGAAATTGTAATTAATTTGATAGGTAGGGTTTTTAGTTTGTTTGGGCATTGTCTTTGTCTACCAGATAGACTATGACCATCCTGGATGATATTCATGCAAGAGAGAGAGGAATGCAGGTCCAGTGATAATTCTTAGATTGTGTTAATAGAATGAAAATGTGTTTATTAAAAGTTATGTGCCCAGCAGCGTGCTAAGTCCTGGTAATACAACTAAAAAAGTGAGGCAACAGACACTTAACACAAAAACTAGCTATGTGACCTTGGGCAAGTCACTTAACCCCAGCTGTCCTCCAAAAAAAAAAAGGAAAGAAAAGTGAGGCAAGCCTTTAGGCAGTACTGTACATTAGAAAGAATATTAGATTTAGAGTCAGAAGACATGAATTTGAATTCTGGCTCGGCTACTAATTACCTTGGACAAATCATTTCACCTCTCATATAAAATTAAGGTATCAGGAATGGACTGTTTTAGAAGAATGGGAGCTGGGCAGTGTTCAACTTGTTATGTTTCTAAATATATTTGGGAAGGAAAAGTGGTGGTAGAATGGATGGATGAATGAAAAAATAAAGGAATAAAAAATTATTTATTAAGCACTATATGCCAAATATTGTACTAAGAGCTGAGGATACAAAAATAAAAACAATCCCTCTTCTCAGAAATGTTAACGTTCCAACAGAGGGTGATGACACAGAGAGGGGAACAGTGGCCAGACAGGGGCACTTTGATACCAAACATTACAGGGATCGTGAGTGGGGACATAGAGGAGTAGATTGACACATCTTTGCAGGAACATAGGAAAACATGGTTTGATCATGGTTCAGGAACTGGAGTGGGGAGGAAGGTATGAGCTCTGTTGCTAACAAGGCTGATGAGAAGATGACTGGGGAGGAGGGAAGGAAATGAAGGATGACTGGAGCCCTACCTGAAAAAGCAGAATGCCTGGCATGTAGTAAGCACTTAATAAATGTCTATTCCATTTCACATTTTATATGTATAATGCAAAAAATATCTTTTATATATAATAGCTAGTATTTACAAAGCACTTCAAGGTTTACAAAATACTTTACGTGTTATCTCATTTGATCTCATTATATATGTGCATATATGCCCATACATGTACACATATATATACATGTGTATATGTGCATGAATGTATTATGTGTACACTCTCTCTATAGAGATATATAAAGGCAGATGGATAAATAGATGCACATGTCTTATTCCCTTTCCTCTAAGTTTCAGGAAGGCTGCAAATATTTCATATCTGTTTTCTCTTTACAGAGAAGATATCCATACATATTTATGTATACACACATATTTATATACAATACATATTTAGATATAACACAAGCATCATAGACATGCATGACACAATATTATATAAGTACACTAGAAAGGTATCAAACAAAGTGATTAGAATGTAAATTGGGTGTGTTTTTTTGCTTTGGGAAGAGGTAAGGTAATGATGAATGGATGAGTGAATAAAAGATGGGGTTAGAGTTAGAAAGATAAAAGAGAAACAGAAAGATAAGGTTAGAGATAGAAAGAAGAGAGATAAGGTAAGAGAAAGAAAAGGTTAGAGATAGAGGAGAAAGACAGATAGGGTTAGAGATAAAAAGAAGAGAAAGATAGTGTTAGAGATAGATTTTAAAAGTGCGTGTGTGTGTGTGTGTGTGTGTGTGTCTGTCTGTCTGTCTGTCTGTCTTTGCTGAATGATCAAAATGAGTCTTGAAGAAAACAACAAGTCAATCCCCAAAGTGACAACAGCTACTGATTCTACGCATGTTTTATAGGTGCCTATTCACTTTCTATCCGTGACTGGGATGATATGAAAGGAGACCATGTCAAACATTACAAGATCCGAAAACTTGACAATGGTGGCTACTACATTACAACAAGGGCTCAGTTTGAAACTCTTCAGCAGCTTGTCCAGCATTACTCAGGTAACTTCACTGCTGATGAGCCCCCAAGTAATGATGAGGGAGGGAAAAGTTTCAAGTGATGGTACATCCTACTGCTACTACAGTTTTACAATGCTCACATTTATATAATGCTTTTAAGCCTTGAAAAGCAACAACCCTGGGAAGTGGGAATACAAGTATTATTAGTCCTTTCATAGGAAGAATTTGAGGTTCTGAGAGTTTAACTGATTTGCTGTGCTATTACATGGCTAGTAATTGTCTGAGGCAAGACTCAAGCTCAGCTCTTCTTCCTGCAGCAATAGTGACTTCACGCTTTCTACTCCAGCAGGAAGAGAATGTTTTCTTTGCCAGTTCACATGATAGGACCTTCTATGGCTGACTTAGCTAATCTGTACTTTCTCCTCGCTTGTGGGTCTTCACAAATTTCCTATGATACTGGTTCACATACTATTAAAGGCTTCAGGATACCCAGAGTACAGAAAAGTGGAAAGAGTTTTTAGTCATTTGTCCTAAAATCTCCAAAGTGCTTTTCTTTCCGCAAGCATCTCAGTTAACATACTCAGGAATTACAGAAATAAGATGGTAAAGCCATCTACATTGGTGATTCCCATTCCATGTGTGGAGGTTTAGGCCTTGCCTTAAACAAAACATTATTGCCATAATCGCTGTGCTCATAGATCCTGTTCTCTTGACAAGACTAATATTCCAACCCATTGAAAGTAGTGTTCTCTACCAACAAAGCTTTCTTTTGTAAGCTAACTTAAAGTCATATCATCATAATGGTGCAAATGATAATTACTTTTAAAATTATGTGAATAACTTCCTATAGCACCACTAATTTTAGTGTACCTGAAAATAAGCAAGCAACTTTTGAACATGGGGAAAATAATTTCTACATGGCAGCATTCTTGATCGTCTTTGCCCAGATAAGTAAATAGAAATAACATACAATTAATTAAAAATAAAGTCAGCTAGCAGTGTCTTTTGACCCATATACATAGCTTGAAACATTCTAAGACCCAGTGCTCATCCTGCTCTTCACCAAGACATTACTCTTATAATTGCAGCCCCATTCACCTTCATCAGTTCTTCAACACACAACATAGTAGCATAAGTGCATACCTATTGGTCTCAGGCTTTAACAAGCAAATGGATAAATTGTTTTAAAAAATTGAAGTGATATTGGTTGATGAGACCCATTTTTCACCTCTCCAATATGGTAGAAAGCCTATTAAAGATATCATTTCTGGATGAAGAGAAGCATGAGGCATGGAGGATATAAGGCTGGCCTTGGAGTCAGGAAGGCTAGCTGTAGGGTCACAGACAAGTTGCTTAAACTCTCAGCACCTCAAGGCAATTGTCTTAAACTGTAAGTTACGGGTGAGTTGCTGATCTGCAGTTAGTGGAGGGGGTTTCAATATTAGGAGCCCCGACCAATGAAATTATGGGTCTGAATGCCCTCCCTACCTTTTTCTGCCCCCTCCCCAAATGATACTTTTGCTTTAGGGGAATTTTGATAAGAATAATTTTGGGAGGAAGGGGGGAAATAGAGCAGAATATCTGGTTTTAAATTATACACTTGAAATGCCCAGATGCTATGTGGATTCATAAATGTTGACATCTATTTTATTATAACCACATATCAGCTGCATAGTAGAGTCTCTGGTGTTTTGATTCTTTGAAAGCATGTTGCAGAAGGTACCTTAGCAGCATCATAAAGATGAGAAAGGAGACAGTTTTATAAAAAGCAGCAGAAAAAAAATTTATCTTAAAAAAAAAAAGCCATCTTAAAGTAGACTTGTTTTTTCCATGGCCTCTTTTTTCCCCCTCACTTCTCTTTCTCTCTTTTATATAAGTCTGACCTTATAGTATAGTCAAATAAATTAATTCCTACCCAAACTTCACAGGACCTTATTCCATTAAAAAAAAGAGAGCTATGTCTGACTGGTCTCCATTTTCTGTGTCTTTTAAAATAGCATTACTTTCAGCCTCTCCTACCCCTTTGTGCTACATTTGAATAAGTTACAGTCTCTGTCATCCAGATTCTTAGCAAAAGATAGGCCTGTCCGATGTGTTTTTATTTTTTTTTCCTGTTTACCAGTTTCCTTTTGCTGCCGACATTCACTACAAAGCCTAAACTGAAGGTCTTTTCCCATATCTGCCATCTCATTATTATCACATCCTCAGTTCTGGTCCCTGAACTTCTCTTAACATATATTCTACAATCACATTAGCTTTTTTGGCTACCCTGTTGACTCATTAAATTAATTTGAAGTCTTCAGAGACTGATTTTTTTTTTCAAACCAGTTGATGCCAATTCATGCCTACCTCCCCCCCATATTCCCCACATTGTGCTTAAGAAGTTGATTTTTCTTGGAACCCAAATGTAAATCTTTACATTTATCCCTGTAATCTTATTAGATTTGGCCCAGTGTCTTAGCCTGTCATGATACTGTTGTGGATCCTGACCCTTTTATCCACTATATTGGAATCTCTCTTATGGTTTGTACCATCTATAAATTCAACGGGCCTATCAATTAATTATGCTTTAATCTAAGTCACTGATAAAAAAAAATACTAAAAAGCACAGGTCCTTGGGACAGTTCTCTATGGCAATGGTGTCTAATTCAAATAGAAATGATGCCTGAAACCACATACTGCCTTAGAAAATCACTAATGAACATTATCTATGTCATATTGTATTTTTATTTATTTTGTTAAACATTTCCCAGTTACACTTTAATGTTGTTCCTGCATCCAGCTAGTGTTTAACATCTCTGCTCTATAGACCTCCTTCTGAGTTGGCTTTGGTGACTACTCTTATAGCCTAATGTGGCACTCTAGGTGGCATAGTGGATAGTGCCTACCTTGGAGTCAGGACGACTCATCTTCCTAAGCTCAAATCTAACCTCAGATACTACTTAGATGTGTGAGCCTGGGTAAGTCACTTGCCCCGTTTGCCTCAGTTTCCTCATCTGTAAAATGAGTCATAAAAGGAAAGGGCAAACCACTCCGGTACTTTTGCTAAGAAATCCCAAATGGGATAGCAAAGTGTCAGACATGACTGAAAACAACTGAACAACAATTATCGCCTAAAAGCAAAAAAAAGCACATCTCAAAATGTCTTTTTAAGTTAGAGGCTGACAGTCTAGACCTTCCCCTTGCTTTTGTACTGGAGGAAACTAAGGATGGTTTTTACATGTTTAAATAAAATTTTATTTTATTTAAAAATGTAAAAAGCTACTCTTAGCCCACTGGGTTGGATTTGGCCCTCAGCCATAGTTTGCTGAGCTCTATTCTAAGTAATCACTGCTTTTAATTTTCTTTTTCACTGTGTCCACATGCTGTTATCAAACTTGTCTGAGCTTTTCTGTCGCCCTTCATTCCTCCCGAGTTTAGTGTTTCCCTGTCTTAAGCCACTCTGTGATTTTATAGCACAGTTTGGAACATTGTAAGCACTTAAATAAATGCTTCTCATTTGGACTAAGCTATGAGTCCAACCTCCAAGCAAAATAACAGACCGTCGTATCCCAGACAGCAGTGGTATACGCTCTACTCTCGAATTCTGTAGGGTCGGTTTGAATACCAAAAGAATGACTAGTGAAGTTTGACCTCCTTTCCCCATGCCCCAGGTACAGTTTTTCATGCTATTAGTTTAGAACAATCTGCTGTTCTATAAAACCATAAGCTCTAACACTAGAGTTGTAGTTATAAATATATTCATTCAGAATACACAGGACCCCCAGTCTTCCAAGCAGAGGCCTAATGATTGAGGGAAGAGAGAGGAATGTTTTCATGTAAATCAAAGGTGCCATCTGCCCACTTATGGCCTCCACTAAAACATAAGGATGTCTTTTCAAGGTTCCAAGAAAGTATCTAATCAGCATCTGGAGCTGAAGCCTTCCATCATACCTAGAGAGGGCAGAAACTCAGATTCAGAGTAATTAGCCATCCTTTAAGGATTGAATATGATGGAGGAGAGGGGAACCCACGACAAATTTTAAATTTTTTTCTGCTCTATCTCAAACAAATGTGTTTCCCTGTGTGATTTCTAATTCCACCCCACCCTCCACCCCAAGATGCTTGTGGTGCCCTGCTGACATAACAGTTGTTGTGAGTAGTTGTTCACTGGTGTTGGGTTTGTATACTTGTTGTTAACGTTTTGTTTCACGTATTACGCTTTTCTTTTTCCTCTCTGGCTGTTGGCTCCGTTGCTGCTCCTTCAGAGAGAGCTGCAGGCCTTTGCTGCCGCTTAGTAGTCCCCTGTCATAAAGGAATGCCGAGGCTTACTGATCTGTCTGTCAAAACCAAAGATGTCTGGGAAATTCCACGTGAATCCCTTCAGTTGATCAAGAGACTGGGAAATGGGCAGTTTGGGGAAGTATGGATGGGTATGCTGTAACTCAGTTATTTTATTATTATCTTCCCTTCTGGGGAAATAAGGTACCAAAGATGGAAGGTGGATGAAGAACACTTTATGACCAGCCCATAATAAAAAAAAATAATTCTGAATACTTGGGTGATAGAGTAGGCTATGTTTGGACATTGAGCTTTTTTTATTTTAGAAAATACAAAATTTTATTTACTCCTTGTGAGTTTTTACTTTGGGAAAATAGCTTCCTTTTTATTGTAATAGTGAGCTTCAATTAATAAATCAAGGAAGGAAGCCATTTTGAAAGCTGGCATAAAGTTACCACTCTTGGTTTCTGACTGGGAATGCATCAAAGGGTGAATCACCTTCCATCTTTTCCATTGCATGCATAATTTTGGATTGTAAGAACTTTGTTTTCTTTATTAATTCCCTTTCCTATAGAGAAAGCTGATGGTTTGTGTTTTAACTTAACTGTGGTTGCCTCAAGTTGTACTCCACAAACCGTTGGATTGGCTAAAGATGCATGGGAAGTTGCACGGGATTCATTGTTACTGGAGAAGAAGCTTGGTCAGGGGTGTTTCGCTGAAGTGTGGTTTGGTAAGGCAGAGAGTGTGTTTTGCTTTGGATGCCCCTTAAGAGCCACTTGGGAGAAAGACTTTGAACAGAACACATCAACACCTGCATACTCATCCACCTTGTCTAAGATACCCTGAAGGATGGAGTAAATGGGCCCACCGAAGCATAGTTTGCAGAGCATGGCTGTCTTCTACTGTTCTGGGTTGTGGTTCTCCAAAGATGACATTCAGAGGTCTCATTATTCCAGGCTTATTTTTCTATCAATGATTCCCATGCATTGTAGGAACTTTTGGCAAGGAAAACAGCATAGTATTAAAGCATCTTTTTACTCCTAAGAGAGGAGAAGGTAAGATGCTCTAGAGAAAAGACTTCCATTTTCATTCACTTAGTTGTCAATGATAGGGCACAATTCAAGGGGTCTTGGTCTGCAGGTTTTTACTCCACTGATAAGCACCTGAGATGAAGGTAATTGAGTTGACAGTGGATTCTTCTTTCCCAGAGGTCTTTTAAAATGGAATGGTATCATCATCATCATCATCCCAGCACTTAGAATAGTACCTGATATACAGTAAGCACTTAATAAATGTTTATTGATTGAATGACTGATTGATCGTCATCACATTAGACATGCATAGAGCACTTTAAAGTCGGATTCATTCTGTGCATACATTATCATCTTCAAGCCTCACAAAAGTGCTGTGAGGTAAGTGCTATCTATATATACTTTGTCCATTTGACAAATAAGGAAACCAAGGCTCAGAAAGATTAAGTGATTTGTACATGGTCCCAAAACTGATAAGTATCAGTGGCAGGATTTCAAACTGAGCCTAAGTCCAGCAGTTAATCTATTAATATCACACTGCCTGTCATGCATGCATACATTAACCAGCATTGGTATAGGCGTAGTCTTGTTCTGTAGGAAGCAGAGGCTAGACCACATTCTTCTGAAGATCCTAATTAGCACTTTAATTATGAGGTATTTAAAAATCTTATTTATGAGGCCTAGGGCCCAAAGATTTTAATAGAATCATCCACACACAAAAAGAATTAGGCCTCCATAAGAGAATGGATTTTTAAACTTTTAAATTAGTACATTTTAAATTTCTTTACATGCCATTAAGAGTTCATTTCCCATTGCCATTTCGTGAGCAGCTTTGTCTCAGGGGATTTCAAAACCATTAAAGAATGCTTCTGTAATTAACTCAATTATTGCTGGAGTGTCTTAGAGAAAGGGAAAATCTAGCCTACTGAAAATTATTGGCTATTACCTGGAATATACTGGGATGTTGCATAAACTTGCAAATTTCCCATTTATTTTTTGGGAACAAATTCTGCCATGTAATCACTTTCTACTTCTCAGCTTATAACCTAGTGTTTTGTATTTTGTAGTAATAAGAACCAGACTTCCACCTGGGTAATAGAGCTGCCCCAACAGAACATATTTTTTTTTTAATTCTCAAATTGGTGTTGTCAAAACTATAAATAAATTTTTACAATTTCACTTAAATCAGTCTTCCTTTTCTAATCAGAAATAAGCAGCTTTTTAATAACCCAGGGGAAAAAATTGTCCTTTCTGTATAGTGGCAATTAAAAATCACAAGCCTTAGAATAGACTCATGAAGCTAGAAAGAACCTCAGAGGTCACCTAGTCCAGGCCCTCTCCCCTCATTTTCTACATGAGGAGATTGATAAAAACCAATCACCAAGCTGTATGTCAGAGTCCTTATTTAAATATCAGCAACAGATACTAAATTTTTTATTTCAAATTTAAATATTAATTTTAGTTCCCTCTTCATAGCCTTTTAAAATTTTTCCAGCCTCATTAATAGAATTCACTTTCTTATTGTTGTGGTTGAGCTTTCATGAAATCTGGGGACTGTTTTTCTGTACAAGTAGAATGGATTATTTTTGATCAGTGCTTCACTGCATGAATGATCCAACAGCAAAAAGGACCCAATCATGGATTTACCAAAACCTGAATTGGGAATGCTTTTAGACCACTGAGAACCAAAGGCTTTCTCAGCCAAATTCATCCATCCCCAAGCACTCAGGTTCTTTCTAAAAAAAAAAAATCTAAGCTTAGAATAGCCACACAGTAGACTTTGCTTTAACACAGAAGGGAGGGTTAGTACCCTGATTATCACTGAAACACTAATGGCTAAGTGACCCCAGCTCTGTACTTGCATCATTGTTGATGGTCATTATGTATGCAAGGGCCGAGGTTTTCAGCTTGATTTCTCTTTCATATTAATGAAACAGAAAAGGAAAATAGCACTTAACCACGTGGGCCTGCCAGAATCACATTAATGGGGAAAGTGGAGAAAGAATTGCATATTCAGTCATAACCCATAAATAAAACTAGTGTCATTTTTTTTTCCTCTTGAAAATATTTGACAGAATCTCTGCAAATGTCTTTGTTCCATGGGAGTTTTATAGGGCTTGTTTGTGGGGAAGAGGGTGCTGTGGAAGGGGAAAGCTGATAATTAATTGTTTTAAGCAAATAGTTATTAGTTTAAAAAATCATTTTCCCCACCAGAGGATTCTCATTTTGATTTCATGTTATGGGCTGTCTGTAGGTACCTGGAATGGAAATACAAAAGTGGCCATCAAGACTCTTAAGCCTGGCACGATGTCTCCAGAATCCTTCCTTGAGGAAGCCCAGATCATGAAGAAACTAAAACATGATAAGCTGGTCCAGCTTTATGCCGTGGTGTCTGAAGAGCCAATCTACATCGTCACAGAATATATGAATAAAGGTTGAGTAACATTTCTCCCTCTTCTCTCTCCATTGGGACACAGATAGGGGATTGGTCCAGTGAGAAAAATGGAGCTATCTGTTTGCCTCTTGGTTTCTGCCTAAATCTAGTATCCTCATCAGGGAGGCACCAGTTGTGTGTTCATTAGTGAAAAGTATTTTTAAAACAGCTCAGTCTGTTACTGTGAATCCCCTATGTCCTTCCACATTCTAATGTATTCTGCCTACAAGTGCTGGAGCTCAGAATTTTCCAATTCTTCCCAGGACCTATTACTTAGACTACTAGGCCTACTGGATTATGCTACTCAACTATTCATCTGGACGTAGCTGTTTGTGTTTGATTTGCTTTTTCTGTAATCCTGAGCACTTTGCATTAGAAATTACAGCAGAAGGGAAAAAAAAGAAATTTACATGATAACTTTGTTGTATATTTAAAAGGAATAGCAAGTTGTCCATAGTAGATTTGCAGTTTCATGTGCAATCATCTGTTTTATTATACTATGTTATGGAAATGCTTGTTTTATTCCATAAATTAAAAGAAAATAAATGAAAAAAAAAAAGAAACTGCCGTAGAAGACAAATGAGATACAGCCTTCACTGTTTCCTCGTCATATTTCTTCCTGCTACTTTCTTAAATGTACAGATAAACAGGGCATAGTGTAAAGGGCATTCTTTATTTCTTTCTTTTTCTTTTCCTAATTAAAGCAGTATTGCTGGGGGTGAGGCCAAGGATTACTTTGTTTTGGAAAAATAAATGAACCAAATAAGAAACAAAAGGTCTTAAAAGGAAAGCCATTCTACATCAGAAGACACTGAAGTTCTGTCTCCCCCTCCCACCCCAAGTGCTTTCTTCCAAAAAAGATTTGATTTATTTTTTCCTGGCAGATCTTCTGTCCCTTGTCTCCAGGGTTTATTTCATAAATAACTTGTATTCCATGATTAAAGCTTAAAAAATAAAAGATGACCATTGTAGGCATGTGGCCTCTGCAAATGATTATTTCAGTTTTTGGAATTATCCCTGACCTTATTTGGGTCCATTTATAATAACTCTTCTGAAGCTTTGGCTATTTTGCTTTTAGCTTTCTGATTTAAGGTTCAGATGATTATGAACTAATTAAGGGGGAATGCCGACTCCACCATATATAAATCAGAATACTCTCTTGACTTAAATTTGTAAATAATCTAAGCTGTAATTTTCCCCAGCTTGGTGTTCCTCAGGAATGAATTGAGTCATGAAGTTTGTCCCATGCTCCTATGAATAATACTAATAATGATTGCAACAGCAACAATGAAGCTCAAGAAAACCTGGGATTGAGTTCTGTTTCTGACACATAGTGACTGTGTGACCTTAACCAGGTCACTTACCTCTCAGTGTCCCAGGCAACTCACTAAGATTATAAATTGCAGATCAAGGGCTGGTCTTCATTGTTAGAAGTTTCCTATACTAACCAAATCATAGATCTAATATAAATAATAACTTACATTCCTGTGGCACTTGGAGGTTTCTGGGACATAATCCTCCCCCAAATACCTATGTGCAAGCTAGTGTCTGAGCCAAGATTTAAACCCAGGCCTCCTGCCTCCAAGTCCAGATTAAAACATATAATCACTTTGCAAGTCAACCTAGTTTAGTTGAGCTTTAGCTATGGCTTATTGCACATTGGGTTCACCATCCTTTTGTCCAAAGGGATAAAAACTATTCACAAGCTTTTCTTGCTCAGGACATCTTTGTTCCTTGTGTAAACCATTAAATTGTTTGAAATGAATGCATTGTTCTCCCCATGTATCTATATTCCATCTGAAAAGAATCCACCTCGCTCTGTCTCATAGTTTGCTTTTCATAGTAAATGGATGCAATGGCACTTTTCATTCGCAGGGAGTTTGCTGGATTTCCTAAAAGATGGAGAAGGAAGAGCTCTGAAATTGCCTAACCTGGTGGACATGGCTGCACAGGTGAGTATGAATGATGGCAGGCTTCCTGTTTAGGATGTGCTTTCAGTAGAGACACATGGACCACCCTTAAGTCGAGTGTCCGTCCATTCAGTCTCTGTTGTGTTTTAACAGGTTGCCGCAGGCATGGCTTATATTGAGCGAATGAATTATATCCATAGAGATCTGCGGTCCGCAAACATTCTGGTGGGGAATGGGCTCATATGCAAGATTGCTGATTTTGGATTAGCCAGATTGATTGAAGACAATGAATACACAGCAAGACAAGGTGAGTCCTGGTGTGATTGCTAATTATGGTTCTTTTTAAACAGTCACTTTCTAACCTGTTGCTGTATCAAGACCCTTTATAGAAACTACCCCATTATTTCATTTACCTCTTCCTTCCCATATGGTCTCCATACGCCTGTAGGTAACTGTAGCACAGTCGACAGAGCCCTGGGCCTAGATTCAGGAAGACCTGAGTTAAAATTGAGCCTCAGATAGTTCTAAACTGTGTGATCCTGGGCAAGTCATTTAACCTCTGTTCGTTTCAGTTTCCTGATCTATAAAATGAAGATAATAAGAGTACCTACCTGCCAGGGTTGCTGTGAGGAACAAATGAGATAATATCTCCAAAGTGTTTCACACAGTGCCCAGCACACCATATACATATTAGCTATCTTATTACTATTAATTATCATTATCTCCACCCCACTCCCCTAAATAAACCATTAACAAAGTTTAAAAATAGAATTCATTTGCTGAACTGATCCTCACTATGCCCACCCCCATACAACATAGTATTGTACATTCAGTCTAGAAAGGAAGAGAAAATTGCTTGCTAGTGGGTGGTCAGCTGGCTGACTCTTTGGCTGATTTTGAAATCACATGTTGCTTTTCTTTTGAGCACCTTGGCCTTTGGAGTAAAAGGATTGCAGAAGGCTGAGGGATCCATGGATTCCTGTCATGGACCCACAGAAATGCCCCCCTCTCTCATCCTTTTCTCCCCTTCCCCAAGTGAAATTTATGGAAACAAACTTCCAGCACACATAGATCCCAAACTGGTATCTTAAATACTTAATGACTTCTATGTCTAACCCAATAGGTAGTCTAATTAAAGAGATACCAGGGAGACAACTCTTGAGGGCTGTGCCAGCATCGCTTTTTTTCTAGTTTGTCAATTAATTTTCTATTAAACAACTTCATTACCATATGCAGTTTGGGGTAACAGATGGCCTCTTCTTAGGGAATTTAAGGTTTGTGTTTGGGGGAGGGGATGATTTCCTTTTTTTTTTAAATGAGGTCCTATTCCAATTCCAGGCAAGAATGAACAGTGGGTAGGCTACGCTGAAAGAAAATATCTACATGGAATTTCCTATAGATTATTTTCTTTTGTTATTATCATTGCTTAATTTCATGCTCCCCACCCCCCACATAATATGGGTACAAGGATGGAAATGGCGTTAGCAGTCTGATGTTATAAGGATAAATGTCAAGCTAATATCCTGACTAGTACAGATGCTACAAAAATACTAAAATACATGTAGGTCAGCTGTTTGGATTTTCCCGACACGTGGAGGCTCCTGTTCTGTAGCCAAGTATGCACAGCCCAGTGCTGAGGCCAGATGGTGCGTTTTGGTCTCTAAGCATAGCAGACAGGCAACCTTGATCAGAGTCAGCAGCCTAGGGAGAAATGGGAATGTGAACTGGAGGCAACATGAGCCAGGCAGGACAACAGCAAGCAGTCAAGTAGGAAATACCATCAGGATTAAAACCTGAACACCATTAGTGAGCTTACCCAGACGGTTTCAAATCATGATTGCCCCAAGTCAGGGAAAGTTTACTAAGCAAAATATTTGATTTGTGAAAGAAATGTAAAATGGCCAGTCTTCTTGGTCGGTCCGTGAAAGAGACCATTTATCTTTGTGTTGAGTCTCCAACACTCAGAGTAGCCAAAGTGATGTATTTAAAATTTGTTTCCTGGGCGTGGCTAGGTGGAGCAGTGAATAGAGCACTGGCCCTGGAGTCAGGAGGACCCAAGTTCAAATTTGACTTCAGACACTTAACACTTACTAACCCTGTGACCATGGGCAAGTCACTTAACTCCAATTGCCCTGCCTTTCCCCCTCCAAAAAGCAAAAAAAAAAAAATTATTTGCTGGGTGGTGGCAGGGAAGAGGGGGGGACAGTATTACTGTACCTTCTTGCCCCCACAACCCTGTTTTTTTAGTAGCCCTTCTCATCCCTCATGCTATATTAATACAGTACAGTAAAGTGGATTCATTCTAAAAGTAGTGAAATATTCCTGGACCCTCCATGAACAGTAGATTCTAGGGTCAGTTGTCAGCAAAGACGGGGGATGTGTCCACATATGTAGTTGACGGATTTGAATATTATTCTTGCTTAGAGTTGTTCATTGACTCCTAACAATAATATTAAGCTGATATTTAAAAATTACAAAGTATTTGCATACATGATCTCATTTTTGTGGTCTAGCCAAACAGTGGGGTACAATGGGAAGAACCAGATTTGGAGTTGGAGGACCTTGCTTCAAACCCAAAGTCTGCCACTGATGTCCAAACACAAGTCTTTTCACTTTTCTGGGCTTTAGTTTCCTCATCTGTAATAGGAGAGTGTTGGAAAGGTCCCTTTTACCTCTGAATTTATGATCCTGTGATAAACATGCTGATAACCCTGGGGGTCAGATAATGCACTGCATTACCTGTTACCTATTACTTCTGTTTCACAGATGAGGAAATGCTGGGTGGTTCCTTAGAGAGGAAAAAGTCACTTGCCCAAAGTCTCATGGCTAGGAAGTGAGTTGGGACTTAAATCTAGGTCTTCTGATTCTCTATCCATCCATATCAAAGTTAATTCAGTTCAATTCAATAAGCATTTATTAAGTGCCTTCTGTGTGCTGGGCACTCTGCTAAAGTGTACCACATCATCCCAACTCTACTCAAGAATTTCCAGTTCATTCACAACATTGATTCATCAGCCCCCTCCTTATCCCCCGTCCCCCATTCTTCCTACACTGGCCATCCATTACCATACTCTGCTCCGACAATTAGTTAAGTCTCACATCACTGGCAGAAGCAGCAAGCCTACGAGGTGGCCAAGATTGGGTGCAGAGGCAGATTTTTTTACTTGGTCTACTTGTAGGATCATAGATTTAAAGGTGGAAAGAACATCAGATGTTTTCTAATCCACCCCCTTCATTTTCTGGAGGAGGAAACTGAAGCTGAGGGAGGTTAGATGACATTTCCAGTCCTCCTTTGCCAGGTTCACAGCACTTTAAAGATGAAGGATACTTAAAGGTCACCTACTCCAACACCCTCTTCGTGCAGGTGGAAAAAAAACGAGGTCCACAAGGAAAAGTGACTTTATCCAAAGTCCCACTGGTAGAAAATGGTAACGCCAGTATTCATACCCAGGCCTCTCTCCTCTATACAAAACACCTGGCCTGAAGCTGTTTTCAAGCCTACACCAAACAACAGAAAATGAAAAGAAATGGACTAGTTAGAAAGGTGAAACTGAAAAGGAAGCATAGGATCTTTTAGGAGCAGGGAGAGAAGACTAGGAGCCTGAGGGAAATTAAAGAAACAACTGTAAATGTACCAGAACATTGGGAAGAGGAGAAACATAATGTTCAGACATCATGGGAAAGGAAATATGTGAAATCGACAGGGAAAAGATGGAGATGTGGTTTATATTGGTGGGAAAGGTCTGGATGGAGAACAGGGGAGGAAATGGAGCTGAAACTATGGAAAGAGCATATCTCTGAAGCGAAAAGACGAGTTCAAATCTGTTTGTTCCTTGGTCAAACCTTTGGTTAAGAGGAGGACCCCATTCTTTTTGTTCTTAATTTTTTAATTTTTGCTTTTTGGAGGGGGAGGGCAAGGCAATTGGGGTTAAGTGACTTGCCCAAGGTCACACAGCTAGTTAAGTGTGAAGTGTCTTGTCTAAGACGAGATTTGAACTCAGGTCCTCTTGACTCCAGGGCTGGTGCTCTACTCACTGCACCACCTAGCCACCCCAACAAGTTCAAATCTTGATTGGTGCTGATCACCTGCATGACCTGTCCCTTACCCTCCCTCAGTAAAATGAGGCCCTTTCTCTTACTAGATAGTTCTTATGGAGAAGTCTACCAATCTTTCCTACCAGGAAAGAAACAACAAATGGGTTTGAAAAACCAGTTTAAGAAAATGCAAGGACTCAGGAAAACACTGTTAGTGAGCTTTTTTTTCTTTAAAAAGAAGAAAAACCAAAAGTCAGTTGTTTCTATCTCATTATTTGATTGATTTCTTTTATAAGAAGCACCTTTTAATATTCATCAGCGGGGAATAGACACCTTGAACGATACCAGCTATTTATAAAATTTGTCACACAGATTTGTCTTGCACTGATATTTTCAAACAGCAGCTCCTGGGTGTGCCTTCCACTCATGCATGCTGTAGGCGGCATGAACACTGCATACTTATATGTCTGTAAGGGATTAATCAGCTACACTTGACAGCTGGTCCACGTGCCTAATAATATTTGCAAGTTGAGTTTTATGTTACACACAGCCCCAATCCACGCTGTGACTTCAATCACATAAGCTGTTTGTGGTATACAGCAATGCATGCCAGTTGGAGATATTCTCGGACTAGGATTGGTAACTCTTTTTCAGCTTAGTTTATTTACCCTTCTAAGGGTAAAATAAACCATCCTCTTCCTCTCCTGGGTTTGACTTAAAAAAAGCAATTCGCACAAAGGCCCAGCTGTGATGTCCCTCCTAGAGCCTGCCATCCAGCTGGGTCTCTGGCCAGTGGCAGAAGAGGCAAGCCTGGGGAGGCGGCTAAGATTGGGCCCTGAAGGAAATTTGTCTCCATCTGCTTACAGGATCATAAATCTAGAGCTGGAAGGCACTTGAGAGGCAATTTGGTCCAACTGCCCCATTTTACACATGAGGAAACTGAGGCCTAAGAAAATTAATTGAAATGTCCAGGATCACATAGGTAGTAAGCATCAAAAGTAGGATTTGAACTCAAGTTCTGCTGACTCCAAAGCCAGTGGCAATTCAGTGCCTTCTAAAGTAACTGTTATTTTTAGATTATCTACTGTTCAATATTTTGTGTCTCCCCCTCCATTGGGTTAGATGGATAGAGCTCTGAGCCTGGAGTCAGGAAGATCTAAGTTCAGATACAGCCTCAGACGCTAACTCCGACCTTGGGCAAGTCACTTAACCCTGTTTGCCTCAGTTTCCTCGTCTGTAAAATGAGATGGAGAAGGAAATGACAAATTGCCCCAGTATCCTTGCCAAGAAAACCCCAAATGGGTTCACAAAGAGTCGGACACAACTGAAACAACTCGACGACAACAACATTTTGCCATGTGAGGGGCCCAGTCACCTCTCTCTCTGAGTACTTCCTTAATCCCTCTTCTCTTCTACGGCAATTCTTGGTTGAGAGAATGTTGCATTATACTCACATGCCCCTCTCCCAAATATTTATTTACCAAGCACTTTTTTATGTGTGGGCCATCATGCCCACATGATGGTGTTTCAAAGGGGCATAAAAAGACCTTGTTACTCTATGTGCTTGCTTTACATTCTTTATTAAACTTTAAGCTCACTGATATCAGAGACCTGCAACACTCAACAAGTATCTGTTGAACAAGAGAATGAAGGCCTATAACTGATAATACTTGGTGACTGATTGAATATGGGAGATGAGGGAAGAGTCGAAGATGCTGAGGATTTGAGACTCGGGGAAGAATTCAAGCCAAGTTGGCTTTGGAGGAAAGAGCATGAGTTTGATTTTCAATATTTGTGTCAGAAATAGTGGGACATCCCAGGTAGAGATGTTTTGGCCACCTCGAGCTCACGTCCTCCCCCAGATAGCACTGTTGCTACTTACATGATCAGCTTTCACGCTCGCTCTCTCTCAATCTCTCTCTCTCTCTTCTCTCCCCTTCCTTCCTCTTCCTTCTTCTCCCTCTCTCTCTCTCCATCCCTCTCCCTCCTTCTCTCTCACCCTCCCTCCCGTCCCTCCTTCTCCCTCCCTTTCCCTCTTTCCTTCCCTCTTTCCCTCCCTCCCTCTCCCTCCTTCTCTCTCTCCCTCTCCCTCCTTC
>CM053586.1:107969244-107996162 GCA_028646515.1 Pseudochirops corinnae
ATCTAAAGAAAAACCATTTTATTCCTACAGATTCTCATTTGTAAGCAAAACAGACAAAAACAAGTTTTCTGGGGCTGAGGCATCCATATGTTAGGAACATATGTAAATAGATGTACCTGTGAATTGGAGGTTATGTTTTTGAAAGGCATTTTAAAATTAGGCCCACAACCTTGAAAACAATTCAATTTGCTTTTTCCAGCATCCTATATTTATCATAGTCCCAGGAGTGATAGGCATATGTTGGCAGTAGATTTTTTTCATGGGTTGGGGGGAAGTGGACCAGATGTGGGGAGGTTGGGGGGGGGGGGAGAATTGTTTTTCTAGTCTCCAGTGATATCATTTACCTTTCCTTAAATCCATGGTATTAGAAATTAACTGTTTGGAAAACTTGATTACTATGTCCTAGGCAAAGCACTCTGATGAATACCCTGGCCTTGCTAAGCTGTGATTGTTAGTTAGCCTCAGATTCTAAGATCAAGCAAGGATTGTGAGTTTGAGGGTGATCTGGCAGAAGGGGACTGGCCTCTTTAATGCCCGTCACATCCATTGGTGTATATATGTACAGGGTGCTACAAAAGCCTTAGGGCAGTTTTAATGTGCTAAAGCTTAAACATGGATTCACCCACCAGTTTTAAGCCACTAAGGCTTAAAACCGTACTGTCTGCAGTCTCCTAAAAATTGGCAGCCTTCCCATGTTCCTGATTTTATCTAGAGGTCAGTCCTTGTTTTTTAAGTAGAAGATTTGCTCCCAGGTTTGTGGTGAACATCAAATAAAATGATAGGGCCATAGATTTAGAGATCTTGTCTGTAAAATGTTTTGTAAGCATAAAATGCTGCATAATGTTTTTTGGGGGGAAAGGGAGTACTGGATTTCTGACTTCATTGGTTTAAGAACTCCCACTAAGGAAACTGCCTCTACTAACCTATCTTAGCACCTGCTCTGCGATTTATAGGCTAAGAGCAGGGTCCTTAACCTGAGGTCCACAGACTCCCAACGAGTCAGTGGATAGATACCATGGGGTCATGAACTTGGGATAGGAAAAAAATTACATCTTTTTCTCCCCACTAATCCCTAATTGAAATTCTCCATTTCCTTCAAGTATGAATGTAGGCAAACATTTTTTTTTTCTGAGAAGGGGGTCTTTACACTTCACCAGACCACCAAAGGGATTCATAACACATTTTTTTAAAAAATAGAGTAGGAAGACCTGAACTAGAGAGTTGTCTCAGGGCATGAGAAGTTAAGTGACTTACTCAGGGTCACCCAACCATTATGTATTAGAGGCAAGATTTGAGCCCAGGTTTCTTGGCTCTGAGACCACTACCCTACCACACTGCCTCTCTCTAGATGCATACATGTCAGTTGGCAAGGTTGTTATACTACTGCACATGGGCACCACCCACTCTAGGGAATTGGATGCCCTCTCTCCACAGCACCCACCCATCTCTCTGTTCTTTTATCCTAATATATGACACACATCTTCCAGCCTGTCTGATATTCTCTGTGCTAGTAGGAGCAGATTGGTTTATGGGCATAAAGAGACTAGGGATCTCTAGCCAAGAAGAGAATGAGGAGCCAGGAAATGACCTGTAATCCTTCACAAGCCATGAATGCATTTTCCTTCATCATTAGCTTCTGGGGAGGAGGAATCAAGTGAGGCTCTCTTACACCTGCTCAGTGCACTGTATGCTCTCCCAGTTGGATATCCTCCTCTTATAAGATCCCTTGATACGTAGCATCTGCAGTGATATGCAGGTGAGTGGAAGTGTGAGTGTTGGTGGAAGGCCAGAGGGTGAATGGGAAGTCAGTAGCCCAGGATTTTCCACTGCAGACCCTCCCCCCACCTTCCATGTCTCACATTCCCTCCCCACCCCCCACTGTTCTGTTACCCACTTTATCCTCCACTGTGAGCCCCTGGGAATTTCTACAATGATCGCCTTCACCCCTCAGCCTTTCCCTTGCTGTTCTCTGGTGGGAAGAACACTCCTATCACCTAAGAGCCTTGCCATTTGACAGCCATAACATGCATACACTCGATGGCACTCTTATCTGCATTTATTAATCTGGCATTTTGGGTTTTGTTTTTATTTTTTTGTTTTAAGCAGCTGTACTTGAGGTATTTGGTAAAATAAAGGAGAAGCCAAGCTAGCAATTAGCATGCTTTGTTCAGATCACTTCTTTGTTTCCAGTTTGGCTCTCTCTTCAGAACCTCCCTGCCCTTCATTTGTGCTTTGATCGTGTACCAAAACCTAACACAAAGCCTCTTAGTGGCTGTACTAATCTGACTGTGCATCTGATAGAATACAGGCTCCCTGGCTAGCTAAGCAAGCACGCACACTTATCTTTTCCTGGTAGAGAAACAAACCCAACAGAGCTTTTTGGCAGGTTTGGGCCTGAAAGTCTCATTGAGCGCCAGTCACATATACATCTCAGTAAAACTCACACAACAGAAAAAGGGACAATTTGCAAAAGATCCAAAACTGCTTTTTTTTTTCAAGAGTATATTCGAAACCGAAACATCATTCCTGTTACTCAAAGACTTGATTATTTACAGAGGTTTTTTGTTAGTTGTTTTTTTTTTTATAATGGGGATCTTAAAGCCCACAGTCAAGAGTCAGATGTAAATCATAAGTTAGTAATAGTTAATGTCTTTCCTTGTTCAGATAGCATCTTTTAGAGATTCGTATTGAAAGATCACATCAGAGGAAAACATCTTTCTAAAAAAAAAAACACCTCTAGCACATTTTTTTTCCAAATAGCCCAAAGCACACAAAGTATTGGATTTTTTTGTGGGGGAGAAGGATCAGGGACAGGAGGGAGGATTCAAGGGATAGGGACGGGGACTATGATTTCACAGGTTATAGGGAACTTCTGGGTATGGAAAGTGTTTGACCCAGAAAACACTTGTACCAATGTAGATTAGCAGCTTTTCTGCCAAAAAAGGGTTGCTTATGGCGCTGAGAGGTTGTGACTTGCCCAGCATCACAGTTCTTGTTCATCCTTCATTCTCAACGAAAACCAAGGGGGATGTCTTGACTTGAGAATGAATTGGATTTAAGTGAGGTAAAGCTGTATAAAGCTGTGCAAAGCCATCTGAGGCAGAAAGGGTCAAGTTTCCATGGCTTAAAGCCAGATCTTCCTGACTTGGAGGAGGGTGGGTTCTCTAGCCCCTGTCCCTTACTGCCTGTCCCAGAGAGGTCCTAGAAAGAATGACAAAAGCATCAATAGAAACCTCTGTCTCCTGTCTTCTACTTCTAGCCTAGTGTTCACTATTCCCAAAATTATTGGTTTTTAGAAGGAATTTGCCTTCTCTTCCTCTGCTAAAGTTCTCTGCTCCTTATCATGATGTGAAGGTGACCCTGGGTTCTCAAAGCCTACACCAGAGGACCACCAACTCTGGCTGTTTCTATATCTGCAAAATGAGGTGTTTTGCATCCTTCCAGTTTTAGTCCTTGACCTTGCCTAGCTGGAAAGGCTTAAGGACTTTGAAACTATCTGTCTATCATCCACTAGCCATCTACCATCCACCAGCCTAACTAAGTTAAGGAAACACTTATTATTTTACTTGTGTATGAATTAGATTTAAGTGATGGTGCATTGGAAAGAGTGCTGGGTCTAAAGTCCATGATTCAAATCCCAGATCTGCCATTTATTCCCTTGGTGACTTTGGGCAAGTTACTTGGTCTCCCTAGTGGGTCTCAGTTTCCCCATCTCTCAGGCCCCTTTCAGCCTTAGATCTATGAACTTCTGAATCTCTGGGCTTGTTTCCTCATTTATAAAATTAGGGAGTTGAACTAGGTTATTGTTAAGGTTTTTTCCAGCTCTAATTCTGATTCTGCTGTCTATGGAGAGACTTCTCATTGAGGGTTATCTGGTTGGTAATCAGGTGATGAATTCATTGGGCATTGCCTTGCAACTTACCATGGAAGGGTGGGGTTGGGTGGTGTAATCTGCATTAGTGAAGAAAGAGCCTACTACACCTATGAAAGTCTTTTTTTAGAGTGGATTGAATATATTTTTAGTAGCTGGACAGGAATACAGCTTTAGTTAACCACAAGGTTTGAGGGGAGCTAGGTAGTGCAGTGGATAGAGCACTGGGCTTGGAATCAAGAGTTCAAATCTGGCCTCAAGACTCACTAGTGTGTGACCCTGGATAAGTCATTTAACCCTGTTTACCTCAGTTTCCTCATCTGTAAAATGAGATGAAGAAGGAAATGGCAAATCACTCCAGTATCTTAAAACCCCAAGTGGAATCAGGAATAGTGGGGCATGACTGAAAATGACTAAGCAACAATTGAAGGAAGAAATGAGATCAAAGAGAGACCACCTTGGAAACTTAAAAACCTAGGAATTGATAACTGCCTACTGGGAGACTTGAGAGAAGTTAGGATTTCCTCTGGCCAACTATGCCTACTAGACTCCTTGTACAAATATGATCTACAAATAAATGTGATGTGAGTACTAGTATGGTATTACTGAGGTTTACCCTGTAAAAGGGATCCTCTTAAATAGGTCCATTTTAATTTATTTAAATGAATAAAGATGACAGGAGGGTCAGGGTGCTCTTTTGTCGAATGAAGCTGAGGGCCATTTTCAGGAGGAAGTTATGTGTTCAGCTCTCAGACTGACTTTTCTCTCCTAGAAGCAAGGGACAGAGTAGGAGCTGATGTATATCTTGTGATCATCGATTAGTGTGTCTGGCCCCTCATGTAAGAAAATGATCCATTCTCCTTACCAGTCACAAGCCTGGTGCCCGCAAACTGCCGATGACAGTGCTTCCCTAGGACATTTGGATTCCTTCCCACAAAGTGTCACAGTGCTCTAAAGCTCACTGACTGCTCTCTGAATTCACCCCATCCTTGTTCTAACTTCTCACCCAGTCTTTCTCCAATTTTTAGAAAAATGCAAAAGTGACAAACTTCCAGGTTTTTACCTAACTTAAGAGCTTCTCTTGGTCTCAAGAATTCAGACCCCTTCCCTAGTCCTTCATTACTCAAGTCCCATTCCCTCCAATGTCAGTATCACTTAGAGGCTAAGACAAAACAAGTTGCCATTTTCTTGAAAACAAGAATTTAGAGTTATCCAAAGAGGGAAAATATAACTTTCCAGTCTTGTTTTATAGTGGCGAGATAAGTAAGGAAATCCATTCTGCACAAATAAATCTTTCATGAAATTCTCCAGATTTCTGGCTTTAGTGGTACAGGGGAAAGAGCAAAGGGCTTGGAATCACAAGACCCAGCTTCAAATTCCAGCCCTGAAATTTACTGCCCATGTGACCTTGAGCAAGTCACTTAACTATCCTAGGCCTCAGTTTCCTTATCTGTTAAAATGAAGGGGTAGGCTTCATGACCTCTAAAGCCCCTTCCAACTCTAAATTTGTGAGCCTGGTGGTTTGCTAAGAGCACCATTTTTTTTTTTAAACGGACCTTTAAAAAAAAGTCTTGACAGCATCTACTTAATTCAGCTATTTCATATAGATTTTTTTTGGAGGCCCAACATAGCATCTTTAAGTGATTGGACATCAATTCTGTTGCCTTTATCAGAGATGGAAGTGCTGAGTACAACAGGTTTGAGGGTCAACCTGGAGATTCTCACTTGCAGGTTCTGAGAGAAGAACTATTCCAGATAAGCTTCAGATTGTCAGTAATAACAAGGTACATTGTTTTATATCCTGCTTTTCTGGCAGAAACTGTCAGTGTGTTTCCACTTGGCCCCAGTATATGGAATCTGTTACACATACTCCCCAAGCGTCAAACAGCCGAGAGAAGGGCCATGTGCCAGGGCTGTAGGCTTTTTTTCCCTTTCACAGTGTCTTGCTTCCTTCTTGCCTGCAATGCATGCTTAACTACAAATCTGCCTTTTGAGTGAGACCCCTAAACAAAGTAGGAGATCTCAAGAGAACTTCAGTGTTAATGATTGAGCTGCTGGGTCGGCAGCTTCAACAGAGAATCGTGGTTGGCCCCGGTGACCAATTACCCTTTCTGTTAGAGGAGATTGGATTAAGAATGAAAATGTGGGAATCTCTCCATCAGAGAAGCTTATTTTTTAATGAAATGATACATTTACTGACACCCACTCCATGACACAGGAGGAAAATGATTAATTGAGCACAACGGTATATTTGGGAATGGAAATTTTCTTTGCCAAAACACAGAATCTACATCAAGTTCCCCTCTTGATCTGAAGAGAGGTCCCCAGATAGTCTCAGATACAGACTTCATGAAAGTCTTTTTTCCTGTATAGCCCAGCTCCCAAAGTGAGGTTTATCCCAATTTCATCAGCATGGTCTGGGAAATCTTATCAGGTACTCACGTGTTTTGCGCCACATTATTTATAGAGAAAAGAGTGGAGCCTTGAGATGCCATATCTTGATACACATTTATAGATCATTACTACATTTCCTTGGGCCAGGCTGGGCTGGTAACAAGATGGTAGCAGCTATCAATCACTTTTTTTTTTTAATTTAGCCCTTTGAAAAGATGAGAGAGAAGACAGAGACAGAGAGAAAAGACGAAGAGAGAGAGAGAAGGAGAGGGAGACAAAGAGAGAAAAGGGAAGACAGAAAGATGAGAGAGAAGTACACACAAAGAGAAGTAAGGGAGAGGGAGATACAAAGAGAAAGTATAGGAAAGAAAGAGACAGACAGAAAGAGGGAAGAGAAACAGATAAGAGAAAGAAGCACAAAGAGAGAAAGAAAGAAGAGAGGGAGGGAGAGGGGGAGAGAGAGAGAGAGAGAGAAAATAGTCTGTCTTCCATTTTGAGCAGTATCAACAGTGTTCCAAACAGCTACTCTCCTTCTTCAGGACCCCAGTCTCTGTTGTCCTCAGGATGCCCCCTACACTGAAGCAAACATCAGATGTGTCTTATAATCCGTATCACTAATGCTTTTTAATCCTAACCCTCACATGAAAGAGGAATCTATAAAATCACAAATGACATGGATAGAGTGGACACAGACTTGTTCACCATATCCCAAAGTCCTAGATGAGGTAACAGCCTTTGAAACTTGAGTGAGGTAAGTTTAGGACAACGTTACTACTGCTTATTCGTAGGCTCTTGAAACTTATGGAACTCATTACCCCAAAAGGTGGTACAGGCAGGAAATTTAAATGGAGTCAAAAAGGGTTTAGATAAATCTGCAAATGATGGAACCATAAAGCAGCTACCAAGAGAAGCTGGAATAGAACTAAGCTTTATTGATATCAGGCAGGACCACTATTCTCTCTCCCAATATAGTTTTTGTGGACAGTTATTAGCCGCAGAATGCTAAATGGGGCCATTTATCCCAGGATGGGAATTCTTATGTTCCTCAAAAAACATACGTTGTAGGAGAAGCAGCCCGTGGTACCACGGAAGGAGCACTGGGTCTGGAGTCAGAGAAGTTGGGTTGAAATCCTGGCCCTGCCATGGTCTGTTTGTCAAGTCATTAAGCATTAAGTGCCTACTGTGTGCTAAGCACCTGTGTTAAGAGTTGAGAATGCAAAGAAAGCCAAGGAGACTATCTCTGCTGTATAGGAGCTCACAATCTATTGGGGGAGACAACAAGCAAACAGCTGTGTACAGACAAGCAATATACAGGATCAATTAGAAATAACTGAAAGAGGAAAGGCACTGATCCCCCCCTTAATAGGGGATCAGGAAAGGCTTCTTGTAGAAGGGGAGCTTTGAAGCCAGGAGGTGGAGATGAGGAGAGAAGATAGTTCCAAGGTAGAGGGTACCTATGACCTGTGTGTCATTAAGCCAGTAATTTAACCTCTTTGCAATTAAGGTTCCTCATCTATAAAATTAGGGCTGGAGACTAAGTGATCTCAGAGCTCTCCTGTAGCTCTAAGTCTTTGATCTTTTAACAAAACTTGAGGATGCATAAGAATGCAATCATAACCTTGATGGAACTTTCATTATCAATCACCCATAAAGTTCTTACTTTACTGGCCAGTAACCAACAGCTTTCTGAAATAAAGTGAACCAAATGCAGATGTTGCTTCCCTGTGCCAGTTATATTGGAAAGGCCAATGAAGAAAATGAAGATCACATCTAAGATTTAAACTCTTTTCTCAATTGTAGAGATTAACAGCACCAGGCAAGAAAGGGGACTAGATTCTTAATAGAAACCTGAGGGCAGAGGGTAGCCAAAAACCACAAAGGATTGGCAGGAAAATAAGAAAACATGATATGGGGAAGAGAAAGGAAGAAAACTGGAGAATAGGAGAGACTTTGGCTGTGGAAGCAGGAGGGGTGGTACATCTACCTCACAGTAAGTATGGTATTTCCTGAACTGTACTTAAGAGGCAGATTTTCTTTTAAGTTTCTTTTCCCTAAGAGCATTGGAAAGAAATAGTTCAAAACATCTGCCATAATTACTCCAAAAACCTGTTGGTTAAATAAGAAGGCAGCTCTTCCCTTCCCTCCCCAATCCCACCCCCTGGTCACAAAGGTCAGAGAATGATGGATATCCTGGCAAAGGTCACAGGGGCAAATGCTGGCCTTGGAGACACCCTGTCTGCCCCATCCAAGTTACTGAACCCCAGGTCAAAGCTGGGTCTCTAGGGCCCAGACCTTTGCCTGTCCTGGGAGCCACCAGCAACAACAGGGGAAATTCTCTTCCTCATTCACCCAGCCCAAACTACAGTAACTGCAAGCCTGGAGGGGGCGACTAAGAGCCACCTTCCCCAGCCTTCCAAAAGGAACCTGGCCCAGGTATGAGGGAGGCTCAGTTACAGAGTACATAAATGTAGTTTATGGATTTCATAAATAAGGCACAATTTGGCTTTCAGCGTGAGTGAATGTAAAAGCAGGGTTTGGGGTTCTAGGAAACACTCTTCAGCCATTTCTGGGTTTGGGGCAAGACAGTATGGATTTTCAGTTCAATACAGCAAACACTCAATAAGTGCCCACGGTATGTACAGCTTACAAAGCTTAAAGATAACACACAGACCGTCCTGACCTCATGTTGCTTATAATCTAGCAGAGGAATCTGACACACAAATATTACCAGATGCACAAATAACACAAAATAGATAATACAAAATAAGACACTGTAAGTACATTAAAGGGGTAGATGATTTCTGGGTGAAAAGATTAGATGACATAGCGAGCGTGCCTCCAATGTTGATTAACCATAATGCAGTTGTGAGATAAGGGTCTTCACCACTCTTCTCTTTTTAGGCATGAATAACCGTGAAGTCTTGGAGCAGGTGGAACGCGGGTACAGGATGCCATGTCCTCAGGATTGCCCTATCTCCTTGCATGAGCTTATGATTCACTGCTGGAAAAAAGACCCTGAGGAGCGCCCTACATTTGAGTATTTGCAGGGTTTCCTGGAAGACTACTTTACTGCAACAGAACCCCAATACCAACCTGGTGAAAACCTGTAAGTCCCATGGCCTGTCTGCAGAAAGTGTCATCCAGGTGGTCATTCCCCTCTCTCTTAGCTTCCAATTCAGTAGCTCACTGCTCTTGGAGCAGTGTGGAATCTTCCAGGACCAGAGTGCATGTGAGTCTGAAGAACAACCACACCCCTCATCGATGACCACTTGTCCCCAAATCTGAATGTCCTCTGTGAAGAATAAGAGACACAAACTTGTTAACTTCTCAAAAGACTTTTGAAAATGCATTGTATCGATGTTATGTAAACGGCAAAACCTCTATCCAGTGTAAATAGTTACTCAGTGCCAATAACTGACCCTAGTGCTTTCCTTTTTTAAATGCAAATCTTATGTGATTTTAACTCTGTCTTCACCTGATTCAACTAAAAAAAAAAACAAAAAGTATTATTTTCCAGAAGTGGCCTCTTTGTCTAAAACAATAAACTTTTTTTTCATGTTTTAACTAAAGAAAATCAGGACAGGTGTTTGGTTTTTGTTTTTTTGGGTTCTTTTTATAAATATAAATATATATATATATAATATATACATACCTGTACATACAGTATGTGGGTACCACTGCAGAAAACTTGTTGCCAAACAACGGGCCGCATGGTTGCAGTACCCAGAGAGTGATAATTTTACTGCAAACATTTAAAAAGGAAAAAAAAAGGCAACACTGGTGTTATTCTGAAAACCAGTGGTCTAATTTTTGGCTTTTGCCAAGCATGAATATTTTTTAATTGGATTGCACTTTTTTGTTTGTTCGTTTTTGACTGTACCTGTAGATGGTTGTAACTTTTGCTCCTTTCAGGAACCAAGTGCTGGGTTTATGGAAATGTTCCCAATGTTTGACAGCCATGTTTTACAGGATTTGTTCTTCAAACAAGAGTGAACCTATTGAAGCAAGAAAACACACCATATGACCAGCCAAATTGGAAGATAGATACTACAGTACTCCTTGTATAAAACTGTGTATACTGAAATAATTCAAATTTTTTTTAATTTAATAAACATTGTAACCACATTTAATGGTCTAAAACCCATAGCATTTTAGTCATGTCAACCTGCAAAACTGTTTATCATGCAGATAGGATTTTCTGGGGGAGATTTGTGCACCATTTCCCATTGTAAAATACATGTTTTAAATGTCCTGTACTGCTAATGAAATTCCTTTCTCTATGTCTGAGAGTTCTCCAGTGGAATTACTATGCACTTCTTTACGTTTCATGGGGATGCACAGAACAAAGTATTATGTTCTCTCATTGTCTATTTGTACCAGCCTTGAATTACTTATGTTTAACCAAAAAATGAAAACAAGCAAATGAAAAAAAAAACATAAAAACAAACAAACAAACAAAAAACCAACCTCCTATTTCTATTGAGTTTTTAATACTGAGTTGCAAATTTTGGAGTCTTAATTACTTTTTTGTTATGATTTCTTTGCAAGTTTACATTTTTAAATTGTTTAACTTTCTTAATTTAGTAATTAAAAAGAGAGCATTTTACATTTGGATTTTTGTTCATTTGTTTAAATTATGGAGGGAATTCTCGTGGTTTTATGATACTTCATGTACCAGATGGCATCGGGATGATCTGGGGAACAGCCAGAAAGAGAAGCCCAGGCTGAAGAAACAGCACCACCAGCTGCCCCACAGGTTGGTCCAGAGGGTGGCATCTGGAGCCTTCCAAGTCACTTTGGACTCTCTGCTGTATTTCAGACCATCACATCACCCTTGGCAAGTGATGTGTTGTCACATGTCAAGTTTTAGTAGAGGCCTCATTTAAAAAGACCAGTTGAAATGCTGGTACTTTGCTTTTTGGACTGGCTAACTATATGAGGTAATTTCTAAGTGATTAAAAGGATACGGTATAAGGGAGCTTTTGCTTGGGAAGGTTCTATTACTGTTTGGATATTTTGAAACATAGAATGTATGTGCTGCAAAATCTTGATTCATCCAGACCCTCATTGTTGTTCAGTCATGTCCAACTCTTCATAACCCCATTTGGGGTTTTCTTGGCAAAGATGCTAGAGTAGCTTGCCATTTCCTTCTCCAGCTCATTTTACAGATGAGGGAACTGAGGCAGGGTTAAGTGACTTGCCCAGGGTCACACAGCTAGTAAATGTCTGAGAGGTCAGACCTGAGCCCAGGTCTTCCTGACAAGAGGCCTGGCGCTCTATCCACTGTACCACCTAGCTGCCCTTGTTAGGAAATCACCATAGCGGTGGTTTCTATTACGCTCTTTTAAGAGAAAGAGAAAAATGATTTGGAAACAATGTGAAAACAGGAATTTATTTGGACATGGAAGCTCCAGGTGTACCTGGGCACTACAAATTTAATCAGATCTCCTAAATTTTCTGTATGTACAGAACTGATGTGAGAAAGGGTGTGAGTAAAAAATGTCCTGAACCAAGCATCCAGCTATCTGGGTTCTGGCACCAGCTCTTATATTTAACTCACTATGACCTTGGGCACTTACTTTATCCACCATAAAACTTACCCTCTATAGGTCCGAGTTTTGGCTCACAAAGTAAAAAGTTTGGTCCCTTCTAGCTCAATAATTCTAGAATATTGCAATTACCAACATTCTGAAAAGCACTTTGAGCACAGCAACAAGGAGACAGCATGATCCTAGATCTGGGGTCAGAGGACCTGGCTTCAAATGTCGTCTCTGTTGCTTTCTACCTGTGTGAACTCAGGCACATCTCTTGGTGTTAGCTTCTTCAGAACATAGGCCACATTTTCAATCTGTTTTAGAGTCTTCAAAACACAGACCACATTCCTGCTAAGACCCTTTTCAGTTCTGGCCTCTAGGATCTCTTCTGAATAATCTCGAGTGGAAGATTACATTGTGGTTAGCATGCTTACCCCCAATAGACTAATATATTGCAGAAATATATATTTTTTAAAAATAACAAAGACTGAAACAAAAATGGGGCTCTCTGGTTAATTAAGGTTTTCATGGTATTGTTTCCAATCAAATATAATTGCTTGGTTAAACCAGGAGGCAAAATTGTATGAGTTAAGTGTTTTCAGTTTCATGACAAACGTTTTTGCCATGAGGTTGGCCAGTTTATTGACATGTTTGGAAAATTTTTAAATGTTCTGTCAGTCCTCTTGTTCCAGTAGATTTCAGATTATTTACAGATCTGCCGACCAAGTTCCTCATCTTTGGTTGTCAACCACCCTTCTACCTCCCTACTCCCCAAAAATCTGAGACAGTGCAAGCAGGCAGAGCAATTTGTTTTGGTCAGATTTCTTCAAAGGAAAGTAATTCTCTAAAGACCAAAGTATGCTCTTTAACCTATTATTTAAGGGCCTGGCAGGCTGTCTCACAGAAGGTAAAATAAATTAAGAGCATTTTGAGGTACTTCAGGTTGTCTTCCGACTTCAGTCTGTTGTAGCTATTCTGAGACACAAGTAAGTAGCCCCCAAAACAGTCACCCTAAGAAGAAAGACACAGCAGAGATACTTGAGGTCATGAGGAACATCCTGCTCCCAAGTTTTCCTGGTGTTTTAAAATGAGGTCCTTTCTACCAACTTCATTGAGTATAGTAGGGAAAACAATGTCACCTACCAGGAATTCCATCACCTCAGCACCCTTTACTTTAATATTTTTCCCCAATTACATGTAAAAACAATTATTAATATTAGGTATTTTTTTTAATTCTGAATTCCAAATTCTCTCCCTTTCTCCTCCTCTCCCTCCCTGGGACAGCAAGCAATTTGATATAGGTTATATATTTGTAATCGTGCAAAACATATTTCCATAACACCCTTTACTTAAAAAAGTTCAAGGCCAAGGGACTTATTAATTCCCTAATGTAAAAAAATTCCCGTTTAGAAATCATAAAGTCTCATGACTAAAAGCAATGAAGGTAAAATTCCTTTTTTTAGTCTTCACATATTCTAATCATGAATAATTGTTTTATTTCTATTGTTTGACTATAAGGATGGTAATAGAGACCTAGCAGTCAATGTGGTTTGCAGAAATACTTAATAATCATTTCTCATAACTTTTTTCTGTGAAAATTTAATTGAGCAAGAGTTCAGTGCCTGTTCTGTTTAAAGCACTATACTAAATGTAATAAAATACCAGGCCCTCAAGAAGCTTCCAATCTAGTTGAGAGGAACAGACTGTATATGACTAAGTTCCAAAACAAAATGGTAGATGTGGCATGTGTGCTAGACTTAGAAGGAGAGATAGTACCTACCAGGAGAGATGGGGGTTGAGGGATTGCAATGTGAAGAGAAGAAGTCATTCCAAGCATAAGGAGCAGCACAAGGGCAGGACATTCAAAAGAAATATTGGTGATGGTAATGGAAAGGTACACTGATACCAGCCTGCTAAGGAGGGCTATGAGCATCAGAAAAAGAGTTAGGACTTTATTCTACAGGCAAAGGGATGCCACAGAATGTTTTTTGAGCAATGGGTAGATATGATCATTAGAAAGATTGATCTTCCAACGATTTGGAAGGTAGATTGGGGAGTGGAGAAACTAGGGAAGCAAGGAGACACATTGGGAGTTATTGTCACAGTTCAGTCCTGTGCAAGTGATGATGATGAGAATGGGAAGGTAGGGAAAGATAAACTCAACAGGGTTTGGTAACTGGGCATGAAGTGGAAAGGAGTAAGTACTTATATAGCACCCACTATGTGCAAGGCACTTTACAAATGTTTGATTCTGTGAGGTAGGTGATGTTATTAGCTACATTTTGTAGATGAGGAAACTGAGGCAAATACAGGTTAAGTAACTTGTCTGAGGCCAGATTCAAACTCAAGTCTTCCTGACTCCAGGCACAGAGCATTATCCATTGTGCCGCCTGGCTGCCTCAACAAAATCAAGAGTGACTCTTAAGTTTTTGAGCATGGGTGTCAGAATGTTGATGTCACCATCAATAGAAATAGGGAGGTCAGGAGGAAGAAGTAGATTCTAAGAGGCTGATAATAAGTTTAGGCTGAGACATTGAGATTTGAGGGTGGAGAAACTAGAGGGAGAGAAACTCCTTGGGGGTTACTGTAACAGTTCAGGTCTACAGCAATGTCATGATGGTGTTAATGGGAAGGAAAGAATAAATAATTTCAAATTTTTTAAAGAAAAACTCAACAGGAAAGGCAAGTAGAGATGTTTGGAAGACAACTGGAAATGTCCAATTGACAGAAATTTGGGAGTCAGTCGCTTAGAGATGAGACAATATTTAAAGTTCTGGAAATGAATAAGGAAGAAAGCATAGAAGGAAAAGAGAAGAGATAAAGAACCTAAAGGCAAAGAACTCTTTCTAGATCAAAATTTGTTGTGTTAAGTGTGAGAAAAAAGACTTCACCCAGTCCTTACCATTTCTGCCCACCACCATTCATGTCTTCTATACATATCTTCCATTAATAAATTGATTGGTTCAATAAAAACTTATTCATTGCTGGCTGCCAGTGCTCAAAGTCCAATTTCTAAACTTCATTAAAGTTACATGGATACTATAGAATAGCCAGTTTTTTTAGTTAGTATTCTTTGTGTCTCTTTGTCCTAAAGAAAGGCTCTTGAATCAGGGATTTAGAGGAAGGTTGTAGAACATAAGAAGGGAGGTATGATTTTACTTTACCATCTACTTTTTTCCTATAATAATTTCAATAATTGTGCATTCCTGAGACTAGCTGACCAAGAACACAAATCTACTTTGTTCAAAGACATCTAGTTCTCTTCTCTACTAGAAGTGGAAATAAACTCCTAAGAACTTTGACAAGCAAAATGAGACCACTTTCAGCAGGATCACTGTATTTCAGAAGGCTTGATTACAAGGCTGTCATTCAAAGTAGTTGATTGACTTGGATCAAATTTGGTGCAGTAACGGTGCCAACAAATATTCTCCAAAGGACATCTACTTTCTTGCTTGGAAAGGGTTCCATTGCAGGTTGGCACATAAGTGGACATCAGGGGTAGATTAGAGTAGACTTTCTCCCACCACAACGAGATACACAGTAGCACTGGAAGGCTGGCCGCACCTGACTTGGGATGGAAGGAATGCACAAGTGGCTCACATCTAGTGCCAGAAGGGCTTTCTCCCAATACTGGAACCTCAAAAATAACTCTACGATCCTTTCTAGAAACCAGTCCCTTTAAGAGCCCTCATCAGTTCACAAAGTTATCACTGGAAAAGGCCTTTTATTATGGAAGAAGACAAATTTTATTTGCTGGTTCTCTAGTCTGGAGTGCTTGTTCCGAGGTCAGCTGCAAAGTAGTGAGTAGCATCTGCTCACCAGTGATGCAGGGCTGCCTGTAGAGGTGAGCTTTGCCAGGTTCTTAAAAAGTTGCATGTAAAGCAAATATTAACTCATTTGGTTCTTCTACTTTTCACTGAAGAATGCTTTCTCCATGTTTATTCCTGAAGGATTTTTTTGTGCAGTAAAGGGTTGGGATATGTTATTCCCACTATTTGATATAACCACTGAGACAGTGCCTTGAACAGCTGGTGTTGAGTAGATATTCATCAGACTGAACTGAACTGAACCTGAACCCCAATTTACCATCTTACGAAGACTGACAAATAAAGTCATCTTGCTTTCACACATACTCCATCATATCACTCCTCTATTCAGAGGCATTCAATGATGCCTTAAAGTTTAAATTCTTTAGCCTAATACCAGGTCCTTCTACAATCAGGGTTACCCTACTTTTTTTTTTTTTTAGCTTTAATGCATACTACTCTTCTCCATGAATCTTCACGTTCTGTATATCTCCTGGGATTCCCACTTCCGTACATACTATTCCCTATAACTAGAATGATTTCCCTATCTATTTCTACCTATTGAAATCTTACTAGCTAAGTGTAGATTCCACCACTTCTATGTATCTTTCCTCCCCTTCCCCAATCAGTTGACAATGACCTCTCCCTCCAAGTGATTTTACATCATGTGTTGTTTGTGTCTCACTTATCAACCTGGGTGCCATTTTGTGTTCTATGTTATTTGTGTTTGTTATATTCTTTCCTAGAATATAACCTCCATTGGACTTTCTTATCTAATATTTGTATCTCCAGTGCCTAGCACGCTACCATGCACATACAAGGTGCTCAATGAATTTTTTCCAAACTTGTAAATTACTACCTTGTCTGGGTCTAAATGAGGATATTGGGATAAGATGGTCACTAAGGTCCCCTTCAGGATATAATGTACTCTGATTTTGTAGACGTTTATTTTTTAAATTACCAGCTATTTGTTTCCCAGTACCTAGACAATTATTCTAATCAAAACAGGAACGGGGGAAGATATTGATAAGGGGCAATAAGTTATTTTGAGGCTTAAAGCCTTCATAAAAAGCAGATTCTCTGAGCATGACTAGAGCAATTTACCTCCCATAAAGTGAACTCATCTCAGGACTTCCTGATCTTCCCCTAAATTTACCTGTGGGGGGCAGCCCTGTAATGGTACCCACTGGGATACCCAGTTACTCAGCTTGATTTCAGGGGCAGCAGCCTTAGATTCACAAGATTAGATGCATACTTTCTGTGAAAGTTTTTCAATAAACATTCATGATGCTATATACACAAGATAGCTCTAGGAGATGCAAAGTTTTGATGACATGGTCCCTGACTTCATGGAACTTCTAGGATGTATAATAGGGGGAAGAGGATACAAACACAGGCAACTGGAATATATACTATTGCATGAAATGAGTATCAGGGAGTTGTGAAACAAAAGGACAAGAAGGAAAGTTATTACTGACTTCATGAAGGAGATGCATTGAGCTTCAAATGTTGGGTAAGAATTCAGTAAGTAAAGAGTGGGAGTTAGAACATCCATTGTATGGGAATAGTTTGAGCAAAGGAATAGAGGTGAGAGAACATAGGACACGGGTGGGAAGAGAGTAGTTCCATTTTCTGGGAGCTCGGAGTATGTAAAGGTCAAAGGATGGGGAAAAGGGGAGAAGAGGAGAGAGAAATATGAGATAAGCTTGCAAAGGTAGGGTGGCCAAATTGTAGATGACCTTGAATGTCAACACAAGGACCTTGAACATTAGTGTTATATACTAAGTAACCAATGGGGAGCCACCAAAGGTTTTTAAGCAATGGAGAGATATGACCAGATGTATGCATAAGAAAGATAACTCTGGCAAAGGCAACATGGTATAGTAGATAGCATGCAGGACTTGAGAAAGTTCCAAGTTCAAATTCTGCCATAGACATTAGCTTTGTGACCCTGAGCAAGTCACTTAATCTCTATTTGCTTCAGTTTCCTCAACTGTAAAATGAGGTAATTTATTTTGATGACCTCTCTGGTCACTTCCAACTCAACCAGCATTTGTTTTCAGCCCTAAAGGTAGGATTCTATGATCCTATGAAGAATGGATCAGAGATGGGAGAGAAAAGGGCAGGAAGGACAGTCAGGGGACCTGCAATAGGCATCATCTATGAAGTCCCACTCATACAACAGGAATATTTTACCTGGTGATCTTAACAGATGGACGCCATCAATATGCATTACTTTATATGATTAGTTTTTTCCTAGAAGATAACAGAACCCTTTCTCAAACAAACCCCTTGAAAACACTCTCTGCCTCCATTTCCTCTCCTCTCATCTCTCATCTCCATTTCATCTTTTTTGGATCTGTAATTCAACTTTATTACTCAACCGAAACCATTCTATCCAAAGTTACCAAAGATCCCTTCAATGGCAAATCTGATAGTCTTTTCTCTGTCCTCATTCCTCTCAATTCATCTGCTGCCTTTTTTGTTTCTCCAGTGACACTGGACAAAGGAAGTTTTGATGGCAAAAGGGAAAATTCTGGAGAAAGGGGTGTTACTTGGAAGGAAAGGCCCATAGGCCAGGAATTTGTCGTCTCTCAACCAATGGTTAAATTTTCAGTGTGGGCTTTTATACCTTGGAAATAGGCAAACATTACAAACCAGGGTTTGATTTATCTTTTTGTTGATTGTCTGGAATTAAGAAAATGTTAATAATGCTAATTAAGCATGATGCTGTGTAAGGTGTACATTTTTTTTCAGTCAGTTATCTAACAGTTACTAGCTTACCTCTGCCCCAGACTGAGGAAATCAATATGGTGAAATGGAAATAGTATTGGCAGTACTGGCACTATTGTGTTCAGTTTAATATATACTTTAAAAAGAACCAACCATATGTAATAGAGATTCAGTCTCATAAACAATTATCTTTTCTGTTCTTCTTTGTATATGAAAATATTCATATTTGTGGATGTTTGACACGTCCATAATAAAAAAGAATATTTTTTTAAGAACACAGAGTCAGAAAACCTAGGCTGAATCCTGGCTCTGTTACTTTGCATTTATGTGATCTTGAACAAATTACTTCATCTCTCTGGGCCTCAGTTTACTCATTTATAAAATGAAAGCGTTGGCTAGATGGCCTCTGCACAGCTCTAAAGCAATCATACTGTAAACTTCTAAGGTCTTTTTCAGTTTTAAATCCTATGATTCTATAAGTAACAGGATTCCTAGGAAGAGGAAGAAGGTGCTGGGCATTTTAGTGAGTATACTCTTAAGTAGAAGGAAGACTGGCCAGTATAAATGCCAGGATGGGACTGACTGATTTACTTACACCATCCCACTTAAAGCAACCTATAAGGTACACAATCATAGGCTTTAGATTAGCAACTGTAGTTGGACTAGAATCATGTTTGTCTAGGAAATTTGGCCATGGGCAAGAAGGGGTCATTTTGAATTTATCCAGAAAAAGAACTGGAGTGACTGCTCCAATCTCTTTCTACAACCTTACCTTTTATTTTACTGAAAAAAATGAGGCTATTTGACATAAGCTCCATCTTCTCTCATTCTCTTAACCTCAAAAATCCTTGACATCATCTTCCACTGTCTCTTCCTTTCTCTGGATCTCCCCTCTCTTCTTCTCTTCAACAATGCATACACATATAATCCTATCCTCTCTTATCTTCTTTAGAAGATTGCATCCCCAAGTATTCCTGCTCTAATCTTCAGGGTTTCTCTATCAACTAGTTTCTTTGAACTGCTTCAAACATGCCCAAGTATCCCCATAAATAAATAAATAAATACATGAATGAATGAATAAAAAATAAATGAATAAAAGACTTTCACTGGACCCTACAATTCTTCTCAAGCAATCATCCTATATCTGTCCTCTCTTTCTCAGAAAAACTTCTTTAACTACATTCTTTGCCACCATTTCCTCTCTTCTTATCTACTCTTCAAACCCTTTTCCATCTGTTATTCAACCTCACTACTCAACAAAAACTATTCTCTCTAAAGTTACCAATGATCCCTTGTCAAGATTTTAGGAGACACCCTGTTTTCCAGAGCCAAGGCCCAGCAAGCAAGCTGTGCCCTGAGCATGGCATAACAACAATCCTTTGCTCTCACCCTCTGAATGATCTCGCCCTCTGGCAAAATCACCTAATTATTGTATTGCTTTGACCAGCACCAGGTGTTCTCTGAGCTTGGACAATCACTGGACATGCTGTGATGTTAATGGGATAATAAGATCTTCTCTATCTATTAATAGGCCTCATGTGGAGCCCACTGGTGGAGGGACTTGCCTAAGGAAGAGCTTGCTTAGGGGGAGGCTTGCTTATAGGAATGCTTCCACACCTTTTGGTACTAAGGTGATTAGGCTTTCTGTCTCTGAGAAGTGAACATATATTCTGAGTGGGTATTTTGCTTTGGGGATTCCCTCATGAGAAGGATCTTTTGATTTCCTGGTTGAGACTGAGTAGCTGTATGTTCAGAGCCCCTCAACTACCAGATGTTGTCTATGCTCCCTTGATCCAGTGATGTATGTAAAGTGTATAGCAATATTGCTATGTCAGACAGCTGGAGCCCTGTCTGTTGGTCTTTATGCTACTTTCTTTGCTTGTATTTTCTCTGATATTCAGGGTGCTGATCTTTCCCCTGAACTAGTGAATGTAATTAAAAGTAGGGTTATTAACCCCTCTTTGAGCTATGTTTCCTAGAAAAGCAGAACAAAGAACCTGTGCTATCAGGCCATCCTGGGTATGCTAGGGTGCTGGCTGATACACGTGCTCAGACAAGTACCCATGTTCTGGTCATGAAGCTTTGCTATGAATCAAACTTGTCTCATTGTTGCTGTCACCCTCATTGTCAGAGCTACAGTTCACTAAATAGCCATTGGTATAAGTACTGAGACCTCCCCACACTGCCTCAGGTCCCCCTACTATGGGCAGGGTCTTGGCATGTATTTAGTTCTCCTCCTTGCTTGCAAGCCATTTCCCTCACTTTGAAATTAAACTCCTATTTGTTTCTTGACTCTCTTGTCTCTAGCTTGCTCCGTTCCTCTCTGGTCATCCACAGGTTAGAGGCTGGTTCAGTCCAGTGGACATAAATTGGTATTAGAAGTGGGACTGAACACTGAACAGGGTCACTGGACTCTTCAGTACCAGTGGGAATGGACTAGGCACCACCAGAAATTTATTTCTCCAGAATCCAACTCCATTTCATCTGGTGAGTCTTCTGCCCTTGTCCCTGCTCCAATCTTCTGAGAACCTACCTTATTCTTTGTGAGGAAAACTCCAGGGCCCCTCTGCTAACCTTGTTCATCTTGGATCACTCTGATAAGGATGACCTTTCTTAAACTGCACACCTCTATTAACTGACCTCTCTGCATGCCTCTGCTGTTTTTAAATTACATGCCTCTGTAAAATTTTAACTGTGTGCCTCTGGTGTTTCTTAAACTGCACACCTCAGTAACTGTCTGGATTGTAACTATGTACTTTGTTAAAAACTGTTTGTATCTGTATTGTCACTTGTCTGTGTTTCTGTCTTTATAAAATGTCAAATGTCTGTGTCACATTTATGATGTTTGTAGATTTTATTATCTTGAAATATTTAAAAGGTGGCCAGTCAGAAGAAACTTCTCAGGGCTGTGACCAAAGAGTTTAGAACACTGGGAAAGATTAATGAACTTTCATACTTGAAGCAATTGTCCTAGTAAACAGGGATAACTCCCATTTTAGGCTTTCTGTGGGAGATTAGGTTGTAAGGAAAAAAAATCTGCAGGACACTTTTTTTCCCTGTCATTTCAGCTTTGGCTATGTTGGAATTACAGAGAAAAAGTCAGATAATCAAAGTCTGTGGAACTACTAAAAAACATCTTGGTAGATTAAGGAGTTTGGAGATTAATCATTTTTAAATTGCAGGGGAGAACTCTTGAGACTTTGGAGTAATTTCAGGAGCTGACTCATTTCTGGAATATTTTAGTAAGTTTTGGGGTACCACTCTGTAGAATTTGTTTTAAGGAAAAATAAGAATTAAATTTTATAAAAGTTAAAAGTAGACGGCACTTTCCCTTGAAGACAGATAGTTTCATTGTTCTAGGACAATGAAGGAAGGCAGTTAATTTTGAAGTAATTCTAGAGTGAAGAAAGAAAAAATATAGGTAAAAGGTTTGCATTTTGTATCTACCTCTTGTTAACACTTCCTTGATCATCTCAGATCAGGTTCCCAAATAACGGTGTTGGAAAAAATGCTGGAAAAATATAGGGAAGCTTGAATTACATTCCAATTGCGAAATTTATTAGTTGTATAATCTCAGGCAAATTATTTTACTTCTGTTTGCTCCAGTTTCCTTCTCTGTAAAGAGAAAAATAATAATGGTACCCACCTCCCAAGGTTGTTGTTGAAAATCAAAATGATATAATGATTAAAAGTGCTTAACACAGTGATTGGCATATGCTGAGAACTATATTATTAAATGTAATTGTTCCATACCTGATAAATCTAAAGTGGTTTTAAAATGCCAAAAATAGTAAGATTAATGATTTTATATGCAATAATTTGCAAATGTAATCTGAAGTTTAGTTTCATATATTGTATACATGATGTTTGTGTTATTATTGTATTTCTGAATTCTCTTATATTGTGAAATTTGAAACACAATTGTAATAGAAATCCTGTTAGTCAAAACAGCTTTTTAATTTGGATGCTGTTACACATGATTGGACTTTCAAAAGGATATGATAAAAATAGATATTTGAAAACTGTTAAATATTTAATGAGGTATATTTTGTTATAAAACAGATAATAATAATAGTATACAATAGCAAATTTTCATTTGAAATTCTTGGCTATTATGAAAATGTATAGGGTGGTTTAGAGATGTAGCTTCAATATATTAATGATGAGTCAACCATCAGGTATTCACTGTATGCCTGAAGACTGAGAACATGGGCAGTTTTAATTTATAAGTAAAGAGTAAATGAAATGCTAACTATTAGGGAAACATCAGGAAAGATATTCAAACCCTAAGTTGTGATTAGTGAAATTTTGCTATTTAAGGTAAAAATTCTTGGGACTGTAATTTACTATTGTTTGAGCTTTGGCTACAGGGATAGTTATCTAAACTGTCATGAAGCCATGAGTAGAAAATGGCATGGGCTTCAGTCTGGGAATGTTAAAGGTAGATGTGTGTGTTTGGGAAAATTTGGGGGATGACTTTGGCATAGCCTAGATAGGATACTTCTGATTCTATTTCCCCATTGTGCTATTTCCTTTTTGAAAAGAAAATTTCCATATCTGGTTAATCCTGAGCCTTGCTTTTAACGCACTTTGATTACATGATTGACTGTACAATATGACTCATGCCTGGAATCAAATAGAGCTAAGGGAGGTTTTCCCCCCTCTATGCAATTATGGGAATTATAGAAAGTTTTATTGTATTGTTTGAACCTATCCCTGCATGGCTGGGAAACTGGACCATCTCTATGTGCTGTTTAGAGATCCTTAACCGAAGACCTATGTAATAGGTCCAAAGATTAATAGGAGTTTTCTCACAATTGCCAACTCTTATGTCTTCTTAGGGCCCCACTAGGTCCTTCTGACTACTCCCACAGATGTCAAACTTGTAGGTATGTACTCTTAAATCATCTGAAGAAAGCCCCTGTTCCTGAATAAACAGCAAAACCCTCCAGGGACCTCAAGTTCATCTAGTATAGACCCAGAAGCAGCTGACACCCAGATGAGATAGATGTCCCAAGATTCCAGACAAGGGTTGAGTATACTGTCCTCTTCCCCTTTGCTACATGTCCAACCACCAAGGGTCTGATTTAAGTGTGTGTTGGCATTTTCTTCCTCTACACTCTTGGCCCTCTTCTCTTTCCTGCTTGTAAGCAAGCAATAGCTAGCAATATGTGGGATACACTTCCCTAATAGGTTCACTCAAGGAACTGACCTCCTGGGATAAAAATACTCATCCTGGTCCAACTGGCCTCTTGTAGTATCTTGACTTATCCCTGCCCCTACTTTATTGACCAGAAGGGTAGGGGTCCTTTCAGACGCCCTCCCTTTGACCAAAAGGGGGAAATGTCAAGGTATTAGGAGACACTCTGTTTTCCAGAGCTAAAACCCAGCAAGCAAGCTGTGCCCTGAGCTTAGCATAACAATAATCCTTTGCTCTTACTCTCTGGATGATCTCACCCTCTGGCAAAATCACATAATTATTTTATTGCTTTGACCAGCACCAGGTGTTTTTGAGCTTGGATAAGCTCAGACAAGTACCCATCATGAATCCCTGCTATGAATCAAACTTGTCTCATTGTTGCTGTCATTGTCAGGGCTATACAGCTCACTGTGTAATCATTGGTATAAATACTGAGATGTTCCCACACTATCTCGGGCCCCCCACTAGGGATGGGGCCCCGGCACATATGTCTAATTCCCCTCCTTGCTTGCAAGCCATTTCCCTCACTTTGATATTAAACTTCTTTTTGATTCCTGACTCTTCTGTCTCTAGCCTGCTCTGTTCCACTCTGGCCAGTTTGGTCCAATTGACACCCTTAATTGACAAATTTGATGATTTTTTCTCAGTCTACATTCTTCTCAATCTATCTTCTGCATTTGACACATCTGACCATTCTCTTACACTAGACAATTGTTCTCTTCTGGTTTTTTTGAGACACAACTGTCCTGGTTCACCTCTCATCTGACTATTTTTTCTCAGTCTCATATGTCCTAACTTGTGTGGTTCCAAAGGTTCTATCCTGGGTCTTCTCTTCTCCCTCTATAGCAGAGGTTCTTAACCAGGGGCCCATGAACCCCTAGTTTGAGGGGGCTGCAAATTTGAATGGGAAAAACATCTTTATTTTCACTTATCTCTAACTGAAACTTATCATTCATTTCAATTATGAATTTAAAAACAAAAAAAATAGTGTTCAGAGAAGGGGCCCATTGGCTTCACCAGGTTGCCAAAGGGATCATGACACAAAAAAACCTAAGAACCCCCACTCTATATTCTCTCTCCCTAACCTCATTAGCTCCCATGGGTTTAACTATCATCTCTATGCAGATAACTCGCAGATATGAATAGGCAGCCCTAGTCTCTCTGCCAAGCAGCAGGCCTTCTCTCTAACCTTCATGAAAAACATTCTTCTTCTCATCTCTGTTCTTTTGCAATGCTTGTTCCTCCCCTCTCCACGCCTTGAAAGCACTCCCTCCTTACCTCTGCTTCATAGCGACTCTGTCTTCTTTCAAGATAGAACTCTTTCAAGAATTCTTGAATAACTCTTTCAAGATAGAACACTCTTCTGCATGAAGCTTTTCCTGATTCCCTCCAACTACTTGCTAGTGCCCTTCCTCCCAAACTACCATTTTTTTTCCTTTAACTACTTTGTACAATAAAAATAATAATAGCAGTTAACCTTATGTAGCATTTAAGGTTTTACAAAGTACTTTACATATATTATTTTATTTGATTCTCATAACAACCCTGCTAGGTTATATTATAATACATATTACACATAATACTATTATAATTCTCATTTTTCAGATGAGAAAACTGAGACTGAGAGATTTTAAGTGACCTGCCTAGGGTCACACAGCTAGTAAGCATCTGAGGCAAGATTTGAACTCAGATCTGTCCTGATTCCCAAATCCAACACTATCTATTACACTGCCTAGCTGCCTACCCCCTTACGTGTGTTTATTTGTTGTATTCCCCCATCAGAATTGGCAGTGAGGTGGCTCCATGGATAGACAGCTAGGCCTGAAGTCAGGAAGACTTGAGTTCAAGTCCAGCCTCAAACAAGTACTAGTTGTGTGACCTTGGGCAAGTCACTTAACCCCTTCTGCTTCTGAGTTTTCTCATTTGCAAAATGAGCTGGAGAAGGAAATGGCAAACCACTCTAGTTTCTTTGCCAAGAAAACACCAAAATGGGGTCATGAAGAGTTAGACATGACTAAAACGACTGAACAACATCAACAAAGGGGAACTATAAAAGTTTTTCATCTATACTTTTCCCTAGAGTTGAAAGGGAAGTTAGAGAGAACAAAATTAGGGTCACCAAAGAAAGTGACCCAACAATAGCAACCATCAGAATGTAAACTCCCTATGAGTACGGATCCCTTCATTCTTTGTACTCACATCCTCAGTTCCTAGCACAGTGCCTGGCATTTAGTGAGAAAAGCTAGCATTTAGATAGCACTTTAAAGACTGCACAATGCTCTGCAAATATTATCTCATATCCTCACAATTCTAGAAAGTTGCTATTATCGCTATTTCTACACAAGCGAAAACTAGACAAATAGAGGGTAAGTGACTCACCCAGGGTCAAAGAGCTAGTAAGTGCTTGAGACTAGATTTGAATTCAGGTCTTCCTGACTCCAAGTCCAGCACTCCATGACCTAGCTGTCTTTTTGTAAGTGCCTAATAAATACGTTGTAGGTCTTTCATGAATACTTGCTAATTAATCGAACCTTTAAAATCACTCGGGTTTACTAAGTTGATAATTTAAAGACAAACTCTGGGGTATGGTCACGTTACCTTGGCCTATCCAATAGTTGTGTGACACTACTACATTTGCTTGGACTTTCCCTAGCACTTAATCTAAAGCCTAGGATTTATTGATTAAACATCTTTTCACTTATTTTAAGTGGAATAGGGTTGAGTAAACCAGCTAACCCTACTCTCACATAAACAACATCTTTCTGATGTTGCCTGGTACAGACAGATATAAGTTCATCTTGGAATGAAAGAGGCTATGAGAATGGATAGGAGAACCAAGGAAAAACAAGGCTAGAAAGAGAAAAAGTTTCCCAAAGGATCATATATATTCAGAGCTAGAAGGAACCTCAGAGGTCCCCTGGTTCAACCCCCTCCTTTATTTTATAGAATGGAATTGAGACCCAGAGAGGAGATGATAGGACTTATCTAAGGTATAAATCTGTGAGACAGAATTTGAATAAAGTCTTTTGATTCCAAAGCCAGTATTCCTTCCATTATATCACACAGTATGATTAGAAGAGATAGAGGTATGCTGGACCGGATATTGGTACGTCAGGTGGGAAAGGAGAAGGAAGGAAACAAACATTTATTAAGCACTTAATATGCACCAAGTACTTGACAAATATCTCATTTTATCTCCCCAGCGACTCTAGGAAGCAGATACTATTATTATCCTCCATTTTACAGACAGAGAGCAGTTAAGTGACTCACCCAGGGTCACACAGCTATTAAGTGTCTGAATCTGCATTTCAAGGAAGATCTCCCAGACTCTACACCAAGTGCTCTATCCACTGACTCACACAGCAATATCTACTTACATC
>CM053586.1:107996662-108019670 GCA_028646515.1 Pseudochirops corinnae
AACTTGCTGCCAAACATCTCTGCTCTCCATCACAGTGTTAGAGATCCTAGCACCTAATTCTAATGTAGTGAGTAGGAAGTTTTTCCTTTCATCAGGCCTAAATCTGGCTCTCAGCTACTTCCAGCTCCTACTTTTGCCCCTTGGGACCCACCAGAACAAATCTAATTCCTCAACACGAGAACAGATATATAATATCATGTCTCCCTCAAGTCCTCTCTCTTCCATGTTGAATGTCCCCAGTTCCTTCAATATATCAACTTATTGTATAGACTCAAGGCCTTTCACCATCCTATTCCCCTTCCTGGGATAACTCTTCAACCGTCTTTATAAAATTTGGTAAACTAAACTGAACAGGATATGCCAGATATGAACTGAGGAGGAATTACTCTTATAAGACTAATGGATTGCTCTGATTTTGGACCCAAAGTCTGAGCGACTGAATTGGAAAACTTAAAGCCCAGTTTGTCCTTACAGGGTTTATAGAGCAATCCTTACAATACTTGGTCTACTTCAGGGAAGCAGCATGGAAAGAGAGAAGGAATGTCAGGACACCAAATGTTGGATTTGGGTGTATCCACCATTAAGTTACTCCATGACCTTAGGTCAGCGACTTCCTCTCTCTAGTTTCCATTCATTGTTTGCTTTCTCAAAGAAGGAGCATCCCATCTGTTCCCTTATATCCGGCCATAGAGAGATGCAGAACTGTCTGGTAGTAGGGATTGACAGACTGGACAGTTACTCTGAGCCAGAATTCTGTGTAACTACAAATTCAAGGCCTCATTAATTAAAAGTTAAAAGCCTTTTAGAGCATGCTTCAAATTAGTGGACTGAAGATCAAAGGGCACATTTTTGGCCAGGAGTTCAGAATCTAAGAGGCACAAGCAAATCGAAGACTTTTGATTTCCTGAACCCACTGAAACCATGACACTGGATTTCATGCTGTAATAGAAAAGTTCCTGGAAACTTCTTATCTCAGCTGAGTTGAAAGGTTTGCTCTTTTCTCATAGTGTATTATTTTAGACTCAGGTGATAAAATTAAAGGGCCAAACATCTTTGTGGAACTTAAGAATACAAATCCAGAAAATCTGGTTCAGAGGACTTCCACAGCTGCCTATGGAGTTTACAGAGCCCTGCTCTTAGTCAGTAAAACAGACAGCACTTGGTTTTAACGCTGTAGGGAGTGGAGAGTTTCTGTAGTACATGTGTATAAATGCCTATTCAGAGGTTAAAGATCTGTCGTGACCCACATCAGTAACATAAAGCTGCTGCTCATGCAGAACGTGCTTGGAACGTTAATTGCATTTTGCAAAAATGTGAGTAATGCCTGCAGATGTGTGCCTGTCAGCTCCTCTCTGACCCACAGCCTGGTGAAGCTTCTCTGGGGGAAGGCTTTCTCCACATGTTCTCTGCTTGGCCGGCATTCAGGAGCTAATTCTGCACAGGTTTCACCTGGGAAGAGGAAGGTTTGCTTTTTCTGTTTGTTTTGAAGTCCAGGGGCCCCTGTCTCTGAAAATTGGATGAGGAACCATGACTGGGAGGGATCGAACAGAACCTATCACCTCATACTGATCTTTGACCTAGCCTGAATTTTCTGGCCATACCCCAGGAGTCCTGAAGTTGGGCAAAAAGGAGATCATTATCCCAACAATCCCGTTCCATCCTCTGGCACATCACCCCTGTTAGGGTCTATAACAGAGGTGGTTCTATGCTGACACAGGGATGCCTGGGGCTTTGCCATCCTACGGCAGGCCCAGAAGCTCAAAGTCAGGTATATTTGTTAACTATAAAAGGGGGAAAAAGCATTGCTTCATTTTACCTGCCTTTATTGTTTGACAGTCCTCCTGGAGTAACTCTGAGACACCTCTGTAACATTTACTACCTGCCTCTCGGGTCCAGCAAAGCGCTTTATAAACCGGAAAGCCCTGTATAAATGTTAGCTGTGATGATAAGGGTCATTCTCTCTTCTGAACCACCCATGGTGGCTGGCGTACAGCACCCCCACACATACTGCCCAAAACGGGACTGCACTGCCCTTGGTTCCTAGGAGAGACCCTGGTTTGGAATAAAACCTGGATAACCCCCAGGGGAAGCCCTCCATCAGCTGCCGGCTCCCACAGCTAGGGGATGTGCTTGTTTGCAGTCTGGCTGAAGGGTGCTTTTCTGAGATGGCCTGGAGGGGAGGCAGAGGAGGAAGAGGGGAGTTCCTTGACGTAGGTTCAAACTGTGGGTGGACAGGCCGCACTTGGATCCACCAGCTGCTGTTAGCTGGGCCTTCTAGGCTGAGTGCCAGCGGCAATACAACTAGGAACCAACCAGCCTGAGGAAGAAGCAATAATCCGGTTAACCTCGGCCAGCTCAGACAAAAGCTGGAGGCTTTTCCCTTGGAATGATGTGAGGGGGATGGGGACAAGAGGACTGGAGATGGAGGATTGTCTGGGCCCAGGGTTCATTCAAAGTGAAGTTCTGCAAGTCAAGTATAATTTTTCCTCTAGGGAAGCCCCCTGGTAAACCAGGGAGTTCTTACCTTCTGAATTCTAACTAGTCTCCTGTGAGCAGCTATGAAATTTGATCTCAGAAACTGTGGCCTGGGGTTAAATCTCCCTTTTCTTTTTGTTCTTGAAATACGGTAGAAACCCATGGGAATCAAAGCCCCTATTACACCTCTGCATATATTCTGTAGTGGGGGAAAAAAAACACTGGTTTTAAAATCATAAGACCTGGATATAAATCCTGGCTCTGCCATTTATTGGCTGTGTGACCTTGAGCAAGTCACTTCACTCTAAGGCTCAATTCCCTCATCTGCAAAATGAGAGCGTTGGATTAGACAACCTCCCAAACCATTTCCAGTTCTAAGTCAGGTCACATCTCTAGAAACAAAAGAGCAGCATACAGAAAGGGTCTTGACTAAAAGGCAAGAATTACCTCTGTCTCTTGGCACAGCCTTATAAAGGGCCATCTCTGTCCTGAGTATCTGCTAAAATCATAAAATTTTTTGAGCTGCAAAGGACCTTAGAGATTTCTTTAGTTCTGGGGTTCTTAGCTGAAGGTTTGTGAACTTGTTTTAAAAAATATTCTGATTACTATATGTTGTTATAATGGGTTTGTTTTGTAATGTTATTTTGTTTTATACATTTAAAAACATTATTCTGTGAAGGGTCCATTATAGGCTTCATCACACTACCAAAGTCTTTTGTGTTAAGATTAGGCACAAAAAGGTTAAGGGCCTCTACTAGTCCAACCCCCTCATTCTATATATAAGGAAACTGAGATACCAGAGATCAAGGGACTCCCCCAAAGTTCCACAAATAGCAGTAACAGAGCCAGAATTCAAACTATGGTCATGGATTTATAGGAACCAAAGCTAGGAAGGGCCTTAGAAAGGATCTAATCTGGGGCAACTAGGTGGTGAAGTGAATAGAGCTCCGGCCCTGGAGTCAGAAAGACCTCAGTTCAAATCTGCCTTCAGACAATTAACACCAAAAACTAGTTGTGGGACCTTGGGAAAGTCACTTAACCCCAATTGCAAATGCAAAATCTAAATTTTCCTGGCTCCCCTTTGTTCACCATCATGGAAAGTAGGAAATCACTGGATTGTGACATAGGGGGAAGATTTCAAATCAGAGGATATGGTTCTGCCATTTTACTATCTGTTTGACCTTCCATAAGTAATTTAACCTCTGGGCATCATTTCCTTTTTTTTTTTTCTTTTCTTTTTTTTGCTTTTTAGAGGGAGGAAGGCAGGGCTCTCTCCCTATCCCCCCCATCTGCCCTCAGAATTCCTGTGAACAGAAAGAAATCTTGAACAGTTGGGGAATTAGAAGAACCTCTCACCCCACAAGAGTTAACTTAGGCTAATTTTCCAGATCAAATCCCTTTTTAATCTTTCTTAGTCATAAATCATTCTCTTCTATTCCCCCCTAATCACTTGCTTACTTTATTCTTCATTTTGTTTCTTTCAGGGTGAAGATACGCAGGGCAGATGACAGTCTTCTAAGTGTCTTCACAGGGGTTCTGCCCAGTGTCTGTGAGGTAAGTTACCCCCAAAAGTACTTAGCATTATTTTTCCTTTCTGTCCTATCATGTTTCAAATCTGTTTTTAATTTGCTGGTCCTTGGGTTTCTCCAGCTTGCATTGATTCTTGGTGTGTTTCTACCCAGTTTCAGGTTAGTCTAAGCCAGCTGAACCAATTTACATTTTTCTAAGATGGACCCCTTCCCCTTATCCTCTTCACTCCCCTCCTACATGTACATTTTTTAAAAAGAGTTTATACAATACCTTGAGGTCTATAAAAGTATTAATGTCAAGACCTTCTGGGGTTTGAATCATCTTATTCCATGAAATACTGTCAAACAAATACATTTTGCCAGCCCAGATCCAAAAGTGTGGGTGTGTTTAGGGAAGCTACCAGCATAGCCTTTATTTCCTACAGGCTCCAAAATCCTTGTTTTCCCAAATGTCAAAACTGTATGATTATAGTTAACAAAAGAGGAAACCAAAAATTTGAAACCCATGCTAATTCAGAAGTTAAGCATCAGATTTGGAACCAGGACATTTTTGCATTTGAGACAGCGTCTATAAACTTGCATACATGAATTGCATCCTTAGCTGAAGAGGTTAAGGCTGAATTTAGCCCAAGGCTGGTGTAAGGGAGGGCTGGTCCCTACCAGAGGGGAATTTCCCCCTAGCTTGTCTGGGAGCTTCCTTTTTTAACTAATTATTTTTGCTAATTAAGTGCTAAACTCCATTGTTTCTAAGACGCTGTCCTATCTGTACCCTATAAATTTAGCACCTTGGGGCAAAACTCTGGTTGTCCTGCCCTAGTAAAACTTGCTAATCCTAGATGAAGTTGTAAAGGTATCTCAAAGATCATCTAGTTCAGGCCCCTAATTTCACAAATAGATCCTAATAAATAAAGTAACTGCCCAAGGTCATACAAGCTGTCAAAACAGACCTGTTGGGTGGTGCAGTGGATAGGGCACCGGGCTTGGAATCAGGAAGACTCATCTTCATGAGTTTAAATGGGCCTCAGACACCAGCTGTGTGATCAAGTCACTTAACCCTGTTTGCCTCAGTTACCTCATCTGTAAAATGAGCTGGAGAAGGAAATGGCAAATCATTCCAGTATCTTTGCCAAGAAAATCCCAAAATGACATCATGAAGTGTGAGACATGACTGAAACAACTCAACAATAACAATTTCAAACTCAGGTCCTCTGCGAATCTAGTACTACTGCATCACACACACACACACACACACACACACACACACACAGTGCATTGTACTAGGAATAGCATTACATTTGGAGTCAGAGGTCTTGAATTCAAATCCCAGCTTTGCTATTCATTATTTTATAGGGTTGTGAAACTCAAATGAAATAATGTATATAATGTAGTACATAAACCTTAAATTGATATTTAAATATCATAGATTCACACTATCCCTATGATGCTGATAAGAACTACTACTACTATTTATGTGGCAATGGACAAATCACTCTACCTCTCCCCATTTCAGTTCCTCACTTAAAACATGAGAGACTTGGCCTGGAAGATCTCAGAGGTCCCTCCCAGCTTGAAAATTCTATGAACTCTTGGATTTAAGCTCCTCCAAAGATTTCTTATTTAAGATCAGAATTTTGAACTTGACCTATGAGTCAGGAAACACAAGTAGAAAAAAAAATGCTCCACTTTTTTTTTCATCCTCATAAATGCCTATCATGAGTTTCTCTGGGAACCAGCTTAGGCTTTGGAAAGCTCTCTGGGTTTGGGGACTGCTGGCTTCAGCAGAACAGAGCTCTTCTAATGAGCAGGCCTGGTTGTTATAAGCCACTGCCACACTGGAGTCTGAATTCTGACACTGGACAAGAATGGGAGCAGCCCATCTGGCACGGATGCCCTGTTGGGCAGCTACAGCCCAGACAGGCATCATTTTTAATCCAATAAAAGTGAAATATTGTTTTTTATAAAAAAGCCTGCTCCCCACCTATCCTGAATGGGAACATTGCTCTGGCTCAAGATCATCATGCTGCTACTAAAAGCAACTTAATCAACAGGTGTGGAACTGTGGGCCCTAAGGCTACAGGAGATTTTTGCATTAACCTCTCATAAAGCACCTACTCAAGGTTGAAAGCAATTCACCAGGATATGTGTGAGGCCCAGTGGGACAGCCAAGATCATTTGTTGCCTGGTTGGATGGAAAGCCAGACCTCCTATGAGAAAACCTCTTCTTACTGTTGGTGAGGATGGTTTTTATGACCAGACTTGTCAAGTGTTTTGTTTTTCTATTGTAAACTTGTAGTGTCAGGGACCTGTACAGTCACTCCCATGGGGTAAAGGGCAGCTGAGTGAATCATCAAAGAAAATCTGAGCAAGTAGATAGAGCTAGGAACTTGAGCTGGGATCAGGGTGTGTCAGTCACTTCAACTTTGTCACTGAGCTAAGAAGCATGTTTCAAATAAGATAGAGGAATTTAGAGGCAAACATGGGTTTTGGAGTCAATGGGCTTCTGTTCAAATTCCACCTCTGACACTATCTATGTGACTCAAGGCAAGTTTTCTCATCTGAAAACGAGAGGGTTGGACTAGATGTGGTCAAAATCTGTGATGCTGTGATTCTATGAAGTACAGTGAGGGCATGAGGTTTTAAAGAGAAAAAGATATAGATCTGGCCCAGGTGGTTGGAGGGAGCCAATGAATGTAGATAAGCTCAGGGAATTAGGCTTCCTACCATTGAGGCCACACAGCCAGCCTTGGGACTCCCCTCAAATAACTTAGAAACAATGGGGGAAGAAACCAAACTTTCCCTATGGATAGAACCAGTTTTAGCAAATAGGGTAGAGAATCCACTTCAGAAAAACCAAATAGGACAAAGAGAAACAAGTCAAAGGAGAGGCCATGGGAAAGACCCATTTCTGGTATTTAGGCCTAGCTATTAGTTGTGTGACCCTGGACAAGTCACTTAACTCTGCTTCTATTTCCTCATCTGTAAAATGAACTGGAGGAGGAAATGGCAGATCACACCAGTATCTTTGCCAAGAAAACCCCAAATCAGTGGTTCTCAACCTTCCCAATGCCACAACCCTTTAATACTTATATGTGGACGTATGTGCATGTGGGTAGACTCGCCTGGAGACGGATAGAGGAGAGGTGTCTTGGTTCCTAAGACCATTGGAAATACGTGTTTTCTGATGGTCTTAGGCAACCCCTGTGAAAAGGTCATTCGACCCCCAAAGGGGTCACGACCCACAGGTTGAGAACTGGTGCCCCAAATGGAGTCAAAAAGAATGAGACAGGACTGAAAAATGACTGAACATGGAACATGCTAGATCAGCTTCCTGGGGAATGAGCTCCTCTTCTTGACACCTGTCTAAATAAGTTCTTCCTTTGATGTCAGGACTTCCACCTTATAATTTCTCCCTCTTTTCCAGAAGACGGCAACCTCAACCATCCCTTCCCTTTCTAATCTTCAACTTCTCCTGATCTTTCTCATTTCCTACTGCCTTTGAACATGCTCATCCTTCTGTGCTTAAAAAAACTTTACTAGATCCTACCAGCTCTACAGGAAACCTTTGCTGACCCTCTTTAATTCTAGCCCTTTTCTTCTGTTGATAATTTTCTATTTATCCTCTGTGTAGTTATTCTTTCCACATCACAATTTTCCCCATCATGGTTTCAATATGTCATAAGAAATTAAATGGGAATTTGGGGGGAGTGTCGTGGAAGGTGCACAGAATATGTGAAAGTCAGCAGATGACACAGAGCCTCTAACCAAATACATAACCAAAATTTTACAGTAAGGTATTTTTAGACACTCCCTAAGGGAAAAAGAAAAAAAATTAGACTTCTCTGGTATGAAGACAGGGCCAAGCTATCTGATGTGGATTTTCCAGACTGGGGGGGACATGTCCTCATAGATAATCCCAGAGATGTGGAAGGGATAACTTGGGCTTGTTGGCATCTTGCCCCCCATCAGAGTGTCCACAGCACGCAGCACAGGGCCAGGGGCATTATAAGCATTCAATAAATGTTTATTGACTGACCCCCTCATACCATCCTAAATCCCTTTCATTTCTCATCCAAACTCCTTGAAAAAGCTGTCAACATTTGATGGCACTACTCTCTCTCCTCTCCCTCCTCAACCCTTTGCAATCTGGATTTCAACCTCATCATTCAATTTAGATTGTCCTCTCCAAAGTTACCAGTGACTTCTTCATTACCAAAGCTGGCGATTCTTGTTTTCTCAATTTTCATCCTTCTCCACCTGTACCCTGCCCTTGACACTCTCTCCTCCTGGATGCACTGTCCTCTCAGGGCTTTCATGATACCACTGTCTTTTGGTTCTCCTACCTGTCTGACTGCTCCTTCCCAGTCTCCTTTGATGACTCATCCTCCATATCTTTCCCCCTAATTGGGGTGTTCCTTAAGGCTCGGTCCTTAGCTCCCTAGTCTTCTATTGCTAGGCTCTGTCTTGGTGATCTCATTGACTCTCATGGGTTTAATTATTTTTATGCAGAAGATTTCCAGATCTGTATACCCAGCTCCTGCTTCTCCCCTGAGCTTCAATCCTGCAATCCCCAATGACTATTGGACTTTTCAAATCTGAAACTCAACATGTCAAAAAATGAACTCATTGTCTTTCCCCCCAAATCTACTCCTCTTTCAGCTTCCCCATTTCTGTCAAAGACCTTAGCATTCTTCCCGTCTCCCTGGTTCATAATCTTCATTATTCTTGACTACTCACTCTCGCTCACCCCACATATCCAATCAGTAGCTACTTTCACATCTCCCACATCTGACCCTTTCTTTCCATTCACACAGCTACCACCTTAGTTCCTGGCCTCATCACCTCTCACCTAGGTTATTTCAATAGCCTTCTAATTGGTTTCCCTGCTACCGTTCTATCTATCCCCCACCCAGCTACAAAGTGATTTTCCTTAAGTGCAGATCTGACCATGTCAGTCTCCTGCTCAGTAAACTCCAATGGTTTCATATTGTCCCTAGAATCATTCCTCTCTACTCTCCACTCAGCTACAGAACAAAATATAGAATTCCTTCCCCACCCTTTGCTGCTTCCTTTTTTGTGTTGTCTTCCTCAATTGGATTATAAGCTCCTTGAGGGTAGGATTTGTCTTCTTCTTGTTTCCCCTGTACTCAGCACAGTGCTAGGCATGTAGCAGGCACTTAATAACTGTTTATTGAATTTAATTGAATCAAATAAAATCTTCTTTTAAAACCCTTCACCTCCTGGCCCCAACCTACCTTTCTAGCCTCGGCTGTATATTACAACTCCTTCTATACTCTGTGGTCCAGCCAAACTGTACTTCTCTCTGTTCCTCACACACACTTCATTTCCAATCTCTGTGCCTTTGTATTGATCATTCACCAGGCCTGGGATGCATTCTCTCCTCACCTCCACCATTCAGAATCCTTCTCTTCCTTTAAAATGCAGCTAGAGTACAACCTCCTACATGAAGCCTTTCCTGATCCCCACAATTGCTAGTGTCCTTCCTTCCTAAATACCATGTGCTTTTTATTAAGTTACTATTACTAAGTTATTGTTATTATTTATACCATGACTTATTATTTGTTTGTATTCATTCTCTTTTCATTTATTTTATATATACTTATATAGTACTTGTCTCCTCTATTAGACTGTAAGTTACTTATAAATAGGGATTGTTTCATTTCCCTTGTACCTAGAACAGCACCTGGCACTTCCGTAGGCCCTTAATAAATACTTCTTGATTGTTTGATAGCCAAACCTTCCTGCTCAATGAACCCTAACTCAAGGCACTGAGCTACCTGAACTGAGTCTCTGAACCGAATTGACTCTTGGGGTCCAGACTTCTGCAACACTTGATCCAGAGGCATCTTTCATTTCTCCTTTCACTACTGCTGCTGTTTCTCAGTGCCTGGTTCCTTTTTCCCTCCATTCTAAGCCATTACATACCTCAGATCACAAGAGTGATTTTCTAAGATTTATTTAAATGGTAGAAGAAAATTCATAAATAATACACTGGGGTAAATTATGCATAAATGAAAGCATCCTCCAGATGCTCTTGTTTGCAGGTAAAATTGTGCTGGTTGCAGCAAACCCTGGAACATTGCAAAGTCTTCTAAATGAAGAACATAATCATCCAGACCAGTTTGGACTAATTCTCCAAACAGGAAAAAGTGGACGATGAATGTCCATTATCCAGACTATGATATATAAGTAGGTGGATAACCTCTCCAAATATGTCCATCAGTACATGCAATGCAACCCAAATATATGTTTGTATGTATGTATCTTAGATGTACAATGCAAATGCACAATGAGGTGAGTCCAATATTAAATAAGAGGAAGGTAAGATGGATTGTCTTTGGGAAATTGCAAAGTCCCTTAAATGACTCCAAACTTCTCCCTGAAACAAAGGCCTGTCCTCTTCAGTACTGACATTCTACCACACCAATGTTCTTGCATGGCTGCAAGTCACAGAACACTACAATCTCCAAGGAAGTCAAAGTAAGTACCACTCAAAGGGCAATGAAGAAGTGCATGGTGGGTGTGATGAGGCTGTAACAATGGAGTAAAGGATATCAAAGAAAATGTAAAAGTGCAAAAGATAGTCTGACTGGTCACATGCTAAATATGTTCTCCTAGAATCTTAATGATCTCAAGGGAAAGCAAGAAAGGTCTCCATCACATTGAGTGAAACTCCAGTGGTGAAATTATAAAAAGACATTGACAAGAGTTGCACAGGGTGGACAGGAATGCATGAGCTACTATCTACATCACTAGAGGGAACATCTGCTTTGATTAGATCCCAGATCTGTTTGAGCATTTGGGTATTAATGAAAACTACCTATTCACAGACCAGTTGGCACTTAAATTTCCTGAATTATTCCACCTAACTGCAATTCTCCAGGCCTAGCTTGACCCAACAGGAGACTTTCTTCCCATGGAGAATCTTTTTCCCTGTGACCTTCAGACAATGATAGCATCTTCTACCCAAGGACATTCCCAGCCCATTTGTCCTCTCATTCTTGTTAGATAAAGCTCATTCACTCATTCATTCTACATTTCCCTGGTCTCCCTCAGCTAACCAGAATACTTATTTATTGAATGGTGGAGTTTGAGTACTCTATCCATATTTCTATATAATTATTTAGTTAACTTATTCTAGTTTGCCCCACCCCCAAAATAGAGACATGGTTTTTATTGCCTCAAAAATTGAAAAAATTCAAACTGATCCCCAGAGCACCCCCAAAAATTTACAAAATGCAATTCTGTATAAGCCTTCCATGGACCAAGAGCTAGAGAGGCCTCCAGAAGAAGTGACTGTAAGTTCAGTTAAATATAACATTAAAAACTGGAGAGGGATCTTTTAAGACCAAATAGGAAATTACTTTTCTTACTCATGGGGGCAGGAGTCCAGGGGTGCTATGTGAGCCAAGTACTATGCAGACAAGGGTCACAGCTTCACATTGAGAGAGCAAAGGGGGAAGGTTTGGGGGAAAATTAAGAATCTTACCAGACCTAGAAGCATGCGAACCTGAATTCATATAAGAATTCTCATTCAAGCTAAGTCTAGCATTCAACTGAGATAGGTCAGGGAAATGTTGGAACAAATAGAAAGGGTCAAGCTGTAGGGGAATGACTGTGGTTTCCAAGTGGACTGATATTCAATGAAAAGGCATTTACTAAGTGCTTACTATGTGCCAAGTGCTATGCCAAGTGTTACGGATACAGATTTAAATAGGGGGATACAACACATATAGGAAAATGTTGCTAATGTGAGGTGCTTTGGTTTGGGAAGTCAGAAGGATGGTGAGTGAAGGCAGAGAGGAATTGATGGGCATGTCCTACTGTTCCAGAGCTGGAAATCTAAGGGGAGGGAAGGAGGTGAGTGGGTATGCATGGTTTCAGCACCCAGTGGTTCAGAAAGAACAATAGCAGTCAGGGTAGATGGTAATAAAATAGCCAGAGAAGAATGGTTAGAGAAAGGCAAAGAACTAAGGTGTGGAACGGAATGTCAAATCCAGATCTTGGGCACAGGGCAGGAAGATAGGGACCCTATTTATTGAGATCAGACTTATGGGAAGAAAAATAGGAACAACTGGATCCCAATGGATCCTTGTCCAGTTGCTAGAATCAGAGAACAAGGTCAGACAAGCCCAGAATAAAAAAGGTGACTTGATAGATAGTGAGCCACCTGTGTTATAGGCCTAATCAATCCATCTTCCCCATTATGACTAGTTCATCCTTTGTGCACTGGTCACATCAACAAGCTGAACTGGTGCTATAACATTTGTTGAGAGGTTGTTGTTTTGATTCTTCTTAATTCACTATTGTGTATGTGATTGTGTTCAGAGAGTGTGTGTGAAAGTGCATTAGAAATAAAATACTAAGCATCACTCCCATCTTGCTTTTAAAATGATACTTCTCATTTCATTATTTTTCACATTTATATAGAGACTATTCAGTAGCTATCACTGGAACTGTTCTTCTATATACATAGGGAGGAAATAACTGACATGGTGTCATTTTACAAGATATGCTAAACCTCCTGCCCCAAAATATCTCTCCCAACAGCCTATGATGGTATGCTTGCGATTTCACTATTAGAGAGTCATTCCATTAGGCTGAACATGGTCCTATATCTTTCTTTTCTCTTTATTGGATTCTTTCCTGGCAGTATGTGGAAATTATCCCAATCTGGACTTAGAGAAACTAGGTTCAGATCCTTATTCTGGTTACCTGTGTGACATTGAATAAAATAATTTTTACCTCCCTGGGCCTCAGTTTCCTCATTTGTAAAATGAGGAAGTTGGACCATATAACCTGAATCTCTTCCAGCTCTAAATCTATGATGCTATAATCTTGATGCAGGGGGAGAAAAGATGCATTGAAAAAATGGGATAAAGGGCACAGATATGGAAGATGGCAGGATACTGATAACAAGCTGCTTATGGAAAAAGTTGTACCTACAGATCACAGCTTCTTAAACAAACATCACTTGCCTAAAACTAAAGAAAAGAATTTAATTTGAAGAAGCAGCTTTATCTCTTTCTTTTCAGGCTCCATTCAAGGGTGAAGGGCTTGTTCACTCAGAGAAGACAACATGCAGTAATGGAGAAAGGTCTAAGGTCCACCTCCCCAGGCCATGTGACATAGGGAAATGGCATTGGGGCTTTGGTTTATTTCCTTGGTCATTTTCCAATTTAGGGGCAGAGAACAGAGTCTTGGATCCAGGATCTTAAGGTATGGGGACCTTGGAACCTGGGATTTTAGGTGGGTTGCTGCCACCAACTCAGTAGGGAAACCCTAAAAAGCCAAAATTCTAAGAAAGTTGGGAGATGGGGTGGGGAAACACAGGAAGGGAACTCTTTAGAATTGGACTTGGTGGGACAGATGCTGGGTAGGAGCTGAGCTAGGCTGTGAACTTAATTTTCCTCTCTTCTTCATATACTAAGGTAGTGTAGAGGGAGATTAAGCTCCATAGGGATTGGTGGGGGTAGAAGGAAGCAGAATCTGAAGCTAAAAGGAGAACAACAAAAAAGTCCAGAATAAAACAGATCTGTTGGTGTATCTGTGGTGATTGATCCATATTAACGTTGTTCCTGAAATCACTGCATTTTGAATTCAACCACTCAGTTGTAGCACCTGATGTGCTACTTGAGAAATAACATTGGAGATGGAGTTGTGAAAAGCAGTTGGACCATATAAATATATACCAAAGATATCTATACAACAGTTTATAAAGCATTTTATGTACTTTGTCTCATTTGATCTTCATAATAATTCTATAAGGAAATCTAGGATTTATGATGCTCAATCAGCTAATAAATAGTCATTTAGTGCCTCCAATGTGACAGGTTCTGTTCTAAGCACTGGGGACACAAAGAAAGGCAAAAACAGTCCCTTCTCTCAAAGAGCTCGTGGTCTGATGGTGAAGACAACATGCAAACAACTATATACAAACAAGCTAAATATAGGATAAAATGGGCAAAAAGCACTAAAATTAAGGAAAATTAGGAAAGGCTTCCTGTAGAAGGTGGGATTTTGGCTGGGACTTGAGGAAAGCCAAGAGGCTGAGATGAGGAGAGAGAGCATTCCAGCATGGGAGACAGCCAGTAAAAATGCCTGGAGTCAAGACTTGAATCTCTCATTCAAGGAACAAGGAAGCCAATGTCAATGGGTAGCAGATAGTAGCCCATTCATCCCTGCCTATCCTGTTCAACTCTTGTCTACGTCTTTTTATAAATTTACTACTGGAGGTTCACTCAGTGTAATGGAGGCTTTCCTTGCTTTCACTTAACATCATGAGGTTACTGGTAGAACATACTCAGTATGTGAACAGTCAGCCCATCTTTTTTACTCTTGCATTTTCTTTGATATCCTTTCTTTGATCTCCTTTACTCCAGTTCCAGAGTTCCAGCTTTCAAACTGTATTACCAAGTAGTAATCATCAAAACAATCTAGTAATGGCTAAGAAATAAAAGTGGTAGATCAGTGGAAGAGATTAGGTATAGTACAACACAGTAGGTAATGACCATATTAAGCTAGTGTTTGATAAATACAAAGATCTAAACTTTGGGGGCAAGAATTCATCATTTGACAAAAATTGCTAGGAAAGTGGAAAGCAGTTTGGGAGAGACGAGGCATAAACCAATATATCACACCATATGCCAAAAGAAGGTCAAAATTGGCAAATTATTTAAATATGAAATGTAAAATCCTAAGTAAATTGGGGGAGCATAGAAAATTTTACCTTTCAGATCTATGGATAAGGAAAGAGTTTATGACCAAACAAGAAATAGAGAGGATAACAGGAAGTAAAATAGATAATTCTAATTACACAAAATTAAAAAGTTTTTGCACAAACAAGAACAATGCAGCCAAAATTAGAAGGAAAGCAGGAAACTGAATGGAAATTTTTATAGCAAGTTTCTCTCATGAGTCCTCATTTCTCAGAAAAATCTAAGAAGACTTATATCAACTGATGCAGAGTGAGGTGAGCAGAACCAGGAGATCACTGTATACAATAACAGCAATAGTGTAACAGTGATCAGCTGTGAAAGACTTAGCTATTCTGATCAAGACAATGATACAAAGCAGTTTGAAAGGAGTCATAATGAAAAATACTGTCCATATCCAGACAGAGAACTGATGAACTCTTTTTTTGTTTTGTTTTGTTTTTTGCTTTTTTGGGGGGGGAAGGTAGGGCAATTGCACTTAAGTGACTAGATATCTATGATGCTATAATCTTGATGCGGGGGAGAAAAGATGCATTGAAAAAATGGGATAAAGGGCACAGATATGGAAGATGGCAGGATGCTGATAACAAGCTGCTAGTCACATGGCTAGTTTTTTGTGTTAAGTGTCCAAGGCTGGATTTGAACTCAGGCCCTCCTGACTCCAGGGCTGGTGCTGGTGGTTGTGCCACCTACCCACCTGTAATGAACTCATGAGTGTAGACTGAAGCATACTTTATTTACTTCCTTTATGTTTCATGCTTTTTATTGGGTTTTTGTTGTTGTTGTTGTTTTTGGAGTGTGGTTAATACGAAAATGTTTTTTATGACTTCACATGTATAACTGGTATCAGATTGCTTGCCCTCTGAATGGGTGATGGAGGCGCAGGAGGCAGGGAGAGAATTTGGAACTCAAATTTTTAAAAAGCGAATGTTAAAAATAATTAATGAAAAATGAAGAAAAAAAATGCACTGGCCTTTCAGAGAGAAAGTTGAGGCATTAAAAGTATTATGCAACATCCCAAATGTAAACCAGTCCATTCTGCTATTCAATTTTGAGTCCTCCTTCATATTTTGCAAATAAATGTATACTCTAAACTGATCTTGCCCTCCGCTGTCAAGTCTTGCCATTTGGCAAAGAGATCATATGTTTGTTGGTTGGCTAAGGTGGTTTCTGGGCTTATTTGGCTTTCTTGCTATGGCAACTGATTTATATCAAACTTCTCTTGGAAATGCTGATAATCAGAGTCCACTGAATCCATTTCCTATTTAATCAGAGTCAACAGGTTTTTGCAATTAGGTCAAGTTGAATCTTGGTTCTGGAGAACAATCAGTCAGCTAATAAACATTTATTAAGCACCTATTATTTGCCAGACACCATTCTAAGAACTGATGATACAAAGAAAGGCAAAAGACAGTTCCTGTTCTCAAGAAGCTCATAGTCTAATGGGGGAGACAACATGCAAATAACTATGTACAAACAGGCTAGGCAGGAATAGTTAGAGATAATTCACAGAGGGAAGGCAGTAGCATAAAAGGGATTGGGAAAGACTTCTTGTAGAAAGGAGGATTTTAGTGGGGATTTGAAGAAAGCCAGGAAAGAAGGAGAAGGAGAAAGAGCATTCTAAGTATAGGAGGCAGTCAGTGAAAATACCCAGAGCTGGGAGATGGAGTTTTTGTTTGAGGAACAAGGTGATCAGAACATACTCCTCTCCTATCAACAGAGAAGTCAAAGATTACAGATATGAAATGTTGCTCACTCTGTAAGAAACAATTGTTTCAAAGGAAGGTGCAGGGGAGAGGGAATATCAAGAAATTAATGTGTTATAATAAACACAAGACTGCAATAAAACTTTAAAAAAAGTACTCTCCCATTTGAAAATTCTGGCTCTTACCCTTGTTTCATCTATTAAACTTCATTTTAAGAGGTCAAAGGCATCATATCTTTATTAGGAAACAAGCTTGCATATATCCCATTTAATAGTAACTAACTGTGCCTAACAACAATGCTGAACTACTTTTTTATTTTAAAAAAAATACTGAAAGTGCAAAAATAATTATAAATAGGTAGGTCACATTGGAGTAGTTCTAATTGCATACAGGATCTATTGCTGATCTCTATCCTTTGTTCTAATTTGATATTGATTTTGATCTTTGTTTTAAACAGTACACGATCTGACTGCACACAGATAGGATTCTGAAATGACTCCCACATTAGTAACCAGTTGTTTCCTGTCTGTTAAGATATGATCAATTTCATTTTTTTTTTTTTTTGGTGATGTCATTAGATGTTTACCACATCCAGGGCCTTGTAATTTGCTTCTTGAAGAAAATATTGATGATTTGAAGCATGAAACTTCTGAGTAATCTATAGTCTTTAACCTCTTTCAATTTTTGCTTCCAAATCACATTTTCCAAGATGTCTTTTGCTATCCTCCCTGTTTCCATTTTTGCAGTGAAATCACAGAAGTACAGATTAACATTAAAAAATCTTGTTAGGTTTTTCATAGAATTTCCCTACTTCGTCTTCTGTACCAGATGGATGTATTAGTTGCAGTTTTCATGTTCTTCTTTATACTTAAGTTCATTAAGAATACTGCATGGTAAAATGATCAAAGATCCCATGAAATTATCTTGGTATCTCCGGGTTCCTTATGAAATCAACTCTTCTGCCCACTTATTTGTGCCTCTGAGGAGAATTTATGAGCCAGCTTTCCATCCAGCAGCAATTTGTCCTCTAACTTCAGTTAGATCAAGAATGTCAATATAGATGTGGTTCAATTACTATAGTAATGCATCAAGTCACTGATGTTGGACAAAGATCATATGTTAAGAATACCAATAATGAAATAAATGTTTGTAACTGTCATAAAAACTTTGAGTTTTTTAATCCTTTGTCCTCTTTTCTACCATTCTGCTATCATTAACCACAAAAATAGAAGAGAGTCATTTTGTATTTTTATCTCTTTCACTGGTTGACATTTGTCAAAGAATTCAAAATATCATCTTCAAGGATCCAGGGTCATATCCATACCATGACTGGGTATCACAGTAGGACTTATTCCAGAGAAATTATTTATAGGTGTTATAAAATATTGAATGTTAGCAAATTCATTAACTGTGCCTTTGTGTATCCTTCTGTTCCCAGGGTTAATTATTTATGTAATCAAGGTCTTCTGTTTTGAGCAAAGACACATGAAAATATTTGATGAGCTTGGTTCCCTCATGTGAAGTTATAAAAACTATGGAATACAAATAGCTTTCAAAACATAACAAACTTATATAACTAGCTTAGGAAAGAGATGTAAAGAAAAACACAATTTCTGACTTTAGGTCACCATTCTTTCTTGTCATGAGTATTAGAATTCTCTATCCAGGACATAGTTAAAGGAAGCAGAAAGGTATAGGAGGAAGAAATGTTAAACTTGGAGTCTTAAGACTAAATCTTTGTTTTGCCATTTATTACCTCTTTGACTTTGGTCAAGTCACCTTAACTCAGAGTTAATCCCTGAGCCTCACTTCTCTAATTTGCAAAATTAGTGGCAGTGGCCTAGGTGATCCTCAAGTTTCCTTCTCTCCCCAGAGCTTTGATCCTGTGTATATGTAATTGGAAAAATCAGAGGGCCCTACCTCCTATCTGCTGCACTGGAACCCTCAAAGGCCACCCCATGAAGTATGAATGGGAATGGGTTTTCACTCTGGGTTACTTAGGTGGTACATGTATTCTGGCCTCTTGGGACAAATATGACCCAGAGGTTCCTAGCAATGGGGGGTGGGGTGGGAGAAGGGGGTACTGTGCCAAAGACGACTGGCAATTAGGAAGAGCTGCTCATTCAGTAGCCCTTAAAAGGAAAAGAAATAGCTTTTGCTTCTCCTCTCTCTTTCTCTTTCCTTCTTTCAAGAGTGCCAAAATTCTTCCAGCTCTTCTTCATGCTTCCAATACAGGGAGGATCTCTCCTCTCCAGTATCAGCTCAAGCTGGCAATGAATACATGGGTTTACCTAAAACTGAATCTCAAGTCCCTAGCTGTCATTGACAAGTCTAGGTGCTGGCTACAGGACTTATTTCTTGCTGTTTCATTCTTTGTTGGATAAGATGACTACCAACAAAGACAGCATTTACATAGAATTTAAGGTTTCCAAAGTGGTGAAAGTGAAATGCCTATTCAACAGTAACACAGGTTTCCCAGGAGTCTTTACCTCTCAGGGCAGTATGATAGAGGTGATGACTTCTATGACCTTCTGAGTATCTCCTATGTTTTCTACATCTGTTCATGGGCTCCTGTGAGGCCTCCTGCATTTGATCCATTCATCTCTAACACCTGTTTTCCCATATTTCTCTTTCCTTTTGTGTCCAAACTCCTTGAAAGCCTATCTACAATAGGTGCCTCCACTTCCTTTCCTCTAGCTTCTTCTTAACTCTCTACAATTGGACTTCTAAACTCATTATCATCACTTCTAACCTTAACATCTAACCACATCCAACTGAAACAGTTCTCTCTAAAGTTCCTAATGATGTCTTAAATTGCCAAATCTAATAGCCTTTTCTCAATCCTCATCATCCTTGACCTCTCTGCAGCCTCTGACAGTGTTGATCACCCTCCTCTCCTTGATATTCTCTTCTCTCTAGGTTTTTTGTGACACTCCTCTTTCCTGGCTTTCCTACTACCTATCTGATCACTCCATCTGAGTCCCCTTTGCTATATTTTCACCCAGTTCATGCCCCCTAACCCTTGATGTCTCACATGGCTCTGTCCTGGATCCTCTTCTCTTTTCTCTCTTTACTACTTCAGTTGGTGATCTCATCTGCACTCATGGATTCAATTATCATCACTATGATAATGATTCTCAAATCTATTTTTCTAACCTCTCTGCTGATCTTGTCTCTTATCTTTAACTATCTATTGGACATCTCAAATTGCATATCCTGTAGACATCTTAAACTCAACATGTCCCAGATTCAATTCATAATCTGCCCCCTCCATATGCTCACCACTTCTAAATTTCCCTGTTACTGTTCAGAGGTATCACCATCTTCCCAACTACCCAAACTTGAAATTTAGATGTCACCCTCAACTTCTCATTCTCTCTCACACCCTCACCCATCATATCCAATCTGTTGCTAAGGCCTGTCAATTTTACCTTCACATTTCTCCTCTATGTCCTCTTCTCTCCTCTGATACTGCAAACACCCTGGTACAGGCCTTATCACATCACACTTGGACCAAAATCTGCAAGTTGATCTATCTGCCACAAGTCTCACTCCACTCCAATCTATTCTCTAGTTTGTCAAATGATCTTCCTAAACTGTAGGTCCAGCGATGTCACCCCCTACTTAGTAAACTCCAGTGTTTTTATAGGAAATCCACTGTTTAGTATTTAAATCCCTTTAAAATCTGCTTCAATGCAACCCCCTACCTCACCTGTCCAGTATTCTTACATTTCATTCACCCCCATATATTCTGCAATCCAGTGACACTGGTTTCCTTGCTATTTCTCAAACAAGTTACTCTATCTCCCAACTCTAGATATTTCCACTGGCTGTTCCCCAAGCCTGGAATTCTTTCCTTCCTCATGTCTGTCTTCTCTGGCTTGCTTCAAGTCCCAATTAAAGTCTCACCTTCCACAAGAAGCCTTTCCCCATTCCCATTCCAGTGCTTTTCCTCTGTTGATTATTTCATATTTATCCTGCATAAAAAGCTTGTTTGCATATTGTCTCCCCCATTAGACTGAGCTCCTTGAGAGTATCTTTTACCTTTGTTTGAATCCCCAAGACTTAGCACAGTGTCTGATACACAGTAAGTACTTAATGAATGTTTATTGGCTGGCTGAACAGCCTTACCATGAGTTACTGTTTTATGTTTTAAGTATTTCTTAATGCAAGATTTTGAGTCTTATGTACAGCAAAAAGTGTGGGCCCCATGTGTTTAGTGAGGTTCCACTTGTGGCAAGCAGTGTCCTTATGTGACTTGAAGGGAGGCAGAAAAGACATCTCTAGGCCCTTATCCCACTAACCTTCTCCAAGGGAGACTTTCATTCTTCCCAGGATGGGAGGCAGGAGTCCAGGGTCAGGGGTCACCACTCTGCTCTCACCAAAAGGAGAGGGAACCAGAAGTATATCTATCTGCTCCCTTAAATATTGTTTGTCTAGGGGATATGATCAAGTTCCATCTAACTTCTGATCACTTTCACTTTGGGGGGAGGGGACAGCCCAAGTTCTATATTCAAAGCTTAAGCCCCTTCCCAGCAAATACCAGTTCCACAATGAACACACATAATAAATAGCAAAGAAGTCCATTTAACCAAATCATAGCAAAACAGAAATCAGAAAAAGTATACATAGAAGAATATATACCAGACAACACAAAGTGAAGGAGCTCTCTCATTGGGAATCAGTTAAGTCAATTCAACCAAGATAAAAAGATCTCACCCAAGGGGAAACTCCCCCAAAGTCTCTAGAGTAGCAAGCTGGATATAGGGATGTGATGGACACTGCCAGCTCTTCTCACGCTTTCCCAGAATCTTTTCCTAGACCAACCTGAAATGAGATTGGCTTCTTCCATTTTTCTCTCTTGAAGCTGGAAGCCAGGATACTAGAAGAAGATTTGAAGTGTAACCCAGTCTGAGAGAGAACTGACCCTGAAAAGTACCCAAGAGGCACTGGAGGTCTCAAACAGAACTTTCACTTAAGGTGTCCTGAAAGAGGGTCTGGTGAAGGCTAGAGGCCTCTCACCAACTCTGCCCCACCCTTTCATGTAGGGCAGAGCCTTCATCTCTACCAGTAAGGAGAGAGTTCCATACCAATGGGATTTGGGATAGGGGCTACATGTTTCAAGCATTCTTTTTGCGGTGGAGGAAATAAATAGCTGCCCCTGTACCTGATCTATTTTGCACACTGAATATCTTTCTAGAAGGAAGCCCTTTAATCCTTTTTGGGGAAACTCTAGACAGGAGCAAAGTCTAAGTTTTGTTTAAAGAAGTTTTCCTAAAATAACTCCAGCCTTTGGGTACAATGAACCAGAAAGTGAAAGAAAGCCTGCTCCCTTGGCTTTGGGATCAGTTAGGATCCCCCCAGGACATAAACCTAGTCAGCAGGAGCTCAGACACAAGGGCCCTTGGTGGGAGGAAGGGACTCCTTGACTTCAGGCAACATATATGATCATGAAACATGTTTGGCTTACTGACCTTGAAATGTATTTTTATAGTTTGTAGTACCACTTTAAATTAGGTAACAATTCCTATAACCTCACGACATTATCTTCTCTATCATCTTTGATTTCTTATTTTAAGATCTAAGTTCACAGGATGATACATTTAAAAACAGAAGATACTACAGTGGTCTAGCTTTGGTTCCCAAAGTGGGTGATACCACCCCCTGGGGAGTGCTGAAACAATGGGGGGGTGGTACTAGCCTATGGTGCAATTGGGGGGTTTTGAATAAAAATAAGAGGGCAGTGGAAGTAGAAGGAAAGAGATGGGAAGAAAATTTTGAAAAGTCATTCATACATGTTCCATCTGTCGTATAAAAGAGTTAAAGTCATAGCGATTACATTATTTTCCAAATAAACAAACAAAATGCAAGTTATAACTGATCAGTGGTCAAGTCCCCTGACAGGTCTTAACAAGCAAGTGTTGGTAGACAAGTGTGTCACACATTGTCAGGAAATCCAGGCTGCATTGACAGGAATATGTGTGTGTGATGACTTGTTTACAATACAATACTATACAGTTACATGATGCAATATTATGTCATCAAAATTTCAATGTAGGAAAACTACCAAAAATGTACAATAAATTGTTAAATTTCAGATGTGTCATTTTTTAAAAAAATATATTTTATATTTTTTAAATGATGCAAGTTTTAAAAAATGTTAAAGGGTTAAAGAAAGTAGATTTTGTGGATAATTTTGATTATATTAAATTGAAAAGCTTCTGTACAAACAAAGCCAATGTTACCAAGATTAAAAGGGAAGTAGAAAATTGGGAAAGAATTTTTACAACCAGTGTCTCTGATAAAGGCCTCATTTCTAAAATATACAAAGAATCGAGTCAAATTTATAAGAATACAAGCCACTCCCCAATTGATAAATGGTCAAAGGATATGAACAGGTAGTTTTCAGAAGATGAAATTAAAGATATCTATAAGCATATGAAAAAATGTTCCAAATCATTAGTGATTAGAGAAATGCAAATCAAAACAACTCTGAGGTACCATGTCTCACCAGCCAGACTCACTAAGATGACAAAACAGCAAAATGATAAATGCTGGAGAGGAT
>CM053586.1:108020170-108061949 GCA_028646515.1 Pseudochirops corinnae
TCCTATGCCTTCTGTATGCATGTCTTATGTATGTATACATATATATATATATATATATACACATACACATACACGCACACACATATATATTCCCTTCAGCTATCCTCATACTGAGAAAAGTCTTATGAGTTACAATTATCATTTTTCCATGTAGGAATGTAAATAGTTCAACTTTAATAAGTTCCTTGTGATTTCTTTTTCCTATTTATTGTCTCATGCTTCTCTTGCTTCTTGTATTTAAGAGTCAAATTTTCTGTTCAGCTCAGGTTTTTCATCAAGAATGTTTGAAAGTCCTCTATTTCATTGAATGAACACATTTTTCCCTGTTGCATTATACTCAGTTTTGCTGGGTAGGCAATTCTTGGTTTTAGTCCTAGCTCCTTTGATCTCCAGAATATCATAGTCCAAGCCCTTTGATCCCTTAATGTAGAAGCTGCTAGGTCTTGTGTTATCCTGATTGTGTTTCCACAAAACTGAAATTGTTTCTTCCTGATTGCCTGCAGTATTTTCTCCTTGACCTGGGAACTCTGGAATTTGGCTATAATATTCCTAGGAGTTTTCTTTTTGGGATCTTTTTAAAGAGGTGATTTCAATTTTTATTTTGCCCTCTGGTTCTAGAATATCAGGGCAATTTTGCTTGATACTTTCTTGAAAGATGGCATCTAGGCTCTTTTTTTTGATCATGGCTTTCAGGTAGTTCAATAATTTTTAAATGATCTCTCCTGGATCTATTTTCCAGGTCAGTGGTTTTTCCAATGAGACATTTTACATTGTCTTCTATTTTTTCATTTCTTTGGATCTGTTTTATATAGTATCTTAAGTTGTCTTAAAGTCATTAGCTTCCAATTGCTCCAATATAATTTTTAAGGAGTTATTCTCTTCAGTGTGTTTTTGAAATTCCTTTTCCATCTGGAAAATTTGGCTTTTTAAAGCATTCTTCTCCTCATTGGTTTTTTAGGCCTCTTTTGCCATTTGACTTAGTCTATTTTTTAAGGTGTTATCTTTGTCAGTCAGGTTGCTGACTCACTTTTTTTTATTTTCTTGCATCATTCTCATTTCTCTTCCCAATTTTTCCTCCACTTCTACTTGGTTTTCAAAATCCTTCTTAAGTTCCTCCATGACCTGTAACCAATTCATATTTTTCTTGGGAGCTTTTGATGCAGGAGTTCTGACTTTGTTGTCTTCCTCCCACTCCATGCTTTGATCCTTTTTGTCCCCAAAAAAGGATTCTATGGTAGGATTGCGTTTCTTCTGCTTGCTCATGTTGCCAGTCAATTACTTGACTTTTGAACTCCCTCTGAATGATCACTTGGTCCTCCCACTATCCACAGGCCAGGAGCTCCTGAGGCAGCCACACATCAAAGCTGCCGTGCCTTGGCTGCTTCTCATCCTGGGGGTAGGGCCCAGACTGTGTTCTTCCATCTACCCCTGTTCCAAAAGAGTTCCACACTGACCTTTTTACTTTGTCTTTGGCATTTATGGGTTGAGAAGTCTGGAAACCATCATAGCTGCTGGTGCTTTACTCTCCTGAAGTCTGCTCCTGCCACTGCTGGTTGGGGCTGCCCTGGGGCCAAAACTGTGCAGCTCACACGGGGCTGGCCACAGCTCCCAGCTCAGTGTGACAGACCCTTCCTGCCAGCCTGCTGGGCTTCCTTCAGTGGGAGATTTGTTTCTCTCTGTAACTTCATGGGTTCTGTAGCTCAAAAATTTATTTAGAGACATTTTTTACATGTATGGGAGGAGGTAGAAGCCAGAGCGAAGAGGAAGTCCTTATTCTACTCTTCCATCTTGGCTCCACCCCCCAAGACCAACTCTCTTAATGCCTTTGTTATCCTAGGCAATTCATAAAGCTTCCTTGGGCCCCAGTTTCTTTATCTGTAAAATGAGAGGGTTAGAGCAGATGGCCTCCAAGTTTCCCTCTAATTCTATCTTTGATCTTGTGATCCATTTTTAGATAGAGAGACTGATAGATAGATAGATAGATAGATCAGTACAAAATACATAAATGTTTTATATAAACATCAAACAGATTATAGCAGTGAGGTGTAGAAATGGAGGTAGAGGAATAGGGAAATGTTGGCAACTGGCAGGATCAGAAAAAGCCTAATATAGAATGCGGCCTTTTAGCTAAGTCTTGAAATAAGCCAAGGATTCTGAGAGGCAGAGGTAAGGAAAGAGAGCATTCCAGTTTACTGGTCCTTGAAATATTTAAGTAAGAAATTCTATTGAGGTTGGTATTTTTCTGTTTGTACTTTTTTTTGTGGGGAAAAAAAGGAGTCTGTAAATAGACTTTTGTCTGCCACAGTAATGTTGGGAGGGGGTAAGCCAGGCCACCTAATCCTTTTATAAAGGAGGAAAAAAATCTACTCAAGTTCCCCAGCACATAGACATTAACACCTAAAAGCAGACTTTGGAAGAGAAGTAGAGGAAGGATAGGGGAAAATGCTCTTGTAATATCCATATTTTAAATGCTTGTTTCCTGCCAATCTCCTATCCATTCCCAGAGAAGCGAAAGTGGCCCACCATGCCTGAGCCTGTGTCAGCTGCCAGCTGTTACTTCCCTGGAAACAGGGTCAGGAGGCTGCTGGTAGCTAATAGCCAGCCAGAAGCTGCGAATGGGATCTTTCCCTTGTGGCTTTCAGCTGTTGGCTGATTGTCAGCAGAGAGCTACAAGTTCTGATTTGATAAAAGCCAGCTACAGATTTATGAACCCTTTCCCCCCCCTTATTTTTGCTCCTAATTTTTTTTCTTTTTCTCCAAATTGGAGCCTCCCTGCGAGCCTTTGTCTTTGTTCTGAAAATGTCAGTACCACCAAAGGACAGTTCTTTTTAGACAGAAACATGAGCATCCTGGCATAGGGAGGGCAAATAGGGAGGAGAAAAGCTATGTGGGACTTACAGTATATATTTTTTTTTCAGATGTGTAATCTACTGTGAGATTATAGCTCTGTCTGTTGAGGCCCTGAATGAAAGGTGGATGCATATTCCTTTGGCCTCCTTCATGGCTGGGGAGGGGTTGCCCAACAGGATTGTCACAATTCTCTCCCAAAGCACCTGGACTTAAATGAGTCACTAGCAAGATGTGCCAGGCAAGAAATCCAAAACCTTAAACCTCCTTAGGCTCCATGCTTAGCATCTGCTCCAATAGGCCAGAAACCAAGAATTACCTTCTCAGCAGCAGCATTTGTCAAAACATGCCACTGTATAAAACACAGAGCTCTGAGAGTTCAGGGGCGCTAAGGTGGGGGGTGGGGAAGGACCTGGGAATGGCACCATTTAAATTCAGATGCTCTGGAGTTGTCATGCGGTAATGCATCACCAGTAAAAAACAAACCCCCAGCAGATCCTAGCTAAGAAGAGTGAACAATAAATTTCAACCAGTTAAATTAATTGCTTGCTGCTTGTTGTGAATATTAATCCCTGGTAGGGAACAGACAGTCTTTGGCCCTACCAGGAAACAGGTGGGTGTTAAAAGAAGCATAAACGGGAGGGAAGAGGGGTTCACCCTTACCTATGAATGGGGTGGGGAGGGGGCCTTCAATGGGAGGCTCTGGGTTGATGCAAAGCACCTAAGTACATAAAACATGATGAACTCATCTATCTTGCTGTGCCAGATGAGACCCAGGGTCTGCCCTTTTCCACAAACAGATTAGTCCCTAAAATAAATGGATCATCTTCCAAATCCAGCTTTCCTAGGGAAACACCAACTGACCAAACAGGAATGGCATAAGAACAGGTAGATGCATACACGGTATGATTTAGGAGGTACTGGTTGCCCCCCAAGAACATTAGATCTCAACTTAGAGAATCTGGGTTTAAACCTCAGCTTTGTCCTTTGCTACCCTTGTGACTTTGGGAGAAAATGTTTCACTTTTCTGAACCTCAGTTCCCTCAAATATAAGATGAGATAATTAGATTCTATGGCTTGTCCAGTTCTAAATCTTTTATTTTGTGATCTTTCTGACTGTCCTGCTTGGGTCTGCCCCTTTCATATTCCCTCCCTAACTGAGAACTCCCACCATTGGAGTCACTGTCGTGCCTTGGATTAAATGGCAGAGGAGGGGATGTTAGTTCCACATCATTGGCCCATGAGTGACCTAGGTGGGGGAGAGGCCTGGAGATTTGCTCTATCATAGTGTCAAACATACAGTAAGCCAGACCACAAAATTACCTCCTTAGTGTGGCAGCCTGAACTCTATTAAAATATAATTGGGAAATATTTAACAAAATAAATAAAAATAAATAGAACATGGATAATTTTGATAGGTTTTCTGAGTCAATAAGCAGCCTGCAGGGATCATTATGGACATTTGAGTGCCCCACCCCCCCTTTCTATTTGAGTTTGGCAACCATTGCTCCATCTAGCCTTCTCTTCCCAGTGCCTAGCAACATGGCATGGACTGGCTTATCAAACTGCTCTACTGTCCCCATGGAAGTCAGTAAGCATCTGATCTTAACAGGATTTGTAACAATAATCAATCACAATAATATAATAATTGCTAGCATTTATATAGAACTTCAAAGTTCACAAAGAGCTTTATATGTATAACATACATATAAACATATGCATATACATATATGCACATATATTCTGTGCCCGTGTGTCTCTATATATGTATGTGTATAAAATTTGATCTTCACAGAAACTCTGTGTAGTAGGAGCTATGATGAGACCCATTTTACAGATGAGGAAACTGAGGTTAAATGATTTACCCATGATCACACAGTTAGTAAGTATCTGAAGCAGGATTTGGATTCAGGTCTTCCTAAATCCAATATGTCATAAAAACATACAAGATACAAATAGAATAGCTTTAGCAGTAAGGGATTCCATCAGCAAAGGTCTTCAGATGGAGGCTGCAAGGCCACTTGTTAGCAACGTTGTAGAGAAGCTCATACTTTAAGTATGATCCCTGGCAGCCTACGTGGTTCCTGAGGACTCTTCCAGAAATAAGATTCTATGATGCTCAGTTTCAAGAAGGAAAAATAGAATTGCTAAAGGCAAATTCTAGAAGGCCATGACCCAGAGGAAGAGAAGGGGAAAAAGGTATTCATTATGTGCCTCCTGTGCACCAGGCACTGTACTAAGTGCTTCACTAAGATCATTATTTGATCATCACAATAACTCTGGGAGGTAGATGCTAGCATTATCTCCATTGTACGGTGGAGGAAGCTGAGGCAGACAGTTTAAGTGACTTGCAAAGGGTCACACAGTTAATAGGATGTCTGAAGCCAAATTTGAACTCAGGTCTTCCTGACTTCAGGCCCAAGAAGCAACTAGGGCTGTCTATAGAGGGTACAAGGGTTAAAGATCAACTTTCCCCAAGAGAGAAATTGTAGAGCTCTAGGACCAGTGTTCTATCCACTGCAACATTGAGCTGTACATCTTTCCCTCCCCTTCCATGCCCTGTCCCAGGGTACTAGGGAAACAGGGCAGCCGAGATTGCATAGTAAATAAGAGCGCCGACCCTGGAGTCATGAGGACCTGAGTTTAAATCTGGTCTTAGACACTTGTTAGCTGTGTGACCCTGGGCAAGTCACTTAACCCTGACTGCCCCCCAAAATGCTAAGGAAACAAAAATATTTTAATTTTTTTGTCATTTTAGACAATAGCCCTTGCCTTCAAAAGGCTCACATTCTACTGGAGTGCTAAGACAAGATGTAGGGTATGACGGAAGCAAAGAGATTCAAAAAAGGAACTCAGAAAATCTGAGGAGGGAGAGCTCACTTTCATTTGAGAATATAAGAGAAGGTTTCATAAGAGGTGACACCTGACCTGCATCTCGAAGGAAGAGAAAGAAAACAAGAAATGAGATGTTCGAGATTTGTCCCCTGGCCTGTGCTAACACATGGAAGAAAAATACAAAATGTAGAGTTGGAGGAATAACTTTCAGAGAAGGAGTGATATAAAAGAAATAAAGCTGGAAAGGTAAGTAAAAGCCAGAATTCAGGAGGCCTAAAATGGCAGAATTAGAGTTTATATTTTACCCTAGAGGTAGCCACTGAAAAAATGTAGAGTAAGAGAGTGACATGCTCAGTTCTGTTCATTAAGATGATTATTTTAACGTTTAATATGATTGTATATGTATAGCCTATATCAGATCCTGTCTTAAGGGGAAGGGGGGGAGGGAAATTTAGAACTCAAAATCTTATAAAAGTGAATATTGAAAACTAAAAATGAATACATTAATTTTTTTTTAAAAAGACGATTACTTTAGTGGTTGTATAAAGCACAGATCTGATCAAGGCTCTATTCTCCCCAATAAGCTACTGTGTCTCCCATTGTTCCTTAGATCAAATGTAAGTTTAGCTTTTAAATTCCTTTACACCATGGCCCCACATTACTTTTACAGCCTCACTATATCTCACTTGCCTTCCTGAATTCTATGATCCACCAATTAGGCCATCTCTGTACCCTGACTGTCTTTCTTGTCTGGATTGCTCTCCTCATCTCCTCCTTGTTTCCCTTGTTTCAAGTGACACCTTCTACTGGAAGCCTTTCCTAAGTCCCCAGTTGCTGGTGCCCTCCTTCATCACCAAAAATTGGTATTTATTTTGTAAATACTGATTTATATTGCATGTTGTCTTCCCCAGTAGAATGCAAGCTCCTTGGAGACAGGAATTCTTCTATCTGTCTTTGTATCCTCAGTACTGATCACAGTGCCTGATACATAGTAGGCACTTCATAAATAAATGCTTGTTGATTGACTGGAGGAGGAACAGAATGCAGACAATGACTGTGTGTGTGTGTGTGTGTTAGTGAAGAGGAGGGGACAGATGCAAGAAATGTGGAGAAGAAACCGGATACTTTATAAGACTTAGCAACTGGTTTAATGGGGATAAGGGAAAGGGTGGAAGTAGGGATGGTGGAGGATGGTAGTGCCATTAAGAAAAAAATAAGAAAGTTGGAAGAAGGACAAGTTTATCAGAGAAAGATGTCACATTCATATAGGACTTGTTGAATTTGGGGTGCTGCCAAGTTAGTCATGTAGAGATGTACAACAGGCAGTTAACAATGTAGGACTGGAGTTCAGAAACAAGATTAAATGCTTTTAGAGACAAATTAAACGGCTACCCAACTCCTCTCGACACATTTTTCCGGGAATCACAGTTAGCCCTCACTTAGCTAATGGGTATATTGGCCTTATAAGATTAAGGGAAACCCAGGCAACCAGGTAGGGCAATGGATAGAACACTAGCCCTGGAGTCAGGAGGACCTGAATTCAAATTTGACCTCAGACACTTACTAGCTGTGTACCTGGACAAGTCACTTGAACTCAACTGCCTCAAAAAAAAAAAAAAAAAGGGGAATACAAGATTTCAGAGCTTCTAGGAAAGTGATGTTCATTCCTAAGAAATCAACCAACTTAATTCTTCCTCCCTAAAATGCATAGCGTTCCATTTGTAACTAGACATTTGGGGAAGCTGGTAAAAGTAAGCAAGGCACAAAGCTTCCCCCAAGAGTGATGTCTAGTGTGTTAACCTGCCTTGTTTACACCTAACATCTCCAAAGTTGAATCTGAAAGACTTGACCGTGTCTGGCACACAGTAGGTGCTTAATAAATGTTTATTGATTGATTGATTGACTGTCTGGAAAATATCTCCCACACCAATTGACCATTGTACCTGAAAATCTCATCCTTAGAATGATTCCTTTGGGTCAAGGTGTTGTCTACAAAAGGCTTTTATTGAATGCAAATATTTTCTCCACAAAAGACTTTATGCTTAGACATAGTAAGGGACTGTAAGGAGGGGAGGGGGGGAAGAGGAGGAAGTTCTAAAGAGGTTTTGGACTGATGGCTTCTAGGTCCCTTCCATCTCTAATCTATGATTCTATGAAGTATATTCACTTATCTGGCTCTGTAACAAAACTCAACCACCTGATTTGTATATGTAATTATGAGGTATGTTCATTATAAAGTATTTAAAATACCACAGGACTTTCAAATTGACTAGCAATCATAAAAATTAGAAGTGAAAAGTCAAAGCTTATTGAGGGGCTAATGGATATATCCACAGTTTCCTTCAAGATTCTACTTCAGAGGATCCTGCAGCAGGCAGAGAAAAGAGTTTCCTTAGCACTTGGTCTAAATCTGTGGAGGGTTTTCCCTGACTGGCTTTTGCAACAACACTGAGTAATGCTAGGATTGGGCAAACATAAAAACTCCCAAAAGTTGAACTCCAGTTCTCAATCAGAGTCAAGGGGTGACTCTCATTAGGGGTTACAGGATGGGTTGGTGTGTTTGTATAGTGCCTATCACTTTGGAAACAGCATCCATGTTAACAGCACATGGAAAACAACTGCCTTGTTTCCTGCATCCTTTTCCAATGGATTGTTGTTAGGAGTTTCTCAGAGACAATTGTACTAAGCGCAACCTTGCCAAGAGCCTGTCTAAGTATGTAATGAAGACACAGATAACACTGTAACCATATAAGGATTAGGTAGAGCTAAAGAATAGATTGACTTCATTGATGGGCGTAGAGGTAGGAAATAGACTGATTTCACTGAGACAGTAGAGATAGGGAATGGACTTGTGATTTCATTCATAGAGGGAACTCCTGGATGAGGAAACTGCTACCACTGTATGTTGGCACTTTGTTTACAAATTATAATCTTAGAGAGTTGCTTACAGGAGTAAGAGGTTAATTGACTAGACTAGGGTTGAACAGTCAGTGGGTTTATATTATATTATATTATATTATATCATGTCATATTTATTATATCATATCATATCATATTATATTATAATATATTATATTATATTATATTATATAAATATTCTATTAAAGTACGGAGGGAAAACTCAGTTCTAAAGTTCCTTAAAGACAGGGTCCATCTGATATTTACACATTATACTGTCAAGCCTTCATATGTGTTCAAAGAGATGTTTCCCATGTCATTGAGAGTTGGGCCCATATGTTATTTATCTCTTTCTCTCCCTAGTGCCAACAGAGTTCATTGTACATAAAAGTCTGTAGAATGAATACGTGGCTAAGACACTCTTCTTCAAACAGTTCAATCCTGTAATGCGACAATTTACTTGGTTGGATTCAACAAACATTTATTGATGTTTGCTGGGTGTGGGGCTGGTGGAGAAACAAGCATCCCTATCCTCTGAAACTTATAATCTCATTAAGGAATTATTAATATATACACAAATAAATGTAACATAAAATGTGACCTATGTGGCATTACAGAATGTCAAAGGTGGAAGGGTCTTTAGAAGTCATGTAGTCCAGACTGTATCTGATTAAGAATCCCTTCTTTCACACTGTCAGTCAATGGTCAGCTAGCCTGAAGATTTTTCTTAGAAGAAAATGCTACCTCTGGAATCAGGCCATTCCATTCTAAGTTGGCTTTAACTGTTAGGAAAGCTTTCTATACAGTTGAAATTTGCATTTTTTTCCAACTTCTACCTACTGCCCCTTCTGCCTGCCTTAAGATAAACTTAATTCCTCTTCCAACTCATAGCTCTTCACCCCTTGCATTCCCCTCTCCTTTTGTTGTTTAGTCATGTTTCAGTCATGTCCAACTCTTCAGGACCCCAAGTAAGGTTTTCTTGACAAAGATACTGGAGTAGTTTGCCATTTCCTTCTCCAGCTTGTTTTACAGATGAGGAAACCAAGGCAAATAGGTTCAAATGACTTGCCCAGGGTCAGAAAGCTAGTAAGTGTGTATGATGTCAAATTTGAACTCGTCTTCCTGACTATAGGCCAGGCAATCTATTCACTGTGTCACCTAGATGTCATTCACCTTTCTACCTCTCCCTCATTCAGGCTGTCCCAGAACCTCATCAAAGAATAATAACAGAAAGAAGCCACCACCCAGCTCATCCTATCCTTTTGCCTTTTCCCTTGCCTGAATTGTTAGACTGTTCACAGGATTTAAATGAGAATAAAGTGATAAATTCCACCCCTTCTCATGAGATGGTCACCAGGCCTTACCATCTTCCCTTCCACTAAGCTCCTTCAGGCCTTAGCACCATCTGCCTTACCTCATCACCTTAATTACTTAAGTAACCAGCATAAGGACTTTCTGGCCTTTCCATCTACCTCACCACTGCCCGTTAGAACTCCAAGACCTTTCCATCTGTCCTGCAGCTACACTCTCTTTTATATTCTATCTTCTCCAATTAGAGTGTAAGTCCTTGAGAACATTAGTCTAGCTTTTCTTATTCATACCCCCAGCACGTACAATAGTGTTTGACTCATAATAAGTGCTTAATAAATGATTTTTTCATTCATTCATTCAAAGACTTGAAGACAGCTTTCATTCCTCCCACATATTCCCAATCCTTCTCTTCTCCATGTTAAATATTCCCAGTTCCTTCAACCAATCTTCTTATAACATGGTCACCAGTCCCTTCACCATACTGATCTCCCTCTTCTGTACATTTTTCAGCTTGTCAAAGCCCATCCAAAAATGTGGAGGAGCCAGTATGGAAGACAATGTCCCAGTATGATTAAACCAGGTCAGGGAACTTTAAGGTATCCCTTCCTCATTCTAGACTCCATGCCTCTCTTAATTCAGGCTAAAGCCATCTGACCCTTTTTTGTTCCCATACCATATTCTGGACTTACATTGAAGTTGCAATCTACTAAAATCCCCAGATTTTTTTTCACACAAATTATTGTCTAGCCATACCTTTCCCCATAGTGTACCTGTGAAGCTGATTTTTTAAAAAAATCAAGTGTATGAATTTCCACTGGTCTATTATATTTTACCTTATTGAATTTGTCCCCTTATTTTAACCTAGGGAAATTCAGTCTTGCAGCTTGTGAGGCTTCCCAGTGATGAGTTAGGAAGGAAGACATGTTTGATAGCGTCAGAGAAGTCTAAAAGCAGTGCACTTGATGGGAATGGTAGTTTTTAAATGAATAAAATAAAATCATAGGATTACAAAGGAAATCAATTATCCTGAAATTTGGTTATAAAAATATTAAAAAAACAGAGTTCTGGGGGTCTTAGATTAAGAACCCTTGCCTTGACAACCAAATTTTTCTGGGGGGGGATCCTTACTTTGTCATCCAATGAATTAACTGTTCTTTCCATCTCCATGTCATTGGCAAATATAATAAGCATACCATCTATTCCTTCATCCAAGGCATTGATAAAAATGTTGACCAGAGCTGAAGTAGCTAAGTGTCAAAGTGGATAGAGCACTAGATGAAGGAAGATCTGATTGAACCCTGCCTGAATCATATGTACTAGCTGTGTGCTCTGAGCAAGTCACTTAAGCTATCTCAGCATCAGTTTCCTAATCTGTGAAATGGGGATAATCATAGCACTTACCTCTCGGGGTTGTTGGGGAGGAGTAATGAGATAACATATGCTTTGCAAACATTAAAGTGGTAAACAAACATGATTATTATCTTGCATATAACTAAATGTGTACATGGCATTTCTTACATTAGAATATAAACTCTTTGAGGGCAGGAATTTTTCTTTGTATTCCCCTTAACATGGTGCCTGGAATATAGCAAGCATTTAACTAATGCTTGTTGACTGACTGACATTGAATCATTAATGACTACCCTTTACATCCAGTTATTCAACCAGTTCTAAATCCATTTGTCTTATTACCTATCTCACATCTTTACATCTTGTCTATGTGTTCTACTCTGGGGATGCCTGACTTGGAAACAAGCAACTGTGCTGAGACAGATTGGCACAGTAGTGAATCCCAAAGTCTCTGCACAGAAAAGAAGGCACTTGGGCACAAGGCACAAGTGAACGGAGTCAGGTCTAGGGACACGAGAGAAAAGTGTGGTAATGACAATACAGATACTCTGAGAGACTTTATCGAGTACTTTGCTAAAGTCTAGGTACCCGTGAAAGCAAAGTACCCAGTGTTATATGAAGTATAAGGAAGAAAATGTCATTTCTGCTTCAAGAAAGAAATGGCATTTAGGATCAGTCTTGGAGGCTGCGTAGGATCTCAATAGGCAACAGATAAGATTTTGGGCAGTCATTTTAAACACGAGGAATGTTGACAGCAAAGGTAGGAGAACACAGGATATAACTGGGGCACAAGAAATATAATTTGACTGGAGCCTGGAGTAGATGGTAGGGAGTATGTAAGAAAAGGCCAGAAAGTTGGGTTGGGGGCAGCTAGGTGGCACAGTGGATAGAGCACTGGCCCTGGAGTCAGGAGGACCTGAGTTCAAATCCAGTCTCAGACACTTAATACACAAACACACACACACACACACACACACACACACACACACACAAAAACTAGCCGTGTGACCTTGGGCAAGTCACTTAACCCCAATTGCCCTACCTTCCCCCCTCTTAAAAAAAAAGCAAAAAAGAAATGGAAAGATAGAGTTGTATGTGATTGTGGGAGGACCTCATAGGTTAGGCCAAGGAGTTAAGGCTTTATTCAGTAGATGACAGGGAGTCACCAAAGTATTCTCAATGCCCGACAATGGCAAATGTTCCTCTGAGTCTCCTAGGTTATTTTCCTGTAGTAGAATTATGTCCTAGGAGCTTAAAAAAAAAAATGTGTTCTCTTATTTCTTAATAATATAGCTTAAGCATAAGGAGGATGTTGCTGATGCATATAAACTCCATGAGGGTTCATCTTTCTATCCCCATAGAGGCAGCATCACTCAATAAACAGAGAACTGGGCTCAGAACTAGTGCCTGCTCTGATACATATGGCTGTGTGAGCCTGGTCAAGTTACATAATCTCTCAGTGCCCCTATGCAACTTTTAACATTTTAAATTCAATAAGCATTTATTAAGGACATATTGTGTGTCAGGTATTGTGCTAAGTGATGAAGATACAAATGTAAGTTAAAAAAAAAAAAGAGTCCTTACCATCAAAGAGCTTAAAATCTAATGGAGGAAGACAACACACAAAAGGAAGTTGAAAAAGGTCAGTGGAGAATGGTGAGGGCATAATGGATAAGTCCCAAAAAAGTCCCAAAGCAGAGTATCTGGTGGGAAATGTGTAGAAGACTGTGCTGAGCCCCTTTCTTAAATACAGGCCCTGGAATTCACGGCCCTGCCCTCAGTCAGAGGGTTCAATCAGAGGGGCAGAAGGTACTGATGAGATGTGAACACCCAGGCAGATTCAATCTTGCAGGATAATGAGATTTCCTAATGATGAGTTTGGAAATCAAGGGGGCTACGTCTTATTTTAAGACAAAAAAAAGCCCAGTTTAGATTGTCAGTAGGATACAATTCAATCTTAAAAATTCAAAGCAGGTCCAACCTATATAGATACAAACCTGGATAATGTGATAAGATAAAGGGTTTATACAGAAATCTAGAGGCTCCAGATCTCCATGGCTTAAGAAAAGGGCTGGAAAGGTCAAACAACTTGGAGACATCTTGCTGTGTAAGAATCCTGCCTGAGACTGGGTGGCACAAAAGGGCTTGCAGTTCCAGGGAGTGGAAAGGTCCCTTTTATTGGGCAAGCTAAATCGCACAAGTGAATAGGGCCAGAGGTGACTAGCTGTCTGCAATTGTATTTACTTAAAGCCAGAGCTAGAATTACTTCCTCTTACATTTAAACCCAATACCCCAACTTGCATTTGCCCCCATCCCTGACCTACATTGGTGGAAGGAATTTCCTTACCTGGGAATTCCTTATATCAATAAAATTACAGGTCTAGTCCTTATCCCAGAGACTTCATAAAACTATGGGCTTTTGGAGGAAAAGGAACCATATATTCTTTATTTTGTTTAGACTGCCTTCTATCACCTGTGCCACAGGTGACACAGTAAAATTTAGATCCGGAAGGGACTTTGTTGTTGCTGTTCATTCTTTGTTCTTGAAGAGGACCAATGACATGAGGAGGGTGATGTACTGACTTTGAAGTGATCTTAGCTAGAGATCATCTAACCAATCCAATCCCCTCGTTATACAGTTGGGGAAACCAAGGCCCAGAGAGGTAACATGACTTGCCAGAGATCACACACAAGTAAGAAGCGGCAGAACTTTCTCACCCTAAATCCAGCTGGGTTTTTCACTACACCAAGTTGCTGACTGACTAAAAGATGAGAAATTAAATGGATTTGATGAAAGACCAGGGAAATTCACTGAATTTTATGAAAGTGAACCAGGATGAAACCCCAGCTGAGCAACATAGCTTGAAAAGTAGTCACAGATCCATTGACTTTTGCCATGTCTCAAACAAGGAACACTTCAGAATGAATTCTTCTGAACTCAAGAGCAAAGGTGTTTTGTTTTGTTTTGTTTTTAATAAAATTAGCTTCTACAATATGAGTCTCTTCATTTTATAGGATTCCACATTTAGAGCTAGAAAGGACACGAATGGTCCTCTGGTTCAGTCACCTTATTTTATAATACTGAGGCTCAGACTGCTGAGGGCATTTGCCCAAGGTCACACAGCAAGTAAGACTCTTCCAGGGATCCAAACACAGCTCCTCTTACTCCAAATCCTCTTTCCCATTCTACAGCTTCTCACCTTCTTTTCCCATGAAACCTTTTTCCTCTTCCCGTTGGGAGCCCTGAACTAATTGATAACGACAATTAACGAGCCAGAACAACAATTAACCAGGAGAACTTCCCCTGGGAGCTCTGACCCAAAGGGAGCTGCCACAGCCACTGAAGTCCCACTGGCATACCTCCACTCAATTTCTTTAGTCCTAGACGCCTAGGGGAAAAGAAAACCTAACTGGTCACTGGACATTTCTAGTCCATGAAAGAGGTTTCGGTTTTAAGAAATGAAGTGACTTTGCTGTAAGTTCACTCCCCCACAGGAAAATACTGAGACAGAGCTTTCTAGTTCTCAGTTGTGATTTGCATACAGCTTCCACTTCCTGATTCAAAGCCTGTTCTGCAACTTACCTGAGACTAGACAAGACAGGGAGAGAAAGAGAGAGAAAGAGTTGCACCCAGAGCAACCCAAACCCTGAGGACGGTTTAAGAAGTGACGGGAGAGAAGGGAGAGAGAGAGGGACCCTCCTCCCTTTGCCTCTTCCCCTCCCCTGGGTTCTGTCAGGCTTCGTCCATCCTGATTCTAAGGTGAGTTGTTTCAAGATCGCTGCTGCCCTGCCTGATCTTGTTTCTAGCTACTGACCCATTTTTAAAAATTGTGTTTTTCTTCCTTGTCTCCTGAAATGGCCTGTCTCCTTTGCCCATCCCCTTTCCCTCCCCACCCTTTATTTCTCCGGCGTTGGTTTAGAAAAAGAAGAGCACAGTGAAATCCTTCCCTCTCCTGCTAGAGTGTTACTTGGTGGTTTAGGATTTCAATCAACTAGGCAAAAATTAACTCTTTGGGGGAAGCAGTACTCTGTTCTCAGATTTCGAATCTTGCTTGGAAAAACATTTGTTTGGGGAACCTGGTGTTCCCACAATAAGATGACAGATCCCCATGTGTCCTGAGGAGAAAGCTAAGACTGGCAAAAAGGAAGTGGCTGGCCTTGGGCCACAGGACACGTCAATGGCAGTGCTGGGAAGACAGTTCCCAAGTTTTCTTGCATCCATGTTTTCAAAGCTGAGAAAAATCAACACTTGCTCAGGCCGGGCAGCTTCTCCCAATTTTCAATTAGTTGGTGGGCCGGTATGTTTTCCTTCAAGAAGCCTTTCATTTCCTGGCTCTAAAAAGGAACCTTTAGGGAAAACTAGTACAGAAGGGCTATCCTGGATCTTAGAAGCTAACCCCAGACTAATGTTCTCCAGTGTTCTGTACTTTGTGGGAGGTCTCTTTAGTACTGGCATAGGAAAGACCACCCCCACCCCGAGAAGCACACAACCACCAAAAAGAAATTAAGTTGTATTAGATCAGGGACAGCTATGATGGATGGCCTTAGCAGTGGCCTAATTATTTTGTGTCTTTTAATGATGTCTCCCCATAAGCGACCTGGGTAACATTATTTTTGTAACTCCCACAGTGCCTGGTACCACTGGCATTCCATAGAATAAATGGGTTCTTTTATTGTGCATTACACCGAATCAATTCTAAGTCCTTGAGAGTAGCAACTTGTTTATTTCATTTTGCATTCCCAGCACCTAGCATAGTGACTTGCACACAGTATGTATTTAATACATGCTTGCTGAATTAAAGAGTAAGTGTTCCATAAATGCTTGAACCATAGACTGTGAAATCCCATCTGGGATTTGTAAGCAAATGGGAGGGATGCATATTGGAGTGAGGAGAGGGGGCATCAGGGTTACGGGTTTACAAGGGAAGGAAAAAGCACTTATATCTTCATTTCTTTTCTGTTTCCTCTTCCACTGAGGTTTCTCTCTGCTGCTTAGCCATCGATTCACCCACTTTTACCAAAAACATTTGTAACAAGGGCTGGGTGTGTCAGCACAGACAGCTAACTCAACTGTGTCCCCTGGAAGGCTGCTTGTGGTTCAGGCATGACTTGTGGGGCCAGGGTCAAATAATATGGACTAGAATAGAAAAGAGAAAGGATTTTATGAACTTTGTTTAGGGAAAAAAAAAAGATCACTTTATAGCTCCCACTAAAGTGAAGCGAGTGCTGTCCAAAGGACTCACTGGCAAATCTAGCAGCTGAGAAGTGCAGAATTACTGAGCAGCTGAAATTACTCTTTTCTGGGGGTAATAAATGTTTGTGACACCTTTAATATCCTCGGAAAGGAAACTACAGAACACATCCTGTACACTCTCTAGGTTGACAAAATGTGATTAGGAACCCTGTTTGATGACATAAAGAATACTTAATGCTATCCAGGCAACAATTTCTTTCTTTCCTTTGTTTCCCCTCCCCCAACTCTCTTGTGTTTCTGGCAACTGCCAGCAGGCATCATAAATGAAATTCAGAATAGGCTTATGCTGAATGAGATATACCGACCCTTCAAGAGGCCTTTTATGATTTTTCCAGTTCCTAGAGCCCTCCTCCTCCAGTCACTGTGTAGTCATTTAGTATATATAGCCTATATTAACTTATCTGTTATTATAATCTATCTTCCCATTAAAATGTAAGCTTTTTGAGGGCAGTGATTGTGTTGCGACACCCTAAATACATTCAGATCCTTCTGTCTTTGAATCTTCAGAGCCTAACCAGCACCAACATATACCTTAATAAATAAAGGCTTATGGGTTGACTGACTGATTGAATGATGGAGGCTGACATCTGTTCCCCTCCTACCCCATGCCATGTTTATGGCTTTGAAGGGTACAGGTTTTAGGATGTTTTGTTTTCTTTCAGGGTTAGATGGTGTAAGGATTCTGGAGTTTTCAAGGATGCATCACCTGAGACGGGGTTTTGGATTTTATAGTCAAATACTACAGCACCATTATCAAACACTGGGTTAAATATTGCTCAGCTGCCAAGACAGCTTTGATTCCCAAATGTCACGCCACAATCCTATTTTTATGGTTCCGTAGCCCCAAATCAGCCAGCTGAGAAAGCACTGTCAGACTCTTAGTAATGTGACCACTGCCCCGCTTTGCAGGTCACCAGTTTAGCTAACAAGGAAGGTAACCTCTGAAATGTCAGAAAAATTTGGGAGAGGAAATGTTCTTAGGGATAAGATGCTCACTGTGTAGGGACATTCCTAGCAGGGTTATTTCACCAGGGGTTTCTGTTAGGATTCATGAGTTACTATTCTTCTTTCTCCTTCTCCAATTACTGCTACTACTACCACTCCTACTACTGATAATACTAATAATACTGATAATAATAAAGATAATGATAATTAGCAGACTGAGAGACAGCATGATGTATTAGATAGACAGCTGGTCCAAGTGAGTATGCCACGGGTTCATGTCCCGCCTATAACACACAGTGACTTTGTGACCATGGGAAAGCCACTTAATCTCTCAATGTTCCAGGCAACTAAGACTCCATATAGATCTTCATTGGTAGAAGTTTTTCTTAACTGAGAATATGCTATACAGATGAAATCACTGATCTAGACTACCCTCCCCCAACTAGTAAAACAAAACAAACCAAAACCAACTTTAGCACTTAATATTAAAAAAAAAATGACAACCAAAAAAACCTGCTTTCCTCACAACTACCCCATGAGGTAGGCAAGTTCTGAAAAGTTAAATGTCTTGCCTGGGGTCACATAGCTTATAATTTCTTCTTTCAATGGTTCTCCTTTAAACCCTCAATTTATAACCAGTAACATGCGCATGCTCATACAATTGGCAATCAGGAAGAGAAATCAATCTAGGAAGATAGATTGTGGGTCCAAGGGACAGAGGAAGTTAGAGTTTGTCAAGGTCTTTGAAAATGAAAAAGGAAGAAAAGAGAATTCATAATATTTGGGGAATTTTCTTTTAATAGAGGAGAAAGAGAAAGAAGGGGAAGGGGGGAAGGGAGGGAGAGGGAGACAGAGAAAGAGAGAAGGAAGAAATACTGTGTTTAGATGGTCTAAATTAAGTTTGTATTTTTACATGTTGTTGAATGTGAAACAGGAGAATCCTTTGAATTTGCATCAGTTTTCTGCTACAGGAAATCTTGCATTCCCTTTTTAAAGCATAGATTAACTCCAAGCATCAGCAGCAAAATAATGTGAGCAAAAACAAGACACATTAAATGATGTGTTCCTTCCTAATGGAAGAAAACACAGTGCCTTGGCAAATAGTAAATGCTATAAAAATGTTAGCTTTTATTATTAGTATTAATGGATCAATCAATCTAGCCTTGATTAAGCTCCTTTGTTGTTCAGTATTTCAATCATGTTCAACTCTTCATGACCATACCGGCCATGGGGTTTTCTTGGCAGAGATACTGGAGTGTTTTGCCACTTCTTTCTCCAGTGGATTATGGCAAACAGAGGTGAAGTGACTTAGCCAGGATCCGAAATAGCATTTTAACTCAGGTCTCTACTGAGTCATCTAGCTGCTCTTAATAGGCTCTGGGCATGCAAAGACAAAAGTGGAACAAGTCCTGCCCTCAAGGAGCTTACATTCTAACAGAGAGAGAGAGAGAGAGAGAGAGACAAGCCCAAGTCAACTATCTGGCTTTTTAAAAAAATTAACACAACACCACTGCCTCTCTGTGATGTGTCATATTTGTATTAGGAACTTTTTTTGCTTCAGGTTCTCTCTCATGAACTCTGTGCTCATTGGCCTTAAGACAGTTTCACCTTCTTGGCTGTTTCTCTACCTTCTGATGCATCACAAGTCCACTATTTCTTTCATATTTTGCCTAGACTCACCTCTCTCCAATTGCTTGTGTGTGTACTTATGGCTGCATATGTGCTAATGTGTATGAGCACAAGTCTTGAAGAAGAGGTTGGAGGGAAGAAAACTAAAAGGTGATTAGAGAGTGGGTGCCTTCATGAGCCTTCATCCCAGTCTGTGGCTGGGACCCTGCTATCGTGCCCTTATTCTCCAATTGGGGACCTTATGCTAAGCATTGCTACAATACCTCTGCCTTCTCCACCACCTGCTCCACTGCCTTCCCTCCCTTCCCCAATCATGGCATGTTTGGCTATTGGCAGATACTTAGTTTACATGCATGCGTGTGCACACGGGCACACATTTGGGTTTAGTCATGGAAGTTATTTGCCCTAGGAGGCTTGCTTCTGTTCTGCCAAATTATTTCCTAACTCCAGGAATTTCCAGTATTCCATCGACTTCCAGCTAAAGGGCCCTCTCCAGACTTGAGGTTTGCTCTTCTTCTCTCCCTGCCTCACTCATCATGTGCTCCTTTATCTGGAATATGTGCTGTTTCCAGAACTAACCTTTCCGTCTCCTTCTTTTATGCCTTTTCTTTTCACATGCCAAAAAGATGTTCCCTCCTTGTCTTGGCTTCTTACAGTCCTTAGCCTTCTTGAAGGCTCAAGTGCTACCATTCCAGATCCCCCTCATGGACCTGCAGCTACAGCTTTTTAATGTCTTGCTTTTTCTAACACCTTAACATTATGTCTTGTATACAGGCAGGGCTTAATCAATGCTCTGTTGAATTTAATTGAATACATATAATGGTTTCAGCTTTTTTTCCTGAATGTTTATAGTCAATTAGCAAAGAAATGTTGGTTTATTCCTTGTATTCTGTAGCTCCCACACTCTAAGTTTCAAAAAGATGCCCAAAGCCAATTGAATTTAGAGCAAGTCATTGCATTGGGAGAATTACAGAGCATGATTTTTTTTTTCAAAAGGGCAGTTAGGGCTCCCTTGGCTCCAACACTTGCCACTATTTCAAATCCTTTGGCAAGCAAAACGGAAGAACTTCTATGTCTGGGAAATTTTGCAAGTAAGGTTGGAAGTATTTGTTCACTAGAGCTTGACTCTTGGCCAAGGAGCTCACTCAAAACCAGGCCTCCACAATTATTTACCAAGAAGACCAATACTATAAAGTTTGCATACATTTGGGGGAGGGGATGAGAGGCACTAAGTATTAGCAGTTTTATTTTATTTTTTATTAGCAGAGTTTTAAATGATTTTTTTATCCCTGATTCTTAGAAATCATCTTATAAAATATCTCTCACTAGTAACCAAGTGAGACATTAAAAAAAACTGTAACTGAAATTCTGACAAAAGTCAGATTTTTGGACTTTCCTAATAGCAATCTTGAAACATGTAAATCTATATAAAACTGAGCTATATGTGTTGCCTGGTTAACATAAGAACCACCTATCTGTTCAGAGGATGTATAGATTCCAAAGGACTCTTACGATCTATTGCTGACCAAAAAAAGAAAAATCAGACCCCTTAAGCAGCTGCTGAAATCTAGTTTTTCTCCCCCTTTTGATTGCATAGGAATCAGTTATCCAGCTTATTAATTGTCCAGGAGCCTCACTCCTGCTCTTACTCCATTTAATTACTATACTATTTATCTTCTTCCAGATACTTCACACCTTCATTAAATTCAGTCCATCTTTGCTTCACAAGCTCCTGGAAACCTTCTCCTAACTAAGCCCCAAAACCATTTATCGGCACCCTTTGTTTGCATTCTGTCAACCAGTTTTCAATTTATTTTGAATTCAGTTCATGATTAAAATTTAATGAGCCCTAATCAAATCCCTTTTTTCAAATCAAGATTCTGCAGTCTCATGCTCTACCTTTACTATAATACTACAAAAGAATACAGGCATACTCTAATCAGTTTCTTACAGATCATGAGCCATGTGCATTATAGCTTCCATAGTCTCAAGTTCAATGGTTCCCAAAATTTTTCATCCCATAACTCCTCAGGGGCAGCATTCTGAAGTGGAAAGAAGGCTAGTTTTGAAGTCAGGAAGACCTGAGTTCAAGTTTTACCCTCTACAAACCAGTTGCTAGCCCATAGGCAAGTCACTTAATCTTGGAGCATTCCAGGAAACCATCTAAGGAAGAGAATGGATTAAGCATTTACAGAGCACCTGCTACATACACTGTGCTACGTAAGCACTTTTACAAAAATTGTTTTATTTCCTCTTCACAACAGCCTTGCAAGGGAGGTGCTGTTATTACTCCCATTTTACAATTGAGGAGACTGAGTCAAAGAGATGTTAAGTGACTTGCACAAGGTCACACAGCTAGAAGTGTCTGGGACTGGATTTGAATTCAGGTCTTCTTGAATCCAGTCCCAGAGCTACATTCATTGAGCCAACTTAACCAAGCCTCCCAGCTCTGGAGGGCTTATTTAATTCTTCCAGGATCCTATCAAATATTTTATCAATTGGACACTCTTCTGACCCATGTACTTAGTTCTATGAGTCAGAGCTCATCAATGTGGGGCATTATCTCTCTCCCACAGATGTGTATATGGTCATCTAGAAATGCCTTCTAATGCTGAGAAAAGCTTGTCCTTATCCTTCTGTAAATCCTTCTCTTGGGGTCCACCCCAGTGTGGTGGGGCCTTTCTTCTAGATCTCTGATCTAGATTTCTGAAAACAACTAGGTGGTGCTAGGGCTAGAGGACGGGGCCTGGATTAAAGGAAGACTTGAGTTCAAATTCAAATCCAGCCTCAGACACTTACTAGCTGTGTGACTCTGGGCAAGTCACTTAACTGTTTGCCTCAGTTTCCTCAACTATAAAGTGGGGATAATAATAGCAGCTGTCTTGGAGGATTGTTGTGAGGATCAAATGGGAATATTTGTTTTTTTTAAAAAGTGTTTAGCATAGTGCTGGGCATATAATTAGGTGCAAAATAAATGTTTATTCTCTTCCCCACTTAATCTCTTTCTGCCTCAGTTTCTTAATCTGCAAAATGGGCACCTACCTCCCGAGATACTTGTGAGATTCAAATACAATATTGGTAATGCATTTGCAAACCTTTATGACATTTAAAAAGTTTGAGAGATATAATTTCTGGCTAATTTAATCATTTTAAAAAATAATGCCAGCATATTTATTAATAAAAGGATGGTCATTTGACCATCTCTCTCTTAGATCAAAGACAATTATGATTATGGGTTCATGGCTTATATGGCCTTTGGAAGAGGGGAACTCCTGAGGGTGTCAATCAACTCTGATTTGCTAACAATTAAAGAGAGAGAGAATGAATATTGCAACGAACAGACTGAGAGAGACATAATGTCAAGGAGAGACTATCCCTATACCCAGATCATCCCCAGCCTTGGGCAAACTAATCAAAGAATTTGTCCCCACCCAAACCTGACTAGAGCATAATGCCCCTCCTCCCATTCTTCCTCCCCCCCAGGGCTGTAGTGCCAATGCAATATTTACAGCACCCATGATCAAGATAAAGATCATGACTATAAGTATAGCATGACGTTTGATCACAAAATATACCAAACTCTCCAGATACAGGATTGAACTGAAACATTTATTTAGACACCAGAAAATCCATTCCCAAAACCAGTAAGCCAATTCCATCATGGTACCAAAGATATTCAGAAGCTATAACAACTCTGAGAGCCAGAGCATCCTTCAGCCTTCCCACAAACCAATATAAGATCAATATCTACTCACAAGTCTGACTCCTTGCCTGAGCATCGTCTCTCCTCCACCATCTCTCTGGCTCTGACCAGCTTCATGTGGGCTCTGCTTCACTTTAGCAAACTCCTCCCACCACAGGCTCCATGTGACTACATTTAGCCTATCAGGGGGCAGAATTTACTTTCAAAGTAGGGAAGCTCTTCAAACTCCCCCCAATTAAGGGGCAGGGAAGATCTTCAAATTCCCATTCCCATTACATTGGTCTGAACAAGACTGTTAAGAAAGTTAGGCCAATCTCATTATCAGTAATGTCCTTCAAGAGACTAAACTTTTGAAATCAGAGACTTTAGAAAAAGGGGGAAACTCTGGATCTCCCCAATATCTGGTTATTAATAATTATTTTTCTCACCTTAGAGAACTTTATAAATACTATTATATTGTGACATTACATAGATACCTGTGAAGCAAAAGAATTATCCAGTGGTTTATCACTGACTCTCTTACTACATGACTAGCTTATCCTACCCTTTGACAAAAAGAGTAGTATGAATTCACTGTTGTTGAAGATTTGCTAATTTTTAAAAATGAGTAGTTTGTCATACATGTCATAGATTTTTCACCATTCTAGACTATTTTACCGGTGATCTCTTAATTGCCAGATCTAATGGCTTTTTCTCAAAACTCATCCTTCTTGACTTCTTTGACACTACTGTTCACCCTCTTCCCATGTATACTTACTCCTTTCTAGGTTTTTGTGACACTTGTCTCTCCTGGTTCTTCTCTTAGCCGTTTGACTCAGTCTCCTTTCTCTGAGTTATGCCCATTAACCAGAGATGCCTCCCAAGGCTCATGCTGGTCTGTTTTTTCTTTTCTCTTTCTATCCTAACTTGCTTGGTAATTTCATCAACTTCCCAGAGTTCAACTGTCTTCTCACTGGAGATGATTCTCAGATCCATTTGTCTATCTCTAACCTCTCTTCTGAGCTCCTTTCTCAGCTCCCCAATTGCCTCTTGGACAACTCAAATTTGGATGTTCTGTGGGCATCTCAAACTCAACATGCTCAAAACTTACCTCATTATCTTTTCCCCAAACCTTTTCCACTTCCCAACTTCCCTGTTACTGTCAAGGGCATCATAACTCTCTCATTCATCCAGGCTCATCTATAACATCATCTATAGCATCATCTTCAACTTCTTACTCCTGCTCAGCCCACTCATTTAATATGTTGACAAATCTTATTATTTCTACCTTCTAATGTATACATCTAATATATACATCCCCTTCTCTCCACTCACACAGACAACACCCTGGATCATACCGTTACCACCTCACTCCTGGACTATTGCAACAGTCTTTTAAGTTTTTTTTTAAAAAATCAATTACCTGTATAAAGGCCTAAATGAAATGCTTATCAAATTAGCAAATGATCAATCAATCAACAAGAATTTATTGAGCACCTACTATGAGCAGGTAGGTGACCCAGGACAATGTGTAAGACCTGCAGTCAGGAAGACTTATTTTCCTGAGTTCAAATCTGGCCTCAGACAATTAGCAGCTGTGTAACCCTAGGTAGGTCACTTAATGCTGTTTGCCTCAAGTTTCCTCATCTATAAAATGAGCTAGAGAAGGAAATGACAAGCTACTCCAATATCTTTGCCAAGAAAACCCCAACACAAAGAGTTGTTCATTATTGAAAATGACTGAACTGAACTGAACTATGGTCTAGGAACTGCGCTGGGCACTAGAGATAAAGACATAAAGAATAAATCCGTCCCTGCCTTCAAGATGCTTATATACTAATTCTAATGATACAAATCTGGAGAATTGATTATAACTCTTCTTTACAACCTGACTAATGTTTAATGCGAAGGCATTTGTAGAACCTATATCAGATTGCATGCTGCCATGGGGAAGGGGAAGGAGAAGGAGGGGGACAAAATTTGGAACTCAAGGGATTGTAGAATTGAATGTTGTAAACTAAAAGTAAATAAATTTTTAAAAATCGAAATACAAACTAGAGAGGATGGCTAAAACAGCAGATTGCAGAAACAGGATTCCAAAAGGTCTCAACAAGCTAGAAGACTGGATGAAATCTAATATAATAATATCTGATGGGGATAAATGTAATCTTATACTTGGGTTTGGGGAAAAAAAAAACAAGTTTGAGATAGAGGAGTCATGACTAGACAGAAATTTAAAAGATCAAGAGGGTTTAGTGGACTGCTAGCTCTATATGAGTCAGCTTGGTGATGTGACGTTGAAGAAAGTTAATGCAGTCTTAGGCATCACTAACAGAGACAACTCTTTTAAGGAAGGTTATAGTCCATGGTACTTTACCCTGATCAGACCATCTATCTCTATGGTAATGTGCCAAATTCTGTGCACTACATTTTAGGATGAACAGTGATAAATTAGAAGGTTTCCAGAGAAGGGCAACTGGGACAATAAGACCCTGAAAATCATATAATATATGAGTTGTCTGAAGGAACCAGAAAACTATACATTTGGGAAGGGAGAAGGTAAAGGAGGTATGACAGCTATCTACAAGTATCTGAAGTACTGTCTTGTGGAAGAGGTAGTAAACTTGAGCTTGCCTGTTCATGGATCTTTGACCTCAATGAGGGATTTGGGTGAATTGCTCACTTGGGAATGGACAGTTTCTTACACAGTAACTTACATTTTTATCTGTCCCTAAATAATTTCTGTGTCTCCAGTAATATACATTCCTGCATATGGTTCTGCCTTTTCCTCACTATTTTTCTCTGCCCCCATCCCACTCTAGGCTCTTATTACTTGGGTCCCAGGTTTTTACAACAGTCCTATAACTGGTTCCCTTTCTTCCTGTCTCTTCTACCTCAAACCCACTGCTCCTCTTATAAACCAACAACAGAGTAATTTTCTAAAATAACACTTTCCTCATGTCACTACCCATGCTCAAAAATCTATAATGGATTTCTCTTGACTGCTACAACCAAAATCCTCTGCTTTCCTGGCTTTCCAGGCACTCTGTAATCGGGTCCCACCCTACATATTCAGCTTGGTGTGGAGCACCAGGGTTCTATCAGTCAAGAGAACCTAGATTCAAATCCAGTCTCAGATACATATTGGGTGTGTGATCCAGGGAAAAGAAACCTCTCTGTGCTTTATGCTCCTCCTATGTAAAAGGAGAGGTTGGATTTGACGGACCGTCCTGTCCACGCTCTAAATCTGTGATTCTATTAACTTTATTTCCCTATGCCTTGTACACACCCTCTGAGTCAGTAAGGCTAGATTGTTGTTGTTCAGTCATTTTTAGTCATATCTGACTCTTTGTGACCCCATTTGAGGTTTACTTGGCAAAGATACTAGAGTGGTTTGTCATTTCTTTCTCCAGCTCATTTTACAGATGAGGAAACTGAGGCAAACATGGTTTTTAATGACTAGTGTCTGGTCTGAGTTGAGATTTTAACTTGGGTCTTCCTGACCTCAGGTCCAGTGCTCTATCCACTGTGCCGCCTAGCTGCCATATCTCACTGTATATTTCCCCAAACTGCCTTCTACTCACTCATAATTCAGCTGGACTAGAGGTCACCTAGTCCAGTTCTGCTCATTCTCACTTTCAAGTCATGTTTTTCTGTTTGCCCTGGAATGCCTTCTCTTGTTCTCTGTGTTTATTAATTTTATTGTAGGATCTGCATTATTACACATGTGGCTACTCCCTCTGTCATGACTATCCCTCTTCAGTGATGGTCTTTGGGAATTGTGGCCAAAGATTGGCTCTCACCCTATGGCCAACCTCTTGATAGGCATTTGTTATCTTGTATCTATTTGCATTCATTATGCACATACTATTTACATATACTTTGTCTCCTCCCATTAGAATGGAAGTTCCTTGAGGGAGATGTTTCCATTTTTTCTTTGCATTCCAAGTGCTTAGCCCTGTGTTTTGGCACATACTAAGTACTTAATAAATGCTTGTCTATTGATTAATTGATTATAAGGCTGTTGCTCAGACAATAGGTACACAGTCTGAAGAAATCTGTCTTGAGGCCTGTACTAAAAGACTTCCTAGTTTGGGAGAATCTGCCATATCTTATGCTCCACTAGACATAGCTTTCAAGAACCCAGAGTCCTTTCTATACCATAATGAGGCAGTAGAGTAGGATTTTGTTAGATTTCTTTTCTATTATGTAATTGTTTATATATTCTAGTACTACAGTCTGTTTGTGACCTTATCAATATGGGTACTCCCTCCAACAATGAGGATATCAACTCAATCATGACTGCCCATTCAGCATGATTCATGTTCATGTCCTCTAATAAATTCACCTCCAGGGGTTCACTAATGTCTGAGGGCCTTCCCTTCACACTATATAATGTAATGTATAATAAAATACACATTTTATGTTCAACCTATACATTCATTAATCTTATTGCCTTAATTCCTACTTTCTTCTCTCAAGTACAACCCAAGTGCCTCATTCTGATAGGAAGGTAACCCTGGGTTCCATGGAACACAAGCTGTATTGTCTTCATCTCCTCATGAACACGAATTTCTGGAGAGCCATTTCATGGGAGACACCATTCATTTTCACTTAGTTCCGGCCTGGCTCAGCCCAATCTCTGGACTTCACTTTCTCTCCAGAAGCTTTTGAACCCTGGAGATATCTCTGCCCTGAAGCTTGACCTCCCAGTTAGTCAGAATCTAGACACACACACACACACACACACACACACACACACACACACGCACACGCACACACACACACACACACACACACCCCTACCATTACATGAGGAGCCCCAGTCATGCTCATACTACTCCTAGCTGAACTTAGTCTTCTTCACTGCCTTGCAAGAAGCCTTAACTCTGAGATGATATCCTTTCCTCCACTCAGCTCCCTGCTTTCCAGCTCCCCTTTATATGTTATCTTACTCCACTAGAATGTAAGCTCATTGAGCCTAAGAACTGTTTTGTTTACATGTATGTGTATCCTCAGCACTTATCAAAGAACGTGGCATATTGTAAGTGCTTCATAAGTGCTGTATATATCATCTATATATGTATGTATATATCTGTCATGCATACATGTATGTATGTATCCGTATCTATCTAGTATGGGTCAGAAGTTAAAAATGCTCTGTCATTGACATATGTATATATTTAATCATGCATCCATCTATCAATCTAGAGATTTGGTACAGTTTGGTATTCAAAGGCTAGTTTAGCTAAATCCAGAGTTGTTGGTGTAGGTTGGTCATTCAGTTGCGTCCAACTCTTTGTGACCCTATTGACAATAGCATGCCAGGCCCTTCGGTCCTTATCTACCTCCCAAAATCTGTCCAATCTCATGTTCATTGCTTCCATGACACTCTCTATCCATCCCATCCTCTACCACTCTTTTCTTTTGTCTTAAACCTTTTCCATCATCAAGGTCTTTTCCAATAAGTCCCGTCTTCTAATTATGTGGCCAAAGTATTTATGCTTCAGCTTCCAAGGAATAGTCTGAATTAGTTTCTTTAATTATTGACTGATTTGATTCCCTTGCTGTCTAAGGCGCTCTCTAAAGTCTTCTCTAGCACCACAGTTCGAAAGCATCAGAGTCCAACTCTCACAGCCACGCATTACTTCTGGAAAAACATAGTTTTCACCACACAGAACTTTGTCAGCAGGATGATATCTCTGCTTTTTAGTATGCTGTCCAGATTTGCCATGGCTTTCCTTCCAAAGAGCAAACATCTTTTAATTTCATGGCTGTAGTCACCGTATGCAGTGATCTTTGATCCAGAGAGGTTCATCCCTAAAAAATTGGCCACCACAATTTTATCCTTCCATAAAATTAATAAAGATGATTTACTGAGAAGTAGAAGGAAGTACTCCTTCTGATCAAATCAGTGTACTTGAAATGTTGGAGCAGAAATCCTATTAAGGATCATAGGTTTAGAACTGCTATCTGGTCCAGCTCCTCTTTTTACAAATGAGAAAACTGAGTCTCAGAGAGGTCAAATGACTTGCCCATGACCAAACAGCTAAGAAATGTCTGATGTTGTTTTCATACCCAGGTATTCTGAATTCGATGCCCCATGTACCACACTGCCACCTAAGGTTCAGGACTACACAATCTAGCACTTCTCTTTGAAATGTTTCAAGTGTGCTATTTCTGTTTCTCTAGCTTGAATATTATCTCCTGGAAGACAGGGATCATGTCTTATAATTCCATTGGGTCCTCTTCAACTAGGAGCACCATTCTGAATATAGAAAGGGATCTATAAATACCTGTTATCTGAGGTAAGGAGAACACCTTTCCCTCCCTTGTTTGAAAGGAACGGGAACTATGGGTGTGGTACCCTGCATATTAGGAGATAGCTAGGTGGCTCAGTAGATAGAGCACCAGAAGATCTGAGTCCAAATCCAGCCTTAGATACTTACTAGCTGTTTGACCCTGGACAAGTCACTTAACACTGTTTGCCATAATCCACTGGAGAAGAAAATGGCAAACCATGCCAGTGTCTTTGCCAAGAAAACCCCATGGGCAGTGTGGTCTATGGGGTCATGAAGAGTCAGACTCAACTAAACAACAACATTGCATATAATAAGTGGACTTGGTTGCTGTATTGGTTAATTTTACTGAACTAGGATTTTTTTTCCTCTTTTTTTTATTCTTGTTATAAGGCATAGTTCTTTTCAAGAAGCTGGGAAATGCATGTAAATGAACAAAAGATAGCAATAACACTTTTTAAAGAAATTAATATATTTAAGATGATATGCTTTATTATTAAGTTTCCTTTTCACATAGCTCACATAATCACTCAATTTCTTGCCAAAGTAAGAATTAACAAGTAAATCTGGCATCATCAGTAATCTCGATTGCTCACTTTTAGAACACCTTCAGCATCTGTAAAACTCCAGCAGGTACCTTTAGCTCAGGTTTGGACTAGATTGAGCCTCCTTCCAGAGCTGAAACTCCACATTCGCTTATGTGAAAGAAACCTTTCTCTCTCTTCACCTCTGAGAGGGCCTGCTGGCAGAACACAGAATTTGCAGGCCTTCTTTCTGTTTGAGAAAGCAGCTTACACACCAGCTACACTTTAGAACAAAATAAGAGCTTAAGTGTTGGCAGTTGTATTTGAAGAACAGACAACGAAAAGTAATCGTGTGGCAAGGAGTGTTTGACAGCACATTGTCCTCATTCTCCCGACCTGGTTTGATATATTTTTGCCCTCCCACTTAACCATGGGCCTGCAGACACACAGTAGATTTCAAGACACTTACCCACTCTTCAGAAAATGGATTTGCTCCATGTTCAATCTGGGGGAGCTGAAGGGCATTTTCTATTGTGTATCAAATCTTGTAGCTGGGGAAGAATCACTGATGAAGGAAAACAGTGGAAATGGAGGCCATCATTTTAAAATGGTCTAGTGGGACTTTAACACACTCAATGTTCGTAGTAGACTTAGCTAAACCTTGCAGAGGTGAATTATCTTTAAATAGCAGGATTGCTTTTATGCTGATGTACTGGAAGGGGGAAGGGAAAACACACACCCTCAGTACAAAGCCCAGAAATGAAACAAAGCAAGGTGGTGTTGTTGGAATGTTTGGGCTGGGTAGAAAAGTAGTTATGATAGACTGGAGACTTCTTGTACTGACTGAGTGGAGGAAGACAAAGGCAAGATCCCAAGGCTTGGACTGGGAGGAGCTGGGGAGGCCTGAGTTAAGGCTTTGCTGTGTAAAACAATTTAGCTCTTTGGCCCCAGATGCAAACATTACCAATTACACATCTGCCATGGTGGCTGTATTTCACAATAACTTGAGTAGGAATAAAACATGAAATGGATTGTGTAACATTCCCATTGGATCTGGTACAGGGGTTTAAGTGGACTCTGGGTCAACAGAATATCCTACCCTTGACTGATTATCTTCTGTGCACCCTAAGCTTTTTTTCTGAGCTCTGTCTAGTGCACATAAGGGTTTGAAATTACAGGAGGAATTACAGGTCAGCAGAAGATTATCAATCACCTATACAGAAGAGGGATTAGTCTTATTATGCTGGCCCCATAAGGCAGAATTAAGAGCTGTAGGTGGACATTGCAAAGAGGCTGATTTAGGCTGGATGTCAGAGAAAACCTCTTAACTATTAACATTATCTGAATGGGAAGGTGGATTTCCTCTCACTAGAGGTCTTTGAACAAGACAAGATGGACATGTTGAACTCTTATTTAGGTATGGATTACACTAGGTGGCCCCTGAGGTTCTTTCCAGCTCTGTAGCCTGTAATTATTTAATATTTTAATATACTCTTTATGTGCTAGACCTGCATAGCTGTGGTCTACTGTCAGACAGTACATAGAAAGCTAAGGTGTCATTGGATAACTCATGGAGGTTTATGTGAAAGAGGAAAGATCTATGATAGTCTAGTCTTCCTGGAAAAGCCAATCACTAGGCTTATCTCCAACACAAAGTGTATTATTCCTTTCACCTGTTATTATCTAATACTGTTACACACTGACCCCTTATGCCCTTCCCACTGCTGGTCTCCATCCAATGTCCAAGATCCTGATCTTTCCTCTTCTGTCCAGGTATCAGCCCCCTTAGGCAATTATAACCTGTGACCAAAGCATCCAAGGTTGCTGTATAGGTACCATTGGGGAAAATCCCCTTTCTCCTCCAGCGTACTGATACTTGAACCCTCAGATGATCTCATGGTTACAGCAACCACGACCCTTTCAAAGTCTCTGGGTTCTAAGGTAGGGGTAAGGAAGGAAGAGGGTCATCACTCCTTTCCTTTTCAGTGGGACATAGTTGTACAAGATGAACAGAAGCAGATGGGTTGTTAATTGCATAGAATCTTTTAGTACCTTTTACTCCCAAACCCCCTACTCTTTCCAATCTTCCTGTTTCCATTGAGGTACCACTATCCTTCCAGTCACTTAGGTGCATGACCTTAGCTCTAACCCTGACCTCTCCCTTTCATTCATCCCTACATACCCATTAGTTGCCAAATCTGATTGTTTTTAGCTCCACAACATCTCTCACATCTCTCTAGTTCTCTGCTTTACCCTAAATCACCCTGCTAATTCAAGCCTACATCACCTTTCATCTAGACCACTGCAAAAACTTTCCAATTGCTACCCCTAAATCAAGCTTCTCCGATTCATTCTCTACACAGCTGCCAGTGATTTTCCAAAGTGCAGGTCTGCCCATCGTTGGTCCCCTAATCAGTAAAACCCAGTAGTTTTCTGTGCCTCTAAAATCAAATATAAACTCCTCTATTTGGCATTTAAAGCCCTCCACAACCTAGGCCTAACCCTCCTATCTAGCCTTATTAAACATTACTCCCCTCTCAGCACTTTTCAGTCCAGCCAAAATGGCCTTTTTGCTGTTCTATGTATCTGACCCTCTATCTCCTATCTTCAACGCTTTTTGCATTAGCTATCTTTCATGCCTGGAATGCACTGCCTCCTCTCTTCTGCCTTAAAAACTCTTATTTCCTTCCAGACTCCATACAAGCACCACCTTTTACCTTATAGATAACTTTCCTGATCCTCTTATACAACAGTGCTTTCCCTCCCCAAATTATTTTTTATTAATTTAGTACATTTTTGTTGTTTCACTCTTATTTTTGTATACCTAGCACTTAGTACGCTACGTGGCACATATGAGGTATGTAATGAATGCTTACTGATTCATGAATAAGTGGATGGGCAATCCCAAATAGATGAAATCACAAATCAGTCTGAGTATTTGAGAGCTTCACCTGCTTGGTTTTAACATCTACAAACTTAGATGAATTATCAAAGAGATGAAACTAGTCATAGAAAGAATAAGATGAATATCTGAAAAAAGCTATGATGAAAAGAGATATTCAATATTCTGCAAAAAAAATTTTGTAGAGTTTTAGATTTAAGAATTGGAGAAAAATTGAAATATTTCAGGATGAAATATTTATCTGGCAAGTGCTATTGAAGCAAACAAAAAGTAACCTCCAAAAGGCTTTCTCCCACAAAACAGCATGCAGGCTCATTACTTACATCCTAATTTAAAAGCTGTCAAGATTAAAGGTGCTATGTTTCTTTCTTCTACTTAAAAAAAAAAACCACAACAAAGAAAAAAAACAAAAATAAAACCCCAAGTGTTTCAAATTTTCTGCCTTGTGTTATGATGATGAGGAGATCTGAGTAGCATGCTACCTAGCAGATATTTTCACAAAAATAAACACAGTTAATCTGCTCCTTTGAGGTAAAGATGACATTTAATTGTTTAATTGGTATTTCTTGTTTTTACATTGGCTTCATTTCCCAAAAGGTCTCTTCCCCTTCCCCATCCAGGAAGTCATCCTTTACAACAAAGAATAAAAAAAAAAAAAGAAAAGGAAGAAACAGTTCCAAGAAACCAGCCAACGTATCAGTCAAGTCCAATAGTATACACAGTGTTCTACGTTCATAGCCATGTCCTTCTGCAAAGAAGCAGAAGAGGTACATTCTTATATCTCTTCTTCAGGGCCAACCTTGGATATTTAGTTTTGATTTACTGTTGTCGTTCTTTCCATGACACTGCTGTAGTTGTACATACTTTTTTCTCAGTTCTGTCTACTTCACTTGCATTAGTTTATATGTCTTCCCATTCCTCCCTGTATCCTTCATGCTCATTTCCTATGTGATTCCAACATTCTGTTTAGCCTTTCCCAACCTAATGAACTTGGCTAGGTTGGCACAGTATATAGAGCTCCAAGCTTGGAATGAAGAAGACTCATCTTCCTGAATTCAAATCTGGTCTCAGAAACTTACTAGCTGTATGAACATAGGCAAGTCACTTAACTTATTTTGCCTCAGTTTCCTCATCTGGAAAATGAACTAGAGAAGGAAATGGCAACCATTTCTGTATCTTTGCCAAGAAAACTTTGGAAGGGGGTCATGAAGAGTCAGACATGACTGAAACAACTGAACGATGAGGATATTTGCTTAGTCTGAAGTTATCTATGCTACTATAAGAGTAATACTATATGGTGTATATGGGTCTATTTGTTCCATCTCTGACCTCTTTGGGGTTATGTGTCTATCAGTTGTACTCTGTAACAAAGGCAAGTGGACACTGCAGTCACTGTCAGCATAATTCCAAACTGCTTTATAGAATAGGTGAACCATTTCACAGTTCTAACAACAATGTATTAGTATACCTGCCTGTCTCCCTAAAAATACATTGACTATTTCCACCTTTTGTTGTCTTTGCCAACCTTCTGGGTATAAGTTGAGACCTTAGGATTGCTTTAATTTGATTCCTCATTATTAGTGATTTGGAAGAGCCTCTCACAGGGTTGTTTAATAATTTGCATTTCTTCTTTTGCGAGCTATTTACTTATATCCTTTTTTTTTACCACTTATCCACTGGGATATGACTTTTGATGTTATATGAGTTGGTTCTATATAGAGAGTGGATATCAGACAAAGGTGACTTTTAATAATGAATGAGAAAGTAACTGCCTTTTAAAAGAAATGTGCTTTGAATAGAGCATTTTGAAAACAGATGTTTGGAAATGTTTCCATCATCATGTGATCTTTTTTTTTTGTTGCCAAAACTAATGTGTGTCACCTATAAAACAGCTCATATCCTCACCCTTTAAAAACTTAGAAACACAATTTTCTAACCTTAAAAAGTCTTTCAAATAAAGAATTTCAGTAGGTTTTGGAGCCATTTGTAAAAGATTTAGATATGCAACACTTTGGGATTAATTTTGTTAGAATAACTAACTGTGATAAGGGAATATGGAAATTTACTAGCTATGTTTCAGTGAAATCCTTTGTATAACTGACAAATAGGATTTTAAAACGAGCTTCATGATTTCCCAAGTGCGGCCAACAATGGACTTCTTCCATTTGGATCTATGTCTCTTTTTTTTCAGCTGTGACAGACATTAAAAACAATACCAAAGTAAAGTGAACTTAGAAACATGTACATGTCTGTAATTTATAAATAAATAAATATACACATAATGGGAGCAATATACTCAAAAAATCTTTATGGGGTATGTGATTTTTAAAAAAAAATGTTTAGAGAGCACTGCCCCACAGAATAATATGCAGGAACATAGTCTTCATTGCAAAGAATATGGTGTTTCAGAGAAGGATGCAATATGAATAAATAAAGACAGAGATACAACTAGGCCTTCTGGTATCTGGGGCAAATTCAGATGTGGGAAGAGAACTTGGACCTCAGGATACAAGGCTCTCTGGGGACAGAGACACCACCCACCCACCATATTTGCCCATGAAACCCCAAGGCACCATTCCTTGGGAAACTGCCAGGGGATGGAACAGGAAAAAAGTTCTTTGGGCTGTAGGATCCCACCCCAGTCGGTTCATGACAGCACCTCTTCCAATACCGGGTAGGCTCCTAGGCCTTGGCAATCTGAAAGACGGTGAGAAAGGCAGTGTGCCCTGGTCAGGAACAGTTATATCGGGAGAGGGAGTAGCCTGTCCCATGGAAGTCTGGTTCATGTGCCAACAACCCAGTCAAATACCTTATCTCTAGCCAAAACCCAAAAGGAAAACATGTGGTAGTGGGAAAATTTGGGCCCCAAGAGGAAGTCCCTTAGGATAGTAATTCAGGACCAGGTGAGGGATGGAGTAGTTACATAGTGCTTGGTTGATATGGTGACAGTGGGATTATGCCAGGAGGAAGCCCACCATAATTGCAGCTCCAAACATAGGTTTTGTTTACTATTTTAGCTCTTAAGGTAGGATAGACAACTTGATAATTGGCAAAAATTAAAACCTTTAAATTTCCAGCCTCATTTTAAATATAAAGCATAACACATTCTTATATTTAGCTTATGAATAGATTCACCCCTCATTATATACTATTTCTTGTTATTTATTCTCCTGCCAGTTATCTTTCTTTTTATTCCCTCTTTTCAATCATGATTTTAAATACTTCAGCCACCTATTTTTCAACCATTCTTTTTGTTTTAGATACTTAATATTTTTCCTCATGCAGCTAGGAGGTACAGTGGTTAGAATACGAGATGCAGAATCAGGAAGACCTGAGTTCAAATTCTGGCAGAGGCACTTACTAGCTGTGTGATCCTGAGCAAGTCACTTAATCTCTTTACTTCAAAATGGGGATAATGATAGCACCTACCTCACAGGTTTATTGTGAGGACCAACTGAGATAATACATAGAAAGTGCTTTGCAAACCTTAAAGTACTACATAAATGGCTAACCACTCTTATTATTCCTCCCTATCTTCTGCTTTTAAGCCGCAATTTACCTTCCTCTTTCTCCTCCTCCACTGTTGCCAGACTCATTTGGAGATCATCTGAAATGTGTTTAATTAGGTAGATGTGCAGAAGCCATGATATTCAATTTGATTCAATAAAGATTTGTTAAGCACCTCCTATGTGCAAGGCACTGTGATAGGTGGGGAGATAAAAAGATGAACCTTGGCACAGTCCTTACTGACTGAGGATCCCATCATGTAACTTCATCTAATTCAAAAATGGGCAAATGATAGATTGCAACCTGAATGAGACTCTTAATTAAAACCAACAAAGGACTTTGTACTTGTGGGTTGACTCATCTTAATGCACAAGTACTTTACAGATGATAAACACAAACACACTAGCTTTGGAGAGAAGTAGAACTCAGGTCTATAGGTCTCATGTTCTTCCTCCTTTGGCCCACTACCACTAAAGCACAGAACCCCACCCTGGGATGCCCCATTTTGTCATCTTCTTAGTTGTACTATTTCTATCTATCATGGTTTCCCCTGCCATTCTTTCCTCCTCCTTCCACCCTCATTCTTCCCTGTCTCATCCCTCATTCCCTAAGGGTCAGGCTCTACCTGCCTTCCAATTTGACAATTATGCTATTTTTCAAACTCATCTTACTAACATGCTAATGGGACAGGTTTACAGTAACTCTTTGGAGTCCTTTTTCCAGTGCCAAAACCACATAAAAGCATTAGAAAAACAACTAGATGATGACAAGACATTGTGATGACAAGATGATGACAAGAAATTATCAACTGGTCTTTCTATTTGTAGCAGAGTTTAGATGACTACAGTCCCCAAATATAACCTATGTGGGCTGGAAGAGCTGTGTGGTAGATTGTACTTGTCAATAATCACACTAACCCCTCACCCCTCAATCTGCTACTTTACTCATACTTTACTAATTCTCATCCCAGGTCCTAAGACGATCAAGGAATATGTTCTGATATTGCCTCATAAATTAACAGAAACATTTCCTCTGTCTCATGAATTACTTTGCTCTGATTCCCCCTCCCCTAGTAATTAAACTAGAGAAACCATTTTCTAATAAGCACTGTGTCTCTGTTTCTTTCTCTTTACCTTAGTCTCACAGGCTTAAATAAACACCAGCATGTCTAGCCATATACTGTATTACAATACAAAGACATATTTTAAAATTTTAACAATATATCACAGTGTAAAAGATCACAACCTAGTCAGCTCTAACCATTTATAGCAACTGCTTACTTTTTAGCTCTGGCAACACTGTCCTGCCATTCAGCTCTCAAGATAATCATCAATTTCTCAAGAATTCTCTTTGGGATACCTATTCTACAGCATAAGCGTTAAACTTGGTTCTCTCAGGAAAGAAAGGTCTCTTCAGTTTTTCTCCTGGATAATTAACTTGCTCAGTATCTCAGCAAAGAAGTTCTTTTAAGTCATTTCCCTGTATACCTCCATAGTCTCTTTCCAGCTATGACAATTAACAATCTCCAGATTATAGGTAAACTCCCTGTCACCCAAGAGTCTATTCCTTCTTAAAGACATATTATTGGCTGTATGGACTATATTAAAGCTGCCATTATATCTTTATAGCTATTTTAATTATAGTATTGTAGCAACTTGCAAAGGTTACATAAAAGAACATAAAAATATCGTGTAATTTTTCAAAATTATATTATAAAATATGAACTTTTTTCCATTTAAAAGGTTGCCAATTTCCAATTTAAATGTTCCAATATTTAATGTTCTTTTTAGGAAACAGGCTGGCATAGATGAGATTGTCAAAAGTTGAAATACACTTTTTTTTAATATGTAAACCAATTCGATATAAATAAAAAACTGCTAAAAGAAACAAAACTTGTTTTGATTACCAGAGGAACTTCTTCCTGATTAGAATGAATTTCTTTTTCCTTCTTCATTTTAGGTTAGCCACGAAAGATATTTCAAAGATACATCCAAGCAAGAGCTTGGAGTACAAAGAAGTCATATGGATGATCAATTTTACTGTCATAGCACTAATGCACTGTTGGTGGAGTTGTGAACTAATCCAACCATCCTGGAAAGCAATTTGGAACTATGCCCAAAGGGCTATAAAAATGTACATACACTTTGATTCAATGACTTAGTTGTCCTCAGCAATACAAAGATCCAAGACAATCTCAAAGGACTAATCATGAAGTATACCATCTGCCTTCAGAGAAAGAACTGATATTGTTTAAATATAAACTGAAGCATGTTATTTTTCACTTTCTTGCTTCCATTTTTTTCCTTTGAGTCTTCTTGTACAAAATGACTAATCTGGAAATGTTTTACGTAATTATACATGTATAACTATATCTGATTGTTTACTATCTCAGGGAAGGAGGAGAGAAAGGAAGGAGGAATAGGATTTGGAACTCAGAACTTTAAATAAAAATGTTAAAAAATGAAAAAAAAAAATTTACTGTCAAAGAAAGTTGTAGAGACTTTGGAATCCTGATAGTAAAGGGGCATGGACAAGTGATAAGGTGCTAGCTAGAATAATTTGAGTATTCAAGTTTAACAAAAAGTCTTTAGCTCCTTTCTGAAACAAGTGGCAGACCAAAACAACAAACATTCTCACTAAGCCCAATATCCACTAAATCCCTAAACCTCAAAAAATTCATGGCACAAGTACAAACTCAGTGTTTTTGGGCTATAGTAACAGTCAGGTCCTGGAAAATAAAACCAGGGTTAGAGTAAGTTGTGGTTAATAACATTTGGAGACTAGTGAAAGATGGTACTTAACCAAGGAATTTCTAGTTACTGTACCTTGTTCCAGGTTGGGGTATTTGTTGGGGGGGGGGAGGGAAGGTTTGTTTGTTTTCTTGTTTTGGTCTGGATCTGTGGTTTAATTAAAGTGAGGAACTCCTTCTACCTATGCAGACAGGACACTGTTTTTTAGTTTATAGTTTTAGAGTGTTGCCTGATGGGTTATGTGACTTGTCCACTGTCACCTACCCAGTCAATGTGTCAGAGACTGGACTTGTCTTCGTGGTCAGTCCACTAGCCATATGCTAACATCTAACATTTAGAGTTGTATTTTTTTCCTAGAAAGTAATACTGAATAGATTGTGTGCTAAATTATGTGAGTTTCAGCTAACCTGCCCATACTGACATTGCCTAGTATACCTGGTGGCAGCTGCCTCAATTGAAATAATTAAGGACTAATTAAGTAGCTTATATAGGATATGTCCTATAGAAAATTATAAAGACTGCAAATGTCACAATGACCTTCTCACTCTCTCTCTCCCTCGGTCCCTCCTCCCTAGTATTTTCTTTCTTTATGGATTCCAAGCACATGTGAAACACTCCAAACACTGATTGTGCCGTGAGATTTGATCTGCTCACTACTCAAACTGAAAAAATGACTTCAATTGCAGGTGAGTCCAACCCAATAAGTTCATTCACTTTCTATGCTGAAAATCAGTCCAAATACATCTGTTCAGGATACACATATATTAGTTAAGATTTGGTTACCTTGAGCACACTGGTTTCTCACTCTTCTTAGACACAATATTCTTAAGAATATTTTTTATTAAATGTCTACTCTGGACAGAACCCACAAAGTGACAGAGAGAAACAAATCTCCCACTGAAGGTAGCCTGGCAGGCTGACAGGAAGGGTCTATCATACCATACTGGGAGCCAAGTGCAGTCTCGTGTGAGCCACGTGGTTCCAGACCCAGGACAGCCCAACCAGCAGCACAGACCAGCCAGAGCAGACTTCAGGAGAGTAAATCACTGGCAGCTGTGGCAGTTTCCACACTTCTCAACCCATAAACACCAAAAAGAAAGTAAAAGGTCAATGGGGAACTCTGTTGGAACTGGTTGGCTAAAGAGTGCAGTCCAGCCCTGCCCCTGGGGTGAGAGGTAGTGGAGGGGAGGTGGCTGCAGCTGCTGCCCTATGGCTGCCTCCAGAGCTCCTAGCCTGCAGATAGTAGGGGGACCAAGCAACTATTCAGAGGGTAATCACTCTTGCTTTTACCTGCTTGGATCTGGGTCACAGTCCTGGGCAGTGGTCCTGGAGTGAGTGTGCCAGAGAGTGTGGTGGCAATAGAAAGGGTGCCCTCCTCATAATTCTGACAACTGTGAAAACCCCAGTGATTTGGGATATAGCTCTCTCCACTTTGGAAGCAGAGTTCTACTGTGGCAAAGAGCTCAAAACTCAAGTAATTGGCTGGCAAGATGAGCAAGCAGAGGAAGAACAATCAGACCATAGAATCCTTTTCTGGAGACAAAAAGGATCAAAACATGGAACCAGAAGAGGTCAACACAGGCAAAACGCCTGCATTAAAAGCTTCAAAGAAAAATATTAACTGGGGGGCAGAGCCAAGATGGCAGCATAGAAGCAAGAAAACTCCATGAGCTCCCCCATAACCACCTCAAATACCTATAAAATATGACTCTAAAAAAAAACTTTATAGCTACAGAACCCACAAAATGACAAGAGAGAAACAAATCTCCTGCTGAAGGCAGCCTGGCAGGCCAGCAGGAAGGGTCCATCACAGCATGCTGGGAGCAGAGCCCAGCCCCGGGTGAGCCCACGGTTTCAGCCTCAGGGTGGCCCAGACCAGCCACCACTGAAGGGACTTCAGGAGAGTGGATCACCAGCAGCTGTGGCCATTTCCAGAATTATCAACCCAGAAATGCTAAAGGCAAAGAAAAAGGTCAGTGTGAACTTTGGGAAGAGGGGAACCAAGAGTGTTGTCCAGCTTCTCCCCCTGGAGCAAGAAGTGGCTGAGGTGAGGCGGCTGCGCCGTGTGGCTGCTTCAGAGCTCCTGGCCTGCAGATCATAGAGAGACCAAGCAACCATTCTGGGGGATAATTGCTCTTGCTTTAACCTGCTTTGATTTAGATCACTGTCTTGGGTGGAGGTCCTGGGGCTTGTGACCAGGTGCCAGAGCCTGTGGAGGCTTCAGAGAGGGTACCCAACTAATAGCTCCAGCAGCTGCAAAAACCCCAGCAATTTGGGACAAAGCTCTCCTCTCTGGAAGCAGGGTTATACTGTGTGCAAAAAGCTCAAAAGTCAAGTAATTGAGTGGTAACATGAGCAAGCAAAGGAAGCAAAGTAAGTACAGCAGTCCAACTTTAGATTCCTTTTTTGGGGACAAAAAGGATCAAAGCATGGAATGGCAGGATGACAACAAAGTCAGAATTCCTGCACCAAAAGCTTCCAAGAAAAATATGAACTGGTTACAGGCCATAGAGTTGCTTAAGAAGGATTTAGAAAACCAGATAAGAGAAGTAGAGGAAAAATTGGGAAGAGAAATGAGAATGATGCAAGAAAATAATGAGAAGCAAGTCAACAACCTGAACAAAGAAAATAACACCTTAAAAAATAGATTAACTCAAATGGCAAAAGAGGTTCAGAAAGCCAATGAGGAGAAGAATGCCTTAAAAAGTCGAATTTGCCAGATGGAAAAAAGAATTTCAAAAGCTCAATGAAGAGAATAATTCCTTCAGAATTAGATTGGAGCAAATGGAAGCTTATGACTTTATGAGAAATCAAGATACTATTAAACAGATCCAAACAAATGAAAAAAATAAAAGGCAATGTGAAATATCTCATTGGAAAAACCACTGACCTGGAAAATAGATCCAGGAGAGATAATTTAAAACTTATTTGACTACCTGAAAGCCATGATCAAAAAAAGAGCCTAGAAATCATCCTTCAAGAAATTCTCAAGGAAAATTGCCCTGATGTTTTATAACCAGAGGGCAAAATAGAGGTTGAAAGAATT